>JAUPFV010000002.1:292245270-293445270 GCA_036936605.1 Limnanthes douglasii subsp. nivea
TAAAGAAGAATTTGGAAAGAGGTGTAGGAAAGTGGCCAAGTTATTTACAAGAAGTATTGTGGGTCTATCGAACTACTCATCGGGCTACCACACAAGAGCCTCCTTATGCTTTGGTGTATGGGATGGATGCAATTACTCCCATAGATCGCACAGAGTCCAAAACTATTCCGAACAGGCTAATAATGTAGCAGTTAGGAATCAGTTGGACTTGATAGAAGAGAAAAGAGTTAAAGCACATTTGAGAACATCACACTACCAAGGCTTCATGAGGAGCATATTTGCTTCAAAAGTTAAAATAAGGGATTTTCAAACAGGGGACAAACTTTTAAAAAAAGTCTTTTTACACACCAAGGAAAAGCAGTTCGGTAAGGTGGCTCCGAACTGGAAAGGCCCTTATGTGGTCTGTGAAAAGGTTAAACCAGGAACATACAGGCTTCAAGACAAATAAAGGAGAGCTCTAAAGCACCCATGAAATGTTGAGCATCTCAGGTTATACTTAGAATATAACTCTTTTGTAAATATTTACTTTTTAAATATAAATGTAAATATTAGGGTCATACTCTTTCCTACCCTGGTGGCATGGGGAGGTTTTAATGAGGTGTCCGGGTTTTTCAATAATATATGATGCATTCTTTAAAAATCTGGTACAATTTTGTTGCAATTCAGATATTAAATGTTTATTCAACACCCCGGCTCTCAAGTTTTCTTGAGTTGATCGGATATGCCTAGCACTTGATCACATTTTATTAAACACATGTGGTCGGAGATGTTGGGTACTTTTGTTCAACACATCTACAATATTAGAGGCTATTTAAACATTGGCTATAAAAGATTTAAACAAAATTTAAACAAAAGGAAAATAATAATTAGAATCTGATCGGACTCAAACCGATCACTGGTACAAAAAATTCCTTGGCCATCCACGAAATTTAATCTTTCAAAACAAAAAAGTACATAATAAAAACTTAGGTTTTGTTCCTTTCGGACTTTTCTTCACCACCATATTTTTTGGGACTTTTGAGTTCAGCACTTGAACTCTCATCCACTTCTTCATCATCATCAGAGTCTATCCCACTGGAGTAGTTGTGTTTATCCCAATCATCCATTGTATAGAAAGAGAGATCGCCATAGTCCACATATTTCCACAAAAGACCAAGGGTCCTCTTAGGAAAAGTCTCATGGAACAGTAGGACCATATCGGACTTGATTCCATCATCCATCTTATCTAGAGAATCCACTATTCCATTAGCATACTTCTCTATAACTACAGCTATGGCTTGAGCTTGTTGGTGTTCCAGGGCCTCTTTCACTTTGGTATTCTCCTGGACAGTATTCTCCAACTTAGTTTTGTCATTAGACAAATTCTGGATAGTACTATCCTTAGTTTTCAATTACTCCTTCAAAGTTGTGATTTCTTTTGAAGAAGAAGTCTCTAGGTCGGAGTATTTGGTTTGAATCTCTTTGATGGCCGCTTCTGACTTGAGCGGTTTGGCAGCTATCTTCTTTCTCCTTCTTCAATAACTCTATGCTTTGTTGAGCACTAAGAAGATCATTCGACATGTTTTTTTGTCTGTCGTTAGGGAATTGATGGTACCAGTTTGATCCCTTACATGTCTCTCCATATCAAGAACTGGTCGGATATAGCCTAAGAGGGCATGACTCAAAGTATCTTGCTCACCGTATATGGCATAAGTCTCGCCATTATGGGTCACCATGTTGGAAGATCTAGGAGGACGATAAGGCCCCACGAAGTCATCTTTCTATAAGTCATTGAAATAAATATTGATGTTTTGAAAGGCATCAAGATCTACCTCATCATTGCCCATCTCCAGCAACCTGTTCGAAATGGAGATTGGTTGGAATTTCCTCCTGTAAAGTAGGATCGGTAGGAGATGGAAGGGGGACTTCAGGAGGACGAAGGGTTATCTCTGCTCCCAGAGTAACTTTCTTCTTTTTGGCACCTTTCTCATCATTGTTGGCCTTACGCTTCTTGTCCCTCTTTGGAGGCTTTGGTGGGTTGTTTGACCCCCCAGCTTCCTTCACATTCACTGCTACTGCTTCTAGTAAAGCAGCGTTAATGCCTCTTTGGTTCTCCGAATCGGTCCCTTCAGTAGTCGTTTGAGGTGGGTTTGTTGTGGCCTTCTTTTTTTTTCATCTCACTGGGGGTTTTGGTCCTGGAAGGCAAGTAAAGTTTGGCATCGTTGGCCCCTGTTCTACTTAGGATCACATCTGCGCGGGGGGGGGGGGGGGGAGTTGTTAGCTCTTCACATGAGAGGTATCTTCTTCATGTGATGTTCCACATGTGAGATCTCACAAAGTTCCCGATTTGAAACAGTTGTAAAAAACATTGCCCCACTTCTCTGAAGCCCAGGCGTTCAGCTTGGCACAAGTATCCTGACCCGTCTCCAAATAATCCAAAAATTCCTTCGAAAGCACTGTAAAGAATTATGAGTCAGTTCGGATTAAAAACTTAACACATGAAAGATAAAAGAAGAAGTAAGAGAAACTCACCAGTGCTCTTCCAGCGACTGGTCAATTGGCTTGGGTTTGAGTCAAATTTGATCTTCTTGCGATTCTCCCAAGCTCTACTAATAAATAAGAACTGCGTCATGTATGGTTTTTGAGACTCTAAAAGATCGTCCACTACCTTATAATCATTCCTCATGTTGTAATGATAGAAGGAGATCTGATGATTTTTACACAAGTTTGCCACAACAGCAAACTGTTCCATCGGTTGTGGAATTTTAGACAACCTGGATTCCATGATACAGGCCAATAGATTATACCAAGCATTGGGGCTCAATTTGCTGGGGTACAACTTAATTAGATGGAATTATTTGACTATCTTCAGATCCAAAGGAAACCAGAGTCCTCAGTTCAACACTTCTGTGTAAACTACCATTTCATTTAGCTTGCAGTCCATTGGGGTTCTAGGGTGATCAGAATTCTTACTTTCACACTCTGTAATTTCCCACTTAGTGCGAATCTGACCCTTCTGAGCAGTGTGGATATACACATAGGTTATGTTTTGAAGGGCCAGCAAATACTCCATGTTGGCCTTTTTAAAGCATGGTCCCACTCTACCCTCTAGACTCTTCGGAAGCGCATCCGGATGAGACATACCCACCTTAGTCTTGCTCTTCCGATCTGCTGTGGTATCTTCTGTTTGATCGGAAGCCTCAAAAGGGGCTTCTTCTATACTGTCCTTCATAGTTTATTCCATCATTGTGGAAGGCTGTTCGGAAGGCTTTGCAGATGGTTGTCCGGATGGCTTTGCAGATGGTTATTTAGATGGCTTCGCAGTTGGCAGTTTGAATAGTCTAGTTTCTACTATGAGTTGTTGCCCGGATGGTTTATCCTTTGGCACATGTTTTATTGCCTCCGAACTGGACGGTTTTGAAGATGTGGGGTGGATTTTGACCTAGATTGACGTGTGACTCGGTGCAGAGTTAACTTATCTGGATATTTTTCTGTGTCTAACCCCATTGCAATGAAAGGCGAAGGCTTTCTTACACTGGATACAGGTTTCTCTTTAGGACAAGGATTTTAGGAAAGTTCTTCAGAAGACCCGGATGGAAGAGGTGAAAAGTTTGCTACAAATGGCAACTTCCTAACCAATGAAGGTTTTGAAGAAGATGAGCCTTGATCTGTATTCAATTGTGGATGATTACTTCTTTCGTCATGTGAAACAAGGAGACCAGCAGCAATGCGTTCGTCTCTTGCAACTTTTTGTGCTCTCTCTAATTCAGATAAATTCAACCAACCTTCGTTTACTAAGGCATTTCTGGCTGTGAACATATATGATTCAGGAACCAGTTTTAAGATGAAGTAAGCTTCTTTCACTAGAAGTGTTTGTGATTTTTGAAAACAATGAAACGGTAAGAAGGTTTATATATAACAGTGAAAAAGGACAGTTACCTAGGAGAAGGTAAACCAATTTTGAGCAATGATTAAAAATTACAAGGTGTGAAAGTTAAAGTCTATGTAACTTTCTAGCCTAGTGGGTACGAGAATCTAGGAGAAAAATGGCTGAGAGGTCGAACCAAAGCCTAACACGTGTCCCGCGATTCAACAAAAACTCTTAGCATTCTGAATTGAGAAATGAGTTCCACCAAAATTTGAACAGGGTCACTTTTGAAGGAGAAATTTTACTGTTCGAACAAAACAACAGATCGGAGAATATTGATGTCAATTTTTGAGAGATAGCTCTTCCAAAGATCCTTTGCAAGGCCTAAAAGGGCTACTGATGATTTTGGATATTTGAGCTACTATATCATCAATCTTACCAAGTCAATCATTGTCAGAATGTGATAACTCAAACATTGAAAGAAATCGAAAGATGAGATCATTGAAAGAAATATACGTTCAGTCAAAACCCAAATTTGTTTGTTTGTTTGCATATACATAGCCTGTAAGTTTCGAAGAAACCCAAATTTATTTGTTTGTTTGCAAATACATAGCCTGTAAGTTTCGAAGAAACATCTAGAGATGAGAAATAAAAAGATGATATGAATGAAGAGATATATTCCATCAAATAAAACAAAACTTGTGAAGTGGCGGTTTTGCCTCCGGAATACAAACCAAGTAGTGTAAAGTGGATTTACAAAATCAATAAAAATATTAAATGAGATATTTAAAGCAATACAATAATGCTTTTGGCTGAAGGGTACAAATAAAAGTTAGAATTGGTTATAAATAAATATTTTCCATGTTGCTCGACTAGATACTATCGGTTTACTAATTTCTTTGGCCGGTAAAAAACTAATAAAAAATATATATTAGATGGATGTAAAATCTGCTTTCTGAAATGGACATCATCATAAAGACTTGTACATGAAGTAATTAAAAGGATATACCGTGAGAGGACATGAAAATAGTGTACAAATTAAAAAGAATACATTTTAAGGGTTGAACCTGGCTCACGAGACTTAAAATAATTGCACCAACCAATATTTTAAGAAGAAAGGCTTTAACAATTGTCTTCACAAGCATTCATTCTATATCGAGACAAATGTTAAGTGATATATTAATAATTTATTTTTACGTTGACGATTTAATATTTATGGTAATAATATAATGATGTTCACGGTAATAACTAGAGAACTACTGGATTGATGTCTTATTATCTTAGAATAAAAAATGATAGATGGTTTTATCTCACAAAAAAATTATATAATAAAAGTTTTGAAGAAATTCAAAATAAATAAATACGAACCAACTAGCACCCTCATTGAAGTAGGTGAAAAGTTATCAAAGCACACAAAAAGCAAGATAAATGTAAGTGAATTAGCCCAACTGAAATGTTTAAATAGACAACAAGATAAAAAAAATATTATCGTGACATATAAAAAATGGGCCAAGAAATTTGCAATGTTAAAGAAGTTGAAAAATAGATTTGGAATGAATATCCAATTTAAGAGAGTCTTGAAGAACTAATTTGATTATATAAATTAATTGATTAAAAAATAAATTAATAGTTAGATGAATAAAAATCATTAAGACATTATATTATTTAGTAATTAAGATGGAATAATGTTAAAATGACAAAACGTAACAAAAATCTGGTGAAAAACTTCTTTAAAATTGAATATTATCGATTAGATTAAACATTTATTATGATGATTAGATAAAGATTATAAATAAATAAACTAATTAAAAATAATTATATATGATTGAGAATAAAAATCATATCATGATCAAAATAAAATAATGAGTCTATATATAATAAAGATGAAAAGGAACTAAAATTAAAAAAAAAAGTAAAATTTTCCACTATATTTTGTTCTGAAAAATTTAGATACGTTCTTTGTCCATTGATATATTTTCTCTAAAACATACTATTATCTTTTGTAAATTGTATCATTTTGTTGTGAAAAAAAAAGCTGGAAAAAAATATAAAAGTGAATTTTATCTTATAACTTTTAAGGAGACATCTAATTTATATTATATTCCCTTATCTTATTTAAACTTTGAAATTATACAAAAATAAAATGAATCCATACCAACCCAATTTAAGAAGTAAACCCATAAATCAATCTAGGTCAAATGAATGGAAGAGAAAGATAATGATTTGAACATGAAAATGCTACTAAAACAAGTAACACGATATTATAATTTTTTTTCATAACGCAGCTCTGTAAAACATCAAAAACCATATTTCAAAAAAGATTTAAAAAAATCGTGATGATATATGTTTTTTTTATGAGATCATGCCTCGAAATCTTTAATATTTTTTATTAAAATTTTTTGTTATTGATTATGAGGCACAACTTTGAAACTATATGCTTTTAAAAAAAATAAATATTCTTTAAAGGGGTTTATACAAATTGGTGTACAAAATTTACACAATTTATCAATAAGCCCAGTTTTAAATAAGTTTTACCTATAATATGTACCAAAATATGATTTTATTTACCTACTAGTCCAAATTTAACTTTTAAATACAATTTTATCCTAATGAGTTTGACAATATGACAAAGAAAGTTTGAGGAGAACCAGCTGATTTTGATATTAGGACCGAATGTTTTGATTTGGGGATGCAATTGTTTTGTTTTTAGGGTAATTGAGTCTTTTTTTAAAATAGGCCGGATCTATTTGTAATATAGATATGTTGTGGTATCACTTAGTAAATAAAAACAATTTTTAAACTCATTCTGTAAGTCTCCTTTTTAAAATACGATTTTGAAAATACGTGTCAAACTACATTCAAAATAAACTACAATTTGTAAGACATGTTCTCGGAAATATGTATTATTATTTTAAAAAAATAAACACCTACCTATGAGACATGGTCAAGAAAATAAGTGTCATTTATTTGTTTATATGGTAGAATACTAAACAATTCTAGTAAAATAGGTTTTAATTGTAGTTTAAAAAAACCTATTTTAGAGACACGGTTTTAAAAATAAATATCATATAAAAACCTATATTTGTAATAAACTAAAGTACATAGTAAACTACATTCACAAAAATTAAAACTACATTCAACAAAAAGTTAAAGGGAACTTAAATGATAAACTTCATCACGAAAAAATACATATCATAAAATTATACTATATTTATAAAAACCAATTTAAACCAACTTTCATAAACAAAAAAATAATATCCTTAATTCAAAACCAATATTTCGAATCAAACCAATAAAATCGATGATATTGGGCTTGGTTCCCTCTTTACCGCAAGCTTGTTATCAACTTCAATCTCGTTTTTTTTCGCACAGGAAAAAATGAATCGCGAAATAAACTCTTAAACAGTAAAATAAGTAAACATATAACATTAGTTGCTAACTCAAAAAATCAATTGCATTAAAAAAATAAATATAGTATTTTCCCAAAGATTAACATCTATATTGCAGACATTAGTTTATGTATGCTACATAGAGGCATTAGCATCATCTAAACTTTAAAGAACAATTTATTATTTAGATAAGTAGTAGTTTATCTAAATTTCAAACAATGGTGTGTTATACCTATGGTTTACTTTTTAAACTGCAAATAATAGAAAATCATTAAGACAAACAAAGAATTTAAGAGAAACGTATAAAAAAATCGCAAATCTATAGTATATATATAAAGAGAATATTATAGTATAATCAAATAGTAAAACATATATTAACAGTATATATATATAAAGATTGACACAAAATATCTTCTTTCTACGGCTCAAAGTTGCTCTTACTAAGTATGGGTGCTTTTTTTTCCTTACAGGTTGTAGAGATACGAATTTGCTACTCCCTCCGTCCGAAAATATTTGTCATTTTAGAAAAAAAAAAACATTTGTCCCAATTTAATTTACGTTTTCAAATTCTAAGATAACATTAATTATTAATTATTTACTTTAAATTTTGTGCACAATACTCTCCATACATATTAAATAAAAAGGTTATTCATCGAAAGTAAATTTACTTTTTACAATTTCAAGAATAATAATGAGATATATTAATTATTGTGTCAAAACTAAAATGTCAAACATAAAAGGACAGAGGGAATAGCATAACAAACAACAAATAGCCAAAAACATCACTTAACATATAATCTCCATAGTATTTAACAAATAAACATAGCATAATATAACATACTCTTACAACATCAATAAGATATCTTTGGGCAAACATATTAATTTGTATATGTATGAGTTTGAGCATAATTAATGTTGATCCTACTAATTGACTTAAGTAAGAAAATCTTTCTTTGGGCCGATTTTCCTAGTTTAATTTTCATAATGACCAATTCACAAATAATTATCTCGTGTCTATGATTAACTATGTCAAACCTTAAACTTCCTTTGGACCGATTAAAGTTTACATACTTGTCAGTCAGAGACTTGTCAGAACTCTAAAATAATTAATTCACCAATACGGATCACTTTGGCGATATATTGGATCATTAATTATTTATCAAAATTCGGACAACATAGAACATGCTAATTATTCTAAAAAATACTATACGACTACCTATTCACTTAATGTCCAAACTATTATGTGGTGTTAACCTAAATTTAATAAAACTAAATTTAGACTTTAAACTTATTATGTTATAATATATACTTTAATTATATATTATAATTTAATTTTTAATATATATATATATATATAATATAATATAATTCTATGTACCGAATGACGTGCACATGCAGTTTATATGGACTTACTATTTTGTAAAAACTTTTCTACGATGATCGCATTTATTGTGCTATATAAAACCTTGAATCTAAGACCACACGCACCAGAAGTTTTTTTTTTAATGTATATGCACATTTTTATAGGCAGCAGCGCATTATTCATCCCATGTGACAAGCAAAAGATGAAACCGGGTGCAAAAGATGAACCTGAGTATCTCTGCCATCACCAACAGCAGCGTGTCATGTGGCACGCCGCGGGTGCTACTTTTTTTTATATAAATATTGGTTGGTCAAAACAATAAAAAAATATACTATTATTTTTATTTTTCGATATCTACAATTAGAGACTCCGTTTGTTTAATTTGGACACCGAATTTTTTTGAATTTTTTTATTTATTTAGTATTTTCAAAATGATTTTCGGAATATTTTAGTAAGTTAAAAAAAATTATACTATCATTTATATTTTTTTGAAATCAATAAATAGAGATTTGGTTTGTTTGATTCAGACACCAAAAAATTACAGTTTTTTTATTAAGTTTTTCTTAAACAATCTTTCGAATATTTTAGTAAGTTAAAAAAATTAAAAAAATATATACCATAATTTATATTTTTTGAGATCTATAAATAGAGACTTCGTTTATTTAAGTTGGAGACCAAATTTTTTTGCGTTTTTTTATTATTAAATTTATTCCGAAACCATTCTTGGAAAGTTTAAGCAAGTAACAAAAATAAATAAACTATACTATAATTTATAATTTTTTGAGATCTATAAATAAAGAGTTGGTTTGTTTGATTCGGACATCGAAATTTACTAAGCTTTATTTCATTAAGTTTTTCTAAACAATTTTTAGGTAAAAATAATAATTATACAATTTTCATTAATCGGAAGTAAGTGAACACAACAACAATCACACCAATTTTATTTTAAATTTAAATAGATTATATATTATGTATTATTTTATTAATTATTTTAATTTTATAATTTTTATATATAAAGAAAATATATTACGTTAATTTATGAAAATTATTAATTTTAAAATATATGTCTTAAATATAAATTTATATTAAATAATAAAGAAGATAAATATAAATATATACTATGATATTATATGATATTATGATGTGGAAGAGAAAGAAATATGGTGGGGTATGTTGAAAGACGAAATATACTCTGCTGCGTGGAGTGGGAAATTTTGAAGAATTATTTAGAGATTATGCTGACGTTGGGCTGATGTGGCGCACTTTTAAAAGATTAAATATGCCTAACCATGCGCATTTAGCTGCGCGGTAGTGGACTTTCTAGTCCACCTGGACTAGAATGATGCATTGGGTTCAATAGATGAACCCCAATGCATCTTTAGTTTGTCCAACTGCAACATGTCATTTGGCATGGTCCTCTTCTTTTTTTAAATCGTTTTTTAAGACAAACGGTTTGTCAAAAAAATAAAAAAAAAATATACTATTATTTTTTGTTTTTCGATATCTACAAATGGAGACTTGGTTTGTTTGATTCGACCACCAAAATATTTTGAGTATTTTATTTATTTTATATTTTTTAAATGATTTTTGAAATATATTAGTAAGTTATATATATATATATACCATGATTTATAATTTATTGAGATCTATAGATAGAGACTTGGTTTGTTTGATTTTGAACACCGAAAGTTTCTAAGTTTTTTTATTAAGTTTTTTCAAAACAATTTTTGGAATATTTTAGTAAGAACAAAAAATAAAATAAAAATTATATCATGATTTATAATTTTTTAAGATCTATAAATAAAGACTTGGTTTGTTTGATTCGGACACCGAAAGTTTTTAAGTTTTTTTTATTTCCGAAACAATTTTCGAAACATTTTAGTAAGTAACAAAAATAAATAAATTGTACCATGAATTATAATTTTGTGAGATCTATAAATAGAGAGTTGATAGACTTGATTCAGACATAAAAAATTATTGAGCTTTATTTTATTAAGTTTTTTGGAAACAATATTTGGACCATTTTAGTAGGTAAAAAACAACAATTATATCATTCTCATTAAATGAAAATAAGTGAAAACAACAATCGGGATAATTGAAATGAGCACACAACAACAATTGAAAACATCATACACAATAACAATTGAAAGCAACACACACTAGACAACAATTGAAATTCAAATTCAAGTTCAAATGCAACTCAGCCACTTATTAAATTCTGATATGAGATGACAATTCAATGGTCACAAGATATGGTTTGAATTATTTACACACACAACATCCACTAGCTACAACTCAAATAGCTGTTAATTATTATCCTTGGAATCCGGAAATAGACAAATGATGTCCAAACTCAAATTGAAATTCAAATTCAAGTTCAAATGCAACTCACCCACTTATTAAATTCTGACATGAGGTGACAATTCATTAGTCACAAGATATGGTTTGAATTACAACTCAAATAGTTTTTAATTATTATCCTTGGAATCTGGAAATAGACAAATGGTGTCCAAACTCAAACTTAAATTCAAATTCAAATTCAAGTTCAAGTACAACTCACCCACTTATTAAATTCTGACATAAGGTGAGAATTCATTGGTCACAAGATATGTTTTGAATTATTTAGACACACAACATCCACTAGCTACAACTCAATTAGTTTTTAATCATTATCCTTGGAATTCGGAAATAGACAAAAGGTGTCCAAACTCAAATTCAAATTCAAATTCAAGTTCAAATTCAACATAGCGACCCCAGCTAGGGGCGCTGCCCCTTGGACCCCGCAACGGGCTTCGCCCTTTGACTGTAACTTTACTAGCCTAATTCTGGCATAATAATACAATGCATTGTCTGAATTTTTACGGTAACTCATCCATGAATTTTTAAGACAACTGACCCACTAACTTTAGCATGATAAGACAAGTCACCCGCGAACTTTAGCATGATAAGACAAGTCACCCACTAACTTTAGCATGATAAGACAAGTCACCCATAAACTTTAGCATGATAATAAAACTCACCCACTAACTTTAGCATGATAAGACAAGTCACCCATGTTGGAATTCGGAGACAACATTGGATTATATATAGGCCATTCACCATCGTATGAAAATCAACACAAATATTTGATCCTCAAATTTTCTTTGACATATCTTCTTCTTCATAGCTTGTACTCTTTTAATGGCACCAAAACTAGAGTTCTACACAGAAACAATTGAGGAGATGCAAGCGGAATGGGAAATCCAGGAAGCCATGTTCCATGAGAAAAGAGAGCTTATCGATGAGATTCAAAGGTTGGAAAACACTAAACATACAAGAATATATATTCCCCAAAATCATCTGTCTGCTCATCGGAGGATAATGTCCGACTATTTCGATGAACCATACGTATACACCAAAAAACAATTTAGAAGAAGGTTCTGCATGAAGAGGCCGTTGTTTCTCTATATTGTAGTAGGCTTGGCGAATCACAGTCGTTATTTTACTCAAACGGATAATGCTGTAAATAAGCTTGGCTTGACGAGTATCATAAAGTGCACAGCTGCCATGCGCATGCTTGCGTATGGTAATGCAGCGGATGCTTGCGATGAATATATCAACATTGGAGAAACAACTGCAAGGTATTCAGTTCAGTATTTCTGCGAGGGTATAGTAGAGCTTTACGGAGGTGAATACTTAAGACCATCTAATGTGGCTGATTTGGAGAGGCTACTAGAAGTCCATGAAAACCGAGGTTTCCCCAGAATGCTTGGAAGTATCGATTGCATGCATTGGGAATGGAAGAATTGTCCTAAGGCGTGGCATGGGCAATTTACTAACAGAGACAAGAAAAGAGCAACAGTTGTCCTAGAGGCAGTGGTTTCACAAGACTTATGGATATGGCATGCTTTTTTGGGGATGTCATGTGTTTTAAACAACCTAAATGTACTAGATAGGTTTCCATTGTTTGATGATTTTGAGAACGGTATCGTCCTGACAGTGAACTTCAATGTGAATGACAATTAATACGATGTAGGTTAATATCTTGGTGATGGAATATATCCTAAATGTCTCACCTTCGTCAAGTCAATTCAAATACCCCAAGCCAATGAAGTTAAGTTGTTTTCCAATATGCAAGAGTCGTGCACGATAGATGTGGAACGTGCATTCAGAGTTCTGCAGGCAAGATTTTCCATTATTCGACATCCATCATTGATATGGGACCTTAAAAAGATGGGTACAATAATGAAGGCATGCATTATTTTGCATAACATGGTAGTTGATAATGAACGACATTCATATTCACGAAGTTGGGAAAATATTGATTTCGAACCGGCAAGAAGTGCTGGACCAAGCACATCGTTCACTGTCCAAACTGAAATGCATCCTCGATTGAGAATGCATGTTCGAGGTCGAACTAGAGCTGGATTACGTGAAAACAAAAATTACATATTCAGTTGAAGAATGATCTGTCAAAAACATTTTGGCTAGATTCGGAACAACCCTCGATTGAGTTGCTCAATTTCACTAAGGTTTGATGTTTTAATGTGTGTGTGCTTGTAAGAATTTATGTTTTTATGTGTGTTTGTGTGTGTGTGTGTGTGTGTTTGTGCTTGCAGTAATTTATGTTTTTGTGTATGTGCGTCTGTGCTTGCATCAATTTATGTTTTTATGTGTGCGTGTTTGTCTTTGCAATAATTTGTGTTTTTTGTGTGTGAGTTGTTCCAATATTTAATTTTAGTGTGTTTTATTTTCAATATTATTTTACTGTTTTATACTTTCATTTAAGTGAATGTACTAATATATACATGGATAATATGAGTGAAAATATTTCACTTGAGAACTGAACGATTCATCGTCAATAATATCACATTAAACATGAACATAAATCATATACAGCAAAGTAATATTCTAAATTGAACATAAACCAACAAACTAATGGTTAGGAACTCGAAAGAACATAAATAACTCTTATCTCTAACATTACTCAAAAGAACATAAAACAACAAATAACATATATAAGAGTGAACCCCTTACATATCAACTTCAAGGAAATACGGATGTTCCACCTTACTGTCAGCGAGGTCCAACTCAATATCACGAAGTATATGTTCTTTAATTGAATCATTAATCCCTGTACCAAGCACATCATGCACCTCTTGCCTCACATCACGCGGGATGTCACGAACCAGAATATTCGGAATCAAAAAAAGATATTGTAACCTGATAGATGCATACTTAAACATTTAAACACGGACTAAAGAACACCAAACAAATATATAACAGCATTAAACGTGAACATACAACAATATAATTAACTTAAAGCACTCAAAGAGAAATAAAGCAAATACAATAATTTGAAATGATCAAATGAACACAAAACAACATTAAACATTGACATAAAAAACATAAATTTGAGTCAAAGTCATATCATTCGTCAAAAGTGAAACTCTAAGATGCTTCCTCTTTTTCAACGATTTGTTCCTCCACGTAACGGAGCATATCTTTTGTCAAATAATCATGTATACCCAAACGAGCTACATGCCTCTTTTTGGATTTCCCATGGGAAGTCCAACACACGATACATTGGTTCACTTTTAAGATAAGTGTACCTTGTGGATACTTCTTCACGATTGTGTGGAGACGGCATGGGTTTTTGTCCTAAATTTCCGCACATGTACCCGTACATGTAGTACATTGTACATAACACTTCATCGATAAACCCATCGGTATTCTCATCCGACCTCGTTACCTTCACACGCTTAATAGCTTGGAGGAGATGAGATTCTTCTCTGGCAGACCTTCTATATCAAACAAAAGTGTGATTTTTTATAGACTATATTTAAGTATATTGAAGGTGAGTTGAGATTTATGTAGTTGGGGACTTATATATAGGAAATGAATGGGTAGGTAACATTTTGGCGGGACTTATTATTGGCGGGTAACATATTAGCGAGACTTATTATAGGCGGGTAACATTTTGGCGGGGCTTATTATTAGCGGGTATCATTATGGTGGGACATATTGTTGGCGGGTAACATGTGGCTTTGGACTTAATATTGGCGGTAATATTTAAGCGGGAGTTATTAAGTGTCTATATCATTATTAGTTAATCATAGAATTAAGTAGATAATCAATCTATAAGTGCATTAAACCAATCGTTAATCGTTACAATTGCATGCCAAATTTTCACCTCCAACTTATCTTCTCCGTCTTCTTCGGATAATTATCGTATACCGTTATAACGGTCGGTGATATATAACCCTGTAGTAATTTGAAAGGTTTAAAATTAGATAATAACATAATAACCTATAAATTTGGATTTAAAAGTTTTAAATTAATTACAAAACTTAAAAAAAAATGTTATTGATAAATTTAAGAAATTTTAATCATAGATAATTTAAGTAATAATTAGTGGTAAATATAAATTAAACAAATAAATTTAGGTGATAATAATATGTTTTATTAAATTGTAAATCATTTATTTTATTAGAAATTTTAAAATTTTCGAAAATCAAACCAAATTTATTTTTATATTTAAAATTTAAATATACTATATATTATGTATTATATTTTTAATTATTTTAATTTTATAGTTTATATTTGTAAAGAAGATATATTATGTTAATTTATGAAAATTATTAATTTTAATATATATAATTTTAATGTAAGTATATATTAAATAATAAGAAAGATAAATAAATATATATGTTAGGATATTATATGGTAGAATAGAGAGAAATATGGTGGGGTATGCTGAAAGATGAAATATACATTGCTGCGTGGAGTGAGAATTTTTGCAGAATTATTTGGGGATTATGCTGATGTGGCGCGCTTTTGGGAGATGAAATATCTCCACTGCTGCGTATGGTCTAAGGCACGTCCTACTGTAACTCTGCATATTTATTGTAACTGATACACGTTTCAAGTGAAAATCAATCGTATGTCTTATGCAACGGTTATTAATATATTTAACTGCATGCGCAATTATAACGAGTGTTATGCGCAATTATAGTGAGTGTGTTGCGTTTTTCAATAACCATAAAATGTAGAATTTTCATACCAATACTGTTGTGGTATATGTATATATAACGCTAATAACTGTATTTAAACGTATAACTGTAACTATGTATCGTTAAATTACTTTAACTACTGTAGAGTTTTTTTAACAAGTAGATAACTATGCAATGATATATATATATATATATATATATATATATATATATATATATATATATATATATATATATGAATTTCTGCAATAAATCTCATGCAGACTTAACATGCTTAAACTATCTAGAATATTTATAATTTTTTCTTTCTAAAATCTGAAACTAAAATCTAAACATGCTTTGTTGGTAGAGATACATTTTTAGTTTCATAGATCATAATTTCATAATCTGAAAATTTGAGAACTTAACTTCATGGTGGCTCTCATACCACTTGTAAGAATGGACTAAGACGAAATTAGAAGAATTTAAAACTCACTCAACACTATATAGTTTGTTAGGGTGGCGACCAAAGTCACACATCCCACATCGGTTAAACATGGGAAAGATCAGTGGTATATAAGTAAGAACATACCTCAACTAGTATGAGGCCTTTTGGTAGTGGACCAAATGCAAAACCGTGAGGGCCTTCGGGTGAAACCCCTAATTCACAACACCCTTATTCCCAACACGTGGTATCAGAGCGTCAGGCCCAGACGGAACGCGATGGTGGTGATATTCTCGGAGGTCGAACATGATGAACCAGTAGCCATATGATCAAGGTGATCTGCTCTAGAGATCCTAGTTCGGAGTGCTCGTGGCTCATCTAGCAGTGTGGCTTGATTGGAGTGGCGCTAAGGAACAAGACAATGTGGTCTAAGAGGAGGTGAGCAGTAACATCCGTAGTGCCTCTATGGTCAGGTAGTCTCCAGCCTGATTAGAGTGGGCGGATGAAAGTCAATTGAGAGGAGGCTAAATGGTACTTTGTTCGAGAGGAGGATTTGTTAGGGTGGCGACCAAAGTCACACATCCCACATCGGTTAAACATGGGAAAGATCAGTGGTATATAAGTAAGAACATACCTCAACTAGTATGAGGCCTTTTGGTAGTGGACCAAATGCAAAACCGTGAGGGCCTTCGGGCTCCAAAGCGGACAATATCATACTAGTGTCGAGATCGGTTGTGTTCTTACTTATATACGGAGGCGGAATATGCGGACCAAACCCCTAATTCACAACACCCATATTCCCAACATAGTTTTATATATCTCTTTGCGTACAATTTTTCCTATTATCTTACCTTTCACAAAACAACCAAACAACCAAAGTAATAAAATTCAATGTAAGTATGACTCTCAAAAGTTATTTGGAAAACCTATATTAGGCTTTTAGTAATTTTAGCGACGCCTAATATGTTGTTTAACATAAATGTTTTGTGTTCAAATAAGAATTTTTGTTTTACTTCTATATAATATAGATAGTTTTGCACCATTCCATAGCATAACAGTTTCTTACTAATATAATCGACATTTTAGTTTATGAGGCTTCAGTTGCGAGTGATACGGTGATTAACACTTCTTAAACATACCAATCTATTTCATTTACTTCGTCATGTAAACATCTTGTTCAACATTAAGATTACTCTGCTTCACATTTTGTTGGATATTTAGATGGAAGACGGTCTAATAGTAGATATGTTGTCACATTTGAAAAAAAATACAATCAATTAAAAATATATTCTACAACACATACTGTCTTTATCATTTATAGAAGCAAAATATGTAGCATCAACCAAAGCAGTAAAAATATTCATGTGGTTTAATAAAACTAATTTTAGATATAGAATTCAAACAACAAACAATCCAGCGACATTTCCTCAACGGTTTGAGTATCTAAAAACAATATCATTGACTGACTAAGATTATAAGTATTAAATTCAATATATATAAAATATTGTTGACAAATGCGAGACAAATATTTTGAAAATATATACCTAAAAGAATCAGCAGATATATTGACCAAATTCGTTTTCAGTGTGGATTTGGAATTTCCAAAACTAACCGGTTGCAAATAAATCAATTATTCGGATTTGCAAGTGTAACTAGATCAAAAAAGTTATAATTTATTATTTGAAAAATTAAAGAATTATTGCCGGAAATGAGAAATTGAAATGAAAGGGCATATTTGTTGTTAGGTGACAATGTGGTCGGTGTAAATTTAGTTGAAGGCGAAAATGTAATAGGTTAACAGGTGATTATTGGTTTTGACTAAGAGTATATTAGGTACCGACTGAATACAGTTTCTGGTCGAGATAGGGTTTGGCGGAATCCAATCAATTGATGCGTTCTTTTTTATTCATTCGATTAAAAGTCAATATCTTTTAGATATTTTAGTGCAATTGGACCACTAGTCGATCAATTTAATCATGATACATAATCGAACAAGTTGTAAAATGCAGAATGCATGCTTCTTAGATTATTTCATGATTAACGGAAGGACAGAGTCCAACTAGTCTAACTGTCAAACCGAATTCATTGGTCAAAATACATAAATATTGGATTCTCTTAAGAAACAAAATTACATACAAAATTTCATCCTCTATTCGAAAAGAAATCTTTCTGATTTTATCCAATTAGAATTTTTGGAGAATCCTAAAATTACATTCAATTAGAAATTGTTTGCAAGATTTAAAACATTTATTCCGAAATCAAATATTATTTCTAACCATACTTATATTAGATGAGAAGGGTGGTCTTCTTCATGATTTAAAGTTGCGGCTAAGATTTATAATAATAATAATAAATAAATAAAATCAGTTTTAAGTAACTTTTTGTCGGATCCCAATCTCTATATAATAAAGTGATTTTTCTTACTCCAAAAATAAATATATTCCTTCCTAATTATCTAAACGGTTAACGAACTCTTTTCGTAATTTTTGTTGGAAATTAAACTTACTCCCTAACTTTTTTTTAATCAAAAGAACAATTTTATTAAGACTTGAAAAAATTACAAACAATAAGGGTCATAATGAAATAGACCCAAAATTACAAATCTGAAAACTTGGCGCTCGAAATCTCCCGCCTTGCCAAAGAAAACCAAAATTAGATTTTTTAACAGAATTTCATTCCAAGAGAACAACCCTTAACTCTTTCACAAATGAACTCTTCGATTCCATCTTCTTCTTTATTTTTTTATCTCCTCATCTTAATTTCCATGGAAACTCCATCTTCATCTCTATTTCCTTGTCTCCTCAGCTTCACTCCCATGGTAACTCCAACTTCATCTTCATTTCCTTGTCTCCAACACTTCCTTTCCATAGCAACACCAATCCAATCTGCCAAAAAACCAAAATCTAGCAGTACCGATGTTCGCTAAGCAAGATACCCTAAATTTAAGCTCTCAAGAACAGTAATTGCAAGCAAAGCAGAGGGGGCATTATGCTGATGAAAGTATTGTTTTTGCTTGCACTTAAGGGTCCATTTGGCTAGCCAATCAGCTGACTGATTCTGGACCCTTGAGATGTGCTTGAGGCTCATGTTTTTATCCAGAAAAGTGCGGCAATAACTAAGATTTTGATCCTCAAAATCAGTTCTAATGTTATTGGTAAGTTGCTTAGTAAGGACAAGGGAATCAGACTCAATGTCTACGTGCTTCCAATTATTCTTGAAGAAAATAGTCAGGCCATGCATCATAGCTAAAGTTTCAGCTTGGAGAGGCGAGACTTTACCAATTTGAATACCATACGCATGAGTGATGTCTCCCTCGCTGTTCCTGAAAAGAACCCCAGTAGCAGCCTCACCATTGAAGGCACAAGAAGCGTCAACATTCATCTTAAGGCGAGAATGGACAGGAGGAATCCATCGAAGGTACTGAGGTTTGCTTTTCTTTTCAATAGAGCGACATCCTAGGATCACACCTGCATCATGTGTTTTCGACCAGTGCTTGTAACTGAGATTACCATTGATATTCACACCTTTAACAATGTTAATAATGTTATCAATAGCCATGTTAACACTTATGTGAACACCCTTGTGCTTTATGGAATTTCTAGCCTTCCAAACCACCCAACATATAACTTGAGGAATAAGGTGAGAAACATGAAATTTTGTTTTTGAAAACCAAAACCAGCATCTTAGAAGATGAGCTAGAACCATTGATCTTTTGATTTTGATTTTAAAGATACAGTCAAACCAATTCCAAAGCTGCCAAGCAAAAGAGCAATTAACAAATAAATGATTATTTTCCTCACAATTATCACAAAATACACACTTAGATGCAATGCTAATATGCTTCTTCATCATGATAGTATCTAGTGCAATAAAGTTATGCATTAATTTCCATGTCATAAAAGAGAACTTCTTGGAAATTTTTGAGTTCCAGATCTTCTTGTAAAGGCTTGAGTAGTTATGTTTAGCTCTTATATTCTCCCAGGTTTGCTTTAAGTTGAATTTCCCATTTTCAGAAAGCCTCCAGTAGATAGCATCCTCCTTATCTGTAATCTGTGTTGTGTTGATCTTTAACATTCTAGCAGTATCAATGCTATCCTGAACTTCATTTAAACACCAAGAGTTGTTATTCCAAAAATACTTAACTTTAACATCGATATACCAATTAATATTCTGTTCAGTTGCAATGGCAGGCAGGCTGTGCCAAGAATCCTTCCAGAAGTCAACGTTGCCTCTACTAAGAATCCAGGTAATGTTCTTTTCAGCTTGTTGTCTAATGTTGCATAATCTATTCCAAACTAAAGAACCCTTTATGTTAGTGTATAAAGGATGAGCATTTTTACAGTAAATGTCATTCATAACATTGGACCAAAGACAGCCATTCATCCTAAACTTGTACCAGAGCTTCTGGGAGAAAGAGTTTTGAATGTCAAGAAGTTTTCTGACATTTAATCCTCCTTCCCCAAAAGGCTTACAAATGAAATACCAAGAGGACCAGTGTATAGTCTTCTGATTTTCATTAGTTCTCCATAAGAATCTGTTTAAAGTTTGCTCAATCTTTCTAATGATAGTTCTAGGCATTTCACAGCATTGAAACCAATAATAGACAATAGGAAGAAGAACATTGGTAATTAAAGATAACCTGCTACCATAGGAGAGTAACTTACTGTCCCAATCAGTGATCCTATAATTGATTTTGTTCAAAATGGGCTTGAAGATTTTAGCTTTGTTATTATTTGAGATAGTAACACCCAGGTGAGAAAGAGGAAGAGAATCCACCTCAAATCCAGTTTGCAGCTTGAGATTATGCACTTTAGAAGAGTTAGACTTAAGAGAAACAATAAGCTTTGTTTTGCTTTTGTTAATGGCTTGACCAGAAGTAAGCTGATAAAGATCAAGATAGCCACTAAGAATATCAATGGAATTAGGAGAACTATTAGTAAAAATCAAAATGTCATCTGCAAGCATAATACAAGGAATGATAAAAGAACTTGTAGAGGCATAGCACATTGAAGGGTTAGAATTAAACAAAATGTTTAAGCCCCTACTGAGAAACTCTTCACCAAGAATAAACAGGCAAGGAGAAAGATGATCTCTTTGCCTTAAACCCCTTTTCATTTTAAAGTAATCAACCGTCTCTCCATTAATAAGCATGGAGACATGAATATCAGAGATTATTCTCTTAATAAGCTCAACAATCTTAAAATTAAAACCAAAAGAATACAGCACTTTAAGAATAAATGAGTGCGGATTTCTGTCGAAAGCTTTCGACATATCTAACTGGACAACTGTATTTCTTTTTTTGGGCTTCTTGTTAATATCAAAAAGTAATTCTTTAGCGAGTAAGATGTTGTCATGAATAAGTCTATTTTTTACAAAGGCAGACTAAGAATTGGATACAATTTTGGGAAGGATATTAGACAATCTATAATTTATAAGAGCAGAGAAAATCCTATTAACAAATATACACATACCAATAGGTCTGTAACTATTCCACCAAGTAGGGTTAGAAATTTTTGGGATTAGGCAAATGCCGGTTGCAAAGAGGCCATTAGGAATAGTACTGCCATGAATATAAGAGTTAAATGCATTGCACAAGCATGACATACTCAACCAACTCGGATACCCCATTGGGGGCAAAAAATACTGAAGTGTTAGTAGGGGGAGTAGTATTTAAGTATTTGATTTGTGGAAAAAAAACGTCTCAATTATTCTAAATAATATAAATGTTGGGAGTAAAATAAGGTGAAGTGGAAAAAAAAAAGATAATGGCTCAATTTTTTTAAAAGTATTTATTTTTATTTTTTTAAAAAAATTGTTTTTAAAGTTACTATTAAATAAAATAATATTTATTTTATCAATTATTTTAATTTAAAAGCTATATATAAATATATGTGTACAATCAATTTGTTACTTAAAAGAAAGTTAATAGATTAGAGTTATATTTTATTAATTATCTTAATTTAATAGCTATATAAAAATATTTGTGTATAGTAGCCGGTATGCCTATTTGATATTAAAAACAAAAGACTAGAGTTAGATTTGATATTAAGAAGATTTTTTTAAAATATTATTTGATATATTTATTTATTATAATTATATTTTAAGATATGTTATAAGGTAGACTATTCTACCGGGTATAATCTATTTTATCGTTCAATATAATTTGTAGTTTTTAGTAGAATTGTATAAATTATAATATAGTATTTTATTTTTTATATATCTAAAAATAATTTGTACCATAAATCGAAATAAAGTTAAATTTTCAAAAAGAAAAAATCAATTAACTGTACCAATATTTATTATGAATAATTTTTTTAAAACTTCATCATTGAAAAAATAGTCTCCAAAATAAATGACTAATTATATATATTGGGTTGTTGAAGGGGAGAATATGGAATTGGCATATTGGTTCCGCCAACCGATGAGCAGTCATAGTTTTTAGTAACCAGAAAGAAAGATACTTTCTTCCTTGTATCATTTGTTGTTGAGAAAAATTAGTTCTTAGGCTTCATTTTCCGAATAAATAAGATTATAATCCTATAACAAACGATTTCAGACGGATATGGTGCTTCTCTTCCAAAAAGCGTCACAAGTTGTAGGATACAGCAGTTTAAAAGTTATGTAAGCTTTTTCTAAACTGAATATTAAACTTAGCGTTTTGGATGATTAGTGTGTAATTTTACAAGTAATAAAAGTTTTGTCCCCAGCATGAAAAAAAAAGTTCTACTAAACTGAAATTAATGAGCAGAGAAACCTGCCATGAAACACCGTAGCACAAAAGAATTACTCTCACAGCCCAAATCCAGAAAGATTCAAAATGTTTACATGGATTTGACAAAGGCATATACAGGACTTTCCTCTCAAAAGAATCTTATAATACAACAAGGCAAGGCGGCTTTATTTGTCAAATGGGCGGTGTTCGTGAAAGGAACCAAACACATATAATTGTACATTATGAATCACGGTAAATTGGTTGCGGCAGCCACTTGAGATTTAAATGTAGTTTCCCCGTTTTGACTCCATCGATCTCGTAACATTCTTTGTATTCTCCTTCCATTATGACCCTCGTCAACGTCAAGATGCATCTCCCGATATAATCCTGCACAAGATAACCCAAACCATTTCATGTTTTGTTTATGTCATGCCTTTTGATTTTAAGCTCACACATTAGTTATGGCCAAATGCTACAGCATCCTACATTCTCAAAGTAATGGCTTTGAATGATGGTTGGTCCACAAGACTACGAAGGCTATAGAACCCAGGGGACAAATGTGTTTTACTTTAGTAACTCGCGTAACTAAAATCTATAGTGAGTTTTACAACTCAGGGAACTAGTCTAAAGTTTTAAAGTCAGTGAATTAAATACTCGAACACATAATCTGGGGACTGGCCAGCATTTAAAGACTTCAGTAAATAATGTATTCGCTTTTTTAATATTTCACAAAGAACGAAGGAATATAAGTGCATACTGCTGTGGCTAATCATGTATAAACGAGAAATAAAAAGACAACTTTTACCTTCCCAAATGTGTCATGGTCGTAAAGTTCAACAATCAGCATGTCATGTAATCCATCCTCAACTACAAAGTCAAAAGTTTGGTTCCAAACTGGATTCAAGCTGTCTTGAACAACCTATGAAATTCACTGCACCTTCAGAATAAAACAGAAAATGTACATAAAAGATATCTGATTTTAGAAATAGACATGATGCTTACCCTTGTTTTGTTTCTGGTTTGTGCTTTCTTCATCGTGAGTACAACAAAGGGATCAGCCTTGCCCATCAAATCTTGCACAGGCAAGTCCTCAGCAGATATAACAGTCACCGAAAGCACTCCTCGAACAATAACTTCTCTTTTCTTCTGCATCATTGCCTTCTCTTTCTCAATGGCGTCTGTTCCATTTGCGGTAGTTCCATTCGCTCCAGTTTTCATAACCTTCTCCAGCGAGGTCAGTGAAGAGTTGGTGGCAAAGGGATTCGAAATCCCGCTCTCCATTCCAAAAGGACAGTACAAAAGTTCAAGGTGAACCTAAAATAGAGAAACAATTTTGTAAGTGACGTTCATATCCATACATATATAGAGCAAACTGCATAGTAGGAAACAGCCTAAAAAAAATCGGAACCCAAGAATAGAATGGTGGACCCTTAAAATCAATCTCACAATTTTTTTTAAATATATAAGGTTTTGAATATTATTCATTGGTTTTAGTTCGCAGGTCATGTAAGACTACATATAAATGTTAAATAAGCTTTGCCTAGCATAACAAAACCTCAAAAACACAATGCTAAAGCAAAATCTATAAGGTAACTTATCTTGTTTCGTGTACATATAGCCACATAAGATAGTTTCAAAGTTCTTACCTCCCCCCTGTACTTATTATCTCTCTGAAGCTCCAAATCTTTTACCAGATTTAGCCACACATCCTTCACTTTACCAGGCTCAAGCTCATTAAGGCGTACTTGAGCACAACCGATAAACTCAGATGCCTGTAGACCCTCATCGTCATAGATTCTAACCACCAAATGTTGAGTTGATGCATCCTCCACTATAAATTCGAAGTGCTCGTTCCAAATAGGATTCAAGTCATTGTTCTGAAAGAGAGGATTTAACAACAAAATTATTTTGACAGCCTAGAGAGTTATAAACTGAAACATTTAAATAAGTAATTAGCTTACAATAGTTTTGCTTCTTTTGGTTCTTTCACGCAAAGGCCGTATGTATAATTTTGCAAATGGATCTGATTTTCCGATCAAGTCTTTATTTGTTAGGCCCTTTGCTTGCACAAGTTTCACCTCCAGCGTACCAACAGGTTTCAACTCCAGATCACTGAAAAAGGAAAATTAGCTTTGATATTTACAGCAACAAAAGTATCCTAACGTATAAACAGCAGCCTGAGTTAAAGCCACAGTTGAAGCTGTCCATGTAATTGGAAAATCAGTAGCCTGATTTCTGTGCTTAGTAACACTCACTTTTGGGATCTTAATGAAGAGATCTCTGGCAACAATGTAATCAACTAAACCACACTCAATACTCTTATTGTAAAAATCTCATTGACCAAAGCAACAATGAAACCAATGGCAACAACCGTATAGCTGGAATTAATCATCAACATACCTATAATCCCCAGGCAAAATGGGAATAACTTTCCTAACAGGCCATGTGATGGAATCCTCAACAGCATCTCTTATAGTTTCCTGTTACATGTGTGAAATAACCCATTAAGGTACACGGTCTGTCAAACAGATAGAAAACTAACCAGCATACATAAACTCATGCAAATGAATAGGGGAGAGTGAATATTCACTTGCTGGATACAAGTACAACAAAAGAAAGCAACTGACACTTAAAATCATCCACAAGAGAATTTTCAAACAGACTCATACATACGAACAGCCTGGCAAAATATTGAATGAATCAGATACCAAAAGAAGAGAGTTGATCGAACCTCGATAGCATCGGAAATACCAGGGAATGATGATACATCACCACCAATAACTTTGAGGGTGAAATCCAGCTTCTTCTGCAAGTCGAGAGAGTAAATGCTCAGCACCATATGTTAATCCAAGTTATTATGTCCATTACCACAAGGTGATAAAAACAAGAAACGATTTCTTGACACAAGACCCCCTCCCTTTTCAACATCGCAATTTATGGAGCATGGAGATGTCACATGCCAACTTCCTAGGGAGAAATTACTATAACCTACGTGGAGTATACTCTCCATTGTTTCTGCTGGCTGTTGTCTAATAGTTGTCCCAGCGTTCCATTTTAGAGTGAGTTGTTTAATAGAATGGTAACCAATAAAACATGTTAAGGAGCACCACCGCAAGTCTTGTTGGAGAGGATAATTATTACCCTTAGTGGAGCCAATGCAACCAAGGAGAATGCTTACTTATATATGGCATGACATCACAACTAATTATTGATCCGCCGCAACCTTAATCGAGATGTCATGCAAATGATTCTGGGGCATGCATGCTCAAGTGACACTTCGCACTTACAGTTGATAATATCACAATATCTATCTGTTATACATGTATCTACTATTCAAACTTTTAAAACAGATCTGACCTTTTCTTTTAGAGAAAAACACACAGCTCCAAAGCAAGGGAATTCGTCTACTAGTGGCTTGAAGATTAACCTGAAAACCCCTGTGAATCCGATATTTTTCACCTAGATAAAAGTACAGAAGAGATAAACATGAACATAAAATCTAATTTGTAGTATAGTTATTCTTGCTGGATATAAAATGTGAATTTGAAGATGACATGCCTAAGGAAAACATTATAGAGAAATAAAATTGGGGAGGGATTTACAAAACCAATCTACGCCTATTAATGGGTTGATAATCTAGCCGAAAACTCCACCTGAACCACCTGACAGACGTCCTCCCCTTAAACCCTAAGATCGACCAATTTTGCTTCTAGGGAAGTCTGAACCCACATTTATTTAAATTCGAATTATCTTAAGAGATGTAAGAGTATCAGAAATAATTCAGAAGATGACTACATTGTCGGTTTTTTTTTTTCCGTTGGGTATATAGAACGCTTAAAACAATGTTAAACATGGTGGGGAAACTCACAAAACACTTTTAATTCAAATCACCTGAATGGGTAAGGACAGCCCAACTAAGGTCTTGATACCCAGTACTATATTTGGATTGCCATCCCATTGCATTTCCAGCTCCATAGTAATTCCACTTTCTCCATCTTCAATAATACGAACTCCTAAAGAGGATTTTCAAACACAAAAAACACTGCTATTACTAAAGAGTGGCAAGTTAACATACAAAAATTTAAAGATGGTATGAACGTTGTCATGAGAAAACACACAATGGAAATGCATGCTCTCAGCAACGAATAAAATCAACCGAAATCCACAGCAAAAACTCTAACTAAGGTTGACGAAAAGACAGTGAATAGTTGGTATATACATTCAACTAGACTCTTCTAACCCTGAGTTCAAATTAGCAGAGATTATCTCACCTTATGTTAGATATAGCTATGACTACCAACCTAAGAATTATTTTTATACCTTTGGTCTTTTAAAATGAACTAAAAACAAAAGGCATCTTTAGTGTAACCCTAAACGACCTAGCTTACAGGAGCGTGTCATACAAATAGAATACTAATTAGGTTAACAGTTCCAAGTCCATTTAAAACAATCCCGAAGAAATGAAATCAACTCGGATCCTTAGATTCCTAAACCACATTGAATTCTATTACTTGAGAAATTGTTTGGCTAAAGACATAACCAAATCACAATCCGAGCATAGAACAATCTTAATGGCAAAAATGAAGATCATAAATATAGATGAGAAAACTAACCAGTGAATTGTGGTGCAACAGTACCAAGAGTGAACTTGGAGAACTTAATAGACGCTAAAATGATGGGTCTATACTGTTCAAGAATAGGCTCAACCGAAGCCTTGATAAGCTCAGACGCTGCCTACACATAACATACACCAACCACAAATGAAATTCAGAAGAAAAACTAAAAAACCTTGTAATATATTTTTCCTTAAAACTGATAAATAATAAGAACACAAAAACCAAATTGAAACACTACATCATTGACGAACGGCCAGATCTTGGTAAGGTGGTGATTCAGCCAAGTCAACTGCAGTAGCCAGAAACAAGAAATCAATACCCTATTTAGACATATATAGATGTAGAGAGAGAGAGGAGGAGGAGAGAGATGGTACTAAACTTCTGGCTTTGAGAGAAGACAACCCAAGAAGGGTAAAACTCCGGCGGCAAAAGCGCTCTTGAATCCTCCACCGTCATTTTTGCAAATGCAGCGACAGTCGTTGCCTGGAAAACAACAACAGCAAAGAATTGAAAACTAGAACAAAAAAAGTAGAGGCTTAGAAACCAAAACATCACTTACGAATTCCGACCGGAGCTTGGATCTAGCATTCTCCAACCGGACAAAAACAACAACAATAGCAAGACCGACAACTAAACCGATCACGATTCCGAGAATGAAACCCATTTAACTTTTCTACAAAAAAAAGTCGTAGGGTGAAGCTAAAAGCAGCTTAATCTACTTTTTTTCAAAGTGAAGAAAAGAAAAGAAAAGAGCGTGAAAATGAAGTGTGGTTAATACTACTGTTTTAGGGTTTTTAGAGTTGATGGTGGGGTTATGGATAGTGTGACCAGAGATCATTGAAAGAGAAAGGGAATGGGGTGGAGTCGTTGAGTTGCTTGCCGACACAGAGAGAGAGGAGAGAGAGAAGGTAGTGCAGGGAAATCGCATGGACTCTTAGCATTACGGCCGCGTGTCATGTCATGACCAATCAACTCTACTCTCGAATATCTCGGACAAATATTTTCTGGTCTTCTTACCTTTTTTTACTTTCAACTTTTAAGACATAATTCATGTAACTACCAAACATTCCTGGGTAACTGGGTTACAGATTAGTCTATTACCAAAATAACAGCTGATATAGTAAGATTTACTACAGTAAAAAATATTAAATGGTTAAAATACTTTTGGTTTTCTTTTTAAGAGACATATTATTTCTTTTAATTATTGAAATACTATAAAAGTATTGACAATTATAAATTTAAAATATATATATTATAATATTAATAAATAAAATGTGAATGAAAATATCTGACACTAATTTTTGTAAAGTTAACTGCATTGACAAAAATAAATCTTGCATATAGTTAGTTTTGTTCATCTTAAAAACTAAAAAAATATATATTATTTCGGATTATAATTTAAAAGATAAATTTTTGAAATCATAAATAAAAAATATATAGTTATGAGATGTTATTGTATTGAAGGGTATTTTTTTTTTAAAGTAATTTCAAACTTTTAGATATTATATGGTAAGATTTTTCTGAGTTAGATATGAGATGGTAACTCATCCTAGGATAAATAAGTAGAAAATCAAGTCTTCAAAAGGGTAGCCGAGTTGGTTGAGTAAAGCATGTTCGTGACCAAAGGTCATGAATTCGAGTCCCTCTAATACCTTTTTTAGCTGAGCCTTCTGACGTTGGTTTGCAGGCTATCGCGTCGCACGAAGGGTTTACCTGTGCACGCTCTTTTTATTTTTTATTTGTGATTTAAAATTTTTTAAGTTGGTATCTTTCAAACAAAAACTCGAACAATAAATATATATATATATATATATATATATATATATATGAAATCACTATTCGTTTTATTTTTTAAAACAAAAAAACAAAATCATTGAAGCATTTTTTTATTGTTTTTACAAGACAAATTAACTCGCATTTCGTAGTTTGCATAACCGTGATTTTATATTTCGTATTTACAAAAAAAAAAATCAAATTTAACCCTATATTCGCATTTCGCATTTTCGTTTATGATTTCACATTCACACTTAGGAAAAAAAATATTAATTTAACATTTCACATTTTTGTTTCAAGTTTTACATTTCACAATAAAGCAAAGAATAAATCAAATTTAACCATATATTTGAATTTAGCATTACTTGTGTATGGTTTCGGATTCGCACTTAGACAAAAAGAAATCAAATATAACCTTGGTTTCACGTTTCACAATTACATGTCATCTTTTCACATGTTTAATATCTAAGATTTTGCATTTCAATTATGTTATACATACAAATCGTAATTTCATATTTAATCCAATACGGTTATTTAGAATTCTATGCAGCATTGTAGATTTTTTTTTTAATTTGATTGTCCACCTTATTAGAAAGGAAAATAAATAGATTTTTCAGTAATAATAAGATCGAAACTGATTTCAATTAAAAATGATTTGTAAAAAAGAAAAAATAAATAAAAATGATAACTTTATCCACCAGACGAACCCCAACATATCTTTATTATGGTTTTCAAGATTTGTTGGTTCATAATCAATTTTCGGTAGCAATAATGTTTTGCGATTTAGGGTAGAAAAAAAAAGGTAATTGACAAAGTTTATTGAATCTTAGGTAATAATAAATGACACTTTGTGTATTAAGTAGATAATATATTTGTGTTCATATATATATATATATATATATATATATTGGTATACTACCCTTGTAAAATTTAAATTATTTATCATCAAATCAAAATATATTATAATCTAAAATTACATTATTCATACCAATTATAAAAAATAAAGATTACCAAAAATCAAAATTAGGATTGTTATTAGGTTATCAAAATCTTGTTATCCATTTACGACATATTCGGTATGGTTGTCCGAGACCGATTTGAATGTTATCGGACGGTTCATGAGCCAAGTTTGAAGACTCGGTCAATTACCAGCCCGAACCTATAGGATCAGTAAGAATCTGGTTCGTGTATATTTTCCGATAATTTTTATAAGACTAAATATATAATTAATGTTGAAGTACTAAAACTTCACTACACTGCGTAATATAGTAGCTTTGAGTATTTGAACTATAACATGAGGTAGTAGGTTCAAGTCCCACTAGTAACTTGTTACTTTCTCTTAATTTTTATACAACTACAATTTTAGCCCTGAACTACGATACCACTTCGCTGAAAAAATTATTTAAGTTTGTCATGTCCGACTGGTTACTGCTAAATGGAGGTATGGTACTTCAGTGAACAATTTAATGATCTATTTTGTTTGGTTAAAACATATAATATCTCATTCTTATGCCAATTCATTAGGTGTGACTATTAAAGGGGGTACATTGACCTTAAACCTAACAAAAAAATTATTTGAGAAAATTATACATTTGGGGATGTCCACTGCAAGTAGATCCTTATGAGCCTATAAAAAGGAAAATCGAGTATGATACATTAGTTATTATCTTAATTTAACGTACATTTTGTTCTATAATAGTTTAGTTTAAGAAGTGAGTAAGAGATTTACAGTAATTCCATGATATTTAGTTTGGGGTGGAGTAATCAGCGAAAAACTTTAATTATGAGAATAATTATAAAAAAAACTCACATTCAAATGATAAAGATTTGATCTTTCATAACCGATTGTCTTTTAATTGTGAGAATGATAAATTCTTATAAAAGTTAATGTTTAAATACTTTACTTAAGAATAGCTAGTTTCAATTGTTCATGAAGATCAAACTCAACATCCTCAATAAATGCAGACTAAAGTTAGTATAGTAGTTTACAAAGATCCACAAACGTAGAGAAATAAAATAATATGTCTTCAGTTTAAACTAAGTATTCTATAAAGTGTTATAAAAGAATATTAAGATCTTTATGATACAACAGAATAATAGAGTTTCAGCTTATCTGACGTTATAGAGTTTTAAAAAAACATAGAGATATTTATGATGCAACTGAAGATTTTAGTTTTATGTTATATAATGTCATAAAGTATTCTAGAAAAATATTAAAACTATTTGTGGTGCAACCGAAGGAATCTAGTTTCAGCCTCTAATTATGGATTATTATAGCAATAGTGAAAATTAATGTAAGATAATCGAGTTTAAGTTCTTATTCATGATTTAGAAAAAAATAAATTAGCTGGTTATATTATATTTGAATCATGCTTAACTCAAAGGTAAAATAATAATATACACATAAGATCCTTATTTGGCTATCAGACCGGTCCGATTTCTAGATCTGTTTTCTTATCGGTCTGGTCCAGTCCGACGATAACTTATTAGTCTATACCTAAAACATTCTAAAACCGGACCGAACCAATTACAATCTTAACCACATATAGGACAAATAAAAAAGCGATAATTTTATGATTTTGTAAAATTTCTTCCACTATAAGTAAATACTCTCAATATTTTCTTACATTTCTTATTGTTTATATTGATTTTGTTGTTGATATTGAATTTCCTATTGTTTATTTTTACTTCATTTTTTTGCTACTATGATATTCTTGTTCGATTTTGTTGTTGATATTAAATTTGTTATAGTTTATTTTATCTTTATGGTTTTGTTACTGTGATTTTTTTGTTTAATTTTATTGTTGATTGAATCTGTTACTATTTATGAAATTATAATCAATAAGTTTGTTAAAACATGCTTTTGTGCATTAGTTATGTATGTTTTAAAATGTGTGTTTGTGATTAACATGAATATAATATGTTAATTTGTTATTCCATATATTAGGCGAGTCTATTTTTAATGTTCGATTTTCTGATTTGTTTACTATGAAGGGAACAAATGTTCATATGAAATGTAAAAATAATGTATTTCAGATCCATTGTCTTGGATTAGTTGAAGTTTGCAATGCTTGAATTATGTAATATGATATGAATTTTTTGATTGAATATACTTATATTATGTATTGTTTTTAAAATATTTGTTCTTTCGACAACTAACTTTAATCTTATGTTTTATTTTTTTGTTTAACTTCTATATACTCTTATTATTTTTAAAATTAATTCCAATCAAATTTTTAAATCGAAAGTGGTAAAAACTTTAAATCGCAGCTTCAACCGTGGTCGTATACATAATTTTAAAGATAAAACTATTTTTCTTTAACTTCAATATATTTTTGTGATTGAGTAGTTATTGTTTTAAGCATATGTTTGAGTTTAGAATAATAAAATATATTGATATGTTATTTCATTTTTAGGTGAGTTTTTTTAACGTTCGATACTTATTAAGATGAATAATTGTAAAACATGATTTCGAGTACTAACTAAGTCTGTTTTGGTGTAGAAGTTTTAGATTCACATGAATAATTATGATGAAACATGCTTTCATATATTAATTAATTGTTTGTAAGTTATTGGTGATTACCGGGAATAATATGTCGTTACCTCGTGACTATGTGATTTTATTTTAATGCTCGATAATTATTAACATTAATAAACATGATGAAATATGATTTCGATTAGGTATATTTTGCTATATAAATTTAAAATTAACATGAATAAGTATGATGAGAGCGTATTTTCGTGTATTAATAAAGTATGTTTTTAGCCTGTATTTGTAACTAACATATATAAATACAAAAAAAAAACAAAAGCACAAGGGTAAAGAGTATAAATGTTTCATGCACTATTACATGATAAATGCAATGTAAACGAAAACAAATATTTTGACATAAGTTATTAGAAGATGATTAATATCTTGTTACTCATATTAGTTTGACATAAATAATAATGTTACTCATGTCCATTTAATATGACCAATTTTTCAATTTTTTATTCGATCAAGATACACGTGAATAATATTATTATTCATTTTAGTTTGGAGAATTATTAATGTTATTTATTTGAATTTAATGAGTATTGTTAATGTGATTTTATAAAAATAATATTTAATTTTTTTACCTTAATTATTTCAATCAAATACACGTGAATAGTATCATTCGTAAAATTATTCATGTTACTAATGTGAGTTTAACATGAATAATATTAACTATGCTTTATATATAAACTATTAAGTATAAACATCTACTCAAATTTGTTAAAATAACTACTAATGAATGACATTTCTAAGATTAACATGAATAACAGTTTTTTGTATATCTCATTTTAACAAAAATAATCTTGTTTTCATGCTACTATAACCAAAATAATCTTATTATCCATGATTGACATGAATAATATTAATATCAACTACACACATTTTATATTTTTTTCTTCATGGAATGTACAAATTATAAAGAATACCATAAATATACATGAATAATGTTATCATTATTAAAGAGATTTCATAGATTTTGGCTTAAATTAAAGAGACTTAAAGTCTGGAACATATATCAACTACACACATTTTATATTTTTTTCTTCATGGAATGTACAAATTATAAAGAATACCATAAATATACATGAATAATGTTATCATTATTAAAGAGATTTCATAGATTTTGGCTTAAATTAAAGAGACTTAAAGTCTGGAACATAGAAGAATTTGGTAATATCTTTAGCTCTATTGCACAGCTCTATTGCACGGTCCGAGGACAATGTTAAATTTCAGTGGGCATGCTTTCAAGACTCGCCTACAAATGAGAAAAATTCCAATCTAGCTAAAGCAAATGCACACCACTTACGATTACTTGCAATAGAAGAAACCTATTGGATTAAGAAAAGCAACATCAAATGGAAAAAATAAGGAGACAGAAAATCATTAGATTTTCACTTATTTGTTATGAATAAATTGAAAAGAAATTACATATTTATAATTCAAGTCAACAATCAATGGACTCACGACAATGGTCATGAAATTGACACATCTGCCATGACATTTTTCAAGACTCTACTTACTGATAAATATAGTTCTATTAATTTATCTTGCATTCAATATGATAGTTCTTGGAATATTTAGGACTGATTATCTAATAACGTGTATAGTTGAGTGATGTAAGGAGAATAAGTACAAAGTTTTAGAGAGATAAAGTAGTAAAAAATAAAGTACCAATGATTAGAAAGTAGCATTTTCCTAATAAGGGATATTTCCTTATATAGTGTTAGTGGTGGGCTCCACTGTCACATGCTATGTTTACAATAATTACATATTGGTCCTTATATTTACACTTGTTTCTTATATTTTCTATCTTTACAAATAGGTCCTTACAGTATCAATTAAATCCAATAATAGTCTTTGACATTTTATGCCCTTATAAGTAGCCCCCTAGTTTTACGGAGAGTTGAGCAAAAATTACTTGACTGTTGAGCCTTCTGGTCAGGAATCTGCATTAGCGTCTTTGTCGACCTTTTGATACCGACGCTATGATCTATGTGTTATTTGTCGATCTTTCATTTCTAGGTCGGTCTGTTGGTCTGTCGATCTTCATAATTGGTCTGTTAGTGGTTGATCTATCGGTCTGTTATATTCCGACATGTCGAATTTAATCAAGGTTATATAATCAAACTTTTTGGCCCATCTCTTATAGACGTTGGGTCAAATTATTTTTCCCAAGGGCCCATCTCATTCACTCTCATTTCGGTTTCTTGACTTGGCGCGTGTCACTCATCAACTCGTCGTTTGTACTCGCAGCTTCTCAACTGTTGAACTACCCAACGCGTGCATGATGAGACTAGCCCCCTTAGGTTTGCTATAGCTGTCAGGATGGACACGTATCTTGCAATAATTTGACTAAATTTTAACTAACATTTTGATTAAGTGACTCTTGATATTCCCCACGCTCTTTTCGATTGTGTTTCTCTATGGAACATATCGTTACCATGCTTACTTGCCTATAAATAGTCTTACTTCTTCATTCTCACATTTTACCTGAGTTTTAGAGAGATAAACACCTGTTATCCTCTATTTATTAGAGAGAGAAACTCTGACTTTGTTTTATGAGAAAACCCTATTCTCATAAGAAACCTAAAAAGAAATCTGACCCTCCTGAGAAACCAGTTTTTGGCTTCATCGACTATCTCAGTATCACCGAAAGAGCTGACGAATACCGAGCCATCGAGTTAATTCACAAAGGTCTCATATCACCGTTAAGTTCAGAGCCGCTAATTTTTCCGAAAACTAGAAATCCGGGCCCATCTATACCCTCTCCCAACGCGAGCCCCTCTGACTATCCCGATGGCTCCCTCGTCAAAAAAGCCCGACGCTGCTCTTCGCTTTACTCCTTTAAGAACCCAAAAAGTCAACGCTGCGACTCAATCTGTACCTTTAAAAACTCGAACTACTGTTGATCGACCAAATAAAACCCTTTTTTTAACTATGGGTGACTCCAGCTCTTCGTCTACCCCTCCCGAATAAGTCTAGTTTACTCCAATCATTATAGGACGTCAAACTAGTCATAACACGACAACCACTCCTAAATGGGTGGTTCAACAAGACGAAGAGATACGGAAATGTGAAGAAGCGGCTTCTAAATAGGCCGAGGTCCCAGTGCATGGTCATACCCAAGTCAATAGCAACTCAAGCATTATTCTCGCGACTCCTTCTTCCAAAGGATTGGCGTCTGCTGATAAATCCTTACCGAAGAAGGCCCAAAGTACCGAGGCCGAGAAGCCAGCTCTTAAATATTCCAAAGTATCCGCATCGACTAGGGTTGAAAAAGAGCCTACTGAAAAAACCACTCATAAGCCTTCAACCAAACTATCTGCATCAACGAGGGTCGAGGACAAAGCTGCAGAAAATATCACCTGTAAGACTTCAACCAAGACGTCTACGTCAACGAGGATTGAAGACAAAAACACTGAAAAAACTACCCACAAACCTTTGACCAAAGCATCTGTGTCAGCAAGGGTCGAAGGAAAACTTGCTGATGAACCTATTCACAAATATTCAATGAAGGCATCTGCGTCGATGAGAGTTGGGGACAAAAACGCCGAACCAGACGCACCGACGATTCTAGAAGCTCAAAATTCTCCTGCCACTGGCGAGGTCAAAGAAGAAACTTTACCTCCTGAAGTTGCCGACATTGTGAAAGGTTACCACATTCTTCTTCTGAAAGATCATATTATGTCTCTTTTTACCAGGAAGTACCTATATTATTCTCCCGACGAAGAAGTCGGCTTGAAGAAAATCTGGAGGATTCCTAATTGTGTAAATGTTCGGTTTCCAAAGCCCGGTGAGACTCTCCTGTCCATACAAGCTCGAAAATATAGTATTTTTCACCGAGCTTTTCAACTGGGGTCTACGACTTCCCCTTGATCCCAAAATCGTCAGATACTTCGAGATCCCTCAGATTTGCCCAACCCAGTTAACTCATAACGCCTAGTATACTTTAATGTGTACCATTATGGCCTCTCGATTGGTTGGGGTCCCGATCTCCATGGAGGAGTACATAGGCATATCCGGTTTGTCAAAGTCTCTGAAGATATCATTCTTTTATTCTTCCCTTTCCAATCCAAAAAACATAGTGAACAATTTGTTGGAGGCTGACGGATTGTGGGAGTACTGATTTGTCTTCATCAGCGGTGCTTGGGAAAACGGCCGGCCATATAGTAAGGAGAATCTTAGGCGCCTTACTTACAAGTGGACTTCTGAAGGTATATATATTAAAAAAAACAATTGACCGACCTTCTTTCTTAAACTTGCAAGGTAACTATTCGGGAGCTGAGAAAAGCCCATCTTAAGACATCTTCGAACATCTTTGTCGAACTTCAAGCCTTTGCCAGAAATAATTGGGGTCAACAATTTCGTCGATGTTTTAAGAACACCAACCTCATCAACATCAATCTTTGGCGCTGCTCCAACGATATCCTGAGTTTTGAAGAATTACGGACTCCTCTTGATGTTGTCGATTTTGTGAGAAGACTTGAGGCCCCATATTTTGAAGTGTTTTTACCCAAAAAGGATCGGGCGCCCAGCAGACGTGTGAAATCGGAGGAGTTGTCCAATCCAGAAGACGAACAAGATAATGCCGATGGTGTTGTCGTAGACAAACCTCTTGAAGTACCGCCCTCAGAGTTTGAAACCACTATTATTCTTAGTGACCCAATGACAAGCGGGGATAAATCTCCTGCCATCATAAAAGGGGTACAAAAAGGACGTGGTGAATGTCGCAGGTGACGAAGGGAACCATACTTCAAACAAGAAATCCAAAGGGAAAATTGTTATAGATGAAATACATTACAATCCGGCCACAGAACAGATCACCATTCGCACCATATTCGAACAGTTTGGCGGTACAAATTCATCTGCACCTGGCGAAGTCTGTGCAAGAGAAAAAGGTTCGGAAGAAATATATTATGTATGCAAAACTAAAGTATCAGCCCATTCGTGATCTTGTTGTGGTGGCCCAACAAGACCGTACTTCTTGTCAAGGAGACTTCATGCATCCTGACCCTATGTTCTTGCCTATTCGTGCTCAGAGTTCGAACTCTTTTTTCATTCAAGACTCGGATGTCCTAGTCACTTCTCTGCAAAACATGTTTGCTCCCATAACCCAAAAAGAAAGGAAAGTAATGAAACTTCAAAAATAAATTATCGAGCTCAAGAGAAACATCTCATCCAAAGTCCATGAATCACATGACCTAGTTGATCTTGCCAACACTCGAGCTGACACAACTGAAGCTATGATCCAGGCTTTTGATGTGAAAGAAAAATAGTGGGAAAAATTTGTTTCTCAAGCCAATGAAGATCGTGCCAAAGTCGTCAAAGAATTGGCTGCCTAAAAGCTTCAGAATGGATACCTTCGTTGGCGATCGATGAAGATGGCAACAAACCTTCGCAAACTTCAAATTTCCCTCGACAAAAGCAGGGAGGAGAACCGTATTTTTGCCGTTAAATGAAAAAAAGTTATGGAAGAAGAAGTTACCGATGCAAGGGCCAGCTATGTTCTAAACTTCCACACACAGTTTCCCCGGATGCCGCTAGGGTCGATGTGGCTAGATGTCCCCGAAGAAGATCGTCCTGAAGGTGTCGATTGTACCGACACTGATACTAAATACACTGAATCATCTGAAGATACCTCTGATTCTTGAAATTTGTTGCTTGGATATATTGTTTTTGTTATTTTACAAGTTAAGACTTGGTTGTTTTTGTTACACATTTTCATTCCTATAAGTTTTTTGTACTCTTTACTTGATGTCCTACCTTTTTTTGTAATCGAAAGTGATAAGTTTTTGACGCCAAAGTCTGTGGTTTTTTATGTCATATATTGTGTTTAAATTTATGGATCAACTTTTTAGTTGAAAAACCTTATCAGGTTCGAATATGTTGATCAACCTTAGAGTTGAAAAGACCTTTAAAAAGGTTTGGATATGTTGATCAACTTTAATGTTGAAAAACCCTTAAATAGGTTCGACGTTTGTTGATAAACTTTAATGTTGAAAAAAACCCTTTAATGGGTTCGAATCTGTTGATCAAATTTAAAGGTGAAAAACCTTATTAGGTTTGAATATGTTGATCAACTTTAATATTGAAAAACCCTTTAATAGGTTCGACGTTGTTGATCAACTTTAAAGTTGAAAACCTCTTTAATAGGTTCAAATTTGTTGATCAACTTTAAAGTTAAAAAACCTTATTAGGTTCGAATATGTTGATCAACTTTAATGTTGAAAAATCCTTTAATAGGTTCGACGTTGTTGATCAACTTTAATGTTGAAAAACCCTTTAGTAGGTTCAACGTTGTAACAAAAGTGAGTTTGTTTTAAGGCTCTAAAAATTTACTAAACGGGTCGGTTAATATAAACACCTCATTAAAACCTCCCCGCGCCACTAGGGTAGGAAAGAGTGCGTCCCCGACTGAAATTGTCTTACAATGAAGTGAACATAAAAAAGTAAAAATTAACAATCATTCTAAATATAGTTTAAGGTGATAAATGTTCCAAAGGACACTTAAGTGAGCCCTAGTTCATTTTCCTCTATCAGATCCAGAGCCAAAGCTCGACTTTCATCATTAGCGTCCTCCTCATAATGACTGATCCTGAAGGATGGGAACATTGCCTCCGCATGGATCACTGCATCCATGCCATATACCAATGCGTAGGGCGATTCCCGTGTTGCAATTTGAGGCGTGGTTCGTTATGCCCACAATATCTCTTGTAAAACATTCGGCCACTTTCCAGATTTTCCTTCCAAAATCCTCTTAAGTCCACTCATGATTGTCATGTTCGTTACTTCAACCTTCCTGTTAGCTTGAGGATGGAACGAAGCCGAGAAACGCTGCTGTATATTATGGTTTGAATAAAATTCCCTCATTTCATTGCTGTCAAATCGGGGGCCATTGTCTATGGTTATCTTCTGAGGGACCCCGTACCGATAACAAATATTTGACCATATGAACTTTATCACGTCCTTAGCTATGGTTCCTGATAGTGGTTCCGCTTCGACCCACTTTGAGAAATAATCCACTGCAACCACAATGGTTTGTCTTCCTCTGGTTGCTAATGGAAGTGGACCTACTAAATCTATCCCCCATCTATCAGATGGTAGACCTTCTGAAATGAACTCGAGAGGGACTGCTAGAGTGTGGATTGAATTGGCGAACCTCTGGCAAGTGTCGCACATTTTAACCAATTCATTGGTGTCGGCTGCTAGCGTAGGCCAGTAGAATCCCGATAACAGAACTCTCATAATTAGTGTCTTGAATCTGCAAAGTACCGACCCTTCACCATCGTGTAGTTCAGATAACACCATTTGTGACTCTTCGTGTCCCAAGAACCTTAGCAGAGGTCTACTTTCGGGCTTTTTATAAAGTATGTTTCCAAATAAAGCAAAACCTCGCGACTTAAATTGAACAGTTTTTGCCAATGTTTTGTCATCGGGGAATATTTCCTCTGCCAAGAAATTTATAATGTTATTCCTCCAATCAACACTCAAAGCTGTTGAAATCTGACAGACCATATCTGGTCGGTTTTCTAGGTCTTTCCGTTTCAAAATAGAGGAATATTCCTGGTTCAGAATCCAAAGGTATTCTCCAACATATGTTGTGGTTGCCAACAAATTGGCAATTGTGTTATCCTCCCTACGGACATGCTTGTAAGTAATCTTTTCGAAGGATGAAGCCAAACTTCTTAAAGCTGCGAAATATTGCACTAGCTGTTATTTTCTCGCCTCAGATTGACCTGCTGCGTGATTAATCAGTAGTTGTGAATCACTTAGCAGTTGAATGTTCCTGGCTCCGCAAATATGTGCCAACCTTAAGCCTGCCAGTGTTGCCTCGTACTCAGCCTCGTTGTTCGAATCTTTGAAGCCAAAGCAAATCTCCTGATACATTGCAATCCCCGAGGGTGTAGAAATCTGGACATCGCCCCCGCATTCGTTAATACTTGACCTACCGTCGGTTCTGACTATTCACTTATCTGATTTTTTTTGCTCAACTACTATATCCTCTCGTCTATTGGAGTGAAACTGTACTAAAAAATCTGCTAGAGCTTGCCCTTTAATGGTCGTTCTTGGTTCAAAATCAATATCAAAGTCCCCCAACTCTACCGACCACTTTGACATACGCCCAGAAATATCAGGTCGTTGTAACACACTTTTTAGGGGAAAAGCAGTTCGAACCATAATAGAGTTGGTGATCCCTGCCATTGAATCACCACAAAAAATAGTCAGAGATTCAAAGAAATTGCACAAGTCGCTCACCTTTTCTCGTGTTGTAGGTACTACTTCTTCAAATACTTAGTGGATATGTCGAACAAGTCAGTGACCTCGGAGAGCATCAGAAAAGTTTCTTGCTTCGGCACTGTTACTATCTGTTTGGACACTCCACTTTGCCGAGCTTGTTTTTTCACATACTCTAACAACTTCCTATTGTCAATTAGCACATGCACTTCTTTATTCAGCGCAATACAATCCTCTCTGTCGTGGCCTACGTCCTCATGATATCGACATTATCGATTGTTTCGGCTCTCGCGAGGAGTCGCGATCGGAAAAGGATTCCGGAAATGCACGTTTTTCTTCGATTTGTCAAAAATAGTTTCAAGCATACATCACACTTTTGTTCAATGCAATCTTGCCTGGTCTATTTTGTCTCATTATTACAGCATGTTTAATGTCAGGATTGGTCACTACATATCTATCTCTCATGTTATCAGGCTATGGATTTGGTCAGCTCATAATCAAGTTCACATAAGATCCGCTCTACCATTTGTTATCTGCTGGTTTTTTGGAATTTCATAAACAAGTCTAAATTCAAGAATCAAGTCTCTGATATTCCTAATGCAATAGCTCACATCAATCAGGCTATTCTTAAGCTTGATATGGCTAAAATGCTCACCATAAGTTTTTTTATATCAAGACTCCCATATTGCTCAAAAGTTTGGTTGTTTTAATCTTTTAAACAAAAAACGAAATCTTAAAGCCATTTACTGGTCTCCTCCTACTTTTCCCTATATTAAGCTCAATACTTATGCATCATGTTCTATCTCTGGAGAAGCCTCGGGTAGTGCTATTATGAGAGATCATAAAAGGAATTTAAAGGTTGTTATTGGTAGAAACTATGGAAAGTTTAGTCCTATTCTAGCTTAAACTCATGCTCTATTTGATGGTTTATTAATTTGTAATATCCTAAAAATCTCAGCTCTTGAAATCGAAACTGACTATCTTATTCTTACAACTATGTTAGCCACTAACAAATCTCCTTCGTTTTTGTCTCCAATGCTTCAATGTTGTAGGAAGTTGATTACTTCAACAATGAGCATCTCCCATATCAACAGAGAGCAGAACTTTGCTGCTGACCGGTTGGCTCATTGGACAAATAAATACAAATTTAAAATCGACTTACCTTCAGACTCTACTCATAATCAGCTCAAAGCTATTATTATGCTTGACAGTCTTCAGACCAGTTTCATCAGAGAATTTTTTTGCTCCATAAATCTATGGATTCGACTCTTATAACTCTATAATAAATATTCTTATAACAATACAAAGGATTTCTCTAATAGTCTATTCAAATGCTGCTGAGATCTCATGAAGTATCGTGTTGGTCGGTACTTGAACAATTTGATCAAACTTATAGGATTACTGTTCCTTCTTTAAGACTGTTATTCGATTGTATATTTCTGCATACTGATCCTGCTCAAGTCTCTCCACTTAAAAATCTTTCAAATGTTGTTGATAGCTTCAGATTTACCAAATTGGTTGCCTTATAGAAGATCTCATTCCATCATCTCGGATCTCTGATACTGCCCTAAGACTGATAAATTTGGGTCTTTTCTCTCTGCTAGATCTCTAAATCAACTCAATTTTATCGAAGATTGTTGTAATTGAAGCTTCACCCTGGATATCCATTCATATCATCTTCTTAATTTAGGGTTGATTCTCAATCATATCTCCAATTTCCCAATTTCGGGTTGATTCTCGATCAACTTGCCAATTCTTTCTTTGATTTCCCAAGTGACTTCTTTGTCGTTTTTTTCTTTTCGGTACTTTGTATTTGGACCTTCTTTAGTAATAAAATGCTTGAGTTGGGCCTTGTTCCAACTCTATTTATGGAAAAAAATGTTATCATTATTATTACTAAGAGTATAAACTTTAAGTTCTGAATATATGCAAACACAACCTTAAGAATTTTTTTGGTTAAATGAGACAACTAAACGATTATTTTGATGATGCAACCAGACAACGACGACAGGTAAATCTTCATGTGCAACATGATGCACTTGTTGACTTCTTTGTAGGTCTATCCATGAGAACCATTTCTAATAGATTTTGAGATGACTGAATCCGACGTAGTTTTATGGCTGTAAAAAAACACATCAATAGATTTTTGAAAAATTGCCTCCTCAAACTTGATTGTGACATACAAAGATACACTTTAAATATATGGCCACTGGTTAATTGACAATGATTCTTTGCTTCTTTATTAGGTTTGTTAGACTTGTCAATGGCTTCCACCACCAAATCATGTTTTATATCCGTGATTGATTTTGACTATGACGATTTCTTTCATATAGCTTTTTATATCAAAATGTTTGGTGAAGGTCTCTCAGATATGACGATTTTTATCCATGTAGTCCTTCCGGTCAACTTCCCTCGACCATGATGATTTTGATAAATTTAGTCTTTCACGCCTGATAAATCAAATACTATCTAAATCTTTATAGCCAAAAGGACGTTCACCGACTATTTTTAATAATAAAATGACTTTCACTAGATATTTTGAAGTAAAAAAACTATATAAAAAATCATAATTGTTGAGGAACCTTCACCGGACATTTTAAAATCAAAAGACTATATGAAAAATATGGTCATAGGTGAAAACCAATCGTTGGTTTAACCATTCACTCATTGTAGCAACATCATTTCATAAAGAACCACCTAAAAAATCTACTTTTTATCGTCTTTTTACAAAAGTAATAAATTTATTGCTTCTAAGTATTGTAACATGTATTAGAGGCTTCGCATATAGCTTTTTATTTAAAACTATCGGACTTGTTCCTTGTACATATGATGTTTGGGCTTTCATTTGATTATTAATTCCAGGAAAATAAGTATGTGATGTATTTTCTTGTACTAAATGTGTGGGATCATAAACAAATGACAAAAATCTAACAGTATAAATAAATAAATAAATACACTATAAATTTCCAAGATCTATAAATAAATACACTATAAATTTCCAAGATCTATATAAAGCCTCTTAAAATGAAGCATATTTAATTTTATTAAAACAAAAACATTTAGTATGGTTATTCTTTTATTAAAAGTTGAGTTAAAGACAAAAGGTTGATCGCGCAAAGGATAAAAGCCAGCTGATACAACTGGAGAACTAAGATGCATCCCACTAAGTGCAGTTCCTACCATCTTTCTCGAAATCGGAATATCAAGTCCCGTTTTACTAATTTGGTTGGAGTTACGTAACAAAATGTTGAACCAGGATACTTGGCCATAATGCAAATGGAAACTCTTTCCTGGGCGCTATGCAGATGACTATACTTTCTTTCGAATATATAAATAAAGGAACTACGATATTAATTACGTAAATAAAAAGAATTTCTATTTTCTAAAATAAGGCAAAACATATATCAATTTAAAAAATATGCGAAAAAGACAAGACTTATCTTTTTTAAAAATAAAACAAGACGAATTTTGAATCTATATATATATATATATATATATATATATATATATATATATTAAAAGAAATAATAAATTTGATAGAAAGAAAATTCTTTTAAAAAACATATTGTGATGATACTTTTCAAACAAATAAATAAAATAACAACCTATCCAATAGTAAGAGGTCATATAACTTTTTAATTAAAAATATAGTAGGACATAATTTAAATATTTTTTAAATAAAAAAGCATGATAAATTTTATTTTTTAAGAAATAATTTACATATTTTTGAGTATTTCTTACCTAAAAAAAAGAATGGATGACATATTTTATAATTTTTATTGTATAAATAAATGAAAAAACTACATAACTACTAAATACGTTAACGATTCTGTAAAAAAAAATTATTTCTTTAAATAATGCTGGACATATCTCATGTTATAACAAAGAAAGAATGCATGACATATTTTGATAAAATATTCTTTTAAGATGAAGTTGGGGAAATGATCAAGCAAGAATGTTTTTTTGTTAAAACTCATTGGTTATCATAATATCAAGTTATATGACAATAACCAAGATTTCATGCTTAAACGGGTGCATATTCGGCAATGGGTCGAGACTTAAATCTTAGGTGATATACTCTTTGCAAATATTGCGAGAACGAAGTTGAGCTTCAGTTATGTGAAACTTCTAACACAAAATTAACAAGAATGATATAAATATAAACCAAACACAAAAGACAAACTAAATGTGGTTTCGATTGTTTAAAAAACCTACATCCACGGACAACATATACATATTTTATATAGAAGAATGCTACAAGAAAACTTTCTCAAATGATAAAGGATTAAGTGTGGTCAAATAAATGTCAAATATCATCAAGATTTAATAATTATATATATATATATATATAGAGGTTTTAGAAAGATAAAGTTAAAGAGAGACATATTTTGGTAAAAATGAAACAACCCCTACTTTGGATATTTCTCCTTTGTATATATAATCTCTCAAGTATTAATAGTGTGAAGGACTAATATACCATCACTTGTAGGTTATATTAGTTCACGATGTAAACGAAATATCTTTATATAATAAGATACATTGATGCCCTTATTTATCTATCATTATCCAACTATTATATCCTCGTTTGGACTCTCCTTAATCTTTGAGTGTAAATATCAAATGAAACTTAAGGACTAACAATATTTTAATATAGGCGGATAATGTAGCCTTCAAATTATTTTTTCTTTATGCATTACACCTTGCTATGTTTCATGTTGTCTTTAGCCCAGTTATGTTACTTATTCATATAAATGATAAAAAAATTATCTAACTTATCCATTTAGCTTAAAACTCATCTTGATTATATCTTATATTGTTTTTGGACGTATCTCATCAAAGTGATTATATCTTAATTTTGTTTTAACTCTTCAAGATGAATATCTTCTAGATGTTCTTCTGGAGCTTACTTATTTATGTTACCATTTTATATAATTCGTCATCCTTAAATCATAATCTTTAATTCGTCATATGTAGGTCATCATATTTGTAGCTCTTCAAATAACTTATTATCTTATCATAAACTTCGTTGTATATTGTCTTACACTTGTTTTGCTGAAGTATATTGTCTATTTGTAATCATTTTATTGTCTTTCTTGTTATTTTGAATCATATTATAGAGTAACACATAAAAAATAATTATAAGGGAGATTACATACCATGAGTACTTCAACTTTTGAATATATATATATATCTTAGTCATCATTAGAACTATCTAGCTATTCATTTCATACTTTTTGATTTAAATAATTTACAATATAACTTGTACATTCTTAACCATGTAGCTCGTCCAATTATGTCGCTTCATTTTCTTGTAAATTTATTATTATTTCTCTTGTAGCTCATCTAACGTTATCCCTTTATTTACCTTCTTACTTGTTTATTATTTATCATGTAGCTCGTCTAATGTTGTTTTTAGTAAGTCGTTATTTTATATTTTAATTTATAATCGGGGAGTGTATAGACCAATGCGTGGTCCATTGATCTGAAAAAATTATTGATTTTACTTATAGTCACGTTCGCTAATTAACATATAGTCGAGGAATTTATGATCCATTGCGTGGTTTTATTATATTCATAGATAATTATCTTCACATATGATGGACTTGGCTTATAATCATGATCTTTGATTGACATATAGTCCGAGAGTTTACGACCTCTCGCGTGACCTCATTATCTTCACAAATAATGGGTATAACATGTTCTCCATTAAGAATTAATAACTTATTCTATACTGATTTTTTCATTATTATCCACCCTTCAAGTCATCAAGTAAACTCTTTATCATTTAACTCGTATTTATTATCTTTTATTTCTTAAACTTTTTTTACAAGCTTTATGATTATCATAATAGTCTATCAAACTATATTAATAATTAGATTTTAGTCTTTTGTATTATATATTTGTCATATTACTTGACTTATAGTCTTTCTATAGTACGTCTTATGTAACTCTTTTTTATTAATAATTGTATACACCATGTAGCGGGATATGTGGCGCCTTAATGTTTGAAACATTCAAAATATTTGATGAAGAACTAAAAATTGTTATTGATGAAGTAAATTTGTTGATGAAGTAATCTTTTTCCTTGGAGATAACGTGGTGATTTTTAATGAATAACGTTACTGAAAGCCTAATTTAATTATACTATTGACAATATTATTGAAGATGCGTTTCTTATACACTTGACTATATCACTATGCTCGTCAGAGTCAATTTACAATCACTTTGGATGCACTAAAATTTCACAAATTCTTAATAATGTAACGATAGGTGGTGTATACCCATAAAGTGGAGGTCATAGGTTCAAACCGCATGCTTGCACACTTTTGTTTTATTTTTATAAGCTCTTAATAACATGAACTTGTCGATGTATCAATTTTGGAGATGTCATCATTCATACAAATGACAAAGTAAAATAGTCGGTCATTTACTTAGTTTGAGAAATTGGAGGTCCCATGCTCAAACATTAAGCTTGTAGTTTAACGAGGTATTACGTTTGTTGAGGTAACTACTTATACAAAATGATGAGGTAGAATATTCAGTCATTTATATAGTCTCACGAATTAGAGGTAACAAAGTCCAACCCCAATCTCAGATTCTTTTTTAACTCTTACTAAGGTGATGAAGTATTAAGTTTGCAAGGTAACTAATCATATTAATTTAGTGTGACAAATTAGAGATCTCATATTCAAACCTCAGACTCGTACATTTCTATTTATTTATCTTTGTACTAATCTTGAAGAGGTCTTGTTTATGACGAGGTAATTATTAATAACAATATGAGGTGGAGTAGACATATATTATCTTAGTCTCATGAACTTGAAGTCTTAGGTTTGAACCTCAGACTCGTATATTTTCATTTTGCTTAAATTTCTTATTTATTGACCCTGTTATTGACTTGACGATGTATTATTTACAAAATTTATGAATATTGGGGTGGTCGTTATCTTAGTCTTATGAACTTGAGTTTATTGGTTTGAAAATATTATTCAAAATTCTAATATATTGATATTAATCTCTTATTTCAAAACTCTTATTTATAAATGACTTTTAATTTATTTTTAATACTAATAAGGGTAAAATACATTGTGAGGGTAAAATTGGAAGATCCTTTGGTGATTTAGTATTTAAAGTTTTTGTAGAGAGTAGTAAAAGAAAAGATGTGCTAGTGATAAATTCTCTTTGGAAAAAGTCCAACCCATTTAATGATGTTGGTTGTGGTATTTATACTATTTTCTCGAATCTATGGATCGTTCAGGTCAGATCTTATATGTGGGTCATTCTTATGAGCCCCCAAGCCTAAGAATTAATGTGGTAGGCGCACATCTGATTCATTGGTCCACTCAAGTTACTGTTCAATTATTGAGTTTTATTCATCCTATACGAAATGCCATTTTGGATAAAATCAAATTTACTATAGTACTCCTCCAACGATATCTGATCCGATCATATAGCCCCTTTAGCTCTTCCAAAAAAGATTTGGGAGAGATAATCATAACAAATAATGCTTGATTCGATTTCAAAGTGGATCTAGAGGGTCAACGAATATCTCAAAGCTCGTGACTTTATAAATAGCTCTCTTTTACACGTATCAAACGATAATTGAACATATTATCCATTTTTCTATGTACTTGTGTCTAAACAGTAAATGAGATATATTTAATAGCTTTTAATCATGGTTAGATGGTTCTTCTCCCTTAGGTAAAACACTCAAGTACTCTTTAAACTATATAAGTGTGATTTTCATTGTTTCCATTTCTAGTGTGAGAAAAAAATTCAAACTTTGTTTCTGAATAGATAAAAACACCCTAATCTCTCAATTTTTTTCCACTTCATCTATTTTTCTCTAAAGTTTGTATGTTCACGGCAAGAACCGCCTTAATCAAATGAGGTTGGCTTAATTCATCCGAGTTAGAGAAAGAGAAAAATAAAGCTAGAATCATCGTCGGACTACATGTTTCACCCGACGAATTTATCATGCAATATATTCCAGAGACATATAGGATTTTATCATCTCGTAGACCATCAATTATTCCCCTAACAAACCCTTTTGCCCAACTTTTTACAATCTTAAACCCACCTACTCAGTCGATCAAAATACCTTTTATCAAAACCAAAATCGTTAGTAGTCGTAAACCTCATTCTCTTTTTATAGTTAAGGGGTCGGATGTAGGAGAAAACACACCTCAAAGAATCACCAAGCTTTCCAAAGCCAAACCCACAACCTCATCTGCCAAAGAGACAGAGAGACCTATTGAAGTTCTTATTGACACTAGCAACCCATCTATATAAGATCTAATTGCTAAACCTAGTGATTATTTGGAACATCAGCTACAAGTAACGGAGGACAAGATGGATAAAAATAGGGAGGATACACCGCTAGATTCCGAACCACTTCCGAAGTGCCTTGTGGGGCACGCATGACCTAACGTTTCCAAGGTCAGCGTTAAATACTTAATGGCTCTTCAAAATTTTCTTATGTATGTACCAATACAACCAAATTAGACCAAATTTAGAAAAAGTGGGGTTTTCCAGAGTCTATCAAAATAAAGATTCCCATCTCCGAAAAGACTCTGATGGATAAAAAAAGTTGGAGAGCTAATGGTATATTCTGAAGTGCTCAATTGGGGCCTTAGGTTCCATTTGCATCCAAAAATAGTGAGATATATTCACTTGGTGAGGTTATACCCAAGTCAATTAAGTCCCAATGCCTGGTATTGATTATTGGCCAACATCATGGCTTTAAGAATGTTAAAGATTCTGATTCTTATGAAATAAATTTCTATTGTAGCTAGTTTATGCCAAAATCATTATATCCCATATTACCATTTCAACATGGGGAACAGCTACAAAGACGTAAATGATTTGTTGGAGGCTGACGAACCTTGGAGGACTCAGTTCCTCTACATCAGTGGTTCTTGGGAAAATGGAAAGAAGATCACATATAAAGGAAATACAAGTTTACTAACCAAATATTGGAAACATTTAGGTAAATATCATCTGAATTACTTATACTATATTTTGACACCATATATTCACATCAATTGTTTTTTGAAGTATTCTCAAAGATGTTATTAGAACATCTAGAAGAAGGAAAAACTACTTTTACTAAGCTGCACCAATGGGCCACAGATAAATGGGGACTTGCTTTCCATAATTGTTTTATTGCTGGAAATATGATGAGGGCCCATTTGTGGAGTACGAGTCCAACTAGGGAACTTTTATGGGAACAACTTACCAACCCTACGATTTGATGTTGTACTCAAAATAACTGAGGAACTTGATGGTAAACTTTATTTACCAGCTAGGAATAGGGCTCTTAGCCATCATGACAAAATTAAGAAGAAAAAGAAGAAGAAGAAAGATTATTATCCATCTCAAGGGTTTCCCGATGTAGATAGTCCGGGACCACCGAATGGGATTGGTGTTGTATTGTTGGATGTTGTTGCGGTTACTATGGGTGAGGCTAGAGATTCATCATACTCTCCGATAGTTAAGAAAAAGAAAGAGCATAAAATGAGCAAGGATGACAATGATAAGAGAGTAGGAAATAAGAAGAAAGTTGTCATTGGTTCAGAGATTATACTTCAATCCGAAGTGCTTCCCTCCATTATTCTTACTGAAATTCCTTCCCAATAAGAGGTACATGTCGATTCTTCCGCCCCAGTATTTTCTGTTGCTGACCAACTTTGTGCTGAAGGTGAAGTTAATTTGGATGACATAAGAAATTTGTATTTTAGTGAATTTGATAAAGAAGATTTTGACAAGACTTTGCCCCCAATTTACCACTATCACCAATATCGTGACTCATGATGGTGATCATTTGAAGTGTCCAGTGGGCATGATATACTATGCTATACAGTCTTAGGTTATGTAAGACCAATAGTTGACTTGGACAGACATGTCAGATTTCAAGCCAGAGACATCATTTCCCTTGGTACTGAAAACCAAGGACTAGAGGATTCTATTACGGCCAAACAAACCAAGGTTGAGACTTTGGGTAAAGAAAAAAAACAAAAACTTAATGATAATTTGGTACAAGCTAAGTCCAGTCGTGAAAAATCACAAGCTAGTTACACCGAATTGAAATCTACCACATCCCAAGAAATTAATTTCTTATAGGGACAGCTGAGCAAGGATAAGATTTCCATTAAACCAATTATCCGAGGAAATGATTCAACTTCAGGATCTTCGTAAGAAGATGTAAGATGATATTAACTCTCTAAAATATAGCAAATCTTAAGACATAGCCGTTGCAGTGAAGATATATGTTGATGATGTGTTGAAATTTATTGATCGAAAAGATGAATCCACCAATTTGGATATGGTCCTATTGTTCTATGAAACTTTTCCCAAACGGTCCCTTGGGAATTTGTGAAAACTTGTACCCTATGAGGAAATCATTTTTCATACTCTAACTTATGGTGATAAATACGATGCTCGTTCTGATGAATCTGAGTCTAGTAATGATACCGAAGAAGATTTGTATATTAACAAAACATCAATGAAGAATGAAGAAAGAAAAATTACTAAGAAGACCGAAGAGAACGAGCCCTAAGGTTAATCATTCTTATTAAGTTTTTAGTTGGAACTAAAGTTCTTGAAATGTGTAAAGTATTTTTTTATCGGTAAAATCCTTGAAAAGTGCAAGGCATTTTGTTATTTTTGAATCAGATTTTCTAGTAACCGTGTTTGTATAAATCCTTGTTACACACAAGGTATTTTTGTAAAGCATATCAAATGTCTTTCATGATCGGAAATCTATGCTATCTTTACTATTATCCGCTTTATGTCTTGCTTTATTTTTCCTTGTACTCCCATTAATAATCGATCTTACTTAAAGATGATAAAACCTAATATAATATATTAAATCCGATCAAGTGATCTAAAAGTATTTTTGTTCAAAGGAAATAAGTGTTTCATCGGTCTTTAATTCATTTGAACCACTCAAAGATAATCCATTTAAGGGAAATAAGTGTTTAATATGTCTTTAATTCATTCGAGCCACTCAAAGATACTCCATTTGAGGGAAATAAGTGTTTAAAAGGTCTTTAATTCATCAAAGCCACTCAAAGATAAATCATCTGAGGGAAACACGTGTTTAATAGATCTTTAATTCATTTGAGCCACTCAAAGATAACCATTTGAGGGCAACATGTGTTTAATATGTCTTTAATTTATTCGATCATAACCAAAACAATTTCTTGAAAAATTTAAAGGATAATATATTGATTGAGATCTGGACACCTCATTAAAACCTCCCCGCGCCACCAGGGTAAGAAAGAGTATGCCCCTAAATATTTACATTGAAGTAAAACAAAGTAAATATTTACAAGAAAAGTTTATTCTAAGTATAATCTGAGATGTTTAAAATTCTAATGATGCTCAACATACTGCCTTATTTGTCTAGAAGCTTGTACGTTCCTTGCTTAACTCTTTCACATACAATGTATGGTCATTCCCAGTTTGGAGCCAACTTTCCAAACTACTTTTCTTTAGTGTGTAAGAACATTTTTCTTAATACTTTATCCCATACTTGAAATTCTCTTATTTTTAATTTAGACGCAAACCTGCTCCTCATCAAGCCTTGATAATGTGCAGTTCTTAAATGTACTATCATTATTTTTTCTTGAATTAAATCTAATTGAGTTTTCATTGTTATCTCATTCTCTCTTACGGAATAATTTTAGATTCTGAAGGATGAAAGAGTATCTTTTATAGGCGTGATCGCATCCATCCCATAAACTAGAGTAAACTGAGACTCGTTTATGGCTGTATGAGGAGTGGTTCGGTATGCCCATGGTACCTTTTGCAAGTAACTCGGCCATTTCCCAGTTGCTCCTTCTAAGTTCTTTTTGAAGCCTGACAAAATTATCCAATTTCCACTTTGACTTGTCCATTGGCTTGAGGATAAAAAGGAGAAAAGAAACAGTGTTGAATTCCTCTTGATGTATAAAATACATCCATGTCTTTAATATCAAACTGAAGACCATTATATGTAGTGATGCGCTTGGGAATACCAAATCGGTAACATATGTTGGAAAGCATAAACTTTATCATTGCCTTAGATATTTTTCCAGATAACGGTGCAGCTTCTACCCATTTGGATAAGTAATCTATTTCTAAAATTATAGTACGAAAACCTTCATAAGCCATTGAAAGGGGTCCAACCAAATCAAGTCCCCATCTATCAAAGGGTATAGGTTCAAATACTGATTCCATGGGGACTGCTAGAACATGGATTGCATTTCCATATGGAAGGTCTGCTGAAATATATTTTTTTATAAAGAACCCCCTTAAAATTAGAAAACCACGAGCTTTATATTTTATTCTCTTGGACAAATTCTTGTCTGAAGGTAGAAGCCCATCAGTGCTAAATTCTTTGATTTAATTTCTCTAATCCTTAGAAAGTACACTAGATGTGTGTAGACTTTCTCAAATCTCACCTTTCTTTCCTACAGTTGCATCTATGGAAGTAAATTCTTGCATAAAGATCCAAAGGTATGCTTCAGAATAAGCTATAGTGGCTAGAAATTCTGCCATGATATTTTCCGATATGGGGACATGCTCATATTCCATATGTTTAAAACCGATAGTAACTTTATTTAACATTTGTAAATATTTTATCAAATTATCTTTTTTGGATTCAGACTATCCTTGAGCTTGATGAATGATTAGTTGTGAATCACTTATTAATCAGACTCTTTTAGCCCCACATATTTGGGTCAACCTCAATCCAGTTATGGCTACTTGATATTCTGACTCATTGTTGGATGCTCTGAAGCCAAAACATATAGCATGGTACATGGTATCCCATAAGGAGAGGTTAGACAGTTTCCAGCTCCACACCCCATTGTACTAGATCCATCATCTGTTCGGATCACCCATTATTTTTAAAAATTAGTGACTTGAACTTCTTCATGAGGTCTTTTAGAGTGAAATTTCAATAAAAATTCAGCCACAACTTGAGCTTTGGTTGCTGTCCGGGGTACAAAATCAATATCATAATCTTCAAGCTCAAGTGACCATTTAGTCATTCTTCCAGAGATATCCGCCTTTTGTAGCATATTTTTTTAGTGGAAAAGAAGTTCAAAATGTGATAGAATATGCTCAAAAGTACGATCTCATCTGTCTAGCTGCTATCACATATGCTAAAGCTAACTTTTCCAATTTCAAGTACATTTTCTCAGCTTCCAACAAACATTTTCTTATATAGTAAACCGGGCGGGGGTAATTATCCACTTCTCGTACCAATACCGCACTTAAAACATACTCTGATACTATTAAATACATATAGAGTCTTTGTCCATCAACATGTTTCAATAAAATCTTGGGTGAGGACATGTGTCGTTTTATTTCAAGGAAAGCTCGATCACAGTTAAGAGACTAATTCAAATCCTTAGCACTTCCTAAGACTTGGAAAAACGGAGCACATTTGTCTGATGATCTCAAAATAAACCGGTTTAATGTTGCCAATCTTCTAATTAACACTTGAAGTTCTCTAATATTTTGAGGTGGATCCATAGCTAACCAGGCATTTAACTGATCCAGGTCAGCCTGAATCATTTTCTCACTTATAATATAAACTAGATATTTACCCGATCAGACTTCAAAAGTAAATTCTCCAGATTTAATTTTAAGTTGATGACATCTAAGTTAGAAAAAATTTCCTGCAGATCGGAGATATGATCCTCCTCTTTGGGGCTATTAACCATCATATCATCAATACAAACTTCAATATTTCTTCCGATCTGATAAGTGGCTCCAGCATTCTTTAACCCAAATGACATTAACAAATGAAATATAAAGCCCCATATCAGTAACAAAAATAGTGTGGTCTTGATCATTTGGATTCATTTGTATTTGATTATACCTAGAAAAAGCATCCATGAAGGATAACACCTTGTTCCCTTAAGTAAAATCCACTAGTTGATCTATCTGGGTACTGGGAATAGATCTTTAGGGAAAGCTCTATTGAGATCTGTGAAGTCAATGAACATACACCATTTTCCATTCTTTTTCTTAACTAAAACAGAGTTAGCTATCCAAAAAGAGTATTCGGATTCTTTCATATACTCCATATTGGTTAGCTGATTCACTTCTTTGACAATCACTTCAGATTTTCCTTAGAAAAACTCTTATTTTTTGCACCATTGGCCCAAAATTGGATCTAAATATATAGTTTATTAATTAATCACACTAACTGGCACTCGAGTCACATCCTCATTACACCATGTAAACATGTGTAGATTATTATATAAAAAAGACAATAATTTTTCTTTTAACTTTAATGGTAGTTTAGATCTGACCATGACACTTTTACCTTTTGCCAAACAATGCATTTCAACTTCTTTAACTGGGATTACTACACTAGGAGCATCCCTCAAATCATCTATCTCAATTTGGTTGGCAAAAGGCTCCACTAACTGTTATTCTTTGTCAACTTTCGTTGCTCCTAATGATGTCGAGGCAGGAGTTGTGACATAACATTCACGAGCTACTTTTTGGCTACTTCAGACATCCATTTATCCTCACACATCATATTTCAAACATTGGTGGACAGTAGAGGCTATTGCATGCAACATAGATAACTAAAAATTACTGAATATATCATTGTAAGATGTTTTGCAATCAACTATTACAAACAAAACTCTTACCATCTTTTTAAATTGTCATTTCCCTAACAAGACCTCTTCTTCAAATACTCCAATTACATCGGCTGCACTCCCAGTAAATTCTACTATGGTTCTATTCGAACGTTGGATGATTGATGGATTCTTAATTTTCTTTTAACTTGATAGAAATAAAATATTTGCCGAACTGCCTGTATCAATTAAAATCCAACGTATATCATTGCTTTCAATGGATGAACATATCACCACAATATCTTCATGAGGGCCTGCAATATCTCTTAAATCATCTTAAATCAAAGATAATGAATGGTGTAGGGATTTTGTAAAGACGTGTAGACATTTTTTCTTCTAACTAAGATGTCTGACTATTAACATGTCTTTTTCTTGAACAACTTGACGGTGCGGTCACAATGTCTCCCCCAAAAATAGTTACAAATTTGAAAAAGTTACATAGATCGGATACTGTTGAAGTATTTTCCATTATCATCCCAACTTGATCCTGATCCGGATGAGGATCTAGATATTCCGAGTCCATATCAAACCTTTCTATAATCATCACAGCATCTTCTTATCGAGATGCACCCATACTTTTCCCAGGACCAGTAGGTGATGCTACTCGTGTTGTATTTATATTAGGCTGAGAGGGAGTATTGACTTTCCTATTGCACTTTTCTTTTTGACAAAAGCTAACAACTTCCCTCTCTCAATTAAATTGTGCACTTCTTGTTTTAATATGATGTAATCTTGGGTATCATGACCCACATCATTGTGATACTTACAAAAAACGATTATTCAGATTCTCTTTGGGAGATTGAATTGGTGATGGTCTTCAAAAATGTACAACATTCTTAGTTTTGTCATAAATGGTAGCTACACTTTCACCCAGTTCGGAAAACCACTCAAGTTGAACCCAGTGACCCCTTTTGAGTCTAACTTGTTGGCCTTGATTTGATTAAGTTTGTCTGGGATGATGCAATCATTTTTCTTGAATCTTTAGGCCTATAATTAACTGTGGCATGGGATTGAGTACTGGCTTGTGGGATCGAAGCTATAGAAGCAGACCTATTCTGGCGCGGTACTCTAGATTTCTTAGCCTCCTCCACCATAATTTGTTTTCAGAAGTGATTTAATAATCCACCCCATGTCATGATTTTTTTTCGAGTCACTGAATCAACCAACTCACCCGGATTCAAACCTTACCTCAAAGATACAATAGCCATTTTTTCAAAACAATCAGCCAATCCATCATTCATATTCACAAAATGACTGATGTATTCCTTCAAAAATTCGTTCGACTCTAGGGAACAATCGATGATAGTGTCACCATTCCCCGATGCTCCTTACTCCCCACGAATTATCTTTAAAATTCCATCCAGAACACATCAAAGTTTTTTATAGATCCATATGGTAAACCATTGTACCATTTTAAGGCACTCACTTTGAAAGTTTGTCATAAAACCGAACATAAAAGTTTATCATCATCGTCAAAATTCATCATAAAGTTTTTGAACTGCTCCAAGTGGTTATCAGGATCTTTGCTTTCATCGTATTTTTCCATTTTAGAGCTGTCAAACCATCTGGGAAATGCCCAGCAAGTATTTTTAAAGACAGAGGTGATTGTCTCTAATTATGGTTACAGCTAAAAACATTGTCTTCATGAGGAGTGGTAAAAATACATAGTTCATTTTGGATAGAAAATTGATCACTTAGTAGGTGATCAATGCCATGATCTGCCGACCTTTTTAATTTTCCCTGATATTTATTATATTTCAATTTTCCCTTCTTGTCCATTTTCCTATTATGTTTCTTAGTTAATATCACTTTCTTTTTATGACGGCCTTGGTCACTACTTGATGAAGAAGACCCATCAGATTCAGATGTTGTGGTTCAATTGTCATCAGAATCCGACGTGATCATCACTTGTTTATTTTGATGCTTATTTTTAGAGTTACCATGATCCTTTGAGGACTGATCATTTTCACCTTGCTTGTTATTGTCACCGGGCTCATCTGGCAGATAAACCTCCCGCATCATACTTTTCTTTCAAACCTTTTTTCATCTTTCCTTTTATCTCTCAGAGCTTCAATCTCTACCCTCAAATGTTAACGTTCTTCTTGCATAAATTGTCTTTCATATGTGTTGTGATTGATATGAGAAATAGTAGCATGCTCATTATCATCTCTTATTCTTTCATCGTGATGTGAGATTTCTTGCATATTGATTTTCATACTACAAAGATTTCCGAAGCACGATTCGTAATTATGGTTTCAAATAAAGTTATTCAGGCACCTTGTCCTCCCATTGTGGTCGCCAATTTGATGAGGATAAAATGTATTGTGAGGGTAAAATCGGAAGATCCATTAATGATTTAGTATTTAACGTTTTTGTAGAGATTAGTAAGAGAAAAGAGGTGATAGTGATAAATTCTCTTGGAAAAATTCCAACCCATTTAATGTTGATCGTTGGGGTATTTATACTATTTTCTATGATCCATTGGTCGTTTGGGTCAGATCTTATATTCAAGTCATTCCTATGAGCCCCCAAGCCCAAGAATTAATGTGCTAGGCACCCATTGAAGTCATTGGTCTACTCAAGTTACTGTTCAGTCATTGAGTTATATATATCATATCCGAAATTCCTCTTCAGATAAAATCATAATTACTATAGTACTCCTTCAACGATATCCGATCCGATCAAATACCACTAAAGTTTCTTATTCAAAATTGAAATATGTTTTAGTAACTTCTTATTTTAAAACTCTTATTCTATAAATTATTTTTACCGCGTCTTTAATAACGTTATAATATCTCGAATAGAAATTTCAAATATGTTTTAAAAACTTGTACAATATTTAATAAATATAATTAGTGACAATGCCCTTAATTTTGTTGCAAATTTTATGCAAAATACGAAGATATTTTAAGTCGTGTTCTTCATAATTGTATTCTAAATATAACCATTTCGTCATAACATGTATTTTGTAACCATCCAAAACACCTCGTATTTATCTGACAAAATATTTTATTCTTTTTCTTTAAATTATTTATCTCGTATGAATATTGGTAAGATCTTTTGGATTTTTAAAGTGTGAAGAAATAGTCGATCTACCTATGAAGATCATTAATCCCAGCTTCGTTATTGTGACACATTTTTAAAAAAGTCGACAGCTAATAAACTGTATTAGTAAAATGTAATAAAAACAATTATATGTTGGGTTTATTACCTTATTTTGGGCAAGTTTTACGTCTTATTTTTTTGTATGCTTAGCACAACCCCTATAAGGATTCTCTGTATTAATGTGCCAACAGAACTTATTAGCCGAGACTGATAACTATAAATATAACTTTTCACCCTTTTAGGAACGGTGAACAATCATTATTTTATTCAAGAATTAACTATTCTCTTTCTCTTTATATATGTATTATCTAGCAACTACTGGTGAGTCAAATTTGGGCTCATCAGTGGCAACCACAATAAGAGGAATTTTCGAACTCTTACTTGAAAGCGACTTTCAAAACCATACTACTTTTTATTACAAAAATGTGTGCAAATGGATTAAAACTATGTAAAGAAACTAATTGAAGAAATAAGATTTTGGTTGTGAAATAAGTATAATTACATGATTTTTTTTCTCCCATGTTTTTTTCTTGTTTTTAAAAATATCATATCTTTCAAACCATAGCTCCAAAAAAAATAATCGAAAATACTATTCGTTTTGTTTTTTTAAGATGAACAAAACTAGGTCCATGAAAAGTATTTTTTTTAGTTGTAAAAATACATGTAAATTGGTTACAAAAATAGAAAAAATAGAATTGTGAAAATATGTACAAATGATTACAAATATAAGATTAACAATAGTTACAAAAATATGATTTTGGTTGTGGAATAAGTGTGATTTTATATCTATTATTTTTTTTGTGTTTTCTAAAAATATCATAACTATATATTTTAAATTGTGGGTCCAAAAAAATATATCTGAAAATATCATTTGTTTTGTTTTTTAAAGTCGAACAAAACTAGATCGTTTAGTTTTGATAATCCACGTAAATTTGGTTCAAAAAATAGAGTTATAAATAGACATGCAAATGGGTTGTGAAAGTAAAAAAAAAACTAGTTGCGGAGATAAGACTTTGGTTGCGGAATAAGTATAATTACGTGATTACATCTCTTCTGGTTTTTGTGTTTTTTTAAATATCATACCTTTCAAACTATAAAGCCAATAAATATATGATAATACCAATGGTTATTTTAAGATGAACAAATCTAGATCAATGAAAGATATATTTTTATTTTTTTAGTTGTGAAAATACGTGTAAGTTGGTTACAAAAATAGAAATAATAATCTTCAAACATATCACTCATGGATTTTATTTTGTTCATCTTTAAAACATAGTAATACATGTGTTTTTGAAATAAAAAGATTAAGTTACGGTTTGTAAGATATGAAGTTTTGAATGTTAAAAATAACAAATAGAAAAATTAAATTTAGTCCATGGTTGAAGGTTGTACGTCTCACGTGTATATTGTGTTTTCAAATGTATTGTTGGAAGATTTATGTTGCATATGACTTTAGTAAACTTCAAAGTCCAAGTGTTTATCGATAATTTTATATCTACTCATGTGGTTATAAGTAACTTAATTTTCTTAATAAGATAATGTCTAAAAACTATTCTAAATCAAATATATTTTCTAGTTACCATTCTAACTATTATTCATTACCAAAACTAAAATAACTAATTTTATTATTTATCAATATGTAGTTTTTTTAAAGGGAGAGTTACATATAACCACCAAGGTAAAAAAATACCAATAACTATATGGATTTTCAAGTTTATAAAAAACCAACTCTAATAAAATCGTCTAAAAAGACCCATCAAGTATAAAAACACAAAATCCACGTCTTTTCAATTTCTTCTTCAGCTTGCGAACCCCCTCGCTCTCAAATTGAAACTCACAAATTACAGATTTATGCAACAAATTTAAGTGAATTCTGAAGCATTTCAGCATAAACCAACTACTAAATCACGTTTCACAATGAAATTACTCTATTTCATTCAAAATTTTCACTTGTTGTGTTCTTGATATAAGAATTGTTCGTGTTTGGTTTTGACCATTCATATGACTTTTTACGCAACCAAGAGTACAATAAGTAACATAGGAATAACTTATGTATCTGTTTAAAGGTTTTGGACGATTTTTTTAGCAACAAATTTTAACTTATTTACACCTTTAATATACATTCAGTTTCTATATCCACTTTTTTTTTTGTATTTCAAACCTAAAACAGGCTTTTATGCAATTATTCTAGACTTATTTATGCATCCAAAATATAATTAATTTTCAGACCCACCTTACATTTTTTATTGCCAACCTAGTAAAGCTTTTACGCAATCAATTTGGATTTATTTTTTAGATCAAGATTTATACATGTAATTCAGATGTTGGATTTAACACCATTACAAGAAGCTCACTTAAATGCTTTACAAAATACATCTTTTCACCATCTCATTAAAGATGTATATAATCCTAAACAGAGGCGGAACCATGTGGATTCTTGTGGGGGGACAAAAACCCAATGTTTTCTCTATATAATATATTTAATAATAAGAAATCATAAACAAAATTCACTTTAGTGGGAAACATCAAACCCAAAACTCATAGGTCTGATACTCACTAAAAATGGATTGTCTATATATATAAAAACTTATATTCTTAATATAAATAGATATTTCAGCATTTTTTAGTCCACTCTTAAAGCCTGATTCGTTTTTTATCAGTAAAAAACTTTAACTACATTATCAAAAAATATCTAACTACAAGGCTTTTTTATCTTTTTCTTCTACTATCATTGAAAAAACCCTAACAACAAGCTGCAAATTGTTCTCCTACTTTCTTCTGATTCTCGCTTTAAACACTAAGGTATTTATTATGTGCTTGTGTTATTTATTCTAAAAATTGAAGCTTTGCTCCATGTCTTATATTATTGTTCACTACTTTCAAAGATTACTATCGGTTGATCTTTTTTTCTTAAAATAAAGATTTTTTGAGTTCTATTTCAGAGTGAATAGACTTGCATAAATAATAATGTTCTTTTTATTTTATATTACTAAGTTGGAATTTTATTGTTGATTGAGTTTTTTTCGATTGTCATTATAGGATGCATAGATATTTTAAAACAACTCATATATATAAAGGAGCGAATGTCGCTAGTTTAATTACTAAAGTTAACTGAAAAGAAATTAAACATGAAGTTTGTTGAAACTAGAAAAGATTTTATTATAACATTCTGTACAAGTTAAAGCCATATATATAGGCTCTGAAAATATCTTCTAATTATACTAGTCTACCGTAATAATTACGTTTGAATATTGACTATAATAAAATCTAATCTAATAATAAGTATAATAGATTATGTTTGAATATTGACTATATTAAATTATGTAGTCAATGTATATTATTATTTCCTTTAACACTCCCCCTCAAGCTTGTGCGAAAGTGCTTGAAACTGTCGTAGCTTTGATAATAAAGTTCTCTTTGAAACTTGAACTGAAGTACTTGAAGTGCAAGCTTGATCGAACGACTGAAACGAAATCACACTCCCCCTCAACCTGGAGCATATATATTAATCATGCCCAACTTGTTACAAATATAAGTAATTCGTGATCCATTGAGCGCTTTTGTGAATATATCTCCTAGTTGTTCTCCTGTTTTGACATATCTCGTATGAATGAGATTTTGTTGAATCTTTTCGCGGATAAAATGACAATCAATTTCAATATGCTTCGTTCTTTCGTGAAAGACAGGATTAGACGCAATGTGCAGTAACCTCTAAAAGATGTCTATTTTTTCTTTCAACAACACCATTTTGAGATGGCGTGTCCACACACGAAGTTTGGTGAATCATTCCTTTTTGTTCCATAAATAATTGAAATGTATTTGAACAATATTCTTTACCATTATCACTTCTTAAAATACGAATAGGACAATTAAATTGGGTATTTATTTCTGCAGTAAACGTGCAAAATATTGAGAATAACTCAGAACGATTTTTCATTAAATATAGCCATGTAACACGGGAATAATCATCAACAAAAGTAACAAAATATTTAAAACCAGTTTTAGAAACAACGGGACAAGGACCCCAAACATCTGAATGAACTATTTCAAAAGGAAACATAGCCCGTTTATTAATACGAGGATATGATGGAAGACGATGATGTTTAGCAAATCTACATGACTCACACTCTAATGATGTCAAATCCCGAAATTTAGGATAAAGTTGTTTTAAAGAGATTAAAGATGGATGACCCATACGACAATGTGCTTCAAATGGAGATGTAATACTAGAACACGCATTAGATGTATGATAGTCTTTATCAAGATATTAGAGACCTCCACTCTCATGCCCTCTACCAATTATTGTATTCGTCGTAAGATCCTGAAACAAACAATGATCGGAATAAAAGGTAACAAAACAATTTAGTGTTTTAGTGAGTTGGCTAATAGAAATAAGGTTGAATGAAAACTAAGGGAGATGTAAAAGAGATGTCAAAGAGATATTTTTGGTGGGATTGACAGTCCCTGAACCTAAAACACGAGATGATGATCCATCTGCCAATGTGACATTAGAATGATGTGTATTTGAAAGAGAAGTAAAAACTTGTTTATTACCTGTCATATGTTCTGTGGCAGCGGAATCAATGACCCAATCAGAAGATGAAGAAATAAGACATGTAGTTGAGTTACCTGACACACAAGCTGCAGGGTTTGTAAGATCTTGTGACTTTAGAGACTCTTGGTACTTGGAAAATTGAGCATATTCCCCAGCGGAAAGCACATGAGGTTCTTCATTCGTTGCCATATTAGCAAACTGTTGAGGTAGTTGAGGACAATTCCACTTTGTATGACCACGTTCATGACCGTAAAAACACTCAACATTGTTTAGATCACCTACATGGTTACCGGAACTGTTATGTCTACTGTATCCATCTTGACTATTGTATCCACCACGACTACCGCGATTACTGTATCCACCGCGATTACCACGATAGTTTGATCTACCACGACTACCATAATCGTTATATCCACCACGACCACCACGCACACCAGATCTGCCACGATTGTTGTAACTATAAGCGTCGTGACCACCACGACCATCACGACTATTATGACCATCCCGATCATCAGAAAAACCAGGTTTATTGGTGCTGATTAATGCACTAGTGACAGGTTGTACTGGCTGTGAGTTTTCGGTTCGAAGAAGTCTAGCAAAAATTTCATGTAGAGATGATATCTCAGATCCAGCGAGGATTTGAGATTTTGCACTATCAAACTCCGAAGGAAGACCAGCAAGAAAACTCATTACAACCATTTGTTCTCGTTGCAATTGTTGACTTTTAATATCAGTACTGAAGGGTAACAAAACATTAAGTTCTTCGTAGATGCGTTTGAACTCCATAAAATATGCCGTAAGAGACTTATCTTGTTTTTCAGTACGATAAAAAGACTTGCAGACATCATAGATACGCGATATATTACCTTTTCCCGCATATAGAAATTCAAGATATTCCATTAAATCTTTAACGTATTCACAATGATTAACAAAAGTAAGTACCTCAGTAGTGATTGTATTTCGAATCTGAAGAAACAGGCGAGCATCATCACGCCTCCAATTTTTCGCTGTGTCATCCGTAGGAGGATCTTGTATCAAATGGTCATCTTTTTCTATACTTCGTAAATAGATACGAATTGTTTTACTCCAATCTAAGTAATTGGATTTGTTCAATTTCTGTTCTGTGATTTTTGTCATCACAGGAACCAAATCAGACATACTTTTCTCCATCTAGATTTTTTTTTATAGAAACCCTAATGGCTCTGATACCATGTTCAAACTAGAAAAGATTTTATTATAACATTCTGTACAAGTTAAAGCCATATATATAGGCTCTGAAAATATCTTCTAATTATACTAGTCTACCGTAATAATTACGTTTGAATATTGACTATAATAAAATCTAATCTAATAATAAGTATAATAGATTATGTTTGAATATTGACTATATTAAATTATGTAGTCAATGTATATTATTATTTCCTTTAACAAAGTTCTTATTCTAGAAGCACATGTTCCGGTGGTTAATAATCCACAATCTCAAGTCGAAGATCAAAATTCAAATTAGAAACATTTTGAGGTTGATCCAGTGAAAAGAGACAAGTTTGAAGTAGCAAATGCAAGTGTTGAGCGAGTTTTCTTAGGTTTGAATTATGTGAAAAATAAATTGAGAAATAGAATGGGCGATTTGTGGCTTAATGATTGTTTGGTGCAATTTGTTGAAAAAGAGGTATTTACCACGATTGGTAACACAACTATCCTTCAAAATTTTCAAGTTATGAGTAAGAGAAAAGTACAAGTAAAATTAACTTAGATTTTTGTTTTTATTTTAGTTTATTTGTAATTACATTTTAGTTCTTTGTGTAACGTATATTATGTCATGACAATGACAATTAAATATTTGAGATTTTAATATGAACCATATATGTTATAACATTTGGAGAAATATTGGCTACTTCAACAGTCAACTATGTTAAATATTTTTCAGAATTCAATGAATATTATAGGGCAACAACAATAAGAGAAAAACTAATAAGTTCAGTGAAAAAATACTGGAAAAGTAAACCATAAACAATAATTGGTTGTATAACACTGTTTGTGGTAAGTACTAATTCATATGTATTTAATAAAGTATAATAAAAAGTAGTAATTCATACACTAGTTTCCTACTATTGTGCAATATGTTTTTATACAACACACAAACATTGAATTATACTCAAGATCGAAATAAACTATAGTAAGATATTGCAAATGGATGGTATTATCGATTATATGTGAAATTAAACCACTTGAAATATTCCAAAATATAACACAAAAAAATGTAAGTTTACAAAGGATTTTTGTTAACTTTAAACTTTAACATTAATTAATAGACTTTTACATTTTAATAGCAGATTATGAATATAGAAGACAAAGCGAGATTTGAATTGACAAATAAAGTAAATGAACAAGAAAATGATTAAGGTGTTGACGTTAATGAATAAACAAGTGAAAGAGCCTTTAAGAATTATGAAGGAGATATATTTGTTGGTGCTCGTGAACCTGATACTCCATTAACTATTGTTCTAAAAAAGAAAAAAAGAAAGAGAACAAAAATCAGATTGACATATGAGTGTGAAAGAAGTCAAATTCACAGATTCTAAAGCGTTGGAAAGACCATATAAAGAAGGTAATATCACATTAAATGAAATATCGGAGAGCATGTGGCTCAAAGAATAAATAAAGAAACTTCAGAAAGAAGTCAAAAATTTCAAGAATCAATTTGAACATGTAACTGCAGTATAGTTACGCCAAGGAAAAATATGTTTCCATGTTTATTCGTAATTATCCAATCAGTTAACACATAATTCAACAACCATTTTTTATCATATCTAAAATTATATTTTCACAACCCAATTACACGTAATTACGCAACTTGAATATGACAAAATGTTTATTTATTTTTATTTCTGAGACAAAAGATATAGGTCGAACACATGGCAATCAGATTAAAGAAGTGAAAAGAAAAAACAATAACTCACCAAAAATATTAAAGAAATGGAACAAAACAATAATGAACTTATTAAATAGATTTAAGAACTGAAACAATCAAATGATATCCTTAAAGATCAAGTTGAAAAGCTTGGAAAAGAAAATGAATTTGCGACCAGTAAAAGTTTCTTCTGTTGCATTGGCAATGAAACATAAGGTTAATTTTTTTTGTACAAGTTCCTCAACTGTCAGACAAACCTAAAAGAGTTTTAGCACGTTCAAGAAATGAGGCTCAAGCAGGTGTAACAACTCATCTTAAAAAAAGATTTTAAAAAGTTTAACAATAGAATAAATAAATATACAAATAGTTGTAAAAGCTCTTCCTTAACACTAAAAACTAAGAAAATTCTACCAACTGAAAAAGAGGTACAAACATATGTACAAACTCACTAGGAAGTTGTAAAGAATGCAGAGGATGATTTTTAAAAATATGATACGACAAGATATAGTAAGAAAATCCTAGATGTGAAGTATGATTGACCAATCGACAACGGAAAAAAGAAACTAATATTATACAAAAATGTCAACATTTTGTTTAATTTGAAAAAATATAGAAGAATCTTCAATGGCTGGCAATCCAAGTGTATGTTCGTATCCACAAATAAATTTTGTTGTTCAACTTGAAAATATGTTGAAGATTGTAAATGACAATGAGCTGGATACCAAGATAATTTCGCACCCAAAAATGTTATTTACGTATCCAATTTGTTTATAATCACGCACCAATATTACTCATAATTACGCAACCAATTTTTTTTTCACAACTAAAAAATCTATATTATCACCCATTTCTCTCATACTGCCGAAACTAGTTAACACTTAATCCCACTTTGTTTTGCAAACATATTTTCCTTATTTCCACAAATCCTATCATCTGCAGGACTTTGATGTGTGTGTATATATATATATATTTATCATATTGGATATTACCCCAATGTTTGATCCTATCTACAAGGCGAGACCTGAAGAATCAAGATATCTCATCATTCTAATATGTACCAAAATTAAAGTAGAAATTGGATCAAACCAGTGGAGTTTGTGCATATTTGATCTAGAAGAAGGCATTGTGTTCAACTACGACTCTGATCCGTCTGGTAAAACTGACAAGATAATAAGATCAGTTACACAATTTGTAAAGATTATGAAAAAATAACATAACTTATTTATATTTTCTTAAACAATATAAAAATTATTGTGTCAACTTGATTTTGAAAGACAAATACTTTGTAGATAGTGAACTCATGATACCATATCCACCAATGAAATTTTAAAGCTCGCTGTCAAATTTTGAGATTTTGTGTGCGAGTATGCGATGTTCTTCGTTCAAACTGGAAAAAAATCCCAAAATATTTGAACCAAATTTTGCGACAATGAAAAGAGCTGAAATGTTTGTTATATTTCTTAATCATAAACATTCAATCGTATATTGGTGAAATTTGTGTTAAATTTACAATAATGTTGTTTTTTTAAGTTATATGTCTTTAAACTACATTATTTTTTGTTTAGAGTCTTACTTTTCTTTCATAATTTATTTATATATTGTTATTTCACAACTGCAACCATTTGTAAGGTAATCACGTAACCAATTTAAGCATAACTTTGTACCTCAATTACACTTGTATATTTTATAACAAAAGTTTTTTACGCAACAAAAATGTTATTACGCAACTAATTATAACGTAATTCTGCAGCCGATTACAACATAATTTCTCACCCAAATTAGACTTGTGTTCTTTCACGTGTTTCTTGCGTTATTAATAAAAGAGAAACAAAAATTACAAGGAGTTAATTCCACCATATACAAATGCCCCTCGTTATTGAAGTCTTCAAAAAAAATAGTTCAGTTCCTCGTCTTTTATGTTATTTTCATGTTTGCTAGATTTGTAATAGTATATTTTGGGTTTAAGATAAGATTTGGTTATGTTTTTAGTGTTATGGTTAAAGTGATAGGGGTAAAATGTTAGATTTCTATTAGTTTTTTAGATTACAATTAGGGGTAAAATGTTAGTTTTGGATTTTTAAATTTTAATTTTTTTTTAAAAAGAAGGTAAAATGAAATATTAAAATGTATTTATTTAATAATTTTATGGACCGAAAATAATTTGGACTTACATACTAAATAAACATATTATGTTATTGTCTTATGGAAGTCCAAATTAAAAGTAATCAAGTTAATTACTTAATTAACTAAATTAGACCTATGGGTGAAAAGTCGTTACAGGCTCAAGTGTGGTAACCAGGTTGAATTTGGTCACTATAATGAAGAGGGCTAAAATCTCAAACTTAAGCCTAAATTAATAAATCAGGGATATAAATTGAATTATCAATTTATCGGGTTATGGTACCGGATACAAGAAAGTAATAAAGGACGAGCTTTACAATGTTGGGCTTCACATTGTAAAGACTATAAGTAAGGGGCTAGGTTTAGAAATTTCATCATTCTAAACCCTAATCATACAAACAGTCGCTTCTTTCAGTGTCTGGAAGCCATTCTTTCTTTACTAACTCATTCTAAAGGTTTTTAAATCAATATATAGAATCACTGAAGAATGAAAAGGAACAAGAGAATACTAGATGGAAACCAGCAGGCAAACCCGTAAGTATTCTTCTTTTTGTTTATTCATTAGGTGAATCCGCAAAAAGGTTTCTAATTATTTTATGCGTTTTTGTTTTATGTTATTTGATGCGATTTGGACTAATATATAACAGTTGGTATTAGAACCAGTAAAACCCTTTTTGGATTCGATAGAATAATCAAATTATGTGAGTATATATATTGATGAATGTTTTTTCATTCACTGTAAAGAATCCATGCCATTGGTATTATATGTTGATTGAGCTGGTTATGGCATGGATTTAGAAATTGTGTGAAAACATGAGCTTTGATTTATTCGATTAAAAAGCATGATATGTGATTATATGTATTTTATCTGTCAAACTATTGGGACAACGGCTCATCGACGGCTTAACCTCTGATATTAACGATGATCGAAGGTTGTCCTGTGATGTTTACAATGATCAGCGAACTGCTGAACCTGTGGATGAACACTGAAACTTGCGAGGTAATTTGCAATCCACTTTTATCGCGATGACAATAGTAGAAGTATTGTGAATATTATTATTTTCATCGGAAAAAAATAAAAAATATTTTAATTAATTATTTTAATTAATTTAAAATGATTTATTTCACAAATATGATGTGTTTGACGTGCTAATTGTTTTATTTATTTGTAAATTAAATTGTATGTGCTTGAATGATTAAATGGTAACGTAGACCGGTAGGTGAAACTAAGAAATTAATTTAATCGGCCCTCCGGAAGGTTAAACTTAATTTTCTTATGGAACCTAGGCTTCGAAAGGTTCGGGGATTAATTTAAATTCAAATAGTACCGGCCCTCCGGAAGATTCACCTTTGGGTTTAAATTAATAATGAACGTGAGAAAATTACTGAAAATGGTCCTTGTGTTGATTTAAATTTTAAGTATATGAATTCGGCCCTCCGGAAGGTTTCATCGATACTTAGGATAAATTAAATTCATCATTACATTTTTTTATTTTGAGTAGGTGAAATCGACTCTGTGGAAGGTTTAACTGGTACTTAAGAAAATCAAATTAGGGTTATTTTGATCTAAAAAATGACATCAGCCATCTCGAAGGTCTCATTGGTACTTAGGAAATTAAAATAATGCATGGTATTTTTCTCAAACTCATAAAATTGCACGTTAGTATGATTTTCCCTCTGATATTTATCATCAGGGAATTTTATGTTTTACATGTATTTGCCATGTTCATGTGATGTTTTAGCTATTTGTGATTTTTCTTTAAAACTTTCCACTAGACACGTATTATTTTTAGAGAATATAATGTATGTTCCCACTTTTCGGAGGAACTTAGTTTCTTTTCTATTTTTAGACTTGTAAGGTTACTCATGTCTGATGGGAAACAATTGTTTTACACTCTATCTAAATAATGTGATTATTGGAAATAGAAATTTGATTAAAGAGGATAATTTGTACTTGTTGAATACTATTAATAATCACAACATTTCTATGAATACACAACATACACAAACAACATCACTAAATCTAAAAGATCCTTTAAACTATAGCACGCGCGGTTATGTCACATATCTAAAGTTAGGATGGACAAGCTTGTTGCTGAAGGTTTATTTGGTCCTCTTGATTACTTTGACCTCGGTATATGTGGCGAGTGCATCAAAGGGAAACAAACCAAAGTTAAAAGATTAGGGGAATATAGAACGAGCGAAGTCCTAGAATTGATACATACCAATACCTGTAGACTATTTCCAGAGGAATCGTAGAACAGGAAACGGTACTTTATATCATTTATCGACGACTACTCTCATTTCGGTTACCTCTATCTTTTTTATGAAAAGTCTGAGACCCTTGACAAGTTCATAGCTTTTAGGACCGAGGTTGAGAAATAACTCTGTAAAAGCATTAAGACCGTTAGATCTGATTATGATGGTGAACATTGTGGTAGATATGGCAGATCGGGTGAGCAACATTCGGGACCCTTAGCACAATAACTAGAAAAGTGTAGAATAGTTCCTCAATACATTATATCGGTTTCACCTTGCATGAATGGTGTATATGAGAGACGGAACCGAACATTAAAAGATATGGTAATAAGGATGATAAGTGACTCATATTTACCATTATCTCTATGGGGGAAGCCATCAAGTGAACCGCTTATATACTCAACCGAGTACCCACTAAGGCTACTGTTAGGATCCCGTATGACCTTCGGAATAGACCTAGACTCAATTTAAAGCATTTGCATGTATGGGGTAGTCCAGCTGAGGCGAGGCCTTACAATCCTTAAGAAAAAAATGGACCCAAAAACAGTTGGTTCTTCTTCATAGGTTATTCCAAACATTCTAAAAGGTTTAAGTCTTACGATTCTCTCGCTAGTACAATATTTGAAACATGAACGACCAAGTTTCTAGAGGATGTTGAGCTCAGGGGGAAGAATAAGGGAACATATATTGATTTGAGGAAGAATCCATATAGATTCTTGAAGGTTTTAATGTGGATACTCAGGTATCAGAAGATTGGGTTGTAATGCCAATCATTTCGGTCCCATTAGAACAAGGTAATCCTCAAATTAACACTAATGCTCTACTTGAGGGTTCTAACCAGGATACATATATGGTCTAGGTAGAATAAGAAGAACCTCAAGATAATCTTCCACAAGGGAATCAAAATGACATCGTTTATAATGATCAAACTGTACCTCATCAAGAAGTGCAACAAGAGGAAATAGTTCTCTTATGAAGGTCCACAAGAGAAAGGAAGAGTACTATATGTGTATAATTATAGTATATCTTTAGGAGAATGATGAGTTATGTGCTGGAACTGTAAGATGATCCCTCTCATTGCAAGCTCTAACTCTCGGAAGCAGATTAATGTTATGAAGGAAGAGTATAAATCAATGCATGACAATGAAGTATAATATTTTATCCCATTACCTAAAGGGAAAAAACAATTGGTTGTAAATGGGTTTACAAAACCAAATGTGATTCCATGAGTAATATGGAAAGACATAAGGCACGTATTTTAGCGAAAGGATATACTCAAGGTTAAGGGATGGATTTTAAAGAAACCTTCACTCTGGTATCGACAAATGATTCCTTTTAGAACAATCATGGCATTAGTTGCACATTTCGACCTTGAGTTTCATCATATGAATGTTACGACCATTTTTCTCAATGGTAATATTGAGGAAACGATCTATATGGTGCAACTAGAACACTCTGTGGAAAGTAACTCAAAATATCTAGTTTGCAAGCTTAAAAAATCCATATATGGGCTTAAACAGGCCTCTCGTCAATCGATCACAAATTCCTGGAGGTATAGTCGGTTATGACTTTGAGATCAACTCGGTTAAGAATTGTGTGTATCATAATTTTAGTGGGAGTAATTTCATATTTCTTATATTATACGTAGATGAAATATTGCTTGCCTCGAATAATAAGAAATTGTTACACATTATAAAAATATTTTTATAAGACAAGTTTGATATGAAAGCTCTTGGTGATGCCAATTTTGTGTTAAAAATCCAGATATATCGGATTCACTCTCGTGGTATTCTTGGATTATCACAAATGCATATTGAAAGTGTGTTACAAAGGGTGACAAACTTAGTCTGGGTTAATGTTTTAAGACAAAACTTGAGATTGAGGAAATGAAAACGATCCATTATGCTTCGACAGTAGGGAGTTTAATATATGCTCAAGTTTGTACTAGGCCAAAATATTCCTTTCCTATAAATGTGTTGGGGAGATATGTTGGTAACCCATGCATATATCATTAGAAAGCGGTTAAAAGGGTACTCCAATACCTATAAGGAACAAAGAGACACATGTTGACATATAGAAAGTCGGATAAATTGGAGATAATTGGGTATTCAGACTTGGATTTTGGTGGATGCGTAGACACACTAAAAAATATGTCATGAAACATATTTTTATTGGCTGGAGGTGCAATATCTAGGAAAAGTGTAAAGTAATTATTTATTGCATTATCCACCATGGTGGAAGAATGTTTTGCGTGCTTTAAGGCATCGAACCAATAATTATGGATGCAAAATTCCGCAGTGCCATATACTAACAGTAATAAGAAGTTGTCTAGTTCCAAATACATAAAAATTAAGTTATTTTCTGTTAAAAATGATGGTTCAGATAGGTCAGATAAATATAGAGCATCAACACAAAATCCATGATAGTTAAGATCCTCTAACAAATGCAGTTTTGCCTAAGGTTTTCCAAGGGCACACCATCAATATGAGTGCAATTGATTTAGAGGATTGTTAGTTTCAATGGGAGAGTTTGTAATAGAATATGATGTTATATTTTGCAGTATTATGCACATTTAAGTTTATTGAAATATATATATATATATATATATATATATATATATATTTGGAAATATTTATTGATATATGTAAAGTATTGGATCTCCGAAGGCATGAACCATTTAAGGGTAGATATATAAGATTACAAGTCATATTACTCTTAGACCACATTCCATAATTGGTCCAAGTAATTGATTGATAATGGTAATGTGATTGTTGTTGCATCATATTGTTCACATTACGAGAAATAGGTCTTTAGTCTTTTATTGTTATTAGTCATATACGAGGATGTAGCGTTTGCCCATTGACAATGAATATAGGGATTCCATTAAAGTTGAATATGTATTCTCGAGTAGTATGTGGCGGTCCAAGTAGGAGATTGTTGGAACATATATTTTTAGTATATATTGCTTATAAGTTATCTGTATATTGCTTAATGGTTTAGTATACAAAATTTCATGGATTTTAAGATCTGGTATGCCCCTAATGGAGTGGGAGCATTTTCCTAGTTCTACGAAATTACAGAATTTTGGCGGCGCGGGTTAATGATCAATTTTTTTTGTGTATTATACGAAATGCAAAACAAATGTTTATTTAATAAAAACGTATTTGACTGCGGTATGCGAATTACGAATCGAAATAAACTGAAATGGAATATTAAATTTGATTTATTTTTTTTTTATTTTAATTTTTTCGAAGGGAACCCGGAGCCGCTATTCCGAGTGCAATAAGTGTGCACAGGGTAAACCATCAGTCTGACGCGATAGCCTGCAAACCAACGCCAGAAGGTAAAGCACACAAGGTGACAGACTCAGCCGAGAAAGCGTATGTAGAGGGACTCGAACTCGTGACCTTTTGGTCATAAGAATGTCATACTCAACCAATTCGGCTACCCATTGGACTAATTTAATTTATTTATGTTTTTGTTTAATTGTGAAATACAAAAATAATGTTAAATGAAAATGTAAAATGTGAAACCTTAACTTAACTTAACAAAACAAAATACAAAACGCGAAGTGAGTGTTAATGAAGTGAGCGTTAATTTGAAGAAAATGTGAAATCAATAAGATAGATGAGAAATTAGTGTTAAATTAGAAATTTGTTTTATCTAAATGCCATATGAGTTTTGAATTGATTTTTTTTGGTTAGATGTGAAATGCGAAAAATGATTAAATAAAAATACAAAATCATGTCAAATGATGTATTAAAGGCAAAATTAGTGTTATTTTTTTAATATGAAACAAAAAACCAAAAATGAAAATGTGAAATGTCTAATTAAGTTTACTTGTGTTCGGAAAAAAAAACTACTATTTTTTGAATTATAAATTTTTTATTTTTTATTTTAAAAAAACAAAATACTGCGCTTTTAGCTTTTTTTTTCAAATTACGATTTACACAAAAACAATTTTAAAATAAAATAAAATAATATATATATTAAAAATATACGATTTTGTAAATTTGTTAGATTACCAAACCCTTTTATAATATTTGTGTATTTTATTGTCTTAAAAGTTATAAGCATGTCTTAAATACTCCATATCTTTGTTCTGTCATTATCCCTGCTAAAAGAAAATAGGTATACGGAAAAACTATTAAAATTTTGAAAATGATGCTATATACACATAAGTGAGAATTGGGAGTCTTGAGTTCTTGCACAAAATTATTCTTTAAGCGATATAACAAACAACGGAGGATTTGGAATGACGTAGCATCGGCACATATACAAGAAATACTCAACCGAGAAAGCTATTATCATTTGACACGTTTTCATACTTATCTGAAGATGAAGGCTATAATTACCTAACAAAGCTCAAGAAAACAAGTGTAGTTTATAGATCACTCCTACAAGTTTCACACGGCTATCCTCTTCTTTACACTCTTGAGATAGTTTGCTCTTATTGCCCACAATCGCTCACAAACTGCTTCCATGTCTGGACGATCCTTCCTTACAGGTGCTGCACATTGGATCGCCAAGTGAAACATCTTCTTAAGAATCTTTACATTTACAACTTCCCGCATCAATGGATCCACCAGCTCTACTACCCTTCCATCGTTGTACTTAGAGAAGGCCTGCCAATCATCAAAGTTTTACGAGCTTTAGAAACAAAAAAATTGTTGAAGCAAAGCTTTCAAAATTATTTTGTTGTTCGTATTTAAAATATTTTTCTTTTGTAGAGTCTCTTTCTCTGCACCGGAATGTTTCCCATGTGTATAAAGTTTTGGAATACCGAATTATGGAGTTTTGCTAGAGATGTCTCATTTAAAAACGATCTGCAGTATATAAAACCAAATTTTATAGCCTGATTACTCTGACATACGAGTGACAGAAAAGAAGAAACTCACCCATCTTATGGTCACTCGCTCATCAAACACTCTTCTTGGCTCCACAGGACGACGGCCTGATAGAATTTCTACAAGTAGAATCCCAAATGAATATACGTCGCTTTTATCCGTGAGCTGATTGGTTCTCATATACTCAGGATCAAGGTAACCAACCGTTCCCTTTACGTTGGTTGAAATGTGAGTGCAATTTGGGTCAACTACTCCAACCCTTGCAAATCCAAAATCGGCCACTTTCCCTCTGAAGCTCTCCGTCAGAAGAATGTTGGATGCTTTAACATCTCTGTGGATAATCTGCTTCTCTGTAGAATACACAAATGGTCATCTAGTCAATCGACTATACAAACTACACACGTGAAAATAAAATAAAGATTCAACAGGGAAGTACTGGCAATCTCTTATTTCACCATATTTTTTACTGTTGTGTGTCACTGGGCATTTACAGAAACAATTATTTGATTACCTTCCCTTCAAACAGTTATACCTTGATTACCTTCTATCACCAGTTAAACTGGTAGCTATACCTGTTCAATAAGGGAAGGTAATCAAGTTCCCCTAAACTTATCCTCCCAATTGATTAAACAAACTACCCAAGAAACCAAAGCGATAAAATAGTAAGAACTAACATAATTTGTAAAAATATAAAATCAAATGGCAAATTCAAACTAATCGGTCTCTCAGATATCTACCAATCTCACCTAATAGTTCTAGCTAGTAAAGATAAAAACTTATGAAATTGGAATGATCATTAGATATCTACCAATCTCACCGAATAGTTCTAGCTAGTAAAGATGAAAACTTATGAAATTGGAATTAATCATTACCGGCGTAACGATGGAGATATGTTAGTCCATGGGCAACATCAATGGAAATCTCTAGCCGCTGACTGAAATCCAATATTTTACCAAAATGACCTGCAAGAGGGTACCAATGAAACACTATCGTATTTCGAATTGATCTTTAATCAATCTACAGAAATGTAGTCTCACCATCCAGATGCTCTCTAAGAGTTCCATTTGAAACATACTCCGTTATGATAAGACGCTCATCTCCTTTGTCAACATAACCAAGAAGCCTCACCAAAGTCCGGTGCTCAATTTTGGCAAGAAGTTCAACTTCACTGTTGAATTCCATTTGCATATTCTCATAGATCTCCTATATAATATTTCCAAGATAAGATATATATTCTCATAGATCTCCTATATAATATTTCCAAGATAAGATATATGGCTGATTAATGGATATCAACATAAAGATCTACCAGACAGTTTTAAAATTAAAGACTTTAAAGCATTGTGCATATTTGTAACTTCAGTATATTTCAGTCACAAACCATGCATAATACAAACGAAGCATGCATAAAATTTTTACAAGTCATGTGCCATAGCATTGAAAAAAGACAGCATGATGTCAACTCAAGCTTCACTTAGTTAAGAAATACATAAATCTTTATTTTAGCAAAAATTTCATCTAATGTGACAAAAGAGTTAAAAGAGGAGAGATAAACATCAAATCCTATATTCTTTCATATTGTTCAAGATCCCCATATATTTTGGAACAATTTATTCATCTCTTCTTTACCCAATTTTTTTTCTTCGACTCTTATGCGTAGCCTCCTCTAGGGTTTTAATAGAATTGATGACTTTCAGTTCAGATAGTACTTTCCTTCTTATATCAAAATATTCTAAGTATAAAGTATTTCAAGTATACATCAAGACATAATGCAATTCCATCGATCTCTAAAATATCTATGATCAGAAAGGAAATACGTTGCAAGAAGTAGCCAGATGGCCTTGCGAAAATACTAGTATTTATTTACCTTTTTTCCTCGCTTTATAGCAACTACCTGACCATCTTCTAGCTTGGCTTTGTAAACAGTTCCAAAGCTCCCTTCACCAATTTTCAGTGAATCTGAGAAATTGTGAGTTGCTTTTGCAACCTGGGACATATTAAGATGTAAAGATCCAATCCTGACGAGCTTCGGAGATGTTGAGAACCTTGAAGGACTAGGTGGTACAGAAGATGGACTGGCTTGAACTTTATGCCAATGCGGACTCATTTCGAAGGAGGAACTCGATCCCACTGCAAGATAATATCAATTTGTTTTATTACTACCAAATAGCAGCACCAATAGAAACCTAAGCTAGCAAAGACATGATAACAGAGACCAAAAAAGCAATAGTCTGCAAAAAGATAGAACTTTCTTTAATTGGCTAATTCAAATTTAGAAGCTGCCTGCACAGTTTGATAGTACTCCAAAAGAGGAATTCTTCTTAAATACTTATTCATAGTAGATAATTTAATTAAGATCAAACAAAAGTACTCACCTGAATTTGGATCCTTGGAAAGAATTTTGTGTTCAGATGCTTTTCTGGTCCTATAAAAGCAAAGGTAGATAAACACGCAGCAGACAACAAAGAGTACAGCAGCTGCTGCCAGGACAAACTTTATTGCAAGTGACATTGACTTTTGTCGCTTGTTTTTGTTGTCCGTATCATGCTGCTTTCCATGAATCTTTGGATCAGCTTGCTGCAATATTTTTCTTCCTGCTTAAAAGTAAAATATAGGCCGATATTTATAAAATTTGCTTATAGAGTGAAATCTATAAAGCTAAAATCAAAATTTAACTAGGATATCCTGTATCAGTCCTACCTACTGAAAGCTGCAGCAGGCAGTAGTTGTCTGCAAAAGAGCAATCAAGGCTGCTCTTTAACCTGACATAAGTGTTACAGAAGTAGTCTCTACCTATTTGAATACCATTTAGGAAGAACAATTGGTCATCATCAAATTTCATATAGGATATGTAATCAGAACCGCAGAGGTGAGATTGGCTGGCAAACCCAGATGCCAATATTCCGGGGATGAGATGCACTAGCAGAAGTAAAAAAGCCAGAAGCACACCAACCATTTTAAACAAAGAAGTACTCTTCATACCTATCTTTGCATTGAAATGAAACCCAAACACAATACTGCAACTGCAGAAATGTGACACCCAATTCGTGCCCACAGAACTTATAGGAGTTCACGACCCAGTAATTTGGGTTCAACCCCACAACACTTCAATTCAATATCCAGAAGTTAACACAAATATCGAAACACAGACCCAACAGAAGCTCAAATTGGTACAAGCAGGTTCAATTATTGATCTATAGAGCCAAAACAAAGTTGCTAAAACACATAGCCAGTTATTCCAAGTACACAGAAACCGACCAATCTCCGTAACCCGAATCCGATCAAATCTAGTAGAAGAGAAACTAATCTTCGTAAACCGGTGCCACAACAAAACCTGCTTGAACACTGTCTGCTCAATAACAAAAGCCTAAAAAAACCTTAAAACTCATAAACTAATCTTCCGAGTCGCAGTTCACCAACCAAGAATCCCATGTAAAAGAGTAAACACCTACAATTTGACATAAAGAGCTCACCGGAAGGAACATGAAAGTAAGACTCTTCCACGGCAGAGTGTGAATGGGGGAGAAGATGTAAGTTTCAATGACTAAGTTGGAACGAGAGAGGGAAAAGGCAACATCCGCTAGGAAATTGCGCGACTTTTGTTTGGTTCTTTTCGTTTCCGGGAAAGTGTTGACCGTTGAGACACCCGCTGCGCTGGTCAAGAGAGGCGTTTTAGTCTTTTTGAACTACTAACAATTACATGTGCATGACTCGACTGGATGACTAAAAACATTACATCATTTTGTGGCTAAAAAACGTGGTTAGATTCCTTTTATTGGCCATTGAATATTTTTGTTCCTCACCTTATTTTTCTAATAAATTGGTCTCTGTCTTTCTCAAAAATAATACAAACTAATGATTTATAACAATAATTAAAAGACTCAATCCGCTCTATCTATTAATTCTATATATATATATATATATATTTTTTTTAAACAAAAGACTTATATTTGATAAACAAAAGTTTAAGAGTTACAAAACGCTTAACCCGCCAAAACAAACAGAAGCCTAATTAAAGACTTGAAAGACCAAAACCTAAAATGAAGCAACACAGACTTCTTAAACAAATAACAAGACAAGAAAAGCAAGAACTCCAAATTGTCTTGCCAAACAAATGAAGCACCACAGCCAACTTCAAGGCGTTAACAACAACAGCATCAGCATCTTAAGATTCAAGCGAACGATCAGCAAAGCCAACGCAGGAATCTTCAAAACATCAATCATTGACAGAAGCATCAAAACAATACTCTGATTTTCAGACAGCCCAAAATTAAACTTATAAGCAGAAAAGAAATTTTCTTTGATAGCATCAAAGAAGTCATGATCAAGAAGTGGGTCACAGCACCAGATCTGGGTGAATTCCACCTGAGCAGGGAACTTCTTCCCCAAAGAACTAAATGCATGGGGCACAATGTTCATTGCACCATCAGTGCATGCCTGGAAAACACCATGAAGTTCTCTCCTTTCATATTCAAACAAAAACAAAAGCATTCCTGATTTGACCTGCTTTACGAATTGGGCCTGAAAAGCTGGTAGTCCAAAAAATTTCCGATCCAGACACTCTTGTTTTGTTGCAGTGCTGGACAAGAATATAGCTCCATAATCTGTAATACTTCCATAAGCATCGATTGGCCCATTTGTATACTTTAATGTATATAGTATCCTGATAAAATCAACTGTGTAAGAGCTTCGAGATCGATGAATGCAGAGAGAGGGGATTAGAACAGGAAAGTGAACCCTCCCTAATAGATAATCGTCAAAAGGCAGCAACAAATAACAAGACAAGAAATGCAAGAACTCCAAATTGTCTTGCCAAAACAAATGAAGCACCACAGCCAACTTCAAGGCTTTAACAACAACAGCATCAGCATCTTAAGATTCAAGCGAACGAACAGCAAAGCCAACGCAGGAATCTTCAAAACATCAATCATTGACAGAAGCATCATAACAATACTCTGACAGACAACAGATCCAACTCTAAGACAAGAAACAGCAGGCATCAAGGCTTCACAAGCAAATTCATGCTTCAGCTACTTTCGAACAACCACACCAACTGACAAGCAACCAACCAATCTCTTGCTCAGCATCAAAAAATCCCCAAACTCCAACAGATGGAACAACATCTCAAAACCCGAGCACAGCAGCATAGTCCACCAAAACAAAACTCAGTTAGGAGTATTAACGTAAGGTACACCAAGGCTTTCAAGTATTAAGATAGATTTTAAGGCACTAGGAGCATTATTGAAAACATACTCAACTTTAAACTTGCATTTAAGAGTCCATCGCGCCAACCAGTCGGCAGCACGATTCTGAATCCTAAAGACATGCTTAATTTTCATATTAGGAGACATCAAAGCTCTACAACAATTGATAACAGGAAATAGAGCCCAATGAAGAGCACCCATATTATCATTTTTAATGAAATTAACAAGCAAGGAAGAATCAGACTCCACATCAATAGAATATAAACCCTTAGAGTGGCAAGAAACCAAACCATCCATTAAGGCCCTAGCTTCAGCCATAATAGGAGACAATTTACCAAAGACATTACCACCAGCATGAATCAGATTACCATCAGAGTCTCTAATAGTAAAACCAGCACTAGCCTCACCATTAAAAGCCACAGACGCATCAGTATTAAGCTTAAACCTACCCACAGGAGGAGGAATCCACTGATGTACAATAGGTCTAGATGAAGGGATGAAACACAAGTTTAAGAAACCAAGCCTTTTAGTAGCAAAGCTATCATTAGACCAATGCTTAGATTTGAACAAATTACCAGCATACATATAATAAATGATTCGATGCACATCATTAATAATAATGTTAGAAGAAACAGACATATTGTTAAACTTGCTAAAATTTCTAAACTTCCAAATAGAACTGAATATAACAGAAAGGACTACATTCCTAATATGATTCTTCTTGCTAGTGCTGTTAAACCAAGTTCTAGAAATATGCACAGGAGTCATGTATCTGAAGATCATTATATTGAAAAGCTCAGCAAAATGAAGCCAAACATTCCAGGCAACATCACAGAAAATAAAAACATGCTGAATAGTTTCACAATTTGAGCAGAATTGACACTTCGATGCAATATGCATATGTCTTTTCATAAGAATCGAATCAGTTGACATGAAATTTTTAACAAGTTTCCAATGAATAAACGAATGCTTTTTAGGTGTGAGATCATTCCAAATTTTATAAAATAAACTGGACTCAGCAAAATGAGACCTTAAAAAATCCCAAGTATGCTTGAAACTAAACAAACCTGAAGAAGATAAAGTCCACAAAATTTTATCTTTGTTGCCATGATTAATAATACAATTCTTAATCCTGACACTATCTTCATTACTAATAAGAGAATTAATAGCCCCCAAATCCCACTGATTATTAGACCAATACATATTAACCTTCTCTTGATGAAACCAACTATTATCAATTGAATTATCAAGATAAAGAAGAGGATCAGAACCTGACCATCTATCCAGCCAAAAATCCACATTGCCTTCACCTAAAGACCAGCTAACAAACTGCTCAGCAGTAGACTGAATCCTCTTGAGCCTATTCCAAACCATAGAGCCTTTGATGTTACTGCTCAACTGCAAAGGGTGCTTGTTCTTGCAATAGATATCATGAAAGAGATTAGACCAGAGCAGCTTATTTTCCCTAAACTGCAACCAAAGCTTACAAGAAGTGATCTTTTGAACATCATATAGATCTCTAAAATTCAGACCCCCTTCCTTATAAGTTTTACAAACAGACTTCCAGGAACACCAATGAATCTTTTGCTCATCACCAGTTGAACCCCAAAGAAAAGCATTGAAAGCTTTCTCAATCTTGTTAATAACAAAGCTAGGGATGACATTGCTATGCATCCAATATAAAACAATATTCATGAGAACAGCATTAATAAGAGTAATTCTACCAGAAAATGAAAGATGCTTAGACTCCCACTCCACAATTCTGTTACTAATCTTGTTAAGAAGGTTAGTATAAATAATAGCTTTATTGTTAACACTAATGGTAATACCAAGATAATCAGTAGGAAGAATAGAATGATTAAAACCAGTAACATTGGAGATAGTTCTAATACAATCATCATTCATACCACTAGCTACTATCACCTTAGTCTTACATTTATTAATCACCTGACCAGAGACCTCTTGATACTCCTGCAAGAAAACATTAAGTGATGCTAAAGAAGCATCCTTGCTGTTAGTAAACAACAAAATATCGTCAGCAAAAGCCAAGTTACTAACACAAAGCCTGCTGCGACATTTATACCTCAAGCTTTTGTTATTTTCAAATAGAAGAGAGACACCCCTCAACAGAACCTCTTCAGCAATAATAAACAGGCTAGGGGAAAGGGGATCCCCCTGCCTAAGCCCCTTAACAGTCTTAAAATAACCATAAGAATCACTACCAATCTATCATTCAAAATTTTTGCCATAATACGATTAAACAGAGTACACAAGCTTATAGGCCGGTAATCACTCCAACTAGAGGGGCTCTTTGTCTTAGGAATAAGACAAATGCCAGTGGCAAGAATGCCTCTAGGGATATGATAACCTCTAATAAAATGCTGAAGAGCAGATAACATATCAGTTTTAATGATACTCCAACAATTCTTATAAAAAACCAAATTAAACCCATCCATACCTGCCACGCTAGAGGCCTTAAGATTGTTGATGGTATTATGAACCTCCTCCTCAGTAGGCAGAGAGAGCAATCTCTTATTATCTTCAGAAGTAATAACACAAGGAATTACATCAAACAGACTACTATTGAGCTTGTCCAACTCATCCTGATCATCCTTATAAGGACTACAAGCAAGAGCAGAAGTGAAGAATTCAACAGCAGAATTGCCAATAGAATCTTTATCAGTAATCCACACATTATTCTCCTTAATGCCATTAATAGCATTCCTCTTTCTTTTCTTAGAAACATAGCTGTGAAACAGCTTAGTACTTCTGTCACCATCCTTGATCCACTCCACATTACATTTCTGCAACCAATACTCCTCCTCAATCTTATAAGCATTCATCAACAGAGCATTAACCTTGTTCACCTCCTCTCTGGATTGATTAGAGTTAGTATTTTGATGCAAAAGGTCCACCCTAAGAACCTCATCCTCTAAAGCCTGAATCTTACTGAAGATGTTTCCAAAATGATTCTTATTCCAATCAACCAGAACAGCTTTAAGCCTTTTCTTCTTAAGCCAAAATTTGCTCAAAGGATCCTCACTATCAATATCCTGCTTCCAACTATCAGACACAATAGACAAAAAACCATCATCAAGAAGCCACATGTTTTGAAATCTAAAACTCCTTTTAAAAGTATAATTCAAAGAAGAACAATTGACAACAATAGCCATGTGATCAGAGCCAGTTCTAGGCTTATGAACCACATTGGTATCATTGAAGATATCATTCCAAGTGCTGTTAATAAACACCCAATCCAAGCGTCTCCATTTAGTTTTGTTAGACCAGGTGAATCTCGAACCAGTATAACCAGCATCTATAAGACAACAATCATTTAACATGCTATTGAAATCATCAGCACTACTTTGGCAAAAAGTAGAGCAGCCAATCTGATCATCCATAGATCTAATAGAATTGAAATCACCACACACAAGCCAAGCTCTAGTATCACAAGAAATGGTACGTAAAGCATTCCACAAATCTATTCTCATTAAACGCTGACATTTAGCATAGACAAAAGTAAGAAGAAAGTTTTTACCAGAAGAACTTAAAACAGCCTCAATATGCAAACATTGAACATGATCAAGCAATATATTAACAGTTATACTATCCTTCCAAAAAATCCAGATTTTATTGGAAGTATTAGATGCAAAATTACTAAAACCCATTCTAGAAGCACAATTAGCAAGATTATCACTACTAATTAAAGGCTCCTGGACCACAACAAAATCAATCCTATTAACTTTACTAAGATGCTTAAGTCTCCTAAAAGAAGATTTGTTTCTAATGCCACGAATATTCCAGTTGAGAATATTAATCATAGTTAATAGAACGTTTTGAATTACGTGTTGTCATAGACAATTGATGAGAACTCCTAGCCAATTTCTTTTTCTTATCCTGTTTAAGTTGTCTGTTAAATATAGAAGTGAACTCCTCTTCCTCCTCAGACGAGTCTTTCTTGTTAATCCTGCTTCTTGTAACTCTCTTCACAGGTGGAACACTTCTAGAGACATGTAATTGACTTCTAGAAGAAACATGAGGGCTTTCACCACCCACTTTAGGCGAAGAGAACTCAGAAGCTAAATTCTCATAATCCTGCATATTAGTATTCCCAAGAGTTTGGAGAGCACCAATCATTTCATCATTCTTGTTACTATTATCTTCCTCATATTGAGCATTAAACTCATCTTTTTGAACCTCTCCCACATCCTCAACAACCATTCTGATTCCATCAGGTTGTTTTTTTGAAGAATCAACTTTTGTATCCATCACACAGACCCAGAATGGAGACGATGGCAGACTTCCATGATTAGAATTTTTAGGAGAAAATGACGTTTTATCTTTATTCTTAACATTTTCCAAGATATTATAACCAAACTTCAACGTTTGAATAGCCCCGTCAATATTAACTCCTGAAGCAATAATAACACTGTCTGGCTCCTCAACAGTTTTAGAACTCTCCAACTTCCCAGCAACAGGCTCAGTAGACTCATCATTACTTTTCTTGGACAAGTCTTCAACCTTTTCATTAACCAACTGTTGATTATCCACCATAACAGATTTCCTAGAATTGTCCATACCTTTACGTTTCTTGCATTTATCAACTCCATGGCCAATATGAAAGCAAGACTTGCAATATTCAGGAAGATTTAAATATGAAATGCGCACCCAGCATCCCTGATTACTACCAAATCCAGCCCAAACATTGTAATAGATCTTACTAGTTAAATCCAACTCAATCCTGGCCAAACAATGATTATAAAAGGCTCTGTTCTTGGATGGAACTTTAATCTTCATAAGCCTCCCTAAAGAAGAAGCCACATCAGAGACGATCTTCTCATTAAACAAGTGCTCAGGCAGATTCTCCATCTTGATCCATATAGGAGTGACAGGACTTTCGTATTTAACATTAAAGCCTTCCTCCCATTTCAAAAGCCTCATCATTGTGGAACCAATCATTCACACATTCCTTCTCCACAGATTAGCCATATCAGCATACGAGTCAAACTCTATGAAAATGTGTCTTGAATCTTTGATTGAATAACTGAAAGATTGATTGAAATGAAACTTATCCAAGAACTCAACCAATTGTTTCCTTCTAGGCAGACCTGCCGAGCATTTTCCAACAATAGTATGCTTAGACTTGGCCTTCAGATGATCCAGAAAGCTATCTTCATATTGTAAATGAACATGATCTGTCTTATATCTAACATCTTCAGGGTTGAAAGAATCAACCATTTCCTTTGATTCAGAAGTAACAGCCTCCACAAAAGATTTCCTTTTCCAAGGATTACTTGTTTCAGCAGTTTTCTCCAAATCCTTTGTAGCAGAGGAATTATAAACCTCCTGAACAGATGGATAATGATGCATAACAAGAAAGAACAAGCTTTAATAGGGGATGATGATCAGTAAGATCAAAGGGTTTCTTGCTTCTTCATAACTTAAATTATATAAGTCAAAGCTCTGTTTCAAGGGATGAAAACAGAGACCACCAAATCGCCAAAAGAAACAAGCGAGAATTACGAGCAATAACACTGAAGATCAGAGAAGCAAGGAAGATGGAATGAAAACAAAGGACCGGAGATCGGAGAAGATCCAGCGATCAGAACAGAGGCGGAAGTCTTGGAGTTTCTTGGAGCTTCTTCCCCTTGAAAAATATTCACCTTTATTTTTGTTCTTTTTTTTTATTAATATACCGTCAATATTTTTATTCATAAGCAGTTTTTTAGTATAATTTTATTAATTTTTGTCCACATTTATCATGACAGCAAAAATTTGCTTGCTTGATTCTATAATTATAGAAGTTCAAGTACATGTATATAACATTTTAAATATCTAAGAATTAAAATTTTGTATCCAACCCCTTTTAAAAGTTTAGAATAATAAATATAAAATATATTTGTCGAAACAAAAACAGCTGAAAATAATAATAATATATATATTATAATATGATTCGTCTATGTTTATCCAAAACCGATATAAGTTTACTCATTTTCGGATGAAAATATATAATGTATATAAGTTGATTTCTTTTTATTAACTCTCCACCACTTCATCCACTTCATGTTTCCTCCAACACTTTCTATTCACCTTCACTTCTTTCTAAATTTTCTCTATCTTCTTTCTAACATCTTTACGATATCGTCGAGGCAAGGGTTAGGGTTCGATGAGTTGGAGGGCGAGACGATCGCTGCAAAACTTAGGGCGTGAGCCCGGGCGAAGCGACCGTCGGTGCAGATCTTGGTAGTAGTAGCAAATATTCAAATGAGAAGGCCAAAGAGGGGAAATGTTCCATGTGAACGACACTTGCACTTGGGTTAGTCGATCCTAAGAGACGAGGGAAGCCCGTCTGATAGCGCTTCGGCGCGAGCTTCAAAAGGGGATCCGATTAAAATTCTGGAACTGAGATGTGGCGGCTGGCAGCAACGTTAGGGAGTCCAGAGACGTCGGAGAGGGCCTCGAGAATAGTTATCTTTTCTGTTTAACAGCCTGTCCACCATAGACTCGGCTCAGCCGGAGGTAGGGTCCAACGGCTGGAAGAGCACCGCACGTCGCGTGGAAACAAACTCCGGCCAGCTCCTCATCCTCATCCACCACTCTTTTGTCATGGTGAAGAAAAGCCTTCGCGCCCTCCTCCACCACCACCCAAGTATGTATTTATATTTTGAAACTTTAATTTCTTGTTTCTTATGGATTTTAGGTTATTTATGATTATTTTGTATGATTTTGTTAGAGTTTTTAGTGAATTTCTTAGATTAGATTTAGAGTTAGGTTCGAATTTAGGGTTATGATAGATTGGATTTAGGGTTTTATGGTAGCGCCAAGCTACGAGATAGAACAAATGGCGGCAACCACAAAGAGAAGAAGGCGAAACAAGGATATATAAACTCTAACCCTAAGTTAGAGTATAAGAGACTAAGAGAAAATTCTCAATTTTTATTCATCAAAGTCTAAAAACAAAAGTAGAGTTTGAGACACCTTAAATAGGAATAGCCCAAATCCCTAATACAAAATACGGAAACAAAAATAAACGCAATAAAATAATATTATATTAAATATGATTACATTCAGATTTAATTTGCTATCTTAAATAAATCTGTAAAGTATAAAAAATAAAATAAAATAAAAATAAAATATTTAAATAGATTTTATAGAACCTATATCATCCTTCCCCGGTTGGAAAGAATTCAATCTCGAATTCAAAGCATCAAAATATCAAAATAACTCTACGATAACATTATGATTTGAAAAAAATCCATACCACTGTTGCAACAACTAAGGAGGAGACATTAAGATGCAAATAACTCTGGACACTAATAACATAACCCGCAGTACCCAAGAATCGTTGTTGAATTAACTTTATGTCCGCATAAACTTGTTTATCAGCGGATCCATTTCGAGCTATATCGGTATCTAAGAGTTTTGATACAAGATTGATGGCATCATTTGCACTCAAGTTCTGCATGTCCGTTCTTATGCTATCAATGTAAAGGTAATCATCTTCTGCTGTTTTTGTCAAATAATAGTCATTGCATTCTCTTTGACATGAACCAACATATCTAGGTGGAGCCAATCCAATATAAACACCACTTACTCCTGCGAAACCATTATTATTAACATACATGTCTAAGACAAGCAATCTACCACTAACACTTGCAGTTTCTGGACCAGATTTTCCTGCGGACTATACAATAAAAATTCTTTTCTCGGTTGTATGGAAAGTTCCAAAGGTGAATAGGTCCGCGAAGAAATCCAAAACGATTTCGAAACCGATTGACATTAAGATTACACTGACTACATCAGCAATTGCACCGTCGAAAGTAGACAATGTTGTTTCACTGTCGCAAAGAGGATTGCAACTTGAGTAAACTGCAAATCTGACGGATGGGGCATCTCTCAGTGCTGTTCCATTAGCATATATGAAGAAACTAGCATAGTTAATGAGGTGTCCGGCTGCTATAGAAGTTGTATGTGTTCCGTGATCTGCTACGTCTACTGCAGAGTCCGCGCCTGATCTATAAAATCGTGTTCGAATAATCTTTCTTAATATGTGACTGTGTATCCCTCGTCCCCTTGCCAAAGCAGCAAGGCTGGTAGAAGCCTTTTTTAAGAGTGAGTTGTCTTGGAATAAAGCAAAACTTCTGCTCATTCGAGCTACATGATGAAGTGCCAGACAAGAAATATAATTGCAGATGCTAGAACAGGGTTCATTAGCGGATTGAAAAACCTCTAGAAACGAAGCAAAAGCAGATAAAATTTCCCAAGTAATTTCAATTAATTTCTCTTTGTCACTACATGCAGCGACCTTGGCTTTCACTAACTCTGTTAGAAAAACTTCAAAGCCTTTCATATTGCTCAACATCATAAGGATCAAATTCCAGATTGTTTTAATATCTACAATACAACCCTTGCCTCTCAAGCCATAACCTTTGTATAATTCTTTCACTTTCTCAAGCCCTGAATGGAGAATATACAAAAGGTCCCAAATAGGTGTAACTCTATCATCCTCTAAACCACAGAAACCAATCGAAACAACTGTACATATGCACAGAGCTTCTACATCTCTAAGAGTTGTGTCGAGGTTAATGTGTTTGCTAAGCTCATTAACGAACTTCAATAGTATGTTGAAGTCCATCTCTTCTCTCATTCTCATGTCACGAAACCGCTTCAATATCACAATACATACATATAAGTGTAGGTGTTCGGACAAATAATGGGTCCATAATACCTCGCATAAGACCACTGTTTTCTCGTATTCAAAGTCCCTTTTGAATTGTATGAAAATCCAGCGGACACAAAAGAAATAACTTAAGTACTCATTCTGCTCAAAATAGATATGCAATAGGTTGTCGAGCAATTCCACTAGCTTTAATAGTGCAAACATTTGAGAGTGCACGCCATTCTGGAATTTCTTGACAATAGTTTTAGCAATTCTACCAAGATTTTGGTTTGTTTTAATGTTTTCACGCATGATTGACGCGACTTGTTGACTCTGTGTCGTCACAATATGCTGACTCTCAGTGGTTGCAGCTTTTAAAGGCTGAATCAAGAGTTCCGAGTTAACCAAATTCTCCCTCCATAGATCGTCTAAAACAAGAAGAAACTTTGTTTTGTTATTCAACGTTTTCTGTAACTTCACATGGAGTACATTCAGGTCAGTGAAACTGAAATGCTTAGAAGTCACCGACTCGTAAATCGTTCTCAAGATTTTAAAAATATCATTTTTTTCAAAAATAATGTATGTAAACTTCAGATCTGCAAGAGCTTGTGCACTAGCCATATCCTCGTCCGAACCGCCGAAAACACCATTATCCCCTTCAAATCCCTGGAAATATTGAAGTTCCAAAAATCTCTCGTAGTATATCAGCCTACGTACTGTCCTCAACAGTGTCGGACTTCTGTAAGATACCCAATGACGCAAAGACTCAGTTGAAGATTGAAGATGACGTAGTTCATATCCATATACATGAGTGTATGGATCATGAAACCCAATTAAAAGGGATACATGATCAGTTCCAATCCATCTGGCAAGGCTAGCTACTTCCCGCTTTAACACGAATGACCGACAATTTATAGACTTGTGGATTGCTTTGTTTGTCATCCCATACTTAGCATACATATCTACCACGACACTGTCTCTTTCGGACATTTCATCAAAAACCTCAGGTACACATGAACAAGAACTAAACGCAACGGTACCATCCAGTAAAGACCCAGTTTTAGAGCCCGCAAAATCTGTAATCTTCATATAATCATTCCAACCCAATCTTGTATCACAGTTAGAATCACCAGTGAAAGTAATCGATTCATGTAACATCAAAGTATCAACACTTCTAAGAACATAATCATGGTTATACACATAACCCGAGTTGGAATTGAAAATGCAAGAGAAAAGAGTGAAATCGTACAAACCATGTGATTTCTTCTTACCCTTTTCAGTCTGCTTGGAGTATTTGGTGAAAGCCTCATCGTTCATAACATCAATGTCTAAATTTTGTGTTGTCTGTTTCCGTCTACCCCTTCTTCGTTTTCTTCTTTTTCGAACCCGTTTTGGCCTTTTGATTTTTCCAGTGAAATAAGTGGGGACGTGTTTTTGTGTCATCCAATTGTCTTCATCTTTAACATTGATTTCATCTTCATCATCATATTCATCAAAGATTAGTTTGTCAAATACCGGCCTAGATACATCTTCAAAAATATTTTTATCATACACTGGCTTGTTAAACACGGACTCAGACACAATTTTAGCATCACAGCTAAGATCGGCAGTTGGTGCAATTTGAGCATTAAACTCCTTGACTGGTGGTGGTTTTAGAGACACTGCTCTAGATGGAACTAATATAAAATTGATTTCATCTTTCACAAAACTCTATCGATTTGTTCTACCATCATAAGTAGAATTTCTCTTAAATCGCCATGGACGTCCTAAAACTAGATGACAAACGTCCATATGAACTACGTCACACCATAATGTATCTTTGTAATTACTAACAGAAAATGCAATTTGACAATGTTTAGAAACTGTTACCTCAGTGTACTCTATCAGTCCTGATAGTATGTACGGGTATGAAAGAGCTTCAGTCTTCAACGCCAGTTTCTGAACAGCCTTCTCTGAAATCAGATTCTCATAGATATTTGAATCAATTACAATTTTGCAGATTTTTCCTGCAATTATGCAGGTAGACTGGAAAATGTCATTATATATTCTAGTCTTCAAATCAAGAGGTACCCTGAACATGATTCCTGTATCTGCGTAGCAGGAATTGCTGGGCTCTGATACCAATATGGTAGCGTCAAGCTACGAGATAGAATAGATGGTGGCAAACACAAAGAGAAGAAGGCGAAACAAGGATATATAAACCATAACCCTAAGTTAAAGTATAAGAGACTAAGGGAAAATTCTCAATTTTTATTCATCAAAGTTTGAAAACAAAAGCAGAGTTTGAGACACCTTAAATAGGAATCGCCCAAATCCCTAATACAAAATACGGAAACAAAAATAAACGCAATAAAATAATATTCTATTAAATCTGATTACATTCAGATTTAATTTGCTATCTCAAATAAATATTTAAAGTATAAAAAATAAAATAAAATAAAATGAAAATAAAATATTTAAATAGATTTTATAGAAGCCTTCTGCCTATATCATTTTAGGTAAGAAAATTAGGGTTTTTGGTGATCTTTTACCATTTTTCTCACCAAATTCGGCCAAAGTATGGCCGACACCGGTGTACAATAGTGATGGCGAGGGATGATTGTACCCATTGGTACACGCATCCTACGCTGATGGTGCCAAGTCCTTAGCACCATCGGTGCAGCCTACTCTGCGTCGATGGTTCATCATTTTTGAACCATTGGTGCACATGGTGGTGCCACCGACTTGGCACCAACGGTATGGCCTCATGTGCACAATTGGTTCACAAGAGGCAGAACCTATGGTACCACTTTTCGTTAAAAAAAATTTCCCACTTTTCAATTGTCGCGAAAATAAAATCTCGCTCAATTATTCCCGTCAATCTTGAAATTAACTCTTTTATAAAAGCTATTGTTTTGCCTTATTCTAAACACACAACTTTAACCATTCTCTTATAAATTGCATCAATATAGAGTAAAACGTGTTTGAAGATGCTTATCTACTCAAAGTTGCAAAACATGTGAAGTTTACTCGGTCGGATGATAATATTGATGGATTTTTCAATGAAGTCTTATGTATGACGTATTTCATGTACGTCGACATGTCTACGGTAATAGGAATGCCTCACTCGCGTAGCCGTAAATATACAGTATATTACAAGTGGACTAATATTTTTGGTGTTCAACCAACCACCATATATTAGGAATGCAACATCTGACTGCTTTGGTTTAATAATCACTGATTATTTGTCCAAAGAGATGATGTAATATGTTAAGGATCGAATTGTTTTTTTTGGATGAAGAACTATGTAGTCTTACTAACAACGGGGGCTATGATTTTGAATAATTTGTGTTAAGTTATGTAATGTTGCTTTATTTTTAATTATGTATTGAAATTATTAGTCATTGTTCTTTCGTTTATGAAATTTTACGAAATTATAAAATTACAAGTCTTCGTGGTTCATTTTGTAATTTTATTGCTTTATCATCATTATAAATGCAAACACAACATATTAAATGCAAACACAACATAACTCGTGACATGGTCCTACAAAATCATATATTGTTAGAATATAAGATTTAATTAGATTGCGTCGTAACTCCGTATAAAATATACAACATCAAAATGTAAAAATTTGTATATGTACCAAGTTCTTGTCACCAATAATCATAATCGTTTATTCTTTTTATAGATCCATAAAATATATTTTGTTGTTCAGATAATAAAAGCTAGAACTATAAGTAAAGCTCAAAATTTTGGCAATTGATAACCAAAACCATAATAGCATGATATACATCAAACAAAGAATGAGGATGACTATTTAATTCATGTTCTATCATGTTATCCCAATATATTTATCTTTTGTCCCGTTTAATATTGTTACTAAAGAGTAAAGAGAATTATAGTACAAATCTGACAAATCAGTATACTCTCACAATTTGTTTGTATCTTAGCATCAGATCCAGTTTAATTCATGTAAAATGTGCATGTTAATTAGTCTTTTCTTTCCGATATTTGAAACTTTGCCTGTCCCCCGCAACAATCTAACCAACGCAATCTTACATGTTTATATTTAAATATTATAATAAATATTTATCGTAATTATTTTTGTTTCAACCGATATATCTTTCCCAAGCAGTGATGTAATATTTTATGTGTTTTAAAAAACTATATTATGTATTAATATTTAAAATATTATAGAAAACTATATATATATATAACTAATTTTAAAATTATATATATATATATATAAATTATATTTTTCTCATCCTCTCACATTACACGGTATTACAATTAAAAGATAAAAATTATAGTTGCACGACTTTCTCAACCATAATTTTCTAGATTATAAATGTTTGATAGTCGTGCTTCTAATGCATAATTCTGGTAATAAGGATTTTTTCTCTTTTATTATTTATTATATACATAAGTAGACATGTGTTATTTATTAAAAGAATTTATTTACTGACTGAGATTTGATTAGTTTGCATCGTTAGGGAGGAGTACAAATTTATATTTAAAAATCACTACAGAATCGAAGGGTTGATTTTGAGATAAAGTTGTTTGAACTTTTTAGTGGCTTAAATACTACTTGTTTAATGCTCTTTGTTAAACCAAAAGATTTTAGTTTAGAATTTTATATCAATGTAATGTAATTGTTTGATGTGAATTACTAGAAAATTTCCGTATTTGACGTGTTGGGATAGTCAATCCTCTAGGTTTTGAGCTACTTGTCATGCATGATCGACCATATAAGATTTGACTTAAGTGGTTATCCAAACTTTGCTTATATCCCCTTTGATGAGCTTTTTTTATAGACAAATCTTGATTCTGGAAAGCTTCTTTCAATATTTCCTTTACTAATGTCTCGTTAAAAATATATATCGAAAAAAATATTATTTGAGGAGCGGTATATTTCTCCGTTTTATGTTTTTTGGATTTTATACTTTTGTCTAAGCCAATCACGTCTATTTTTTTGGTTGTTTACTCTCAATTTTTCATTTTTTCCTCTAGAAAAGTTGTTGTTAGGTTTTTTATAGACTCAAAGTCAAACTTCATGAGCGATTAACCAAAGGACTATTCTTGGCTAGAGATATCGTCAATACATTATTTTTCCGTTTGAGAATTACCAACTATTTTAACAGTTGTCAGCTTACCTCAAAGAGTAAACACCATCCCTCTTTTATTATTCAGTTCAAAATTTCCTTCACCATTGGCTCCAAACGTCGCTCCCTTCAGATTAATCATAAACTTTTAGTAAGGAATGAGCATTATCTTGCATTATCTTTTTCAGGGCAGTAACAAAAATCACCCCTTCCACATCCTCGATTTGCTATAACTCATGTGGGGTATCATCATCCTCCTCAACAGAACCATAATTAGAACCTTCCCACATGATCTTGAACTTTTTGGTGGGTTAAGTTCATCTTCGACCACTTGAATTATTTAACTTAAGTATTGTTATTATCAGTATGACCCTTGATACTGGAGCATGATTTCTTCTTTATTCCTCAATTTTCTTGAGGTTCGGCTACACCATTTTCTTTTTTCGTGATTATGTAAGCCCCTTCATACAAGGTAATTTCCATCTCTTCACCTTTCCCAAAATATAATCCTTATTTATTTAGGCCACAAACGTAGACCCCCCACCCGTTTTCTTCTTCGGAGTCTTAGCGACATCTCATCCCTCAGCGATTGAGAAATTTCTAATATATGATCGAATGGGCCATATGCCACTAAGATCAAGCATTTTTGACAATAACAATTTCTTGAAGCACTTATCAGAGGATTCGGCCCGTCGTATCATAGATCTTACATTCTATCTAAAACCTTAATATATCACCTATAGTCCAAATTGTGTGCTATAAAAAAAAAGAAAAAGCAATCGCATACGATGAGTGTTTCACCTACAAATTAAGACAAACATAACTTATTCAAAATTAATATTTCTTACCTTTTTCGAACTTCATATACAAGCACATACATCTCGTTCACAATAATTTTCCTAACAACTAGACACATAATTTATTCTTTTATACTTTCTTATAGTTCAAAAAATCATTCAAATAATTGTTGAAGCCCTCAGACAGAAAATAAAAGTATGGATTTCATTTTTTAACTAGTTAGCTTGTTTACAACGAGAAAATCTTTGTTTTTGAAACTCCCAAAATAATCTAGAATAAGAATGACGATACATATTATAAGCCTTCAATAGTTAAGTACGAGCTATGAAAGATATAACCCTCTTACTTTGACAAACTGTAGTAGGCGTGGGTTCAATTGACATCATATGCGTGTTTTAGCACATAGGTGAAAACATAACCTATTTTGCTCCAGCATCAAAATATCGTCTGACTTTTGGTCAGAAGCAAATTGTTACACTGGGTAAAATATACCAATCCGTCAGCTTGTTCTCTTGATTTGAAGGCTTTACATATTTATGTGTATTCCATAACATGTGCCTAATTTCTTATTCGTCAATTTTATCTTACACAACTGGGCTATGATTTTCTCTAAAACAATTAGCAGAGTCCAACTCTAAAGACATCTCCTCAGATAACAAAGTTTTCTCACGATTCACATAAATATTCACTAGGGTTACTATTTACCACAAATGATTATTTATCTTGCTTCCATATTTTAAGAGGCACATATTCATCTCATTTATGATGCATAATAACGAATGAGAGAACTAAAGTTTTCTTTTGAACCATTTTCTCCTGAGGAAATTTGGGAAATGATGAAATTTTAAGTAGTGGTAGAGTTTAGCTATGCTAAAGTTTGAAGCTTTAGCAAAAAAAAGATAACACAGTTTATCGGTTTCTTTCATAAGCAATCTGGATTTCTTTCAGCCAACCTCAAAAAGTAATTAAAGATTCTATAATACGTAAAAATATACATATAACTCTAACATCATATTACTTGATCATGTATTATTTTCTCTATAGTAAAATATAGTTTTTTTATCCTCAAATGAGGTTCAACTGATAAACATTTTTAACGTAGGTGGAAACGCGTTCAACATAAGTTAATCTAAAAATACATCGATGCTTAGTTTGGCTAGAGTATGTAACCATTCTATTAATATATTTAAAAGCTCATATGAGTCCAATCGAATGAGGTTGCAACACAGTTTGATATACTTTAGGATAAGATATTCTGCATCAATCACTGTACACACTTCAAAAAGCACTCAATAAACTTCGGTAGAAATTCATAATTAGAGACAACAATGTGACCAACATCACTTAATAGTCACTCTTTATTTTTTTTTCAAGGACTGGACGGACTACTGATAATGGTGGATATTGTCTGGTTTATAATATTCGCCTCATTGAGAAATTAAAGCTCGTTCGGTCAAACAAGCATAAGCTCGAAGAAACATTCGGCCAAAGGTAAAATCACAAAGCACATAAATGACCACAAAGACCTTTATAATCATTCGAAAGTTACAAGTATTTATCTTTCACCAATTATAAATTTAATGAGTAGTAAGTGTAGTCTCCACTCAATAAAGAAATAAATATAATCTCCTTAAATATAAATAAGTTCTAATTTTGTCTATATAACGATCAACTTTTATCATACCAATATTTATAGATTGAGAATCTACCTTTATCTTTTTCTGAGCAACCCTATAACTTGTATACTGGTACGACTAGCATTAACTTTTTTAATGTTTCATTAGTGATAAAGGAAAGAATTATTTGGAATAATAGTCAAATCGGTTAAATAGGAGGGGTAATTTAGTTTTATAAAAGTCTTGTAAAATAAACCCAACAAATGTGCAAAATTGAGGGTGCTTCTGTAAGAAAAAATAGTTATGGTTAAGATTAGTAAAATGATTGAGTGAAGTGAGCATAAATGGTTGTACTATATAAAGCAACAACTCTTTTTGGGAAATTGTGAACATTTATTACTTTATTACTACTTTTGTCAACTTATCTCTCTAGCTTTCTCGTGTTTCTCTCTCTAAACAATCTCCTCCAAAATCCCTCCAAGAAATATTTGGAACTATCATTGGTACCGTATGTGGGAACCGATTGGTAAAAGGGAGCAACTTGCACCCTATGTACATATCCCGTCGGGAATTTAAAGTTTTGAGTATCGCGTGAGTAACTAATTCATGTACCCGTCCGAAGAGGGTCTATATATTGTTATGAACGAAGGCCCCAAGGCTAGTATGTATAAGACTAGGCACAATTGAAGGTCGTCTTCACTCGTCATGGAAATTTTGTGGGGCCGCTGATAAGAAAAATCGCAAGTGTACGATTTCTGTTATAGTTTTGTGAGTATATTAAGACTCGAATATCAAACACGAGGGAATAAATCTATTTTTTTAGTCTAGATTTTAATATATAAATTATAATGATTAATACAAATAATAATTAAAGTTTAAATTGAAAATAAAAATAAAATTGAAACTGATTAATTATAAAAATTAATCGAGAGTTACTAAACATGTATCAATAATTAATAATGTATTTTTATATAATCAAATTAATCTAACCTTTTTAATTATTCTTTAAAGTTAGGTTCTCTTCAGAGTGTTGTGAACATCTCTCGATCTCACACAACCAACCTTCTTGTATGGCTGGTTATATCTCTAGTCTCATACCTCCTACAATTAGGTCATAAATTCTAAAAACATAGTTCAGACTTCCCTGAGTCATGACCATAGTAAACTACTCATTCAAAGATATAGTATTTATATAGTTCAGAAGTAAATATCACCTCTCTCAACCTAAATCTATGATCAATCAAGTAATCCCATAATAAATTGAAAGAATTGGGATTGATATCAATATTAAAGATAAAAGAGAAATTAAATTAATAAAAAAAATTATAATACATTAAAAAATATATATACAGAGGTTTAAGAACCCTAGAACAAACGAATTAGCTTCTAGTGAGCATAACCTTAATAATAATAAAAAGATAGAAAAGTAAATTATAAAAGTAAATTATTGACGTCCACTTGGATCTCCTTCGTTAGGGTTTTATTTATAGGAAGAGTTATGGGTTTTTTTATTCACCATAATCTTCTAAAAATAAACCACATGGAGAGTATAATTATAATATTAAATAAAATAAAAGAATTAATTTATTCTTGTAAATAATATAATATTATAATTCACTATAGAAGACCAACTATTTTATTCTCCTAAAAATAAAATCATAATTTTTATCAAATAAAATAAAAGAATTATATTATTATTTTAAATTATATAATAAATATATTATAATTTATTCTTAGGTAACTAAAATATTTAGATCGTGATCTTCAATTAATTTCTTATCCCTCATTTTTTTTTCTTTTATTATTTCTCTAATTATCTTCAAGTCTTTGGTTTTTATCTTCTTCTTTAATTATAGCTCCTATGTGTAATCTGAACTCTTTTTTGCTCATTTTCTCAAATTTCACTAATAAATAAAAAATAACCAAATAAGAGTATTTTATTCATAATTAATTAAAACTAACACTTATAGCATAAAAGTAATATAAAATAAAGGATAAATATCATTTGATCAGCCACTTGCCGAAGTGATTTGATATTTTTGAAATTAAAAAAGTTCGATGACTCAAGACTGAGTAGCCACATTGAATAGTTTAAGAATTTTATGATTAATTATAAAGATGATGATAAATTGTTGTGTATGACTTTCTCCCAAATATTTAAAAATATTTCCTTGAAATGGTATAACCCAGGGTTGTATCAATTTTTTGATATGTTTTGGAATATTATCCGGCAACACCTTGTGAGAATAATAAAATTATGTGCAAATAATGATACAATAATTTACTGCAGACAGAATGTGAGGGAGAGCCTTAAGTATTATACCAATTGTTTCATCAAGACTAAAACCAATATGGAGAGTTATGAAGATCAGGTAACGTTAGTAGCTTTCTGAATGGGACTTCTCTCTGGTATTTTAAACGATAACATTGTGGAGAAACAAATCATGAAGTTTGGGGTATTTTTGGATTAAGAAGAGAATATAATTTTGGTGGAAGATACACAAGCGTCAAAAATAGATTATATGGCACAAATTGAGCAGAACTAGTTCCACCAATCTCTGATGGTGACAACAATCCACTTCTCACAACTATTTTCGACCAAGACTACGAATTCAATTACATTTGAAACCAAAAATGAATTCACAAGTTTCAAACATACAAAAAAATGTTTGGGTGATGTCAAACAAGTGAGGCCGACCAACTCATTTTGCTGAATTGACAGAGTGTGCAGCAACAGTTTTCAACAGGGCTCAGAATTACATACAATTATGCAAACTTGTCCCTAATACAGACTCTTATGGTAGGCAGAAGCAGCAAGTATTGCAAGTACCATGATGATGTTGAGCATGGTGATAAGGCTATATTTTATACATAATATCCGGATAATTATAAAGCATAAAATATAGATTTATATTTAATTAAATGTAATTTATTATACGTTACTAGTCAATATAATTCGGCATTTATTAAGTCAAACATGTAACATATGACGTTAAATGCAGAGCTCATTTGTAATTAGTATAAATAGGGTAAAAACACTACTTCAAGAGGCGGAAGATTCATTTTAATAGAGAAATACTGAATTTTATATTCTTTTTCTCTCTTTTTTCTTTCTCAAACGATTATGGTGTTTGATTAGAGTTTCAACCCTATCACATGGCACGAAGGACTCTATGGCGCTGAAAAAAGATATACAAGTGTTGATTAAAAATAGGAAATTGACCAAATTTGTTAAGAAGGACTCTTTGGCATCTCTGAAGCATGATAATACTTTGATGATTTGGGAACCTATCGAATATTTTGATGTTTCCTCTCAGTATTTGGATCTGAAGTCGGGCAAGTATAAGGTTATGATGGTGGGGAGCTAGTTGCAAAAAGAAAAGTTAGTAAATAGTGTGCTTTATTTCACTTATTGATAATTTTTGGAGGTGCTACCATTTCACGAACATCAAACTACTCCCAGAAAAGGCATATCGTGAGCCTAGCAACTCCAGAAAAGGCATATCGTGAGCCTAGCAACTCAGTTGGAAGCGAGTGTTTTACCACACTTATATAGGAGTCCATCTCCAATGCTTTATTTCGATGATGATGATTTGAGAGAAGTGGATGGCTCACACAATGATGCGGAGGAAATTGTGGCAGGAATTGCTGGAGACAAGATATAAATAATTCTGATAGACACCAATAATTCTGCAAACATAATATTAATGACAACCTATGAGAAGATGAAAAGCCCTCCGACTATTTTTCATTCGGATAAAAAAAATTTGGTTTTACTAGGGTGACTACCAAAGTAGTTTGGGACTTTGAAGACATAATGAAGTTGTATCGCGGTCCGTTTAGGAATGAAGTGACATTGTTGTTCATTGTGGTGGATCTGCCAACATCATACAATGCGATATTCAGAAGATCTTGGTTGTCAACAATGCATACAGTGGCTTTGACTATTCACTAATGAGTGAAATATGTCGTAGAAAATGATAAGGGAAGGAAAATATAGGTGATCAGTATGCAATTTATACCAAGGATAATGCCTACACTTGTATATTTAGTGGTTAATGACCAAAGTAAAGCAAACATAAGATGTAGAAGAGTCAAATGATATACCCCAAGAACTTGTCTGTAAATAGTCAAATAACGGGGTGAGAAATCCACTTTAGTGGTGGTAATTATGTAATTTTACTACCTACCTCATTTACTATGTAAATGACATTCTTTTTTGGGGAAATAGGTCAATGATTAGTAAATTATTGCTACATTTATTCCTTTTGGCTCTTTTCCTTTCTACCCACCACTAATTTAATTATTTGTTGTCACTTCATACGAATATTCTCTAGTGCTATCCTATCCTACGAACATTTCCGCTTCTGAGCTACACTAAGAATTTTCTGAGTTCATCAGAAAACAATATATGAACGATCAGGAGCAACCATAAAATGGAAAGAGAATGTTACCGAATGGATTTGGACCCAAAACAGATTTAAAAAGGCGAATAAAAAAAACATAGCAGTTAGTGGGGTCCTTCTTGGGGTCTGATCTTGTTCATGATCCGGGGGAGACTCCTGAAATTATGGTCCCTGACAAGAGTTCTAAAGACTACATTTTTTCGAATGGAAATATTTTAAATATTGGTACAAAGTTATCTCCGTAGGTGAGGGAGAGGTTAATTCAGTTCATATCAACAAGATAACACATGTTTGTGTGGTGGACCAAAGATGTTACTGGAGTGCCTATTGAAATTATATGTCACAGATTAGCAATTCAAAGTAATGTACGCCCAATCATTAAAAAAAAGATCTACATCGAACTATTGATAATCGTTTCCAATCACGTACTCATTGTGTGCTGTTAAAGCTACGTGGGTTGATGCGGGATCCTGTGTTGATGACTTAAGATATGGAATGTCGGGTATACATGTTTTGTATAACGTGCCTTATTGGACGCTATGTGAACGAATAGCTAATTCGTGTGTCCCGACTGTGCTTTCATGTTAATAATCTGCTTGCATTCGGTGCACGGGTGATTGGCTGTTCTTTTGGGGATGGAAAGCATGCGTCTACTAAAGTTCCATTTCGAACGACGGCGACGTCTATTTTGAATTTCTTAACTCTTTCGAGTCTGCAAGATAAATGGACAATGACTGCTACATGGTTGATCCTGCCAGTAATCATATGTTTGTCTCAAAGATTAAACCATGCATGTGTGAATATGAACTAATTATGAATGACTCTTTAAATCACTTATAGTTTGTTTGATGGTATCAGTTACTCAGATAACCATAGTAATTCTAGAGCTAATACGGACCCAAACTTTTGAAAGGACCCGTTATTCTTATAATTCATAATAACTTGACGGACCGCACGACCATTAAAATAAAAAAAAATATTATCTTATTTTAGATACTAGCTGATAATAAAGTAGTCGAGTATATATACAAATGGTAGAAATTAAAAAGATCGGAGAATATCTTAAAACAAAATAAGGCTATTTCCTTCAAAAACGGGTCATAGTATTTAAGGCTTTTCGAAATTTAAGGCTTTGAAATCATAGCAGGTACTTCAATGATCAATCTGCTTTCGTTTCCAAGCTTTAAGGTTGGACGACCTTCTTCTTCGGAGAAGGTTCTTCGGGAAAGAAGATAAAAAAGGGATCGTCTCTGTCTTTGTTACTTTTTCTATAATGATCCTTTTGTGTTTAAACTTTTTACATGTAATTTATTATTTATTAATCCAAAGATATTCGGTCCAAAACGGTATGAAGCCGTTTTCTTAATAGCATTGCTTTTAGTAAAATCGACCTCCTGTTTATAGCCGCTACCATAGTCAGTTTCTTTTTTATATGTCATTATCCCTACCGAAATAACTTGGATGACTATTTATGATTCTTATGAAAGCAAACATGAAAGTATAATGTTCAAAATGATGCAATATATATAACCAAGAATTGAGCATCGACTTATTGCACAAAATCAGTCTATAATCCGTGTAACAAACAACAGGATTCGGAATCCGGTATCATATGCACATCTACCAGAAATGCTCAACCGAAAGTAGAGCTTTTACCATCTAACACTTTTTCATACACACCTGAAAATAAAGTCTATAATTACCTAAGAAGGCTGGAGTAACAAATCCAGTTTAAAGATCAATCCTATAACTTTCACACTGCTATCGCCTTCTTCTTTATACTCTTGTAATAGTTTGCTCTTATCGCCCACAATCGTTCACAAACTGCTTCCATATCTGGCCGATCATTCCTTACAGGTGCTGCACATTGGATCGCCAAGTGAAACATCTTTTTAAGAATCTTCACATTTACAACTTCGTGCATCAATGGATCCACCAACTCCATTATGCTTCCTTCCTTGAACTTAGCGAACGCCTATCAACCATCAAAATTTTATGAGCTTTTAGAAACAAAAACTTGTTGAAGCCAAGGTTTCAAAAGGGAGCCGTTACGAAAAATATCAAAATTGTTACACATAGTTGCATTTTCGTTTTATTCAATAAATATTACGACATTATATTTGGTACATATTATGTAATTTTTTTAGGCAACTACGCTTAGTAATTTTGCCTTTTTTTTTATAGCCCTTCCTGTTTCGAAAATCCTTTGGAACTGATTTTGTTGTTTGTATTTAAAATATTTTTCTTTTGTAATCTTTCTCTGGCACCGGAATTTTAGTTTTCGAATGTCAACTAGACATTGCAAGTTATCCCGGAGTTCAAGATTTAAGACCACAAGGAAGCAAACCCCGGAACATGACTAGTTAGTCTTTTTGACAAATTATTCAAGGTGCCATATGATTGATCATTGAACAGTCCAGTTTTGCTAAAGATGTCTCATTAAAAAACGATCTACGATATATAAAACCAAACTCAAGTGATGGAAAAAAACCAGCTTACCCATCGTATGGTCACTCGCTCATCAAACACTCTCTTAGGCTCTAAAGAATGTCGGCCTGTCAAAATTTCTACAAGTAGAATCCCAAATGAATATACGTCGCTTTTATGCGTGAGCTGATTGGTTCTCATATAGTCGGGATCAAGGTGACCAACCGTTCCCTTTACTTTGGTTGAAATGTGAGTGTGATTCGGGTCAACTACTCCAATCCTAGCAAATCCAAAATCGGCAACTTTCCCTCTCATGCTCTCCGTTAGAAGAATGTTGGATGCTTTAACATCTCTGTGGATAATCTGCCTCTCTGTTAGGTACACATTGTCATCTGTCAATTGACTATACGAACCACACATGGCATGACAATTGAACATCTAACATGCCAGTGGACCCAAATCTGATTAGTATTATATCTCTATATTAACTATAATCCCTGGAAATGCAAATTAAAAAGCAGTAGGGATATGAAATTAGTTAGCAAAGATAAGGGTCAAAAGAAAATTACTGTGTTCCTCTATTTAACTTCAAAAGGTTTCCATACAACTTCTTAAAACTTATTTCTGTACAACCACATTCCATAATGCCCTTTTTTAAAAATAAACATCCCAGTCACTCCAAAAGCCAAAGCCAATCTTAAACTGGTGGTAGCTATACCTTTTCTATAAGGGAAGGTAATTGAGCTCCCCTAACATTATCCTCCCATTTGATAAAACAAACTACCCAAAAAAGCAAAGAGATACAAGTCGCAGAACCTACTAAGACAACATAAACTTTTCCGTAGAATCCCTTACTTAAAAAAACATATTGCATCATATGGCAATTTTTGCTCTTCTGTCAAGAGAGAATAAAACTAATTGGTCTGTCAGATATCTACCAATATCACCCAATAGTTATAGCCAGTAAAGAGAAAAAGTTACTTGAAAATTGGAATGACTCATTACCGGCATAACGATGGAGATATGTTAGACCATGTGCAACATCGATGGAAATCTCTAGCCGCCGACTGAAATCCAATATTTTACCAAAACGACCTGTAAGAGGGTAGCAATGAAACGCTATCAATCGTATTTCAGATTGATCTTCAATCAATCTACAGAAATGTAGTCTCACCATCCAGATGCTCTCTAAGAGTTCCATTTGAAACATACTCCGTTATGATAAGGCGCTCATCTCCTTTGTCAACATAACCAAGAAGCCTCACCAAATTCCGGTGCTCAATTTTGGAAAGAAGTTCAACTTCACTCTTGAATTCCATTTGCATATTCTCATAGAGGTCCTATAATGTTTCCAAGTTAAGAAATACATCTGATTAGTGGATATCAACACAAAGATCTACCAGACACTTATCACACATTAGTTATAAAATTCAAGGTTTCTGTATATTTGTAAACTACAGAATATTTCAGTCACAAACAATGCATGATGTAACCCGAAGATGCATAACAAATTTACGGCCAGGCATGATACCGTAGTATTGAAAAACGACAGCATCATGTCAACTTAAGCTTCACTTATTTAACAAATACATATAATATTCGTCTTAGGAAAAAGTTTCTTCTAATGTGGCAAAAGAGTTAAAGAGAACAGATGAGATATCAAATTAGATATTCTTTCTTATCGTCCATGATTTCCATATATACTGAGATAATTATTAATCTTTTCTTTACCCAAATCTTTTTATCAGTCTCTTATGGGTAGCCTTCTCTAGGGTTTTAATAGAACCGATGTAACTCTCAGTTCATATAGTACTTTTCTTCTTATATCAAGACATAATACAAGTCCATCGATCTCTTAGATTTCTATCATCAGAAGGGAGATACGCACAAGTAATAACCAGATGGCCTTGAGAAAAGATGAGAAATTACCTTTTTTCCTCGCTTTATAGCAACTACCTGACCATCTTCTAGCTTGGCTTTGTAAACAGTTCCAAAGGCCCCTTCACCAATTTTCAGTGAATCTGAGAAATTTTGAGTTGCTTTTGCAACCTGAGACATATTAAGGTGTAAAGGTCCAAGTTTAACGAGCTTCGGAGATGTTGAGAATCTTGAAGGACTAGGTGGTACACGAAATTCCCTTGCTTGAACCCTACTGGAAGCAGGACTCACTTCGAAGGAGGAATTTGATTCCACTGCAAGACAATATCAACTATTTTTATTACAGCCAAATGGAAGGCCCAGTAGAAACCTAAGCTAGCAAAGACGTGTTAACAGAAACAAAGATGCAATAGTCTGCAAAATGATAGAACTTTATTTACTTAACTAATCAAAATTTTGAAGCTGGCCACACAGTTTGATAGTAATCCAAAAAAAGAACCTCCATAAATACTTCAAAGATGGTAGATAAATTATTTAAGATCTAACAAAAGTTACTAACTTGAAATTGGATCGTTGGTAATATTTTGGTGTTCAGATGCTTTTTTAGTCTTATACAAGCAAGGGCAGATAAACAAACAGCAGACCACAAAGAGTCCAGAAGCTGCTGCTAGGACCAACTTTGTTGTAGTTGTTATTGGCTTCTTTGGGTCTTCTTTCTTGTCCTTATCAGGGTTTCCTCGCTTCTCTGGACCCTCTTGCTGCAATATTTTTCTTCCTGCATAGAAGTAAAATATCACCCAATACTTATACAATTTGCTTATAGAGTAAATCTCTAGTGCTGAAATTGAAATTTATTTAGGGTATCCTGTATCAGTCCTACCTACTGGAGGCTGCAGCAGGCAGTAGTTGTTTGCGAAAGAGCAATCATGGCTGCTCTTCAACCGGGCATAAGCATTACAGAAGTAGTCTCTACCTATTTGATTACCATTTAGGAAGAACAATTCGTCTGCATCAAATTTCATATAGGTCATGTAATCAGAACCGCAGAGATGAGATTGGCTGGCAAACCCAGATGCCAATATCCCGGGCATGAGATGCACTAGCAGAAGTAAACAAGGCAGAAGAACACCAACCATTCTCAACAAAGTAAGGCTTTTCATATCTATCATTGCAACGAAATGAAACCCAAACATAATACTGGAACAGCAGAAATATGATACCCGATTCGTGCCAATAGAACTTATAGGAGTTCACGACCCTGTAACGTGGGTTTAACGCCACAACACTCCAAATTCAATTTTCAGAAGTCAACAGAAATCTCCAAACACAGACCCAACAGAAGCTCAAATCCGTACAAGTAGGTTCAATTATTGATCGAAAGAGCCGAAAAAAAAAGCTGGTAAACCAAATAGGGAATCACTCCAAGTAGACAGAAAGCGAAGAATCTCTGTAACCCAAATCCAATTGAATCTAGTAGACGATAAACTAATCTTCTAAAATCGATGTCACTTCGCCAACCTACTTGAGTACCCTAATCGTAAAGTAAACTTCCGATTCTCAATTCACCAACCAATAATCCCTTGTAAAAGAGTAAACACCTATAATTCATGAAGAACTCACCGGAAGGAACATGAAAGTAAGACTCTTCCACGCCAGAGTTTGAATGGGAGAGAAGATGGTATTTTCAATGACTGAGTTGGTACGACAGAGGAAAAAGGCAACATCCGCTAGGAAATTGCGCGTCTTTTGTTTTGTTCTTTTGCGGTTTGGACATAATGTTTGACCGTTAAGAAAACGCTGCTTCTACGGCTTGGCGGCTCAATGCTTGACCATTGAGAAAAGCTGCTTCTACGGCTAGCCGGCTCCAGAGGGGCGTTTTAGTCATTTTGAGCATAGTATTTAGTCGGTCCCCCGGACCGAGCCGATAAAAGTCGATCCAAGATCGAACTTTAACCCTCTGATTTACGATCTCATTCCAAATGTGGATGCCTAGAAGGGAGAAAATGATAAAATGATAAAATTCAAAAATTCAAAATCAATTTGGTTCAGAATCGACCCTAATATTTATAAATTGAAATTTGATCGATAAAATCAAAAATTAACAAAATCGATACGGAACCAGATGGATAGACTCGATAAAACCATAAGAATCGAACCAATAAAACTGATTTTTTAATTTATTTTTTATCCATTTTAGATAATGATCAAGTTAGATGAAGAAAAATTAAAAGTTAACTTTTAACTTTAATTTTATATTACTTATCATAATAAAAAAGAGTTGAAAATTAAACTATTATTAGATTTAATCTTTTTAAATAAATTTGGACGCGACTAAAAAAATATCGATAACGAGTTACATGGAAATCAAAACTGGTCGAAACCAAACCGAATCGATACCCGACCAAACTGAATCGAAAATCTAGCAATGAGTTTCGATTTTAAAAATTAGAACCGAACGCTTAGCAATTTAATCTGATACCTTATCCGGACTAATAAACTTAATCATCTGATCTGGTTCGTCAAAACCACCCGACCAGTAACCACTCTAATCGTGTTGTTACGTCATTTCGGTGGAAGAGTGTGGATTGATTTATTAGAACATTCAAATGATATTTTTACGTATTCGGTAAATATACAAAAATACAATAGTTTAAATACTTAAAAAACATTTTTTGATAAATATTAAAAAAAATACGATAGCTTAATATTTAGAATATCAAAACATGAAAATTATTTAGTGAAAAAGTTAACTGGAGTCATAAAATAGCAAACAAATCGATTTATGGGTCAGATAAATCCTACCTTTATATTTTGCTTTATATGAGAGAAGATTGGTTAAGATGTTGCTTTATATTTTATTTGTGCATTTACCACTTATTGTTGTCAATCCTATCATCTAAACGACATGGTCGAATAACTTTGCTTTCGGTTATTTTTGTTAGAAAAATCAACGGTCTCGATAAGTGTCTATATCGTGCGTGGTATGTTCTGCGTGGTATGTTCGTATGATGAACCGTGAATGTTGATGAAAAATACGTTTTCACTCCTAATGTAAGTGTCTGTTGGGCTTCGAAACCATTTCTATAAATTTGTTATTTAAAAATCATTATTACTCATTTATGTTTCGCGTTTATAATAAACCAGTGTCGTATGTTCATTTTCATCTCCCAATAGTCTCTTATGTTTTAGAATTTTACATTATTACTCCCGGACATTTGACTACTAAGAAGTTGTCATGTGGCCACCCAAATATCAATTTTTGTGTCACTATTAGTCCCACAAAAATTTGCCCCCATAATACCCTTTGAATTGTCTAGTCATCTGCTCAGTCAATATCCACCTAAATTTTACCATTTACTATTATTATTTATCATTTACCATTTACCATTTACCTTAGTTTTTACCTTTAATTATCTACTAATTTATTAGATTGAATTGAGTTGATAAAAAATCACAATGACCCAATACATTTAAGCCCAACTTACTCGATTCAATACCTAAATCAGACCCAACTTCTAATTCGTAATACTTAAACTTTTAATTCATAATTTGATAACCTCTTATATTCATCATACTTCGACAAAAAATACATATCCTCCTAGAAAAACTTGTACTCAAGGAAACGAATGTCAATCTCGATTTATTCGGATAGATCAATCTCATATTGAAGAAAAAATTTCCCTCTAAAAACCCTTCGTTGCTTTTGGAGAAAAGAAAACTATCTACCAATTTTAGAAAAATATAAAGCCAAAAAAATGAAAGAGTTTGAAGTTAAACTGCCCTTGAAGATATCCAAAATACTAAAAAAGAATATTCGTGACGTCAATATTCAATACCTTATAGCTCTATATACTTCGGAACCGAAGAATCAGATCTCTGAAGAAGATGGGGAATTTTAGAGTCGGTTCATATCCGTTTTCTTAAATTGGAGAGACACAACTATTTGCCAAGAGTCATGACTCGTGGCTTATCCTGATATCTTGAATGGAGACTTCGGTTTTCTTTAGACCTTGCTATCATTTGGTACTTCGAACTGGTGGACTTCTGCCCTAGTCAGAGCAGTTCGAATATATGGTTCACCTTGATGTCACGTATCATCACTTCAAGGAATTCTAGAATCGAACTTGTCATAAAGACGTATGTGGACATTAACTCCCTTTTGAGGAACCATGTTATAGCCTTTTATTTTCTTCTATTACCTTAGGGAATGAGTACAACGTGGTGGATAATATTCTTAAAGGAGAAAGACTTGAAATAAATAATAATTTCATTGTTTGGAGAATGGTAAAGAAATTCTGAAGAGATTAAATCCTCGTTAACTTCAAAGGAAGTGGAATAGTATAAGTAAGTTTGGTTTTCCACCAAACTTGTCCGAAACTACTATCAACCTTTAGTTCTTTCCTTAATTTTTTATTATTCATATAATCTTGTTTTACAATAATCTTCAAGTCCCAAAAACAACATCTGGAAGCTGTTGAGAAGACTTTCAGCAAGCTAAGCAAGTGGGCCAAATAAAATTAGTCGAGCCAGTTTCACAATTATTATATTAATGTTAACCTGATCTGAAGCCACCTGAGGAGAATGAACAATAAAATTACATTATATTTAGAACATTTGATGATTGCTCATAATCCATATGAAATTTTTGACTGATTGGCTGCTGTTGATGTTCGAGTTTACCTTCTTAACAAAAAAATGGCTCCTTGCAAGAGGGCCAAGAAGGAAACTTATGATCATTAGTATAAAAGATATCCAACAAAGACACCAACGAATGGAAGAAGCAAGCTAGTTTGGGTATTTGAATGTTAATAAGGAGAAAACCATTATAGTTTATGCTCTAAATGTCAATGAACAAACGAATGAGATTGCTGATCTGACGAAGACAATGAAAAAAACCCCTCCCTTAAAAAATAAAAAATCAACACACCTCTCTAAAGGTAAAAAATGAGGGAAAATAGGCGAAGGGAAAAATAAATCGTTGGACAAAAAGAGCGATGATGCTAGAGAGAATACAATTCATTCCTTACACCATATTGTTGAAATTATCGCGGATATTGTAGTATTCTATCAAGGTCAAAATTCTGAAGCTTTCGATCCAGTGCTTACCGTACTGGTTAACCATCATGACACTTAGACCCAAAAAACTCAATCGCAAGTTCTAATGGAGACCCAACATGGGTCAGATTCTTCCAACTCTAGGTCTTTTCAACTTCTCGAAATATATGGCTTTGTCGTAGCTCGGAAGGATCTCGTTAATCCCAATGCAAAGTTTAAGAGAAAAATAACAAAGAATAAAGTAATACAAATCTAAGGATTTAGTTTCACGTTTTAAAAATACCACTTTAATCCTAGTAGATGATGATATGTTTGTTCATAAAAGATTTGGCGAGTTTTGGGAGAGTGCTTCAGATAAAAAATACATAGCATTTTGGAATGAAAATTGATGCTCTATATCTAAAAACAGCTCAGGAAACAAAACTCTACATTCTAAACGGATATGACTACAGTCATAGGTGTCATGCTGAAAATAGGAGCAATGCATAATGCAACCCTGAGGAAAAATAATTTGATGGTCGATATGCTTTTGAAAGAAGCCCAAAATCCGAGAGAGGTTATCTGAAATGATGAAAAAGATAACCAATTTTTTTATGGGTCTATTTACCTTCAAAGTCCATGCTAAAAAATACGAAGCAACTTCACTTTCTACTTATGTTGATAAATGGACAACTGGTTTGTTTATTTTGGGCTGGGGGTAATTTTGTAAAGTGTTTTGCAAAGTATTTTGGTATAAAGTAGTGAGAGATTTGAGCATCTTGGTTGTATTAAATGTCCATTTCTCTCATTAATGAAAATAGTTGGAGTATTTATACCCTTAATTAAGGACCCATGAGCTTTCAGGTCAAGTTATGGAACCGGGTCAAGTTTAAGGACCCATTAATCTTTTAAGCTGATTAGCACATAGCTTAGTCAAAAGGTATTTAGGTGTTTCCTTACTTTTGTCTTGTACGGATAGTTTAGGGATACATTTATGTCTGGATTTCCCCTGTCCGGATAACACGGTGAGCTGTGACTAAATAATCCAAACTCATCAATAGCCCTTTTTTTAGGCCTTGTCAAATATCTTTGGCAGAACTAAAAAAATTACTTAGTCAGTAACGATTTTGTCCGACCTGGCTGTGCATTTAGTTCGAAGTCTGTCAGAACTGACTTCTTTTTCCAGAATTTTAAGAGTTTTCTTTTTGGATCGTGGGACACGTGTCACAATCTGGTTCGAACTACCAGCTATTTTTATTCCTAGATCGTCTCTCCCACTAAGCCTAGAAAGTGACATATGCATTTAATCTTTCACACGTCTGCGCCATCTTTAATCATTGCCAAACCTCTTCAACTTCTTCTAGGTAACAATTAATTTTTTCTACTGTAATATAAATCATTTTTCACTCTTCCATTGTCTTCATTACTCAAAAACTTTCTAGAGATATTTTCACTATTGTCTTCAAACTTGTTCTCGAAGAGTTTTATGTTCACAGCCAAAAACACACTTGTGAAAGGCGGCCGGTTAAACCTATCAGAGCTAGAAAAGGTGAGAAAAGTTGAAAGGGAGAATCGCATTGTTGTTGGTCTCTTAGTCTCCCCAAGCGAAACGTTTGGTGAACCAACCCAAGAAGCTGACCTAGGGTCATCCTCATCCAGAAATCCAAAACCCAAAAAGTTATTCAAACCAAGTCTCTCTCCTCTCCCCTCAGGTTCTTCTGTTCAGGAGTCCCAACCCTCCACTGCCAAGGAAAAATTGGTTTCGCGTGTCAAAAAACCCTCCCTTTTCTTAGCCATGGGTTCAGACATTGAGAAGTCTCCAGAAAAATCAACTCCACGCTGGACGACTCGTCTGGTCAAATCCCAAACAACTACTTCACTGCCAAAGCCCTCCAGAGTGGAGATATCTAAGGCAACATTAAAAGATAAGCCCTCCAGATCGGAGGCATCTAAAATAGCACCAAAAGATAAGACCTTCGGATCGGAGGCATCTAAAATAGCCCCAAGGGCAAAGTCCTCCAGATCCTAACCTCAACCGGACACCAGGTCTTCGGAAACAACAGGCGCTCATTCATCCGAACAGCCTTTGGTGCCAGAAGCTGATCCTCCCCCCATCCACAACAATTGATAAACCTTCCACAGTTATGGAAGAAGTAATGGAAGACAGTATCGAAGAGGCCCCCTTCGAAATTGAAGCATCAAGTCAAATTGGGGATGTTGTTTCTGACAGGAAGGGTAAAAGCAAAGTCAAGGTCTGCTTGACTCACCCGGATCTTCAGGTGTGCCTAGAGGGCAAGGTAGGCCCTTGCTTCAAAAACATCACTGTTAAATATTTTTTGGCCCTGTAGAATATAAACTATGTCTACATCCATACTGTTGAGTTGAGCCGGATCCGGACAAAATGGAGGATCCCAGAGTAAGTGAAGGTAAGGATACCTGTCACTTCAGAGACGTCGATGGATTGTAAACTCAATGAGGTGGTCATCTTCACCGAGGTGCTAAACTGGGGACTTTGGTTCCCATTGGACCCAGAAATTGTTAGGTATTTCCACCTGGTGAAGCTGTGCCCAAGCCAGCTAAGTCCAAACGCCTTGTATTCTCTCATTGCTTGCATAATGGCATAAAGGTTGTCCAAAATCCCTCTCCCAATGGATCAATCTGCCGTTGTGGCAAGTCTATACACGAATCACCACATTTCATTCTACCATCACAACATGGGGAACGATTTCAAAGTGGTAGACGACTTACTGGAGTCGCAGAAGAACTGGAGGACTCAATTCTTGTTTATCAGTGGGTCATGGGAGAATGGGAGAAAGATCAAAGCCAACACCAACCCTAGTATGTTAACTAGCATATGGTAGAGTACTGGTAAACTTTTTATCTTTATTTTTCATGTTCTTCTTTTTAACTCACAAGTATTCCTCTCCTGAATTATTTGTTACTTCTTTTTCAGTTTTGCCGAAGGAGTTCACCGGACACTTGGAGGAGGGGCAAACAACCTATGCCAAACTTAATGCATGGGCTGCGGAGCGTTGGGGGAACACCTTCCATAACTGCTTCACTTCAAGCAACTTGGTGAGGTCCCATATGTGGAATACCACAGGTCGAACGAAGCCCAAAGATGGTAATTGGCCTTACCTTCCAGGGCCAAAGCTCCCAGTAAGATGAAAAGGAAGAAGAAGAAAGTTGCAGCAGAGCCGGTCCAAGCTGCCACATAAAGGACTGGTTCGGGGAACCCAGGGGGAATCGACGTTGCCTTACTCAAAGTAGTAGAGGCTGAGACTGTTATAGAGGCTGGAGAATCACAAAACCCACCAAATTCTCCCAAAAAGGACCGGAAGAAAAGCAAACAGTGACGAAAATGATGCCAAAAAGTAGAAGGTCACCTTAGGAGAAGAAATAATTCTTCGTCCTTCAGAGCTTCTACATCCACCAGGCCCAGTCGATCCCACTATACAAGAGAAGATCCTAACAGGTCTGCAATCCGGAGAGGGTACTGTAGGAGGAATTGATAGAGTGGACATTAGTGCCCTTCAAGACATTTATTTGTACTTCAATGACTCTAAGAAGGATGATTTTGTCGGCCCCTTCCGCCCTTCGAGATCTGCTAACATGGTGACCTATAACGGTAAGTATTTCTCCGTTTCTAGAGAATAATATGTTTGGCCCATTCCCTTATTGGTCATATCCAGCCAGTGCTTGATCTGGAGAGGCAAGTGAAAAGCCAGACCACACTCATCAATACCCTCACTACTAACAAAGAGTCTCTATCAACCAATCTTCTCAATGCCAATCAGAGCATAGAATAACTGAAGAAAGAGATAAAATCTCTGAGTAATTGCCAGTACTGAGCTCTAAACTAAGTGCTCCGGTTTGGAAAAGGATCCCTCAACGTTAAAGGAGGACCTGAAGACCAAAGATGGTGTCATTTAGACTTTGTCCAGTGAGAAGACTTCCTTAGAAGGTGTTGTGTCTAAGGTGACCAAGGAGAAAGAAGACTTTGTGAAGCAGTAGGAACAAACTATTCAGGCTAGCATTGATAAATATACCAACAAGGTGATAGACTCCTTGGTGACAAAATATGCTGAGGTTAAGTCTCACATGGTGCTGCTCTTCCATGAAACGTTTCCGAAGAGGACCCTTGGTCCCTTATGAAAATTTGTAGACTATGATGACATCCCATTTCACACTATGGCTACTGGTGACAAGCACAATTATAGCCGTGGAATAGATTCCACCACAGATGAAGAGGAAGGAATTGGTGAGAGTTCGAGTGCCATACTCAAAAGTCCCAAGAAATGAGGTGATGAAGGACAATCCGAAAGGAACAAGCCCTAAGGTTTTAAACATCTTTTTGTTTTCTTACTTTTGTAATTTTTTGGATGGCCAAGGCATATTTTGTTCCTCCTGTTCGGTTAAAGTCCAAAGGGTTTATTTATCAAATCTTTCTTTGTTTAACATTGTCTTTCCCTTTAATTTTAATGGCTAATATTTAAATAGACCCAACTATTTTAGAAGTATTATAGTGAGAGTGTTTAATATCTCCGATGATATATGTTTAATGGTCATCATTCAACCAGGTTTATTCGATCTACCAAATATCCAAAGCGTTGAACCAATGGTTTATACTTGAATTGAATTGTAGTTAAACTACACCGGATATTTCAAGAAGGCATCACATTATTGAATGAAAAAATGGACACCTCATAAAAACCTCCCTGCGCCACCAGGATATGAAAGAGTATGCCCCTAATATTTACATTGATATCTAACAAGTAAATATTTACACAACTTTTCTTCTAGATATAACCTGAGATGCTTAATATTTCATGGGTGTTTCAAAACCCTTCTTTCTTTGTCTTGAAGCCTATATGTCCCCGGCTTAAGCTTTTCGGAGACCTCATAGGGGCCTTCCCAGTTTAGAGCCAGCTTACCGAACTGCTTCTCTTTAGTGTGTAGTAAAACTTTCCTCAAAACTTTATCTCCCAGTTGAAAGTCTCTTCTCTTGACCTTGGAAGCACACCTGCTCCTCATGAAACCTTGGTAGTGGCCTGTTCTCAAATGAGCTTTAGCCCTTCTCTCTTCTATTAAGTCCAACTGATTCCTAATTGCTGTCTCATTAGCCTGTTCGGAATAGTTATGGACCATGTATGATGATAGGGTAGCTTTAATGGGGGTAATGGCATCCATCCCATACACCAAAGCAAAAAGAGATTCTTGTGTAGCAGCCCGAGGAGTAGTTCGGTATGCCCATAAAACTTCTTGCAGATAGCTTGGCCATTTCCCTGCTGCCCCCTCCAGGTTCTTTTTTAATCCAGACAGAATAGTCTTGTTGGCAACTTCAACCTGTTCATTCACTTGTGGATGGAAGGGAAAAGAGAAGCAGTGTTGAATGCCTCCAGAGGCACAAAAAATCTGCATATCCTTGTTATCAAACTAGGGCCCGTTATCTATGGTAATCTTCTGAGAAATCCCAAATCTGCAACATATATTGGATAAGATGAATTTTATGACAGCTTTTGAAGTGGTTCATGCCAAAGGAGCTGCCTCTATCCACTTTGATAAGTAATCAATAACAACTATAATAGTCATGCGCCCTCCGGATGCCATTGGCAGAGGCCCAACTAAATCTAATCTCGAACGAGCAAAAGGTATCGGCTCAGAAATCGACTCCATAGGTACTACTGGCACATGAATTTCGTTGCCATACCTTTGACATGGATCACACTTCTTCACCGTTTCTTTAGCATCTGCCATTATGGATGGCCAATAGTACCCAGCCAACAATACTCTCCGGGTTAGTGCCCTGTAGCCACAATGAGCTTACCCTTCACCATCGTGTAATTCAGATAGAACAACTTGAGATTCTTCAACCCCCAAACAATGTAGGAAAGGTCTATCGAAAGATATTTTATAGAGTACCTCCCTAATGATAAAAAATTCATGATCCATGTGTTTAATTTTTCTTGTTACAGCTTTATCCGGAGGCAAAACCCCATCAGAAATGTATTAAAGAAAAGGAAATCTCCAATCTCTAGATTGGACTACTTGTATACTCAAGATTTCCTCCTCTTACTTGTTCTGGCTTGACTGTATGGATGGGCATTCTTGTACATGAATCCAAGGTTATGACTCAGAATATACTATGGTTGCCAAGGAATCTGCCAGCGTATTTTCTGATCTAGGAATATGCTCATAACAAACACTTTTGAAATTGGCTGCCACCTCTTTAAGGATGAGTAAGCATTTAATCAGTTGTTCCTTTTTGGCCTCAGATTGACCTTGAACATGATGAATAAGAAGCTGGGAATCACTCATCAAACTAACTCTTTTAGCCCTACACAAGAAAGCTAATTTAAGACCAGCTATAGCTGCTTCATACCCAAACTCATTGTTAGAGGCCCTGAATCCAAAACATATAGCTTGGTATATTTTATCACCATACAGAGAGGTTAGGCAAATTCCAGCTCCACAACCCATTGTGCTTGATCCACCATCAGTCCGGACTACCCATTATTTTTTAGTTTTCCCTTCTGAAACTTGTTTAGAACTCCTATCCAGATGGAATTCTACTAGAAAATCAGCAACATATTGAGCCTTGATAGTAGTTCGTGGGGCGAAATCAATGTCATAATCACCCAACTCTACTGACCACTTGGTTATCCTGCTTGATATGTCTTCTTTCTGAAGAACATTCTTCAATAGGAAAGACGTCCGGAAAATGATGGAATGAGATTGAAAATACGACCTTATTTTTCTTGCAGCAATCACCAAGGCTAATGCCAACTTTTCAAGCTTCATGTACCTCTTCTCAGCATCTATCGGGCTTTTGCGGATGTAGTACACCGGACGAGGGTAATTTTTCACCTCTCTTACCAACACTACACTTATAGCACATTCTGACACAGTCAAGTATACATAGAGTGTTTCTCCTTGTATGAGCTTGAAAAGGGTGTTTGGTGAAGACATGTGTTTCTTTATTTCATCAAAATCTTGGCTGCACTGTGGAGACTAATTAAAGTCTTTAACACTCTTCAAGGTTTGGAAAAATGAAGCACACTTATCTGAAGATCTTGAAATAAAACGATTCAAAGCAGCCAACCTTCCAGTAAGCCTCTGGACTTTTTTAATATTCCGGGGAGGATCCATTTCTAATAGGGCATTCAACTGATCCAGATCGGGTTATATCCTTTTCTCACTTATTATATACCCTTAAAAAATTCGGATCGAACACCAAAGACACATTTTTATGGATTCAGTTTCAAATTCACCATTGTTAGATTGGAAAACGTTTCCCGAAGGTCAATTATATGCAGCTCCTCCTCCAAGCTTTTAACCATCATGCCATATATGTACACCTCCATATTCCATGTACCCGGAGAAGGCATCAATGAAGGACAACAACTTGTTGCCAGACGTTGAGTCCACCAACTGACCGGATAAAGATCTTTTGGGCAAGCTCTGTTGAGGTTAGTAAAATCAATACACATACGCTATTTCACATTATTTTTCTTAACAAACACTGGATTGGTTGTCCATAAAGGATATTGGGACTCCTTTATGTGCCCCATCTTGGTAAGTCGGTCAACTTCTTGGACTATTACATCAGCTTTCTCCTTAGATAAATCCCTCATCTTCTGCACAATAGGTGCAACATCACTTCGAATCGATATTTTGTGAGAGATAACGCTTGCAGGAACTCCGGTTACATCACCATTGTACTAAGCAAAATATGTTGATTGTCTGACAAAAAGGACAATAATTTTCTTTTTAACTCTGGCGCCATCTTGGAGCCAATCTTAATACTTATACTCTCTGCCAAGGGATGGGTTTCAACTTCTTCCACCGGTATTATAACACTAGGGGCCTCTCTGGGTTCATCAATTTCACCCTCCCCCTCCGAAGGCCCCAATAACTGCTAATCTTCATTGATTCAAACTACTCCCAACGTTTTAGGAGAAAGTGCAGTTGCATAGCACTCCCATGTTATCATCTGACTACTTCGGACAACACCCACCTGTCATTGAACCGCATACTTCAAACACTGATGGACTGTTGAGGCCACAACATGCATTCTAGAGAGCCAGGACCTCCCAAAGATTGCATTATAACATGTGGGGCAGTCTACCACAACGAATAATACTCTGGCCAGCTTTTTAAAAGGACCTTTTCCCAACAACACCTCTTCTTCAAACTCCTCGATTACATCCGCAGAGCTCCATGTGAAGCCCATAATGGTTCTGTTTGACCGTTGAATAACGACTGGATTTTTCATCTACTTGTAAGAACTTAAAAAGATGATGTTCGTCGAACTGCTCGTGTCTATCAGAATTCGTCTGATATCATTGCCCCAAATAGATGCTCCTATCACCACAACATCCTCATGATGCTTGGCAATATTTCTTAAATCATCCTCATCAAAAACTATAAATGGAAAAGGGGCTTGGGACTGATAAAAAGACATGCCTCCCTTCGACTGACTAGCCATAGAGTGAACATGCCTCTTCCTTGATGAAAAAGTTGGCGCTGTCATGGTATCCCCTCCGAATATAGTAAGTGACTCAAAGTAACTAATGAGTCCGGACACCGTCTTAGTTTGCTCTGTTATGAAACCTATTTTAATCCAGGTTGGATCAGGATCCAAATGCTCTGAATCAACATCAAATCTTTCAAGGATCACCATTGCCCCCTCTAGAGCAGATGTTCTCGCATTGTTCGTAGGCCCAGTTCGAGGAGCATTGTCAGGCCTGGTTCCACCTCTTATTTTAACATAAGCCCCCAACTTACCTCTTTTAATGAGATTATATACCTCCTGCTTCAGAGCAATGCAGTCCTGGGTGTTATGGCCAATATCATTATGATATTGGCAAAAACAAGTATTTCGACTATCTTTGGGAGACTACAGTGCTGTTGGTTTTCGGAAATGGACCTCATCATTTATCTTGTCATAAATGGTGGCCACATTCTCTTTTAATTCTGAAAACCACTCCGGTTGAACCCAAGGACCTCTTTTACTCCTTGACTGATGACTTTGAGATTGATTTTGGTTGGATTGAGCCTACTTAGCCATGTTGGACCCTTGTTCGGTCTCCTTAGCCTTATACCCGGACTGGTTTTGGTTTTGTGCTGCTGGGGTGGACCTCACCTGATGGTGCACCCTGGTTTTCTTAGTTTTATCCACGTTAATCTGTTTCCCCACCTGCTTTAACAAGCCACCCCAAGTCATGGCCTTCTTCCTTGTCACCGAATCGGTCAGATTCCTAGGGTTCAACCCTTTTCTCAATGAATCAATTGCCACCTGTTCGAAGCAATCTGCTAACTTGTTCTTGGTATTTACGAACCGACTTATGTAGTCATTTAAGGACTCATTTGTCTCTTGGGCATAATAGATGATAGTATATCTATTGCCCTTCATTGCCCTTCACCTCTTTACTTCTCACAAACTACCTTTGGAAGGCAACCTCGAATGTATCAAAGTTTCTGATACATCTCTGGGGTAAACTGTTGTACCATTTCAGAGCACTTCCCGTAAAATATTGGGAGAAGGCTCTACACCGAAGTTTGTCATCATCATCAAAATTCATCATGAAGTTCTTAAAACTGCTCCAGATGATTGTTCAGATCTTTACACTCATCATACTTCTCCATTTTAGAATTGTCAAACCTTTTGGGTAGGTTTTTAGACAGTATCTTGGCAGACAATGGTGATTGTCTCTAATTCCTACTACGACTGAAGACCGTGTCTTCATTATGTGTTGTAAAAATACCTGGTTCATCATGAAAAGCAAAAGGATCGATCAACAACTGATCCACATGCCTGTGACTGTGGCTGTGAGATGACCATTTTCCCAAATGCATTTTAAGTGTTCTATGCCTATCTCTATTTCTTGAATATTTTAACTAGTTTTCGTTTCATCCTGGACCTCCCTTCATCACTGCTCGATGACAAAGACTCCTCAAGCTCAGCCTCATTCAAAGAGCTCCTGGAGGACTCAGAATCTGAACTTTCAACCGGTTTGGATAGGTGAGTCTCTTTAGAGATGACATGAGTCTTTTTGGTACTCAAATGAGTCTTTGTTGATGGATCATTCTCCCTAGGATTTCAGTATGATAGATGGCTGACGCCCTCGACTTCTCATCTGTACCCATTTCTGTTTGTATTATGGCCCTCAATGCCTCTATTTCTGCCCTTAACTTGTCTCCATCTTCGATGGTGTATTCTTTGTTTTCCCCAACTACCTCCACCACAAGTGGTGGATCTGCTTGCTCGTTCGGATTCATCCGAACAAATTTTCTCTACTAGTTTTGAATGCAAGATTCGGGCACTGTCTCTTCTCCTAATGTGGTCATCAATTTGGTTTGGTTTATTTTGGGCTGGGGGTAATTTAGTAAGTGTTTTGCATAGTATTTTGAATATTAAGTGTTTTGGTATAAAGTAGTGAGAGATTTGAGCAGCCTGGTTGTATTAAATGTTCATTACTCTCATTAATGAAAGTAGTTGGAGTATTTATACTCTTAATTAAGGACTCACGGGATTTCAGATCAAGTTATGGGATCGAGTCAAGTTTAAGGACCCATTAATCTTTTAAGCTGATTAACACACAACTTAGTCAAAAGGTGTTTACTTTTGTCTTGTCTGGATAGTTCAGGGATACATTTATGTCCGGATTTCCCCTGTTTGGATAACACAATGAGTTGTGACTAAATCAACAACAACCCCCAAATGGGCGGGACGCTGAAGTCAAATCTATAATGGTCGTTGGTTTTCATAAAACACTTATGGAGTTGGATTTTGGCTCTTACTAGGATATGGTTCCAATGAGAAACATGCTGAAGATATTTCATTTGAAGGTGAAGATTCATAAGATGATGGTGATAGCGGTGATTCTGCTAGTGGGGCCTCTCAAGAAAATCAATCTGAAGAAGAACCGAAGGCTTTGAATAACTTGGCTTTTGTGTTTCCAATGTTAAAACTTTCTTTTTATATATTTATTTTTTAATTACAAGTCCATGTGCAACCATGGCATTTGATGTTCTTATTTTGGATTTTATAAACACTAATAGTTTTGTTCATCATATAAATTTTGAATATAAATTCATGTCATTATATTCTACCCATTTGAGGGTGATCAATCCCCAAATTATTACCAAAGCTCTTTTACATTCAACTGTATGAGTTCCCAATATTGACCACCTTTTAAACATGAGCAACTATTGTTGGAACTTTTTAAAAATAACCACATAGTATTGAATTGTTTTAAATATTATCAATTAGTGTTGGAACCTTTTAATAAAAATGGAAGTTGGAAATTCCTGGACCTATTGAAAATGAAGTTGGAAAATATAAAATTATAAAAGACTTATATTTACCAGGTGCCTATGAAAGCACCTCCCTAAAACTTTTAAGCGCCACCATGGTAGGAAAGAGCATGTCATTAATCATTTCATGGTCAATTGAAAAGTGTGTATAGTTTTACAGATTCATTCCAAATATAACTTTAAATGTTCAATATTGTAGGGGTGCCAAAGTGGTCTTCCTTCTTGGTCTATCAGCCGATAAGTTCCTTCTGATTTGCCCCAAATTTCTAAGCCTGCTATCTTTAGTATGCAAGAACATATTCCTTAATCCCCTAGTTCAAATTCCATTTTAAGAACTCTATATGTATATATATTTCTCATTAAAGTTTGATAATGAGGGACTCTTCGATGTGTTTTTATTATTTTCTCTTTGATCATATCAAGTTCAAACCTTCTACCTTTATCATTACTAGATTCGAAGTAATTTGTCACACTGAATGATGGGAGTATAGCATTGACAGGTGTCAATGCCTCTATCTCGTAAACCAAAACAAAAGGTGACTTATCGGTTATTGCCCATGGGATTATTTTGTAAGCCCACAACACTTTCTGAAGATAATTTGGCCATTTTCTAGCAATTCTCTCCAGGTTCATCATTAGTTATGGGACTATTGTTTTTGTCAATTTATTTTTATGTGTTGATAACAAGCTTTTAACCGTGCACTGATTTATGACGGTATGTGACTTATGTATGTAATAGATCTGTACTTAAATTAACTTAGCCCAGAGTTTGTCGGTGTGTTATTTTGAACCTGATCATATTCGTCAAGTTAAACACTTTCCAAGTTACTGTTTTTAGGTCGTTAATATTCATGTCGCATAACCTTAAAGCCGCTGTCCATCAACCTATTTTCTTCTACTTGTATATACTCTTGTATAATTTTATTCTTGTGTTGGTCGCATATTTAGTTTGGAAACATGTGTACACTCGTGGTAATATATTTATTGTGGCAACATATTAATATTTTATTTCTCATCATGGGGGTCGAATATGTATTGGACTAGTGAGTCAGAGCAAAGTATGGTTTATAGGCTTGATTTTATTTCTTTTTCGTGGTCGTGTACGCTTGGTTAATTAATCAATTCGCTAATTTGACATTTTAAGTCATGGCTCAATATGACCTTTTTCCTGGCCTTTGAGGCTTGGTTTATTAACCAATTTGTTAATTTGATATTTTAAGTCAAGGCTTAGTATAAGCTTTTGCATGTCCTTATAGGATTCGTTTATTAACTAGTCTATTAAATGTCTATTATATTTGACCATCCTTGTGGAGCTTCTTAGCACTTGGTGTATAGTTTTTATAATTAGGGAGATGACTATGCATAAAGTATTTCTATAATTAAAATCAGATAACCTCCTCTCGTATTGAGGTCCGGTTAGTCATTGGCGAAGTTGTATGACATAGATAATTTGCTTTATTGTATAGTTTTGGTACAAGATTTGAAGATTTATCTTCCCGATTCGAGCATGAAGGTTTATCATCTTGTTATACTTAGCGAATATTTATAAAGCATTGACATTCATCGTTTCGGATGATGCTATTTTAGAATATAAAAATGAGGTAGTTTGTATCTAGGAAAAAGAAGAAATTTTATTAACAAATAAGGTTATTGTGCCTTATTAAAAAAGACCTAACGCGCCACCATGAGGGAAAATAATGCACATCCAGTTTATAGAGTTTGGTGATACAGTTTCAAATGGTTGATGCTCCATAGGTGCTTCAGTACATTTCCTGCAATGTTTTCTAACCGATACAACACATGATATTCTTTGGAGATTACTATGTATGGTACATCCTAGTTAGGAGCTACTTTGCCTGCATTTTAATATTTTACCCCTTATAATATTTTCTTCATGACTATGTCATCCACTATAAAAGACATGGCCTCAGTTTAGAGTCGAATATTCTTTTCATCAAATTTTTATAGTGTTTTGCACAAACTCGTGCTCGGTCGTGTCGTTCCTCAATCAGATGGATAGAAATTTGTCGCTCGTCAAGTATTAGTAAAATCCTAGTAATGTTCAATTCTATGATTAAGGATGATGATCTTTACATGGACTACATCCTCCAGGCCATACACTAGGGAGATAGGAGTTTTGTTAGTGACCGACTTGGGGGTCGTCTTATACGCTCAAAGGAACTTAGCTACTTTATCATTCCACTTTCCCTTAGCATCCATAATGGTTTTTTATGTCGTCAAGGATGGTTTGGTTTTCCACTTTTACTTGACCATTTTATTGGGGTAATACAAAGTTAAAAAATGTTGTTCAACCTTATATCTTCAACAAAACACTATCATTACCTTGTGTTGAAACTGAGATCCGTTGTTTGTCATCAAGATGTGTGGGATCTCAAACCTGGATAACATTTGACTTTACAGGAATCACAAATTTCTTGGGCCCTTATCTTGTACAAAGATTTTGCCTTGACATATTTTTTAAAGTAATCGGTAACCACTACCAAATATTATCGTTTGGTTATGGTTATGAGTAGAGGTTCCACTAAGTCGATACCCTACTCATCAAATGGGTAAGGCACCAAGGTTATGCTCATTGGTTTACTTGGAAATGACTTGTATTAGCGTATTGATTACATGAATGACGGTCTCAGTATATTCTTTTAGTTTGGGCCAGCAAAAGCCCGTTAACACAAGACGCCTTATTAAACTTCCATGTTCTTCTGTGACTCATCGACCCTTTGGTGCAAGTTTTTAAAAATGAATAGGGCTTCGTCTTTGTTCAGAAAATGTAACATTAGTCGTGTAGCACTTTATTTTGTATAGAATATCATCAAAACTACATATTTAACTGTTCATATCATTAGTGTATATCTCAGCTTTCCTTTCAAGTAGAACATGTTCTCGTAAACACGATAAGGATTATTTTCGCAAATTGTCAATTGCCTTTTGTTTTTATGACCTCAACCTTTGTCGTGTTATTGTCTACAGTTGGTCTGTCTTGAAATATAAAAAATGGGTTTACATTAAAAACTTCTGCTTTCTTCACGGAATTTGTGATCGAGTTACCGAGACATGGTACTTGTTCATATTCTACTATGTCAAATTTCTTTTACCATTCTTGTAGTTACCCTAAGTACCACCTTATTTTCTATTGTTTTACCTCATATACCTGACTTATCACTATATAAAAAAATTGATTGCACGTGCATAACCTTTGGAATATAAAAACGAACTAACTTCCGACCACCTAAAACGACCTCGTATTTAGCCAGATTGTTAGTGCCATCGAAATAGAATTTGTTTGGTTTCCCGATTTATTCCCCAAATGGTGTTTTCAAGATAATGTCAGCTCCTTCTCTATTCATGTTTGAAGCCCCGTCAGCTTGGATTATTTATGCCAAAGTGGGTTTCTAATTGGATTGTCTACGTTCTTCTTCGTCAATCTATCGGTGACTGTTTGACCTTTTATCATTGTAAGAAGTTTATATACAATCTCGTACTCTACCATATCTAGTAACCACCTCATGAGTCTTCCTGGGATATCCCATTTTTGTAGTATATTCTTGAGAGGAAAAGATGTTTGTAGGAAATTACATAGGTATATAAATACAAATTCATATTTTTATGCGGCTACCATCCTAAATCCAATTTATCTAGGCTCAAATACCTTTTCTCGATATCAAATAGATTTTTACTAACATGATAAATGTGTCTTTGGACTGCCTCAGCTTCCCTAACCAACATATCAATCACTGCTAAATTGGAGACAACTAAGTACAGATCAAATGACTTACCTTATATATGGGCTAAAAAATATCGGCGGAGGTCAACTATTCTTTCAATGCTCAAATTTTTTAGCCCAAATGATTTTTTTGGCTCTTTTAAGGACTTCAAAGAAATGATGGATCTTATTTGAGTCTTTACAGAGAAATCGTGATAAGTTGTTTACCGGCCCATTAGTCTCTTAACCTCTTTAATGTTATATGGTGGCTCCTTGGTTAATAATTCCTTTAGTTATTCAGGGTTGGCTTTAATTTTGTTACTATTAACAATGTAGCCTAGGAACTCAATCATTTCAGGGGGTTTAGTTTGAGGTTAAATTTTTTTACGTCCTCGAATATGTCAGATAAGAATTTAATATGAAAATCCTTGATGTTACTCTTCCCGCTCATATCGTCTATGTACGCCTCCATGTTTTGTTCTAATAGTCTTTCAAAGTATCTAGTTGATAAGTCTTTTCCAGGTCGTCCCTATATTTTTCAAACCAAAAATACGTAACTTTATAGTAATGCAAACATTTCTCTATTTGAAAAGCGGCGTGGTCTTCATAATATGGGTCCATTTGAATCTAGTTGCATCCTAAGTAGGTATTCACGAAGGATAAGAGTTCGTTACCCAAAGTTTCATCTACGAATTGATCGTTACGAGGTCGGGGAAAACATTATTTAGGCATACTTAGTTAAAGCCGTTAAAATTGGCGCACATTCGTCACTACCCATTTTTATTTTTGACTAGTATAGGGTTGGCTACCCAAGTCGGGTATCTCAATTCTTAAATATGTCCAAGTTTTAGCAGCTTGTATATCTTTTTGACGATGACCTAGAACTTTTCAAATGAGAAAACCTTTTATATATGAACCGACCTCATTCTTTTATTGATTTATAATTCGTGATAAATGATGTTCGCGCTAACCCCAGAGATATTATCAGCACTCTAAGCAAACATATCTAGGTTATTTTATACTAATGTTACCAATTTACATTTGAAATTATGATCGAGTTGGTTCATGATCCAAAACAACTATCATTTTTCTAATGTTTCATCTAATATACCACCTGAAGGATAGTCACACTGGTTCTCCCTTTCTGGTTCATCAACCTAAATGTAAAATTAACCGCTTTTATCCCGTTAACGATCCCTCCTCCCCTTGCGCTTGTTGATTGCTATTGGGTCATCTATGTAGGATCCATGGAGTTCTCAAAATAACTTCTAGCATTTCTCTAACTACACATGACTATTACGATCAAGTTTTCAACGAGGCATTTTAAGCATTATCAGAAAGAACAAGATGTTACAATTGTGTAGTACAATATACGGGTGTTGGCTATCATAAAAAATTATCATGACCTTCTCGATACTACTATAACCCATAGTTACCAAAAGTTTAACTTCCTCACGTAGCTAACCAACTGACTGTCTCTTGATTTATATGGTCGTGCCCCAATCAGTTTTTTGTAACTAGCTTTGAAAGTAACATTAGTCGAGATGCCATGATCTATAAAGACGTGCACGACCGTGAACATGATTATGTTCAAGTTGATTATAAATTATCTTCGCGAGGGGTGACCATGCACCGTAAATTGTCATATTTAAAATTCAGGTTGATAACCATTTTCCCATAGTGCTGGTTGAGGGCTTGTCCAGCAGATGAAACTTTAAGTCTTTCTTGTATTTTTCCCTAGAGTTTGTGTGTGTCCCCGACATCGTGTCTCCACCGGAGATAGTGTGTAACCATTGATGTTTTCCTCTATCATCTATCATCATCTTTAGTCATTCTCCTGTCAGCCTGTCATTATTCTTCTGTACATATCACTGTAACTATTTACGTTTAACGAACTAGTCGAGCTCGCCATTAAAATTAACCTCTGGATTTCTTCACTCAATTGCCAAAAATCTTCAGTTGCATAATTGTAATCGTTATAGTATTAAAACAAATACTGACGAGATCGTTCGTAGTTGGGGTTCGACATGTTACATGGAGGCTGATACTTTTGCTCTCCCTTTGGGTTTTTCGAAGATGGATATTATGTTCTCGGTCTACTCACTAAAGCTCTTATAATCTTATTTCGCATGACCTTATCTCTTCTCTTTCTTTCCGGTACTGGAAACTTTGATCTTTTGAATTTGGGGTAGGGCGAGTAGGAATAATCTCATTTTTTAGAGTCTTTGAATCTGATGAATCCGTTTGATATTGCAAAATTATCTCTCATACTCTCAAGAATCATTCCCGTTTTAGTTCTCTCTTAAATGCTGCCACATCAATGTCCTTCTTGCACTGCGACAAAACGTTCATCTCATGAACAAATCTCTCAAAAATAAATTTTTACTATTTATCCTCTTCTTTGGTTCCAATTCATGATGGATTTGTTTTCCTTCTTATGTGCCTTATTGAATACAAATCAATTCTTAAAAGTGCTTCATGTGCCATTGAAATCTCAAATCGTTCCCTTTGGTTGACCATTAAACTAGTCAAGTACGTTTATCGTAAACATCATGGAGAGAACTCTACATATTAAAATGTATATGGGTTTAAACATATCATCATAATCCTGAATTGTTTGAGATGATTATTTAGATCCCATGAGCCATCCTCAGTGTCCATTCGCTAAATATTAAACTTGCGGGGAAGTTTTCCTTCAAGAATTTTTCTAAAAAAAGAAGATTCTTAAAGTATGTAAGCTGCCATTTTTTATTTCTCCTCATTATACTCCATCAATTTTCATATTATTGATTTTTTATGACACACCATTACTCGACTGGTCCTTGTGTTGGGCACCCATCAACGTTGTTTTTTCAGTTTTCTGCTACTCGCACTCACATGCTCAACATCATTTACATTTTCTCTTGATTTTTCTATGCGGTTTGCCTTACGAAATTCTTTGTTCACTCCCTTATTTTCTTTAATCAACTCTAGAGCTTTAATTTTTTTTTATCCTTACTTTGGTTTCTTGATCTCTTTTAAATTGAAATTGATTTGCATTGAATTGTTCATGATTTAGCTTTTCGATTTGTATTTCCAAGAGCTGAACATTTGACGGAGTAGTCGACATACCTTTCTTGGAGGGGTTTTCTCCCTGGATTAGTGCAGTATTGGCGCTCATGGGAATTATTACATTAACTGGCAGCCTTGAGTTTGACACCTCCATACTTGCGCTACGAACGTCGTCTCGATGGGTTGACTATCATCCGTTGTTACGATTACTTGAGCTCTATATTCCTGGTCAAGTATGGTATACCCGGTGGTCGGTTAGCTTAGAAGTTGGTCTCATCTTGAGTTGTTCTGGTTATCTAATGAGCTTATTGTGATTCTTGGACAGTCATTGGATCTTCTTGAATAACACAAATCTGTGGATTTTCCCTTTTGATTCTTGATGCTATCATCACTATTGGTATGCTAAAATTTGATTTCTTAAAAAAGTAAAAATGTTCCCACAAATTGCGCTAAATTTGATATGGGAATTCTCTCTCAGATACAATGCCAATATAATTACCTATTGATTGAGAAAGAAACGGGTTATGAGTATAATAATTTTTCTATATTAAAAATTGATCTATTTATACATCGAGGGGTTTAACCTTATTTATACTTCTTACCAGACACTCTCTCTATATATTTATCTTCAGATTGTTATTATTTTGATCGTGTTAATGTGCCTTAAATGTTGGCCACGTTTCCTAATAAACACATAAATGTTTCTAGGTAATGTATGATATGGCGACACGTGTTATCATATAATAACCATTAGAGAATCCATTTTATGGGCTTGAGATGTATCCCCATTTGGTGTATATTTCCCTCTTCATGTAGCGCTTGTCACCCTCGTTATGCATATGTTTGCTTCGACATGTGGTTTTCTTAGATTGTAATTTATCACCCTTGCTTTAGGCATGCTTGCTTCATATTTTGGTTGCCTCGTGTTATCTTATATGGATATGATCGGATTATTTTGGATGTCCTTTGCAGTAAAGTGGGTTGGAATTTATTCAGAGGAGTAATTCAGACCAGATAGCTAAAATTTGATGAATAAACAGTAAGCTAAGTAAGCTTGGTGACTCAGCTAAGTGCCTATTACATTAGATTATGTGCTTAAGGGCTCGTGAGATTAACCCGAAGAGGTGACTCGACCCGAATGGCCCATGGATCTCAAAAAGAGTATAAATAGCTCAACTAACAGTATTAAAGTGGTTGGAATTTTTCTAAGAATATTAAATAGAAACACCTCCTTTCTCTCTCTATAGTCTATCAAAATTTAATACCTCATAAACAAAAGATCTTCTGAAACTACCCTAAAATTATATTTCATCATCAACAGATTGGCGACCATAATGGGAGCGTGAGGTGCCTGGATAGCTTTATTCAAAACCATAATTGTAATGGATTCAACTTGGGAATTGTTTGAGGCATGGATCTCAATATGCAATAAATCCTCTTCTTGACAATGAGGGGATAATAGGTGAAAGTGAGCATGCTACTATATCATATGTCAATCATAATACAAAAGAAAGAGAATTTATGCAAGACGAGCGTGATCAGTTGAAGGCTGAAATTGATGCTTTAAGGGCCTAAATGAAATTTGAAATAGAATTTAAAAGGAAGTTTTCTACGGGATGTGTGGTGAAGGATGAGTTTAGACTAAACCCCAAACAATATTAAAGTGATCAATCTTTGAAGGCTCACATAATTTTAAAGAAAGAACATCAAGTTAAGAAATTAATAAACACATCAGATTCGGTTGAAACTTCTGCCACAAAATCTGATTCAAATAATTCTATTTCTTCATCTATTAGTGACCATGGCCATCATAAGAAGAAATAAAATTTAATCAAGAAGCATTATATGGAGAGGGATAGAAAGGGTAAAGAGAAATATAAAAGATATCAAGGGAAAGTAAAAGGATCGGCGACCCACAAAATTAATCTATCTGTTAAGTGATCAATTTGCTATCGAATCCTAACGAGGTATCTTTGCCACTTATGATGAAGACCATATGTTTAGCCGTAGCCATAATTGGAGACAATCATCTTCTCTTCAAAAATTCTCTCTAGACATTTTCTTAGACGGTCTGATAGCTCTAAAATAGAGAAATATGATGGTAGTAAAGATTTTGATAATCACCTTGAACAGTTCAAAAATTTCATGATGAACTTTGATGATGACGATAAGTTATTATGTTGGGCCTTCTCATAGACTTTTAAATAGAGTGCTTTAAAATTGTATAACAGTTTACCACACGGATCTATTAAAAGCTCTGATATGTTCTGGATGGCTTTAAGGAGGTAGTTTATGGGAAGTAAATAGCTTAAAGGGAATGGTGATACTATCATTCATTGTGCACAAGAACTGAATAAATCTTTATAAGACTACATCAGCCATTTTGTAAATACGAAGAACAGATTGGCTGGATGGCTTTCAGGAGGCAGTTTATGGGAAGTAAAGAGCTTAAAAAGAATGGTGATACCATCCTTCATTTTATAACAGATTGTGCTATCATTCATTGATGATAATAAGCTATTATGTCGGGCCTTCTCACAGACTTTTAAAGAGAGTGCCTTAAAATTGTTTAACAGTTTACCATAAATATCTATTAAAAGATTTGATATATTTTGAATGGCTTTTAGGAGGTATTTTATAGGAAGTAAAAAGCTTAAAGAAAATGGTGATACTATCATTCATTATGCACAAGAACTGAATGAATCCTTATAAGACTACATCAGCCATTTTGTAAATACCAAAAAACAGATTGGTTGAATTGTTTGAGCAAGTAGTCATTGATTCGTTAAGAAAAGGTTTAATTTCAGGTGAGTTGGCTGATTTAGTACTCAGAAGAAAGCTATGACCTGGGGAGGATTATTGAATCAGGTCGGAAATCAGATCGCAGTGGAAGAAACCAAAACTTTTGGAGTACCACACCAAAATAGGTATGCTCCAACAACTTAAATCTCTCAAACCATCACTCAATTCCAGGCCACAATCAGTTAACGACCTAAAGACCCTAGATAGGGTTCACACCAGCCTAGGAAAAATCAATTAAATCAGGGTAAACTATTTAGACAAAAAATGAGCCAATGGATCCAACCTGAATAGTTTTCCAAATAAGATGAAAATGTATCCACCATTTATGACAAAACTAAGAATGTTGTGCATTTCCGGAGGCTGACAAAATTCAATCCCCAAGGGAAAATCGGAACATTTGTTTCTGTAAATACCATAATGATGTGGGTCATGATACTCAATATTGCATTTACCTAAAGCACGAAGTACAAACCTTGATTGAAAAAAGAAAGAAGTGAGATTTTTTAAAAAATCAAGGAGGTAACAAACAAGATAACATTCACTCCCATCATAGTGCAAGCACAACACGAGCAATATCACTAAATGTTTCAGGACTGAGCATGGAGGAATCTTGACAAGAAGATGATATGATGACTGTTGAAAGATTTGATGTAGACCTGAAGTATTTAGACCTTGATCCAGATCGGAACCAAGTTGGGTTGTTAGTGAAAAAAACAGTGATATTATTCGATTTGTACAACTTTTTTGAATTTTTAACCATTTTGGGGGGAGATACTATGACTGCACCCTCAAGCTGCTCAAGAAAAAGGCATGTAAATAGTCTAACTACTCAGTTATAAGGAAAAATGTCTACACATCTTTATCAAGGACTGGTTCCATTCATTATCTTTGATGAAGATTACATGAGAAATATTGCAGGCCGACATTAAGATGTTATGGTAATAGGAGTATCCATTAAGGGCAATGATATATGTTGAATCCTGATTAATACAGGTAGTTCGACAAAATTCTATTTCTATCAACTTACAAGCAAATGAAGAATCCATCAATCATCCAACGCTCGAATAGGACCATAGTAGGATTTACCATTAACTCGGTCGATGTGATTGGGGAGCTTGAAGGAGAGGTCTTATTGGGAAAATGGTCATTCAAGAAGTTGGTAAGAGTTTTGTTTATAGTAGTGGATGGTTCGACGTCTATGATATATTTGGTAGGTCTTGGCTATCTAAGATACATTCAGTAGCATCTGCAGTCCACCAATGTTTGAAATACGTTTTGGGAGGCCAAGTAGGCATCATCTTATGTAGTCAAAAGATACCCCAAGAATGTTATGTCACTACTCTTGCTCCAAAATCGTTAGAAACGGTGAAAGTTAACAAAGCATAGTAGTTAATATAGTATTTTCACAAATCAAACGAGATAATTGATCTAAGGGAGGATCCTAGTGCAGTAATCCCAATTGAAGAAGTTGAAGTTCATCATTTGGCAGAAGAGAAAAGTGTCAGGGTCAGATCTAAACTATCATTACAGTTGAAGAAAAAGTTATTGTCATTTCTATCTAACAATCTACATGCGTTTTCTTGGTGTAACAAGGATGTAACTTGAGTACCAACAAGTGTGATTAGTCACAAACTGTCTGTTAGATCCAATGCAAGTCCGGTGGTATAAAGATAAAGAGCTTTTTAGAGAGAAAAATCTGAAGCCATTGTCCAAGAAGCAGATTGGTTAACAAAGATAGAACACATTAAAGAATCTCAGTACCCTTTTTGGATAGTTAACCCGGTCCTAGTCAAAAAGAAAAATAGAAAATGGCGTTTATGGATTGATTTTACCGACCTCAATAGAGCTTGCTTTAATGATCCATTTCTAGTACCTCAGATAGATCAACTAGTAGATTCCACATCGGGAAACAAGTTGTTATCATTTATGGATGCTTTTTCAGGGTATAATAAAATACAGATGGATCATAATGACCATGATCACTTTAACTTTATCACTGACATGGGGCTTCATTGTTATAAAGTGATGCCTTTTGGGTTGAAGAATGCGGGAGGCATTTATCAACGATTGGTTAACAATGCATTCGCTAGCCAGATTGCAGGAAATGTCTAAGTTTATATCGACGACATGATGGTTAAGAGCCTTAAAGAGGAAGTCCATATATCTGACCTCCAAGAAACGTTTTCTAACTTAGAAACCATCAACTTAAAATTAAATCCTGAAAAATGTTTTAGTGTTCGATCCGGAAATTTTTTAGGCTACATCATAAGTGAAAAGGGGATCCAACCTGGCCCATATCAGTTAAATATTTTGTTAGCCATGGATCCACATCAGAATACTAAGGAATTTCAGATATTAACTGGAAGGTTGGCAGCATTAAACAGGTTCATTTAGAAGTCATCAGACAAATGTGCACAGTTTTTCCAAGTCTTAAGAAATGCTAAAGACTTCAATTGGTCCCTAAATTGTGACCAAACTTTCCTTGAAATCAAGTGGCACTTATATTCACCCAAAACATTATTTAAACCTATAGATGGAGAAAGACTCTATATGTATTTGGCCGTATATGAGTATGTTATGAGTGCAGTATTGGTACGAGAAGTTGATAACTATCCGTGCCCTGTGTACCATATAAGTAAGAGTTTGTTGGAAGTTGAAAAGAGGCACTTGAAGTTGAGAAAATTAGCCTTGTCATTGGTGATAGTTTCCAGAAAAAATGAGGCTTTATTTTCAAGCATATTCTATCATAGTTCGAACTTATTTCCCCTTGAATGTATTACAAAAGGCGGATACATCTGGATGGATGACCAAGTAGTCAGTTGAACTAGTGGATTATGATATTGACTCTACACCACGAACTGCAATCAAGGCTCAAGTTGTAGCTGATTTTTTAGTTGAAGTTTACTCCAAAAGTCCTTATGAACAAACTCAAACCAATAAGACCAAGAAATAATAGATAATCTGAATTGATGGTGTATCAGGTACAATGGGATGTGAAGGTGGTATCTGTATACTCTCTCTCTTTAGGGTATATATGTACCAAGCTATACGTTTTGGTTTTAGAGCATCCAATAATGAATCATAATATGAAGCCGACATAACCGGATTAAGGTTAGCTCAGATATGTGGTGCCAAAAGAGTTTAATTGATCAATGATTCACAACTACTCATTCATCAGGCACAAGGACAATCTGAAACCAGGAAAGAGCACTTGAAAAAGTATTTAAGTTGAAAAAAGTCTCAACCAGGTTTAAACACATTAAATGCGAGCATGTCCTCAGGTCGGAAAATTCAATGGCTGACTCTTTAGCCATTATAGCTTATTCAGAAGCATATCATTGGATTCTTATACAAGAATATCTTTCGATAGTCACAACTACATAAATAAAAGGTGAAGTGGCAGAAAATCTACAATTATCCACCATAGTCTTTAAATATTGGAGGAATGAGATTCAAGAATTTATCACTAACAGAGTTTTATCTTAAAACAAAGCGTCTGCCAAAAAAATAAAGTACAAAGCTTGTGGATTTTATGTTCTAATAGGGGTTCTTTATAAAAAAAATTCAGCAGACCTCTCCTACGCTGCCTCAGATCTAATGAATCTCAAAGTGTTTTATCGGAACTACATGATGGGGAAGGATCAACATATTGTGGCTATAAATCTTTATCTAGATGCGCCTTGTTGTCATGGTATTATTGGCCCTCTATTCTGGTAGATGTCAAAGGTATGAAAAATAGAACCCATGTAACAGCGGTACCCATGGATTCTGTATCTGAAGCAATACCATTTGACATATGGGGACTTGATCTAGTTGGACCTCTTCCGATAGCTTTTGGGGGACATCGTACTGTAATTGTGGAAATAAATTATTTCTACAAGTGGGTAGAAGTTGTGCCCTTGTTCGGAACGAAATCTAAAGCAGTGATAAATTTTATCATATCCAACATATGTTGTGGATTTGGTATTCTTACGTGCATTACTAAGGATAATGGTCCCCGATTGGAAAATAAGGATATTAAAATATTTTATACATCAAGAGAACTGTGCAGTAACAAGGCTTGATGAGGAGGAGATTTACATCTAAAGTAAGAAGAATAAATTTTCAAATCGGAGATAAAGTGTTAATAAAATTATATTTACACATTAAGGAGAAGAAGTTCAGAAATCTGAATCCAAATTGGGAAGGACCATACATCGTATATGAAAGGGTTAGGCAAATAACATACAATCTTCTAAACAAAGAAGACAACATTTAGAAGTACCCTTGTAAATGCTGAACACTTAAGGTTATGTTTAGAATAAACTTATCTTGTAAATATTTACTTTGCTTTACTTCAATGTAAATACTTGGGGGCATACTATTTCCTAACCTGGTGGCGCCGGGAGGTTTTAATGAGGTGTCCGAATACCGGTCAATATAATATATTTTGCCTTTAAAAGTGTTTTTATTATATTTGGATGAATTAAAGACAAAATACCTTCAAATGGATTACCTCTGAATGGCTCTAATGAATTAAAGACAAAATGTCTTTGAATTGATTACCTTTGAATGACTCGGATGAATTAAAGACAAAATTCCTTCAAATGGATTACCTTTGAATGACTCAGATGAATTAAAGTTAAAATGCATTTAAATGGATTACCTTTGAATGCCTCGGATGAATTAAGGATATATTACTTTCAAGTGGAATTTCCTCGAATGACTTAATCAGATTTAATTTGTTTTACGTCGGGTAAAAACTCTCAAATTTTAAACATATTTAAGTACTTGGTTGAGATCAGATATTAATGAAAGTAAAATACGTAGTACGACATGAAGTGGATAAAAATAGAGATGGCAGAAAATACATTTTAATTAAAACCCGATCTACATAACAAAATGTCTTGTATACAACAAGGACTTATACAAATGAAGTCACAAAATAATCTGATTCGTAAACGACAAAATGTCTTGCATACATCAAGGAATTTAAGTTAAGATACTAATACATAAAAATTATTAACCTTAGGGCTTGTTCCTTTCGGTTTTCTTCTTCCCTGCCTCTTCTCCTTTGTTTTCTTCCTCTTTTTTCTGAATTATCATCATCTGTATCCCCCTCAGTGTCATCATCAGAGCCAAATTCATCTAAAGAAATGCCTAATTTATCACCAGCAGACATAGTATGAAAATGAATTTGATCATATGGCACAAACTTTCACAAATCCTAAAGAGACCGTTTGGGAAAGGTTTCATGAAACAACATTACCATATCCGATTTAATGGATTCTTCTCTTTTATTCATAATTTTCAATACACCATCAACATATGCATTGACAACATTGGCTATATCATTTGCAATGTTTTTTTAAGATTGGAAATTTTATCTTCTTTATTCTTTAGAAGATCTTCCACTTTTTTCTTCTCTTCGGATAAGTTTTGAAAGCTAACTTTATCTTTAGCCTACAACTCTTTCAAATAGGTGATCTTTTTTTGCAAATCATCAAACTTGAGTTGCAACTGATTGTGATCGGATTTGGATTGAACCAACTCATCTTTAAGGGTCTTCACTTCCTTATTCAAATATTCTACATGCTCTTTCTCCGCTACGATGGTACTTTGTAAATTTTAGTTTTCTTTACGAAGGGAAGTAATATCCTTGACTTGAGATCTAACATGCCTCTCCAAGTCAACTATCAACCTCATGTAGCCTAAAACTGTAGATCCTAGTTCATCATGTTCCTTTGACACTTTGAATGACTCCCCATCATGTGTCATAGCGTTCGAAATTGTAGTGGGCTTACAAAAAAATTATCAGAATCTTTAAAATTGAAGTTTCATATGTCATCTAGTTGATCAACACATTCGAAATAGGGTCTATCAGCATCATGAAGTACAAAGTAAGAAGGATTAACAAACACTTCTTTTTTATGAGGAACTTTAGTAAGAGTAATGGTATGAGGGGCTACGGATCAGAGTATGATCTCTGAACCAATAACAATTTTCTTTTTCTATACCTCTTTTTTGTCATTACCTTCTTTATTCCTTTTCCCCCTTCTTCTTCTTAACCATCGGAGATTTTCTCGACAGTAACTGCCATAACTTCCAATAGAATTGCATCAATTTTATCTGGAGGTCTCATGCTTCTCAGTTCGGGCTTGAAATGGTGCCCCCTCCTCCTCATTCTTCTTCTTTTTTCTTCTTAATCTTATCAAGATTCCTAGGAGCTATGGTTTTTTCTCATAGAAAAATCTTGTTATTAGCTTCCTCAATCCTATTAAGAATATCAGAAGATTGGGAATGGTAGTGAACTATTCCTATGAGAGCTCACAGATTGGATTTGTTCTCCATAGGTGATCTATCATCATATTTCATATGGTAAAACAAGTATGAAATCTACTTGACCATTTTCTAGCTACCCATTGATGCAGTTTGATGAAAGTTACTTTTCCATCTTCAAGGTGTTGTAAAATAGCTTTGAAAACACTGTAAAATAATTTTGATGTAAGAACCAATATCCAAACATAACAAAAGAAGTATTTTAAAAGAAAAATACTTACATGAAGATTTCCATTATCTTGTAAGCATACTCAGATTTCCTTTAGAGGTAATCTTTCTGCCATTTTCTTAAGCGCCACTAATAAAGAGAAACTGAGTTCTCTAAGGTTTATCAGCTTCCAATAAATCATTGACTACTTTATAGTCATTTCACATTTTGAAATAGTAAAAGAGAATGTTACCATTTCGATACAAACTAGCCACAACGGCGGATTGCTCCATAGGCATCAGAATTTTTGATAGCATTGATGCTATGATACTAACAAAAAGTGTAAACCAACCATTGAGGCTTAGTTCACTTGGGCGTAGTTTTACTAAGTGAAAATGTCTCAAGATTTCCAATTTAAAAAAAACTTGAGACCCCAATTGAGTACTTCAGTGTACACCACCAGCTCTCCTACCTTGCAGTCCATTGGAGTCTCTTCACGGACATGAATCGTGACTTTCATTGATTCAAAAAACCCCCACTTTTTATAAAGCTTATCCAAATTAGCTATTTAAGTATATATATATAAGATAGTTTTAGTAAAGCCATCAAGTATTTGACGCTACCCTTAGTGATATTGGGCATGACTCGCCCAACCAGACATTTGGGAAGTGATTTGGATTCCATTAAATAGGTATTTTTTTCTTTTTCTCGAGTTTCTTTTTCAATATCCCTATTATAATTTGATGTCTCCAAATATGTATTTTTACCACTGTCATCCATTCTCTCTTCCATCATTTGTGATCCCAATTCTGCTGGATCAACGGCCCGAGTACTAGGGTTTATCTTCCTCAATACGAGGAAGCTCAGTAGATGAATATATTGGAAGATTAGTGGTTATGGTTTCCCCCTCAATTGTTTTTTTAGAGAGATTGTTACTACCAGTGGAAATATCTGATGGTTTCTCCATTTCTTTCTTCTATGTGGAAGGTTTTTTTTAGCCTTAGAAATCTGGTAAGCCTACGAAGAGAATTTTCTTCGATGTTTGACCTCATAGGAATGAAAGTTGATGGAGATTTATGAGTGCTAACGACTTTTACTGATGGAGTCTTAGATGTCTGAGGATATTGGTTGGGGATTGTTTGAGATTGTGCAAGGCGCTGAGTTTAGAAACAGAGGGTTATCTTCTAGATGAAGAACTTCTGTCTAGTTCTAGAATTTGAGTCACCGGATAAGCGGGTAATCCGGCAACAATTTTGTCTTGCTTTTTTTCTTCCTCCAAATCAGACAGATTGAGCCAACCTCCTTTAATTAATGCAGTCCTCACTGTAAACATACAAACTATTAAAGAAATTAGAAGAAAAAAATAGAAAACTGAGTGAAAGTGTGAGTTTTTCTCGATCTAGAACTATAAAGATCAATCTATTTCTCACTCTAAAATGGAAACAATAAAAACTACCCTTATATATAAGTAAGGAATATATAATTTAGTGTCTTACTATGGAAGGGAAACCAACGGTAATAATATTAAATGTAGCTTCTTTTTCTTTTTTAGCAATAGATACCATTACCAAGAGAGAAACAATTCAGTATCTCTAATGACTACATGACGCGTGTCCTAGAAAAACTAATTGTTTAAAGTTGTGACCTTTCAATGAAAAGAGATTTAATAACCTCATTTGGATGCATTTTTGAAATCATTTACAATATTAGCTCTCTCGAAATACTCCAGAAAGAGCTAAGGGGGTTAGATGATATGGGTCGGCTTATTTTGGACGTCCTTTGCAGTAAACTGGATGGGAATTTATTTATAGGGGTAATTCAGACCAAATAATTAAAACTTGATGAGTAAACAGTAAGCTAAGTAAGCTTGATGACTCATCTAAGTTCCTAGTACATTGGATTATGGGCTTGGGGGCTCGTGAGATTGACCTAAATAGGTGACCCGACCGAATGGCGCGTGGATCTCAAAAAGAGTATAAATAACTCAACTATACTAAAAACATTAAATTGGTTGGACTTTTCTAAGAATATTAAATACAAGCACCTCTTTTTTCTTCCTAGATTCCATCAAGAATTTAATACCTCATAAACAAAAGATCTTCTAAAACTACTGCAAAATTATATTTCATCATCACCATATATGACCCTTATCAGTAGCTTGTTACTCGTGTCTTGTCAATATTCACATTTTCTTTTAGTTGTTTTGTATTACCTACAACTTACCGTTTGTTAGTCTTCAGTATAAGCTTACCTCGTCATTATAAGAAATATAGATTATCTGTAGTGGTATAACCTTATCCATACAAAAAGTCTTTGTGGATGGTTTTAGGAATTGGTTGTTTACATATTCAGAAATCAAATAGGAAAAAATATTGTCAAACTTTGGAACTATACTCTCTTCCTTCGACAAGATCACTGATATAGTTGAACCATTTCTAGTACCAACGGATGATATTAGTACATTACAGTAGTTAAAGATTATTTTCTTAAGTGGGTTGAATCCAAAATATTTATTAGTTCAGTTTGAGAGTGCTTTTCTTACAACCAATATATATTCCATACATAAAATTCCTAGAGTAATTACTAATGGTTCAACAACCCTTATGTTCTTCATATCATCCCAAAATGCATACCATCCTCTAAATGACTAAAATAAAATGAGAGAAAATAAAGGCATATGGTATGACTATTATATTGTGACGTATCCAATTAAACACATTGATAAAATACACAATTCATGTTGATTCATATGATGAAGGTTGCAATTCAACCATAAATAGTGATCTCGAACCAAAATGTCGTTTATATATCGTAAACGAACAAACAAGAAATAAAATAGCATATAGATATTTAAATGAGTAACGACATACACATGTAGTTAAGAATAAATCAAGAGATCATAAAAAGCAGTATGATTCGAGATTGACAAAATAAAACTTCAAAACGTGAGATATCATTCAATTTTTTTTTAACACGCACATAACGTAACTTTTGTAAACTATCATAATATCACAAAACAAGTTAAAAATATATATATATATATATATATATATATATATATATATATTCCTTTAAAATAAGGATTATTACCATGTTCGTACAAATTAAACAATTAAATGTATCATGGAGAAGTTTGGTTGTGACGTATTTTTCTTAGTGTTTTCAATTTAGTTACTATATATCAAATTTTGTAATTATTCTTTGCCTACTATTTTAATTTCTTTAATATAATAATCCAACCAATAAAAAAATATAACCTACACTCAAGGCTACTAAAGCTAAATAACTATAAGGCTATGAATTGCATCGTGCGAAACTACATAATTAACGATTATAAATCGCATACAAAACTATAAAAACTAATTACTAAATAATTAAAAGACTATAAGTTGAGGTAAAATTTGCTAAAGATAAATAAATAAATAGTTATAAACTACCGTATATATTGTACTAGCCTAATGTTTAAACGATTCAACATCGCACCTAAACCCGTAAAAGTTGGCTATAAGCCAAACTTAAGATTGTAAAAAATACTCAATATATTTAAGATAATATCATATAGTAGGGAAAAATAATTGTAAATAACAATACTTACAAATAATGTATAAAAACAAATATGTATTGCATACCCAAACACTTAATTTACACTTCAAGCCATAACAAAACATAAAAAAAAGTTTAACACTAGGTTCAAAAGACACTAAATGAATTATCAATGAAATTGTGGTTGCATATACTTGTTCAATTTTGTAATATTTTCATTTAAAATATAAAAAATGCATTAATTTCTCTAAATTATTTTTACGAACATATTGAACTTAATTTTGGGGTTCATATTAATAAAATCTTATTAAACGATAAAATTGACCTCTAATGTTTGGATATGATTATATTTACTAATTTTTATCCTTTTTCTAGACATGCACTATCACATATTCTTGGAATTTTATTATCAATTTTTTAACTTGTTAATCGTCTCATGCAAACTTTAAATATTTCCTACGCTTCTCATTTCTTTAAGCTAACTTATCATTTTGTATTGTATATACTTTTATAAATTATTTGTTTTATATATTATAATTATAAATAAATTTTTATAAAAGTTAAATATGAACTTGAGAATTGCTAAAAAAAGTCAAAACTATTCCGCGAAGTCGCACGAAATTAAAAATTGAAATTACTCCGTGAAGTTATTATTTTTGACGATTTTGCCCTTCACGAAAACTATAAATAAAAAAAATTAATCCGTGAAGTTACCATAATTTCGGTTTTGAAAACATTTTACTCTACCTTCTCTCTAGAAAAATTTAACAAAAACTAAACTAACAAATTATTATTTAAAGTAAACTAATAAAATTTTAAAATAAATAAACCTAAGAACTAAACCTAATAACTAACCTAAAAGTAATGTTTAATTTAATTAAGTAAATAAACTAAACCTAAGAAAACAGAAAAGATAACTTACCTTAGCCACCCTCAGTGTCGTCCTCATCCAAACAGCACCCAAACACCATCCAAACACCAAAAAGTAGTCGACTTCAACTTCACCGAATCGAGAACGGCAGCAGGTCGACCAACTTACTTACGCAGCCGAATCGATAGTAGTCCCTTAAAGCCAGCTACAACAGCCCCTCTCTACCTCCTCACACAAACCAGCCGAAACAGTTCATCCACGATAAGTTGATTCGATTTCGGTTCTTGTTACGGTGTTGATTTGGTTTTTTGTATACATGTTCTACTTTCGTACTAAGTGATAGGGGTCAAATTTTAGGGTTATTGATATGTTACGGTATCGATTTGATACCTTATGTCTGCAGGTGTTCTTCGCCACACGGGGCGAAGAACAGGGTTCCTACGCCATAGTTATGGCGCTGGCTGCTCCGGTCACCGGAATGGCCCGGGACCAGTTTATTCTTGTTCTTTGGTGTGTGTTAACCTGGTTTATGCTATTATTTGTCTAAAAACGCTTCGAGTATGACAATTTGTGTTTTCGACAAAACTTGACATTTAATATGTTTTTTATTTCAGGTGATGGATCATGGCGACGCCGCACAGTCTGCGGATGGCTCGCAGACGAGGAGAATAAAAAAGCGGAGTAGGGTACGGGAAGCAGGTCAGCCCGTTTTAGCTGCCGATTGAGCAGTTTCGATGGATGAGCTGCCTATAGTTTCCGGACCGCATGCGTCCGGATCGAGTTCAGCTTCTGCTTCCGCTTCCCGCGGATGACGCCATCCTCCCCCACCTACAGGGCAGCGTAGAGCTCCTCCTCCGTCCAGATTGCCACCGCTATTCGGCGAGGCTTTCATCTCCCACATTGTATACCACCTTTGGATGGGAGAGGTAATATTGAAATTCCAATTTGACACTTTATGACTATTTAGTTTTGTCGTATGCTAATTCGAACAAATCTTTTCAGGAGCGAGAGATGCGGCTGTATGCCCATTATCCTAGTCATAGAGCATGGAATTTGGCTGCACAGACTAAGGTACGCGTCGTAGTTGACGCCACTCCTTTCGGTCGTCTCATAGAGCCGTTCTATCACATGCACACACACTCCAACATGACGGAGGTTTTTCTAGAGTGGTGACATATGAAGACTAACACTTTCCATTTCTCGTTCGGAGAGATGGCGATTACTCTCGACGACGTCCACACCATTTTGGGACTCCCAGTTAAAGGTGAGCTTGCTGTGTTTCCCGTTATATCTAACAAGACTATGGCCATGCACGAGTGCACTGAACTGCTTATGGTGGATGAGTTTTCTTTCGTGACGGAGGTTGAGAAATGCAAGGGCGTTGGTTTGGGGTTTAAATGGATCTGGAGTAGGTTTAGTGGGTCAGAGTTCTGCGATGACAGCCATGGTCTGAGTGATCTGATGGTGGATGCGGCTGCCCGCGCCTACATATTACATATGTTCGGCACGGTCATATTCTCAGACAAGAGCAACATGTACTTCAATTACAAGTATTTGTTTTTGTTGCGCGATTTGACTCAGGATGGTGTCGGTAGGTACTCATGGGTTAGTGCTGTTCTCGCTTACTTGTACCACTATCTGGGTGAGGCCTCCCTTCACGACACGAGAACTATGGCCGGATGTATCGGTTTGCTGGACACATGGATACAGGATCATTTTGTCATGCTCCGTCCTGTTACTCGTTCCACTTACACTGAGCGCCAGCCCACTATTGCTAGATGGGATACAGCTGCAGCAGTATCTGACTTCCGGACGAAGCTGAACCTTCGTATCGACATCAACAACCTGGAAGAAAGCGATGTAAGTCTTATTTTTTAGTGATCCCAAAACTTATTTTTTATGTGTTTATGTTCATATCCGTTTGTATTGCAGATATTGTTTGATCCTTATCGTGCTATACGCGATCATTTCCCATTCGAACATATAGCATGGTTTCAAAATGTCATATGTGGTGTGGAGCACTCTCAGGGATACTATCCAGAGCGCGTTCAGCGGCAGTTTGGCCGTGTCCAGAGGACTATCGCGCATCCTTTGGTAGATATGCAGTTGAAGTCAAGGAGAAAACTGAAGATGATGGCGTATGCATTCGATGTGAATGATTGGGAGAACCGGGAGAGCAACAACTTGCATCAGGCCTTTTGGGGACCGATAATGGGAGACGAGATGGAGTCTTTTGTGAGCATGAGTACCTTCTCATTCATCAGAGGATTAGCTGGTTCAACCTCATCAACCCCGCTATCTACTCGCTCGATGACTATGTGCATGAGGATCGAGAGGAAGCTATCATCCGACATTTGCGTGCTGGTATGCGCAGGATCTCGTTGTTTCCTGGAGTTGGTGAGTTTGATCATGATTTTGATCGTCTAGCTGGGGCTTACGAGTATGTTTTGTCCACTGCCAGGAGACTTGCTTAGATACTTTGTTGTTTGTTTTGTTTGTATGATACTTAAACACTATTGTTGGTTACTATGATGGTCTGCTTGTTTTTTTATACGCGTACTATGCGGTTACTCAGTTTGAAGTTGATATATATGTATTTTCGCAATTGCTTAGATGTTTTGGTTGTTTTAAAACTATAGTATATTGAAGGAAAGTTGAAACGTAATTGAAACATAATTGAAACAGAGTTGAAACATAATTCTAACTTAATTCAAACATAATTGAAATATTAGTACTACCTAAAACAACACACATTCAGGAGTAACTTAAGTTAAACACAGACTACTCTAAACATAACAACTAGAAGGCACAAACACATAAATAGTGAAATGATCAGTCGTCGAAATCGTATCCCAAATTGTCACCCGAATCGTCCCCCTCATTCCTTGTCGTAATTATATCCTCTAGATACGCCACCATATCCCTACTGATGTAGTCTGCTACCGTCATGTTCCAGACCAAAGGTGATTCTTTCTTAATTCTAGCTGGTTGGAAAATCAGAGCAGTGAGCGGTCGGACGAAGCGGTACCTACATTTCATTTCGTCACGACTTTGCACTTGAACGTCTCCTAATGCCCATAGTTGAAATACATTTGACATAGGAGACGGTCGAAGAACGCATCGCTACTATCTTCCCCCATTTGTCGACGGACAACCTTCACCGCCTTAAGCATATGATAGTCTTCATCAGCTGTAAACTCCATGTATTCAAGTGTTTGTGTTTTTTTTGTAAGTAGACTCTTTGTTTCTATTATGAAATATTGTATTTTGTGACATGATTATATAGAATAGTTACTCTTGGCGGGAGCTATTGCGTTGGCGGGATTTTTTGGCTTAATGAGAATCGCATTTGGCGAGTGTTTTTTGGAGGGGATTAAAATGTTGGCGGGTATTTATTGGCGGGAGTTTTTGTGTTGGCGAAAGTTATTATGCCGGTTGGAGTTATTGGTAGGTTCCGGTTTAATTTAATTTAATAACAATTTAATTTAAATTCGAACGTTAAAAGTTGCTAACATTTATTGAGGTATGTCTTTTGAAAATCTCGAGTCCAAGACATTTGGTAATCTACCGGGGGATGGTTTAGCCGAGAATGACAGTATAGCCTTGATGTGGTTCGACGCATCCAGAGTGCCTAAACCAACGCATTGAACCCATTTTTCTTTATTTTTTGGCGGTTTTACTCCGGAATTAGTAAGAATATGTGCGGCGGCCGTTCTTGCGGTGCTACCGAGAGTGTCGACCGGGGTTGGTATACTAGCGGCGGGTGTTACCACTCGTGGAGTTTCGGCACTATCGTGGGACTCGAACATTTCTTGTTCGACGTATTCATGATACGAAGGATCCCTTTTCGTAGAATAATCACGTTGGACTTTGCTACCTTTAACGCGACCCCGACCCCGTCCACGACCACGGCTTCCAACACGTCCGGGAGTTCTACCGCGGGTTTTAACCTTCTCAAGGGGTTCGCAAAGGAGTGTAGTCGACGGATCCAAAAAAAATTGAATTTTTTGAGCCAATGACTTTGTTCGTAAATATCAAACTCTTCAAGTTTCGCATTTAGATTTGCGAAATTAAATTTTACTTCTTCTTCATCGGTGAGTTTAACTCGCGGAACGATATCTAGTCTCTTCCAATGATCATCTATAATACGAGTAGGTACATGGCCGTCCACTCTTCGGATTGCCTCAAGTTCGTGGGAACACGGCAAACCATAGATCCTACGATCGGTGCAAACGCACAAATATTTTTCACCACCGCTTTTATCAACATAGTTATCGTATACTATCGCCAATGCAATAGGTGATACGTACCCCCATAAAAATTTGAACGGTTTAAATTCTTGGAATTTGGGAATTAGACGGCACTTGCTAAGCTCCATCGATTGTTTAATGGTTGAATGTTGCATCGCTAACAAGCCATGTAATTTATCCCAAAATCCATCGAAATCCAATCGGCTAGACCCCGCATATTTTTTCAATGTAGCATGCGAGCTTTCCACCCTATTAGAGGTGTGATTATTGAAATGCATGATTTTGTTAGTATAAGCGTGAACAAACCTCTCTTTATAAAGCGTAATCCACGAGTCAACCATATAATCCACCGTCTTATCTTGGTCTTTGAACACCGACCGCATCTTGGCCAACCTCTCGTTCATCACCTCAACGGTATTGGATGAAACAACGTCGTTCCAAGCCGTCAAAAAAAATTTAGCCACATTTCCGTCTTGAAACATTTTTTTCGTTCTCCCGCTAACATTTTTATTGATATGCCACTCGCATAACATGTGACTAGCGCTAGGGAATATTTTGTCGATGCTATTCATCAAGGCTAGTTCACGGTCCGTAACGATAACACAAGGTAATTCACAATCATTCTCCTCCATTACCGTTTTCAAGCATCCCAATGACCATTCGTAGTGGTCTTGTTTTTCACTCACCATAAACGTGAAACCAATGCAAAACGTTTTGTTGGTCGATGTTACCCCGACTACTTCGAACAAAGGCATCCCATAACGAATAACTTTATACGTGCTATCCATGATTAGCAAGTGTGAGAAGGTCCGTAGTAAATAAATACTAAGCGGATGTGCGAAAAACAAATCGGTTATGACGTTAGAGCCGCCATTCCCCGTCCATACCCAATACTTGTACTTGTGCAATTGTAATTTAACTAACAAGCATTGTATTTGGGATCGACCACCGTTTTCAACCATCCTCGTTCTTTGACGGTGATTGTAAACGTGACGGATATTTGAAGCATTCTCTGGATCGGCCTTTTTCAAAGCACCAAATATTTTTCGCGGACTTGTCCCGTTCACCGTCAAAAGATCAACAAGATCTTTTTCCTTCCGTTTTAACTTGGACCATTTCAAATGTCCTTCGGCATACTTAATCGATTCGTGGTTGTGCTTCCCGGAAAGGACACTAAGAGCCCACTTATTATCTCATTTTACCGGATTACCTACCAAATGAAAAGGGAAATTTATTTTTTTTTCTACCGGTAGCCTTACGCTTACAGTCGCACTCTTTAACGGCCGAATTGAAAATTCTGGATCGCTCGCACCGATAATCCACTCTCGGTGTTCTCCCCCTTTTCCTTACCTCCTTCGATGCTACGTTTATCGAAAAACCCAACGTCTTTCCCCTACATTTTACCCACTCAGTCATTGAGTCTAAGCTATACTCGTCGTGAGTGGTGAAATGGTGAGCGTAGGCCGAAACAAGCAACATATCGCATTCGGTCACCTCTTGCAATATGCAAGAAGTAGAAAAACAAATTAAACCGGCCTTCCGGAGAAGTTAAGCCCATTTCTCCAATAAAAAGGCGTAGGACACCATCCCTACGCTAGCGTGTGGCGTATGCAAAGTCCCCCATGCCAATAGACGGCATGGGAATCATGTCCTACGCCTTCTCATTGGCGTACGCTGTGTCGTCCACGCAGAGGGTGGCGAAGAACATCAAATACGTGCTTTTTCAAAAAATCTATTTTTTCACGAAAATGAAAAAAGGAAATGCAATGTACCTCCTCAGCGACCATGCTGCTCTGCGTGGGAAGTGCTTCCGACTCTTTTCCGTCCATGTTGTAAAGGTTTTGAAGTTTTTGAGAAAATGGGTTTTGTTGGTTGTTAAGTTTCTATTTTTAGTAGGTTTGAAGAAGATGAAGTTTGAAATTATGTTTGCAACTTCATGGAGTAGTTTGGACTCTAAAATGGCATGAATTGTAATTAATTTTACTTCCAAGGCTTTTTTGGTTTTTTGGTTAGTGGCATTTTTGTAAATATTGAAAATCAGAAACATGCGACTTCGCACAGTAGTTTTGACTTTTTTTTAGCAATTCCCTATGAACTTTAGCATATCTGTTATATTGTGTCCTTTATTAATTTTATTCTTATCTCCTAATTTTCCCAACTAAGTTAGTATGATTATAAATATTATTTATAAAAATAAATTTATTATATAATTAAAAATCAAACGATAAAAAGATAAATCATTCTCAAATAAACATAGTATCTACTTAAAGATTAAACTCAATTTGTCGCGGAAAATATTCAACAATAATCAAATATGTCACGTTGACATCATTTATATAAATTGAAGATTATTCATAAATATTTTATGTCAAGCATTTATACTCTTTGCCTCTTAATAATACTCATATATAAGAAAATTGTAGTGATGTATGTGCTCGATACCAACTTACTTTTATATAATGTAATATAGACGATGATGGATATGTAATTAAACTCTCGTATACATGTCCATCTTGGACATCTTTAATGAACATCATGTGGTCCTATTAGTTATATTTTATAATAACATAGCTTGATAAAGTTCCAAAACCTTTCTACTCTTTTCCTGAAATATTTTGGAAACTAGAATAAATTTTTCCCATCGACTATGCTTCTTTTTGTATAACTTTATGGGGTTCATTCACCATGTTTGGTATAACATATCATTTGTATATCATGGTTAGAGTTTATGTGCTATTGAATTGTAATAAAAACAATTCTTAAGTCGTTTTCATTATTTTATGCTTAAAAAGGTCTCACGAATTTGTGACCTTGAATTCCTTTATTGATAAATGGCTAATAATTGATGAAAATGAAATAAATTTGATATTTTAACCTATTTTATAGACTCATTTTTACAATAGATGATTCATTGGCTTGATAATTTTCATTTTCATGAGCGTATTGCACAAACTCTATTTTCTATGAATTTTTTGGTTTATAGTCCAATATTAAATTAATAGAACATTTATGTTAAACTATGTATGCAAAAAATAATGTAAATTTCTTAAATGTATAAAAAATGATATACTTTCTTAAATATATGCATGTTAGTTAGTATATGCTATGATATTGAGTTTTGCTACAAAAAATTATGTAGGCAAACGAGACAACTAAATGTTTACATCTACGTGTTTTACAGCTGAATATAAGAGATAACTAAATCAACATGTGGACATTCTCTTGAAAAAAATATTTCAATATATTATCGTGAAAGTTAAGTGACTCTAGTACTAACAACTCAATGTTTATAAGACAGCTAAATGTATTGCCTTGAATATTTAAGAAAACAACTAAACATATACCAAATTGACTACACCTGAATGTGTTATATGTGATTTTTTTACAACCAAATATTTTAAATAAAGAGTTAATGATTTAGATAACTCAACTAAATGTTCACATGACACCTAAATATTTGATTTTGACTATATAAAATGACAAATAAATATATACCAAATTTAGTAGAACTAAATGTCTTATATGTATATTTTTCACAACGAAATGTCTAAAAAATAAACTCAACTAAATGTTTGTATGATAGTTATATGTTCGGTCTTGAATATATAAAGTGACAAGTAAAAATATATACCAAATTAACTACAAGTAAATATATGTATGGTATAGTGACTATGAGATGGTTTTTTGTATTGCATGTGAGTGATTTGGTATACATTTATAATAATGCTTATAGTCTTTAATGGAGATTAATAACGTAAAAAACTATTCTTCAAAAACTTGAGTGGTACTTGACTGTGCTTATACACTATATATTTATTTCGTGGACTTAATATTGAAGCAAGACATTGGTTATGTGTAGTTTTGACATGCTATTTAAAGCCCTTTAATTTGCTAATTTTTGTTGTTAAGGTTCTTTAACTTTCATTTTCATAATAATTTGTGTCTTATTAAGATATATATGAAGTGTTAATTTGAAAATATTATTGGTTGGCATGATCATGCAACGAGTAGTTTTTTAAGCACCAATGAATAAAAGGTAAACAAAAGCATAGTTTTATATTCATAAGACAAAAATTAAACTCGTACAGGTTCAAATTGTTTTGTTACTAGAAATTAAACACAAATATCATATTCATTACTATAAAGATACCACAATATCTAGCAGCACCTTCCTCGCTTCACTAGATAATGTCCTCGTATAAACCACATAAGTAACCAATATGTTTGATGTGTTTGACTCATATTTCTAGACTTGTGGATGTTTTTTGGTCCTTTTGTAGGAACAAACAAGACGATGGATCTTGTTTTTCATTTATAACAAAAAATAATATAATATTTCATATATACCCACTCGTTCATTAACTGAGTCACAACAATGAAGCTGTAGGTAGACAATTATTTTACTTTTGGATTTTCAGTTTAATCATGCAACGATTATAAATATTCATATTCTCTATGTTATGATTTGATCATCTTTTGTTTTTATATTAGAGTCTTGACTAATAATATCTTTGACTGAATTCAAAAGATATATATTGAGAGATAAATATTATAATGAATAGACATTATAAACATAAACTTAACTTCATATCTTCATTTAATTATTCAAAATATTATTATTAGTAGTCGATAATATTATATGCACTAGACGATAACAAATCTTATATTTCTAGAGTAAATACATTACATTGACACGTGTTGAAAGAAACTAAGTAGATGTATTTCATTAACAACACATGTACCAGAAATTAAATGTATGACCACTACTAGAACATAAATTTGCATATTAATTCAGTTGTAAGTAATTAACCTTATAATCATCGGCCATTCCCATCATATGCTTAATAAACTTCTTCATCTAATAATACTAAGTAATATAATTCACAATTAAATACTTAAAAACGTAGAGCATGTTATAAAAACGGTAAACAAATTAAAAAGACATACAAGTTTCCACATAATTTTCCTAATATAAGCATGAATAACATAGAAATGTTGGATTAATAATATTAATCAATTTTTTGGAAATGAACTAACATATTTTTTTAGAAAATATACTATAAAGAAAACATGATAATCCTGTATTTATCAAGTATATCTATAATTATAATATAAGTGATTTTATAAACTTCCAAATAAAAAAAATATATAAACAAAACATGTCGGTAGATAAGAAAAACAATATGTAAAATAAAAGAATAACCTCGTTATTATCTAAAGTGAGGTTGGCTTTCAACGATGAAATTTTACTAAGTTTGGTTCCAACATAGTCTAGGCAAAATCCTATGTTTCTGAATAAGTTTTATCCTTCACTTATATAAATGTAAGACTATATTAAAATTTAGTTTCTTATTTATCAACTTAACATGTCAACGATATGTTTTATATTGAAATCTAAGTTACTTTATATATATATATATATATATATATATATATATTATAGTTAAATTTGTTATATGTGAAATTTTTACAACTTAATATTTTGAAAATAGACAATAAGTTTATATTACTAAGTAAAATATTCATAAAATAATTGAATCTACGACATAGTATCTAAATATATACTAATTAACTACAATTTAATGTTCATAGATAGTCGTGTATATTTTTCAAACATAGTATCAAGATAATTAGTTTTTTTACTAAAGTGTGAGACATCAAATAAAAACATGTATATAAACCGATTTTACAGAGTGAAAGGGTAAATAAAATTAATGAAATAGGGTTCAAATATATATACTCAGTTTCAACTAAGAAATCTCATTAAGTTGTTTTTATCTTATTGATGAAAATGATAGGTTTTTTTATAAATGTATCACATCGACTTACATGTTTGATTTGGAAAATAATATCTGGTTGTGTCTTTATTTTGGAGGAATTATTTATAACTACGCGAGTTTTGTAAGTTAATATTTGTTTACTTTACAATTAAGTTTCAATATGATTGGGTATAAAAGTTGATTTATCAATTTTTTTACATTTTTTAGCAATCTGCCATTAATGTTCAGGAGTTCCAAAGATTCTTTGAAGCAAACTTAACAAAAAATATCACCATTACCATTGAAGACTACATCACATCTCTAAAATGTTTGAGTAATATGTTCAATGTTGTTGTCTTTATAAAGTTATTCTTTCAAGTTTATAAAATGCTGAAAATAGTAGAAATTGACTAGCCATACACGATAATTACCACCCTATAACAGCCCCTAACCCTTGCAAAAGTTCAAAGGTGTAGGATAGACTAATTAAAGTTAGAGACAATGCAGAGAAATTCATCTACTGGAAGGTGGGAGAAGGGGGAATTGATTCTTGGTTAGAACATTGGTGCTCTCCCTCTCATTTCATCATTCTAGACTTTAAGTTAGACAATACATGATATAAGCCTATGAAGTTAGAAAATATTAGGCTAATGGGCAATAGAATATGGAAAATATTAATAGGTTCTTTTCTTATGCTACTATTGATGAAATCAGGAAGATTTCTTTGAACACAAACAAAGACTCCATCAAATGGGCTCATGCTCAATCTGCTAAATACAATACTAAAGACACTTGGAATGCTATGAGAATAAGCATAATAAGTCCAACTTTTTAAAAAAAATCTAGAACCCTATATTACCCAAGAAATTCTCTTTCTTGGTTTGAATAATAGTTCACAATTGGATTCTTATAGACTCTATTCTCCAAAACAAAGCCTTCCAAATGGCATATAAATGTCAGCATTATGATAATTAAAAGACAATTAATCATGTCATTATTCAATGTTCAAAGATCTGGGATGTCTGGTTTTTCTTTGCATCAATGTTCAAGATCTTAATCACCAGAAACATGTCTTATACTCACATGTTTAGAAACTAGTTTCGATCTACCAACAAGGATATTCATATCATAAATATTTTATCAGTTATTATTTCATGGGTTAACTGGTCTATCAGAAACAAGAAGAAGCACAGTGATCTCTCTATCAATGTTAACTCTATGATTGACTATATCATTCATATCTTATATGGCCTTGATCAAGGAAAGCTTCTCAAAATAATTCAGTAAGGTAAAGATAGTAATGTATAAATTCATCTGAGTTGTGTTTATCACCTTGAAAAGCTTATAATATTTCTATATCTCAAGTGGAAGCATTCTAAAAATAAAAGATATAAACTTAATTCTGACGAAACTTACAATTTCACTGGTGAAGCAAGTGGAGGAGGATTAATCAGGGACCATAAAGATGACATATTTGCAGGTTTTGGAAGAACTTACGGAAAACAGTCTTCCAAAGTGGCTGAATGCATGACTCTTCTTGACGGGCTCATAATCTGTAAGGTTAAGGGCATCAATTCTCTAGATATTGAAACAGATTCGAGCATATTAACTGAAATGATTCTAAAGGGCAAGACTCTTTGGTATCTGGATCCTATAGTAGGCTATCGTGAACGAAACGTTACAGCAGACTGGATTTCAAAGCATACTCTAAAAAACGGAGAAAACAAAGACTACAATCTAGACCAAATACCAAACAAGCTCAGAGTGATTATTCTACTTGAAAGTTTGGGTACATCATAACATAAATGAATAATTTAATCATTTGAAGATCATTCAAGATGAATATTTACCTTATGAAGCAAGGAGGGTTGATAGTGATTAATTCATCTGCAAGCTTTCCCGAAGTTATCCTTTATAAACTTTCGTTCACCTAAGATGGAGAGCGCGAGTAGCACCTCTGGTTTTATCAAACATAACATAAAAACCACCACATTACAGTTTTATAAAGTGTACCATAAATGATAGATATAAGTGGTGTGTGTATATGAACATATAAATCAAGCAACAACATCCAATATGTATGTACCAAAGGAGAAAGAATTATAACTAGCTTGTGAATGGTACAAAAATACTTGCATTTCTTAATAAGATTTGAAGCGGGGAGTTGGAAAGTGCCAGACGCACATAACCTAAGTGGGATAAACTTTTCTTTAAATGGTATTCAAGATATATAATTTTCTTGGCTATCTAATTTTATTCGAGCGTATGAGAGAATCATTATGTTATTTGGTTGCAAAACAAAATTAACATCAAACGAGTAAGCACAAGTCTGAAGTTTGATTAGCCTAGTCAACCATTTTAAAATGTATAGTTGTTCTGGTTTTATATCTGATGGGAGGCATATACCATAGTAAAAAATATATTGAAGAATCAACTAATAACTCTTCTCATATGTATTATATACGGAAAATAAATATCAGGTTTATATCTCACATTCAACAACTAAAAAGTCAACCCAATTATCTTGTTATTTATTTAGCTATTATGTTAGACATATAACTAAATGTTTACTTTTATAGATAAATATTAACCTGCTTAGCTAAATGTTTACCTTGACAACTACATGTTTATCTTGACAACACAAATTTGTAACATGGCAGCTAAATGTTTACCTTGAGATAAACGCTTACCTTTATAGCTATATGTTTACCTTGACAACTAAATTTGTAACATGTTACCTAAAATTTTATATTGACAACTAAATGTTTGTTTTAGTAAATAAATTTGTAACATGACAACTAAATATATAAACATGACAACAAAATATTTACTTTGATAGCTAAATATTTACCTTGATAGCTAACGTGTTTATTTTGACAGCTAAATGTCTAATATGACAACTAAATATCAATTTTGACAACTAAATGTACAAGAGAATAAGATTAACTCTAGTAGAGATCAATCAAATTTGTGAACACTGCGACCCAAATTTTGCAAAGAAACTAATAATTGAGTTAAAAAGTAACTAAAATTAAAACAAATAGTCATTATTTGTTTGATAATTTTGCAAATGATAGTGGTAACTAACTAAAATAATAATATTTTATACAAATATTATTTAAGAAAAAATAAATACAAATACAATATGTTTTGATGAGAGTATGTCATTCAAAGATGGCAAGATAACATGACGAATAATAAATACATAATTTCAATATTTTCCTAAAAGTTACCTGGCATTGCATACCAAAATAAAATATGATTGAAAAAATAGAAATTAAACTAATTACAAACATATAAACAATATGGTAATATATTACGTGCTTGAATATTTCTCTCAACTTGCAGAGTAAAAAACTAACAATTTTTTATTTATTTTGTTTAGTACTACAAAGATCATGAATTAACATGTAACATTGTTTGTTTCATAGATAACTCAAAAATATAGATCATATTTACACGCGTGTATCTGGTTAGAACTATGAAGTTAGTTATATTTGGTTGTTTCAGATAATGGTACGGTATATCATGTCTTTTAAAAAATCTCATCACATGGATATTTGGAATTATTTCATGATTGTTGTAGTAATATATATTTTAAAGAACATCATCAGCTTTAAGCATGTGTGTGTAACAATAGGCCTTATCACACAAATTGTTTCCACCTAAAGTTTTCCATCATGCTAATGATGTAACATCTCGATCAAGCAGGGCTTCTACAGATACACAGAAGTATTTGTTATTACATACATGAATATGATACATAAAGCAGATGATAAAACACGTACATGATTTGAAGCAAGGAAAATGATCTTATTTATGAGATCTATAATTGGAACCCGAACAAAATGTTTAAGGGCACCAAACAGATTTGTTGAAGTTACAAAATTTACAAAGAGAGAATGATGGATCATCGTTTAAGGAATAGTCTTCTCGCATCGAAAACAAGTTATGTCAATGATATTCTATAAGGTCCATACTTGCTCGCGGGACACGTCAACATTAAATGAGATCTAAATCTCGGATTACCTAAATAATGGGGTTGGATAGGCATGACATGTACCTTTATATTGTTTTCGTGGTTAGCATTTCTTTAACCATGTCATTCGCACGATTGACAACTAAAATTTGTTCGACTATTTTATTTAACTTCAAAATTTATCACAATGTTACAAAATTTTAAACACTATTTTCTTAGAGAAAGAAAGAAAAAATCATAGATTGTATCACATTGTGACAAAATATTATACAACAAAGTCCATAACTCATAAAAATAAAGCAATGAAAATCATATTATTATCACCAATACATTCAATAAATTTTTTTGAAATAACAAAGAAAAATTTAATATGACGCTCATCAATATTGTCATCGATTTACATAATAACGCAATTTGATAACAATACAGAAATATCATACGCTTATGAAATAAACTCATACGATAAGTAGTAAAATAAACATATATGGTCTCATGCGTATATGCAAAAATATTCTAGGTTTCACGATGAGATTATAAATTTGGTGATTATAATTTTATCCTCAAAAAACAATATAGTCATTTTATGAGATGCAAAAGAAAAAATTAAATATACTGTTTAAATAAATATTGGATAACAAATAAACCTAGTAATCACTATTTTGCCAATACATTATTGAATTTACAAAATGGATAATCAATAATTGACATGCGTGAATTTGATGATCATTCAAGGACATCTAATTTAAGAAGACATATTTCTTCACGTACTTGTCATTTTAAGAGTTTGTAACGTAGCAAAAACTCAACATCATTTATAACAACGTTATAACCATTAGTTTAGAGCTTAATCTCAATCAATTATTAAATTGTAAACAATTTAATTATAAAATCAAATCATCGATAGTGATTAAAACTTAAATTCGGAGAGACTTCATTTTACTGACACTAATTGCAATAGAAATGTTAATTTAATGGTACCTAAAAAGATTGAAGAATTTAAGAATTTTGAATTTTTATAAATATTAAAATATATGTTATAAAAAACACGGTTTAGTTCCCTATTAAAATATTTTAGTCATTTGATTATAAGTATATTCTAAATAATCAAAATTATCTTTGACCGTCTCAAGTAATATCTGAGATACTTTCCCGCAAATTATAACCGTTTTCAAAGCTGTGTTTACTTATACGTTATTTGTTTATGTTTAGAATTACAAAATTTTCAACTAATAAATTCTAGATTGTATCTAGAAGTAATCTTTAATAGTGTAATTCATCATACCAAATGTCCATATCAACTCGATTGATACATGTGCCAACTAAAAAGTTATGAATGATTGAATTGAATATGCTGATCGAAAAAGGGAATATGCACTTAACAACTTACTTTATTGATTCATTTTGGATTTGTCGCCAAAATGTGACACGTACCTACATATGTTGATTATTGGTTACGTATATTATTCCAAACTTAGGATTATAAAATTGTACTCAATCAACACCCGGTCAACTTTTCTAATATATTTTCTTACATTATTGTTACTTTCCTAAACAAAATCTCAACTTAAGAGACTACCTAACATTTTCATAAAATTAAGAAATGGTACAAAGACTAAACCGAATCGTTTAATTAGGCTATATAATAACGTTTTCTTTTAACATGAATCAATTTATGATTAAAAATGCGAAAAATAATTTATTCCATAAATTGAATACTTATGGGTAAAATATTAAGTTGGAATAACAGTAATACGGTTACTTATATTATTTTTTTAATGTCGGTGTGAACAGGGTGCATATCGGTTGAACTAAAATTTAGTTAGACGGAAAAAATTTAATCTAATATTTTAGAATTGAGTTCTAAAAATTTAATAAGGTTGTGGTTTAAGAGAAAAGTTAATATTTTTATGCAACTTAATGAAATTTATTTTCGCTTAATATAAAAGCAAATCTTTAATACTAGTTTTAGGATCACATCACAATATGATAAAGTTATAGATCTTATCTCTTCTCACGTCTAATTTGCATGGATCTGCTAGGGATTGTGCTTATGTCAATTCATAAGCTATTAGAAAATCCATATCTCTCAAATTATTACATTTCAATACAGTTTTACCGGAGAGAATCGTTATAACAAAACCGTAACGATTATGTTATATTATTTCATGTTTTATTTATACCATAGAGAAATTAGAATTCTTGAATTTGTTGGTTATGGATATCATCAATTAAACTGTGTATTCTAACGATATATTTTAATCGTGATTTTGTTTTATCATTGTTGTTTAAATCATTTGTAATTTTTTTTTAGATTATTCAAATTTGAAAGTAATTGTTCAAATGTTTTAAGTTTTATTATGTCTCTAATAACAAGAATAGATTAATAAACACAAAATAAAAGTTAAATGTATAGTGTTATAAATAATAAGGTCGCCATTATCGGAGTGTAGTGCATTGGGCAAGATGTGACTTAATAAAGAGCAAACTGAGTGAAGCGGACATGTAGCGACAATGAGTCAATGTCAAAACGAGAGGTAGTCGCCTCACAATGAAGCATCATGCAAACCATAAGGAAAGATCACCACTCGTGACCATGCCAAGGGACGGCGAGGCTATCTTACAAAAAGTAACCGAGCAAAATTTACACACAAATAGTAACATAACTTGATTGAGGTTTGCCCAACCAATAAAATGACCGGGCAGAGATCGTCAACTAGCGAGCTCAATTAGGGTCCATCCAAGCACACACATTACCGAGCAGATGCCACATACAAAGAATAATGGATAGAGCGAGGTCCATCAAGAAATGACCTGCGTTTACGGAAGCCTGTAAAGCGTAGCCATCAACAACGCTTAATCAAGATATCTTAAAGAGGTCAACAAGTACTAAAGGCATTGTTGACTCGATGGTCCACATAACGCACCACAACTAAAGTAATGACCATGATTATAGGTTCATTATCATATATGTAAGTCCACGATCATAATTAGTGGATTTATGTGATTAGTGGGAAAGTGAAACTGCTTTGTAAATAATATAAACATGATCACTATTATGTAAAAACTATTTTTTCTTCTTGGATCAATAAAATTAATACTTGGCAACTGTGCGTGAGTTATTTTCCTTAACAAATTTGGTGTCGTATGTGGGAACTCTAAAAAATGCACATACAACTCATTTTGAACCAATGGCAGTCATAAGGTCTAAGATAAAAAAAAAGGAAGCCTCCGAAATAAATATTTTGATACCAAACCAAACCATGGTACCAGACTAAGTCGTCGGGAAACATTAGGCATGCGATAGGACTCTATAAGAAAACCATAGTGTGAGAGCAGTCGAGGTACCAGTTTGTAAGCACCCTGCATCCGTCGATCCTGAAATCATCCCATTCACAGCTGACGCCACAGCGGAGCACGTGGAGCCCATAATCGGAGATAAAAATCCCACTGGTGCTTATGGGATCTAGCGATCGGAGCAACAAGTTTTAATAATACAACAAACTTAGAAAAGTGTTACTAACGACCAAGAAATTAAAGACCAAGCAGCCAAAGCAACCCTAGTGGAGATTAATGATGCCCTTCACGCGTTAACGGTTTAGATACAAGGTGGTAGCAGAGGGAGAAAGTGATAAAGAGTAGAGGCCCTTTGGGCCCAACAAAGAGACATATCGTTAAAAAACAAGGAGCATAACGAGGGGGAATGATAAAGTAGCGGCAAAATGGTTCAAAGAATGGGAAAAACACCACGAGGGCAGATAATCCGCTCTCAAAAGGGCAAAGGAAAACAAATTTGTTGGTAATAATAGATCTCGGCGTGAAAGCGACTTTATCATGGACCTTTACCAGAGAATAGGTGAGATACTCAAAATCTACGTCAAACGTTTTGTACATGCCATGAACACCTTGCTAGATCTGGATGAAATACGACAGTTTATTTGCTAAAGAGAGGCCTCAACATGATAATTGAACTGTATACCATTCTGGTTCGTTTTCCAGTTAAGAATGTATGGGAACTCCTAGCTTTAGCTGATCCGTTTATCAAAGTGGATGATGCAACAAAAGGTGAATCCCCCGATCGAGTTGCGCAATGTATCGTACGACAGAAGCAGATTGGAAGAGACGCCTCAACGCGAAGGGCATATGGGTGCAAGTAATCATCGGGTCGCACCCTAAAAAATCCCAATGCGATATTTTACTTCACTGACCGATACTATTTTCATCATCTAAGATTGAACCAAGGACATGATGTGATATCTCCTCCCTCCCCTCATACTATGAGTACACCCACCCACAAGCGTTCAAGGAGATATTTTTATTCTTACCACAATGACCACGGTCATCCAAAATATGAGTGTTGGCAGTTAAAGGAAGAGATCTAAGGATTAATTAACATTGGTGAGCTCATTAAATCTTTTAAGAAATAAGAGTACTATCGTTAAAATGACCAGAAATAAGAGCCTCGCTTGGAAAATAACAAGACTCAATGGGAGGTAAAATGGTTGACAAAAGAAAACAACAATGGCTTTTTATAATTTCAAAGGGGGGGAGGGGGACTTTGGCATATGAAGATCAACAGTCTAGAAAGAAGATGAAGGCCGACCGGGAGGTAAATGCAGTTAAGGGTTCTTCCTACCATAGTCAAGAGGGGGGCTTAGACACAGGGCTACGAAGAGGGAGGTCAAGATGTTTTTTATGATTTTCGACGCCCCAAGATTTCATAAAACACCATTATTGAACGATCGTGTTTGCATCAGATGAAGGCTACAGCCTATACCTTGAGTAAATACATCAAGTACCCAGTTGGAAACTCAATGGGGATCATAAGGGGAAGCCACCAAACCGCCAGAACCTGTTACTCGGTGTCAGCCGATCCCATCAAATCGATACAATAGCAATTAACTAGCGAGGGAGAGAAAGACCAACCAAACAACATACGTTAATGATGAGCTGGTGGCAGAGGATCGTATGTTATGCATTGGTAACAATATGTATTCTACTTTTAGAAGTTCTTTGATAGTTTTAAACAAGATTTAGATATTTTTTCATGGGTTGCTAATGATATGTCAAGGGTGGACCCTTCGGTAATCTTTTATGAATTAGCGATAGATCGATATGCCAAGCTTATTAGGCAGAAATGTCGGCCGTTTTCAATAGAGAAGCATGAGACCATCATGAGTAAAGTCGAAAAATTATTTTGGCTAGGGCATATACGCCCCGATCAATACCTCGTCAGGGCAGCAAATGCTGTGTTGGTTAAGAAGAAGGGAGAACACTGGTGCATGTGCGTTGACTTCCCCCTGAATCAAGCATGCCCAAAAGACGCATTCATATTACCTAGTGTTGACCAGCTCGTGGACTAAGACTCATGATGTGAATATATGTTTTTTATGGATGCATACTCTAGCTATAATAAAATCCGTTTACACCCTTATGATGAGGAACACACGATATTCCAAACAAAGCAGTGGCTATACAGTTATGCTCTTCGGTTTAAAGAACGTCGGCTCTACATACCAATACCTCACCAATCAAATCTTCAAAGATCAACTGGGACACTATATCGAGGCATACATCGATGATATAATCGTTAAAACCAACACGTTTGAGCAACATCTTGAGGTGTTGAGTAACATTTTCACCGTTTTGCGTAAGTATAATCTCAAGTTAAATACGCTCAAGTGTTATTTCGGGATTTGTAGTTGGAAATTACTTGGGATATGTCATCAGCAAAAGCGAAATGAAACGGATCCCGTGCATTTAAGAGTAGTAATCTAGATAGAGCCACCGAATAATATAAAGGAGGTCTAATGTTTAATCGGGCGCCTCACAACGCTATCTTGGTTTATCTCACAAGCCTCTAATAAAAATCATCCTTTGCTCGAAGTGTTACTGAGAGAAAAAAAGTCTGAACGGTAAAAGGAGTGTGACGCAACTTTTCTCGCACCAAAAACTTATCTCGCGTCGTCAGAGATCCTCTTTGCTTCTACAATGGGTGAAATTTTATACCTCTATCTATATGTTTCTCCTTTTACAGTTAGTGTTGTGCTCGTCTGTGAGCCCTATAGTGTACAAAAACCTGTATAGTATACAAGCACGACCTTGGTGGATGCTGAGACTCACTAACTCAATTTGCAAAAGCCTTCCCTAAGACTTGTGGTGGCTGATAAAAAATGCACCCTTATTTTCAGGGCCACATGATTACAGTGCGAACTTATTTTCCCAAACAAAATGTATTACTAAAGTCAGATATTTTTGGCCGCCTTACCAAATGGTCCATCAAGCTAGGTGAACATGATATCAAGTTTGAGTCACGCGTCACGATTAAGGGAAGATCATCACCGATTTCATTACAGAATTCTCCGCACATCACTGTGAACTGGGCTTTACCGACCCTCGTCCGATGCCTCGTATCTGGAGTGAACATTGGAAGTAGATGGAGCCTCAAGTACATCAGGTGATAGAGCCAACATAGTTATGAATCTACCCACAAAGGTGGAAATCCGACAAGTCATCCACCTTAGCTTTTTGGTAACCAACAATGCGGCATAATATGAGGTAATCATTGGAGGAATGAGGCTAGCTCATACAAGTGGAGCTAATGTGCTTTGTATCTGATCTTATTCACAGATAATCATCAATCAAGCTAAGGGTACCTACGACGCCAAAAAATAAGGAATCCGCAGTTATCTAGCCATTTTAAAAGAATATGATTCTAAGTTTCACGAGCAAGTCTCTCGCCTCGATAAATATGTCGCTGATGCCTTGACTAAATTTGCAGCTTCAGGGGAACATCCATTGGTGATATTGTAAAGCCATCCAACCACTAAGGCATCTACATTCCATGACAACATCTACACAATCGATACCGCTACTAATTGGCGACAACTTTATTTACTCTACGTGGGTGATGGTACCTTCCCATCAAATAAAGCAACGGCTAGGGCACTATAACTGCATGCTGCAAAATATTCCCAATTGGATAATGTTCTTTATCAAAAAATTATGACACGATCGTTGTTCTTTTGTTTATGGAGTTACCCAAAAAAAATTCATAACCACAATGATATAAAAAAAAAGCCAAACTTCTAAACATCTATCATAACTCTCGTAATAATAACCCCATCAATTTTTGGAATAATCAACAAACCGTCATCATAGAGAGTGACTAAACCCCTCAAGTCGTCATCATTAAAAACTAATAATAATATAGGAACGTTGTTATATACATTAATGATTCGTCTAAAAAATCACTTCTAAAAATTCTTGATAAAATATCACCTCTAAATATAGTGCAGAATATTTGTTTATCAGCTTTATCTTTTTTTGGAGCTATCTCATTTGTATTTTCATCTCTCTTTTTAATTTTTTTTTATGAACTCAATTAACTATTTGTTATCGATCAATCTCTGATTTTTTTTATCTTAGTTGAAAATAATCCTCAATTGTATGCCCAAGTCATTATGATAATTGTATAAATATCTTTTAGATCTTTCATTGGTTGGAGCGAACATCACCAGTAAATGGATATAACTGACTTTATCTATTGTTTTATCATAAATTACAGGAATTCATTTTGAAAATATTGTAAACCTCATATTAAAATTATCTTATAGACAAATATTGTCAGTTGTGTTGCATTTTCACCCCATCTTTATTTCTTTGTTCATTAAATCGTCTTCTATCATTCATTTCTCTATTGTCTTTATATGGTAGAACTCAACTTCGTTTCGTTTCCTTAACCATGATAAAAATATTGATTTTTCTTAATAAATATATCATATTATTAATTGGAAGTTTTATCAAATTCTATAACAATTAACTATCCAATTAAAAACCCCTCTTAAAGATTATCAAATCAATATCATATTTGCATCCTTATAAGCTATTCATTTTCTTAACATAATTTCTCAATGATTCAATCTATTTATCAAACAATCTGTTTTAATTACTTTGTTACCAATAAATTGAATTTTAAATATACTCAAAAGTTCTTAAGAGCTACAAATTGATCCAGAAGGTTATAGTTCACGCCAAAATATTTATTCTAAATATCATATAAAATGCTCTACACAAGAGTGCCAACAAGATTCTGGCCTAACATAGTATTACAAAACTGATTTAGGTGATGTTCTGGATCACAAGTTTAATCAAACTTTTCCATCTTGTACGGGTAAAATTTCCTAGGCTATTACCTTTCAAAATTTTATAAAACAATCGAGATTGTGCTAGAGTATACAATGTTAACTCTAACCTATTAAAACTTCATTGACATGTATCAATTAACTATTTTTGTTTTCCTTTCTTAACTTGTTCTTTAAATTTATATTCATTATAGAAGTGCTCGTCATTATTATAAGCATGATTTTTGTACTTCATTTTTTTTTTGTTATCATCAACAGACAAATCAACTTGTTCGTCATCATTTTAGACATTACTTTATGTTAAAAAAATGTAACAGATTAGTCATTTATTGTATTCTTACGCTTTATTCTTTATCTCTGTGACCTTGCCACAAATTAAATTTTTGATACTCTTGTTTTAATTCATTCATTTGTATCCCTAAACATGTAAACCAAAAGGAACTACGATATTAATTTCGTTTCCAATTGGTAATTGTCGAGGTGATAAAGAACCAATAATATTACCTTGAATTGGATAAATTACTATAAAAGGATGTGTTACCCATACTGAATTATTACCTCTCACTATATTGTTCTCACAATCTAGTGAAATAACATTAAAAAAATCCCTAAAATCTCAATTGGAGATCCACAGACATATGTTCGTGAGAAGGATCCTTACTTACAGATGAGTGATTTAATATCATTGGTACAGATTAATAATTTGAAAATAATTACACATACGAATGCAAATTTAATGATGGAAAGCCTCGTAACGCTGAATGATAATGATGAAAATGATTAAACTATTTAGGATACAGAGAATGGGAATAATGTTATTATTTTATATCAGAAGAATTTAACCAATCATCAAATAAAGGATTATACCCTTATTTATAAGGTTTATTCGGTCTAAAATAAAGGGAATGACACATATATGATTAAACTATCATTTAAATTCCTAGGGTTTTGAGTAATATTAAATAATGAACTAGAAACTTATGAATGGTATTTCAACCATGCGATCTCCTTATCTCATTCAACCAAATGAACACTTGTATTCTTTCATGTCAATAATTTTACCTCGTCTTATACATATATTCTTATCAGCTTGTTTAGTATTAATTATCTTAATTCGCCATCCTCTATAATTTTACCATGTAATTATCATTTATTATTGTCTTAGCTTATTGTTCTTATCGATGTATCATGCTTTATTTTATTTTTATTGTCATTATCTTATCTCTATATTATTATGATATGTAAGATTTAGCTCTTTATCATTCATAATCTTCAACTCGTCATAATTGATTATATTTTATTCTTATGTTCTTTTGTCTTTGGGTCACTATATATTCAACTTCACCGTGGTCACTTATTTTCATGCATATTAATGATGAAATAATAAAACGTCTATTACCTACCACCAGTTCACCCTCGTACTTCTAGTCTTACCTTGTATATAAATGCATAGATCTTAATGGGACATACCTTTATTAAAAATTAGTTATAATTTGATAGTCTATGTTATGACTTCTTAGTATGCTTTATCAACTTAATGGATTCCATATGAGTCAACTAACTGCACTGGTAAAAAAAGAAATAATATAGTTCTATTTAATAGCTCAAGTTAATTTCATGTATAAGCTCTTATTTTGATACCAAAGTCGAGCAGCTTGTGCCATGGTTTTCATTTCTAGTATGAACTGTAATTTTTTCTAACTATATCATATATTTTCATTAAATAATATGTAAGACTATGGAACTGAGTTATCTAATAACATTTGTACTCTTTTCATTATATAAATTACTAGCTTATAAGTGATTATGTAGAATATTTAGACATATGACAAGGTTTTGGTTTCTTAATCATAAACTTAGGGCTAGAACTACTAATATCTACAGACTAAAACCAAAAATCACCACGGTATTATACCATATGCAACCTTTATCAAGGTATGACATAAACTAAAAAAAATTAAAAAATATAATCCATAAACAATAATATACAAATGTATTTTTTATACTAAGCATTTTTTATAATAATCGATGACATAATGTGACACATATAAAAAACCATGTATATTAATAATTCTTCAAACACATGTAATCTTACAATACAAATTTCATCACATCCTAAGTGATGATAAACTTACAAAATAAAATTTTGGCAATAGTATTTGATTCTTGGATAATTCTGAAGTCTTGTTATAGATAATTTCAGATTGAAATATTTTTGGTGGTTCTCCAAAAATCTCAACCGGATAAAATCAGAATTCTCTTTTGACCTTAGAGAATGAATGTTTTTGTGTCTGTCTGTTTCTGAACCAAAAACAAAACATATATTCCGACAAAAAAAATTCAAACTGTCAAAAATAGTTTAACTATCCCGAATTGGACATCATTTAAAAATGTAAATAAATGGCTATTTTGAAAAATCAATTTTTAAATGAATTTTCAAAATATCATCCACGTTTCAATATAACACTAATCACAATATATACTAACAAGTGTGCACTCCGCACTCTCCAATTTTCTCGATAATATATATTAACTACATATGTCGGCTAGTCAATCCAATTACACTAAAATATCTAACATTAAATACCTTGTGCATCAAATATTTAGGTATCATACCTCAAAAAATCAACAAATGTTTAAAAACATACACAAGAAATACTTACGGATCATACCTCAATAAAAAATACATAAAAGAATAAATTATCATTCAGACTAAATTAAAAACACGATTCCAAACTCTAAAAATCACAAACACAAAAATATATAGGTTGGAAGTGCATTTAATGATCAAAGACGAGCTATAAAATACGAGTTACGGAAAGGGTATAAGCCAAGTAATACGATAAATATAGAATCATAAATGCTATAAAACAAATAATATGAAAGATATATAATAAAAAAGTTGAAAACAAAATTATTTATGAAAGATGAGCTACAAAAGATGCACTATAAAAAGGCTATAAGTTAAGTAATACGATAAATATAATAAGAAAAATTATATGAAAGATATATAAACATAATGGTTGAAATATATGATGATAATAAATTTTGTAAGTAAAAAGACGGATCGAGTGAAAAGTTATCATAAGAATGAAAAAATGAATACGAGTAAAATGATAAAGAGTTACTTGATTTACGAGAGGACAAATATGAAACAAGTAGTAGACAGTGAATCAGTAATTATTGATAGCAAACATGATTATAAGCTAAGTCATTGATCATTTAAGATCAAACAACCAAACAAGGGTTAAATGTCAGAGTATATGTCAAGTAAGGAGTATGGCTATAAACCAAGTCATTAATACTTTAAGATGAAGTTGTCACAAAAAAAGGTGTAAACATCCAAACTATATGCAAACTAGCGATTGTAGCAATATGCCAAACCATTTATCTTTTAAGATTAAGAGTTCATGCAAGGAGTCTTAAACGTTCAGACTATATGTCTAGTAACTATCGTGGTTATACAATACACTATTAATATTTTGATATCAAGCGGCCATGCAAGTGGCCATAAATGTTCTGGCAATAAACGTGGTGGTTATAAGTCAATATTGCTAATATCATATATGCCATAAAGACTGGGAAATAAAAGTCTTGGATACAAGTAAATTATGAGAAAGATAAAAGGACATGTTAGACGAGTTGTATGATAAAGAACAAGCAAGTCATACTACAAATAAAATGACACGTTTAGACATCTATATGAGAAAATATAAGTAAGTTATAAAATTAATAAAGCAATACAGTTGAACGAGTTGCATGTTAAAGAATGAAAAATGTATAATATAATCATAGGGTCATAATAATCATTGTGTTTTATCCAGTCATAACCATAGACCCAATATAACATATTTTATTTAACCTTAATTATTTTTCTCTTACATATTATCATTTAGCTTGCACAATAATTATTATGCTACAGGTAATCCTTTCATTTTTTTAAATATCAATTAGTATATATCAGAGATTTCTCTACTCCTTCAATAAATTATACTTATATTAATGACTATCTAAATATAATACGAGGTAAGATTAAAACATCCAATCTTTCAGTTGTTCTAATGTAGTTTTAACCTTCTTATAACTTTAGTTTGAAATTATTATTTTTAAAATAATTGCCAACTGCTATTTGAATTAAAATAATATGAATTTTTAAGTGGGTCTTTATCCATGATAATCTATAAACTACTCATCTATACTTTAATCAAAAAGTTCTCGTTATTAAAGTACATCTCATAAGGTTATATATCGCTTGGTAGTCATTACCCTTATTTGAGCAAGGTAAAGATTCATATCATAAAGTAACACATCAGTTGAATCTCTTATAAAGGTGTTAGATAAATAAAGATCTTGAATAGTATATAAAAGAGGACATCGGTAATGTTAATTAATTGCTAAACATCGTCAAAATAGAGAAGTAGTGACGGAATATAAAATTACATATCAGAATAAGATGTTGGCTGATAGCCGACGCAACAACTAAAGATGGGAAGCTGATGGAAAGTACTTTAAGATAATCAACGTTTTGAAATAAATGTATCATATTATTAAAATATTCATGACGGTAAATGGGTAACATAGTAATTCATGTAGTATAAGACTTACATGTATCATAACATACATGTGTTACACATCTCAAATATTTACGAATAAAGTAGCTAGAACTAAAAGATCCAAACATTGTAAAAATGGTTGATTGTTTTACTCATAAAATTACCTTTGCAATTACTCTTGGTCGTTTCTAGTCTTATCTCTTTGGTAATATTCTTCGAAAGAATTTTCCTCATCATTTTTGGCACCATGTGTGGGAAAATATCCAACGAAATCATTTTTTACCAAATGATGACGACTAAGTCATGAGTAGATAACTGATCACTCGGAAGATACGCTCGTAGACTTGCAGCAGTGAATTCTTGAAATGTTGCTTCACTAACTTGTGGCAATAATGTTGTGCATAAAACTCTGAATATTGTACCAAAAATATCAATAAAAATGTCTCATATTCAAGAAGATAATATTGTGCAAGGAGGATTAGGAAATATTATGGTTGGTTCAGTGATAACAACAATACCACATTAAAAAGTATAAGAATATGTGAAGAACATTCAAAGTGGATGAATCTCGAACGTAATCATTCAAATTCTTTTTTCCATGCTTTAGATTGCAACTAAATGAGCTACGATCAAAGTAATACAATTAAATATTATTATAAAACCATCAAGATAAAAAAGACAAAAATTGATGACTAAAACTTTATAATTGATAATATAAAAAAATTACTTCAGAAGATGATGCAGTTTTAGATGAAAATATGGATAAAGGTTAGTTAATTCATGGAAAAAAGTTAAATTTAAGAAATGAGAAGGTGGGATTAAAGTACATGAGTCGATTAATGATGCATCATAAAAAAATTAATAAAGGAAAATAAAAATAAAATATTTGAAGAAGGTCAAATGAAGGATGAAATACCAAAGAAAATTTTGTACATATTGGGTGAATCTCCACTGGCTGAAGAAAAGTTAGAGGGAAAGTCACCAAATAAATTTGACCCTTACATGATGAAAAAACATGATAGAACAACAGATCCAGAGTATCATCTCGAATATGTTCGGAATATTATGCTGGGATTCAATCTAGATGATAATTTGCCTTGTCAAGAAATTTCGATGATGTTCAAATGAAGTGCATTGGTTTGGTTTATCAATTTGTCGTCAAGATCACTTGATAGTTTTGAGGAATTATAGACATCGTTTCGAAATCATTTTCTTTCTCATAAAGCATTGAAACGCCAATGGGATCATCTTATGACTTGATTTTAAAAGGAGGAATAACCCTTAATAGATTATGTGTAGAGATTTATAAAGCAAATAAATGTCCAGCCAGACCTTACAAATTGTTCAAACCTTTACCTATGGTTCCTAGCTTTTAAAGAAGAAACAACTCGAACCACTTAACCCTCAATCTTCCTCCAAACCTTATACCCACCACCCATCACTAGATCTAAAATGTTGCTTTTAAAAATCCATTTGACGGTCTCAATTTCTTGAAATAGGTGAAACAAAAGAAAATCCTCTCCCAAAAACTTCTTTAAAAAAGAGACATCACACATCGGATTGAAAAGAGAAAAATTGTAAAAAATTTAAGACTATTTCTCCTCCCGAAATGACTAATATGAATCGAAGGGAATATATTTATAGATCCACATATGGTCCTTCTGAAGCAAACAACTCATCCACATGCATCTTCTGTTCATAAATCTACATAACTGATCTCCCGAAGAAATTCACTCCAACTAGTTGATGAACCTTATGAAGAAGGTAAAAATAATGAATCAAGAGTTGGTTGGCTAAACTAGAAAAACTAAAATGTTGAAAAGTTCAGATTATGGATGAAACATTTGAGGTCAAATCTCGTGAAGAACTTGTAAAAACAATCTGAAGCCTATGAAGAAAAAATCCAAAGAAACAATTGTCCTTTCCTCTGAGATAATTTTTGTTCTTGGAGAAAATCTAGAGCAAGTGCTTCCTGAATATCTTATAGTACTACACAAGGTCTAGTATAATTATTTTTAAGAGTTCGATGTACACAAATGGGGGATTACTGATTTAATTACTATTCGTTGTCCCAAAAAATGAGAGACTTTACAATTGTAGAAAAATGAATTGGTTGTGTATCTAAAAATATTAAACTAGGGTTTTGAGTTTCCCTTGGATCTCATCATTATTTGGTAGTTCGAACTGACTAATCTTTGTCCAAGTCAGACTTTCCCTAACCTATGGTTCACTTTGTTATCGTGCACCATAGCTACGAGGTTATCTAGGATTGAGCTTTTAATATAAAAATTTGTAGCAAAAGCTGTTATTTTGTGGAATCCTCGCCTCCTATTTTATATACTATATTGGAAAAAGCATACAAAGTAGTTGATGACCTCCTTGAAGCAGATAAAACATGGAAGCAAAAATTCTTTTACATTAGCGGGTGTTATGAAAATGGGAAAATATTCAACAACCCCCCCCCCCCAAAAAAAAAAAAAACTCTTGAAATGTAAGAGTACAAGTAAGCTAAGTCTTTGTTAAAGTTATTTTAAAACTAATACCCATCTAATTTGATTGTCTTTTTACAGAAAGCACCAAGTGTTTCCAAGAACATATGTCACTTTTTGAAGATATTTACACACGGCTAAATCAATGGGATAGAGAATAATGGTCAAATGAATTCCTCCAATGCATGGATTTACTACATCTAATTCATGAATTCCTCCAATGCATGGATTTACTACATCTAATTCACAATAACTTATAGAGGCTTTGTCCTAAAATTGTCCTTCCACCAAAAAGCTAATGGATCTTCCCAGCCTGTCTGATATTGTAAAGAAATTGGATACTCTGATTTCTCGAGTTATCTCTGAACTATGAACAGGGCTCATAGTTATAAAGTCAAAATGAAAGCTCAAGGTAAACCATCCAACAAGAAAAACAAAATAAATGGTATAACAGCTGACCGAAAAGGCAAGAAAAATGACGATGAAACATCGTTCCACGAGTTGATAATACTATATAAGAAACCATTATCCCTGCTATTATTATGAAGAAATAAAAAGTTGATTCAAAGAACAAAAAACCCTATGATGCTGATAAATCCACAACCTATCTTCCAAAACAAGTTGTGATTATCTCTTCCATTAATCGTGATCCGGCATTTTCAAGGGATAATCAAAATAGTTTAGACATCCACCCCTCGGAGCCTAACTCATCTTTACTTCAAGAATAAAATAATGATCAAGTAGGTCACCCTCATCCGGAAAATCAATCACCACACTTATCATTTAACTATTTACAAGGATTTACTTATAAAAAAATAACATTCTTATTACTTTCATCGAATGAGTTTTCCCTAACTCTTCACAACATGGTTCTTCCTCTGGATGAGTACGAAACAAATGCCAGACAACCCGAAGAGGATTCTAAAAACTTTATTGAAGAGGCTAAATCCTATTCAAAAAAATATGATGCAGTAACTAAACACGTCGATTTCTGCTAATATAAAAATGCGTTGTCAGAAAATAACCTGTCTTTGAAGATACATGAGCTGAGTTTTAAAATTTCATGATGAAAATGAGAACATAGATGACCATAAAACACAAATCTGAACTTAAAGACGAGCAGACGAACTTCGAAGCATTTGAAGCTTTATATGAAGATAGTTAATAGACCAAAATAAGTGTTATTTGAGAATTAAATACATTCAAGGTACAAGTTGACAAAGAAAATGCAGTTGTTGTGTTGGCTGCTGTTGACGAATATGTTAGCGATTGTCTTAAGACTCTGACATAGCATGAAAAATATGCTAAAGTCTGTATAATTCTTGATTTTCATAGCAAGTTTTCGGAGCTCAATTTAAGTGAATACTGGGATATGGTCCCCGAGGACCAACGTCCTGTGGATATTTTGAAAGTCATTTCAAACAAATTTGAATACTCAAAAGAAAGTGAAGAATTTGAAACCGAAGGTTTTGAATATAATAATTTGGAGAATGAAAGCTCCTCAGAAATTCATTCAAGAAGCTCTTCATAATAAAAAAGTTTTATATGTTTTAATTTTGAATTCCATGTTTTTATGTAACTGAAGCCCTCCATATTTTCCATTATGATATATAAGCAATATTGTACTTTCTTCTTAAACTTTCACTATTTTAAACTTAATCACATTATGATTTTATCACTATTTGGAATTAATCGCCATAAAATTTTGCCACCCATTTAGAATTAATCATCATATAAATTCTCACCCATTTAGATTTAGTCACTATATCAAATCACGCACCGTAAATTTATTTTTAGTCACTATATAAACTGTCATCCGTTTAGAATTTGTTTCTTCGGTTTCGTCAAACCGAGGGTCATCAATCCCCGTTTGATTTCTAAATTATTATTTTAAAAATATTAAGTTTTTAATACCAACTAAATGTTACCACACTATATGGTCGGAAGTTACAAGACCTAAAAAAAACGACAAAAATGAAATACACATACCAGTCATGTGCTAACAAAAGAGAAAATATTATGACACATGTAATAAAGTTATTAAAATGATAACTAGGGATGGCAATGGGCCATCCGCAGGCTGGCACACCCGAACCCATTTTTGGACACTTCAACCCGAACCCGGCCCAACCCGCTTCCGGGCTTATATTTTCAAACTCGAGCCCGCCTGTTCATGTCCGTTGGTTAACCCGGCCCGATCCGCGGACATTAATTTTAATATTTTATATATATATTATTTTTATTATATATAAAAATATTATTTTTTTATATACTTTTATAATTTTCGAGCCGGAACAGATTGGACAAACTAGAAATCCGAACCCGACCTGGCTCGGTTGCGGGTTACAATTTCTTAACTCAGACCCGACCCGTTCTATTTTTGGGACAGACAAAACCCAACCAAGCTGGATTGGGTCGGGCCGGACAACACCCAAATTTCCATCCTTAATGATAACCAAAATAACTTTTAATCCAAACACATATAACTTTTAAAAAGTCACTCCCAATATAAACGCAAGTGTTCGATATTCCAAGGATACTGAAGAGGTTTCCTTCGAAGTCTTGAAACCGATAAGTCCCATGATTCACTTTTTCTAATAATAAATATATGCCTTCTAAATTTGGTCCTAACTTCCAAGCCTCTTCTATTTAATATGCAAGAAAATAATTTTTAAAACTTATCGCCCACTTTAAATTCCATATGTCGGACTCTAAACGTATATTTGCTCATCGTTAAGGTTTGATAATAGAGTGAATTTAGGTGTGCTTTTGTCATTTTCTCCTTTATTAAATCAAGTTTTGCCCTTCCGCCTTTATCATTGTCAGATTCATAGTAATTAATCACCTTATAAGATGGAAGATTAGACTCTGCAAGGGTCATTGCATTCATCCCGTATACTAGGGTAAAATGTGATTTGTGGGTTGCTGCTCGAGGCGTCGTTCTGTAAGCCCATAACACTTCTTGAAATTAATTTGGCCATAAAAAGCCTTCATATCTTTATTATCAAACTATAAGCCATTATCAGTAGTAATTGTTCTAGGCACTCCGAACCTAAAATAAATGTTAGACAAAATAAACTTCATAATATCCTATGCATTGGTTTCAGATTAGGGCTCAACTTCCACCCACTTTGAAAAATAATCAATCACCACAATAATAGTTTGATATCCCCTTAAAGTCATTAATAAAATACCAATGAGGTATAACCCCCATATATCAAATGGTAGTGTCTTAGAAATAGTATCAGGTGGTACTACTCGCATGTGTATCGCATTAGTAAATCTTTGACATGTATCATACCTCTGAACCAAGTCCTTAGCATCAATCATAATAGTTGGCCAATAATATCCTGCCAAGAGTCTTTATTGTCAAATTTTTAAGTTCATAATGAGATGAACCCTCCCCATCATATAATTCAGACAACACCATTTGGGATTTACTATTTCTAAGAAATCTTAACAATGGTATACTTAAGGATTTCTTATATACAATATATCCGAGAATTGTAAACCCATGTGCCTTGAATTTTAGCTTCTTAGCCAACACCTTATCAATTGATAATTTTTCCTTAATCAACAATTATTTAAGGTCATACATCCAATCTCTATTTTCCTCCACTATAATTTGAAAAACTTCTTCTGAATACCGATACTGTTCGAATATTATAGTTCTTGATGGTCTTTCTAGCACCAATATACGTGGATACCCTTCAAAGTATGATATTATTTATATTTTTTCTCATACTTGACACTATTAAACAACATTGCCAATTCTCTTAGTTATTTTAAATACTCCATCAATTGATTGTCAAGGATTGTCCAGATGCATGATCTATCAAGAACAATGGATCACTCACTAAGCGTAATCTTTTGGCCCCACAAATATTTGCAATTTACAACCTTTTAGAACAACTTCATATTATGTTTCATTGTTTGACGCTATAAAGCCAAAATATATCGCCTGATATGTTGTTTATCATGTCGGGGCTACTAGCTGGACTCATGATCCACAACCTAAGATACTTAATCCTTCATCGATTTGAATAACCCATTCACCTTCGGATACCTTTCTTCTTACTTTAATATATGGCATATCTGAATGAAATTTAACTAGAAAATTAGCAAAATGCTGAGTGTCCTTAAAAATAATGACACATTTCTGAGCAGCTATTGATGAGTCCAAATTCAGCATGCTCCCCGGACACGGACAAATCAGTTCAAGGCCTCCGGACCGGACAGATCACATGGACCGGACAGATCACTTTGAACAGTATGACCATAGGACTGTTCGAACTATGACAAAAGTACTAAAAAACCTAAACACTTCTTGACTAAGCTACTTGCTCACCTACTTAGAGCTCATGGGTCTTTAAACATGACCCGAGTCCATTAAACATGACCCGAAAGCCCATAAGGGCCCAAACATCAGGGTATAAATACCCAACCAACCGTATTAACTATGAATAATGAGAATTAACTGCTACCAAGCTGCTTAATTATCTCTCTACTCTCTACTCTAAACACTTAAACACCCACACACCACCATAAAACACCAACTGAAATTACCAGCCTACCCTCAGGCTATTATTATCCACACCAGCTATAACTAAGGCCAATTCCAATTTTTTCAACTTCAAGTACCTCTTTTCGATATCTAACAAGCGCTTAATCACATAATAAATTGGTCGTGGATAGCTATCAACTTCTCTCACCAAAACTGCACTCATTCCAAAATCCAAAACTACAATGTATAAAAATAAATTTTCACGCAAAACTGGCTTGGTTAAAACCTTCACAAAATATATGTGTTCTTTTATTTTGACAAATGTTTCACAACATTATGGAATCCAACAAAAATTATTGGAATTGGATTTTTTATTCGTTCTCATCAACAATTACAGCAAGGTTTTTCTCTTCATCGAACTGAATCTTGAGAGCATCCATATCCATTGTTAACTATTTCTTTTCATCTTCACTCTTGTTTATTGAAACTTGAAAAGTATAGTAATTTTGTTTCTCCTCGGATAAATATTGAACATGTTTAGACTTGAGATATTCTATCTCATTTTTGTAAGAAGTATTCAGCTTTTCCGTCTCTTTCTTGTGCACAACTTTGAGATGATTTTTGAGGAAAATGATTTATCTAAGGAATCCCGATTTACCAGCTTGGAATTCATAAAACTGGTTGTCTACTATACTACCGAAGATTTACCTCATTTACTTCTCAGCAGCAACAATTTTCTTTTGACGAACCATCTCTACTATACTAGGAATAAAAGTGGCTTCAAGAATATTCAACTTCTTGGCATAATTTTTGTGCTGCGGCGCCAAGGTTGGGAAATAGTTAAAGAGTAAGTGCAACGTATTTGGATGGCTCTTTGACAGATATAAATACTGGACTAGGGTGAGGCATAAGAGTAGAGGAAGATAGAGGCAAAGAGACCTTTGGTGAATTTGCCTCGGGAAGAACAAAAGTAGATCTTTTACCATATTATTGTAGTTGGTCCCGAAGTTCTTAAACGTATGGATCTTCATCGAGGATGATGAAGCTATCAAGATCAAATTGATCATCACTTCGATCATTTTCTGTGGCAGTCTCTCTTTCTTGATTACCTTTTTCTTCATCACCTGCTTCACTTTCTTTTTGTTGATCTTCCAGCACAATAATTTCATCGGCATCGGAAGGAACCATCTCTTGAGTAGTTGGTAAAACTTTTTTTTTTGCTTTTTTTTAGGATGTGTTTTAGCTGTGCGCTTCTTTTTCTTCGAGGTATCTGTCTTCTTCTTTTTTGGAGAAAGCTCAACTTCTTCTCCTTCTTCGATAGTGCGCAAGATCTTTTCTGTTGCCTTTCTCTTTGATTTTGGTTGTGACGTTGGAATTATTGAAGGGCTAGCACCAAATGTGTTAGCTACTTTTTTATTATTATTCCCTTTCTTCTTTGAGGGAAAATAGTTGTCTGACCTATTTCGAAATAGAAGAAACACCTTACCATCAGGCGCCACCAGTCTTTTCACAACCAGAATTGGGTTTGGAAGCTCAACAAGTTTTTTGGGAACTCAACACCTAGTGTGATTCACCACAAGTAGTTGTTGATAAAATTGACGGGCAAGAAAGCTGAGTGGAACAAATTACCCTATTCATTTCCCCCTATGTGGCTAACTTTGATAAAAAATTTTAGCATCTTTTTGGTGAATCTTATATCTCCTTGGAATTTCTATGATGTAATAAAAATATATAAGAAAACAAATAAAATTAAATAATGAAAACAACAATAAAAGATAAACAGCTTACTTTTACTCCAAACGAGGTTGAGTTTTGATGGATTAGTCTCAGAAATTTCCTTTCTATTTTCCCAGGCCCCTGATATGAAGACAAATTTTTGCTTCCAAAATTTGTCAGCCTCGAGTAGGTCGTCGACAGTGCCTTTTGAAAGCTTTGTCAGTGGAATGAAATATCTGATAGAAAGAGGAATTTTGGCAAGTTTGGAAGCCATGATAATGGACAGAAGGGTAGATCATTGATTGGGAGTAGCTTGCATAGGACAAAGGTCAAGGAGCTCAAAATACTACATAATCATTGGGTCTAACATAAAGCGAAGACCCTAACTGATAATCTCTGGGTACTCCACCAGCTCATCCTTTCTACAGTTAAGTGAAGTCTCTCATTCTTTTGGAAGCTGATGTACCATATTTTTTGGAATTCCCCATTGTTTTTTAAAGAGGCAGTCTGAGACTCTAGGTAATATATATATATATATGGCATATTTTTAGTGCCAATATATATTCAGGGATGGGTGGTCTCAAATTTTTACCAATTGAGGTAGTCAGATATTCGGAAAGCTCAACAAGGGATTTCTTTTTCCTTCTCCATGGTGCTTTTATCTTGGAAACACTTTTCACTGTTTTACTGTCCGGTTCTTTTGAAGCATTATCTTCCGTATCAGCCTCGACGTTCAATTTTGTGGCTTCAGAGTCAACTTCCTCCTCAGATGCCTCATCCAAGAGTCGAGGTAGGTTAAGATTTGAAGTTTTTCTCTATTATCGTTACTTGAGGGATTTTTTTGATACTCTATAGTTGTCTCAACAACATCCCTCAATGGAGGAGAAGAGTTTGAAGGATTTGAGGTGTAATCAGCATTGTCCCTCATGTTATGAAGGTTTTTATTTTTAGGGTTTGAGGAAGCTGAATCTTTGTATGAACCGGAAGGGTTTCCTTGCGCAATAGACGAGGGGGCTCAGAATTAACTGGACGATGAGTTTCCTATGATCTCTTTGAAGAATATGTAGTTTGGGTTACTTTGCGATTGATTCGAGGCATTGAGTTTGCAGGAGGGATTCAAGGTGATGATCTACCTAGAGATGGTGAAATTCAAGGCGTTTTTGGTGTTTGAGTTTGGATGATTGACTTTCTTCGGGAAGAGAAGAATTTGAAAAGGCAAGAGGAGTTTGATTAGGATCGAAGTTACCGTAATGTATTATCTCTGTGAACGAACCCTGAGGTACGTTGCTTATCAGACCAGCTGCTCTATATTCATATGCCCTTTCACTTATACAGAAGTAGGCGTATGATCAGAAGTGAGATTTCTGTATATCTAGGGAGGATGGGTTACTGGGTTTTTTGGCTCGTGGATTTTTTAGTTTTGGATGTTTTCTCATAAACGAACTTAAAAGACTGAATGTGGATTTGTTCTTTCCGATGAAGGTAGCTTAAACGTTGATGATTCAGATAAAAGTAACTAAGAAATTTCAGAAAACAAGTAAACTCTCTCTCTCTCTCTCTAAAAACGTTTTGTGAAGCAAAATGAGTCATAGAGATGTATTTATAGGAAAATTTGAAGGAGATGGAAGTGGAAGAGGTGTGGAAGGCAATTGGACAAAATTTCAAACGGTTGCATAAAGAAGAGTTTGACACATGCCATATGATAGGGATAGTAGCAGACCTAGTGCATAGGACATCATCATCACATATTCGATCTCTACTTCAAACATTTATGATCGTTAGAAGGGAATGACTTCATAAGGAAATGTCCAAAGAGTTGAGAAAATTATCATTAATTCGAGGACAAGATTTTGCCAAAAATATGGAGACGGTAAGTTTAAAGCAGTTCGAATCCTAGATAAAGGGATTTTTCTCCACTAATGAAGATTTCTGATGCCAATTAGTTCTCATTCACTGACTTTTATAAGAACGAAGGGGGCTACTGATAAGGAAATAGAACATTAGAGATTAAAATATAAATGAAACCTTGTATGATAAATTGTATAGTTGTGGGAGACATTTAGAGCTTTGTGTATAGGTAAATGACTAATATGATGTTAGACCCTTTGTGTAACACTTTGTTATACTTAAGTTCATGCTATATATAAAGTTCATAGCTGAACTGAGTAAAGTATTTTGAATTTTGAGATCAAACTACTTTAACTTCTTGATTTTCTCTCTCTAGAAACTACTAATCTATACTTCTATTTACTTCTCTATACTTTTATCTACCAACCATATTAAATCCGCATCAAACGTTAAATTCCTCATAGTCTTGAAAAAACTATCTTACGTTTATTTCCACGAGTCCGAACTGGATGGATTCCGAGCCAAATGAGGGTTTCCAAATTAAGTAAGAGTGAGGATGCCCCAACCCCGAGAGACTCTAATGGATTGTGGGGCTAGAGAGCTAGTGGTCTACACTGATGTGCTTAATTTCGGCCTTCAGTTTCCCTTGAAACCCCCGAGATAATGAGGTATTTCATTCTAGTCAGGTTGTGTCCAAGCCAAGCTAGCCCAAATGCTTAGTTCTCGTCGATGACGTGCATCATAGCCTCAAGACTTTCTAAAACTTTGATGCTTGTGGAGCAATTGGCTGTTGTAGCGGGTCTATCTCGCAATTCTTACATTCCCTTTTATTAATTTAATATGAGGAATGATTAAAATGTGGTAAATGACTTTTTGGAAGTATACAAGATTTGGAAAACTTAATTAGTGTTCATTTCTAGTCATTGGAAAAATGGCAAGAATATATTCTCTAAAGGAAATCTGAGCCAACTCACAAGGTGCTGAAAAAACATATGTAAGTCACACTGTTCTTATTTTGTATTCATATTATTTTTATGTTATTTCTCATTTATTTCTAAGAATTTTTTTATGTTGGTCATTTTGAAGTACTTCCTACAAAAAATGGATGCTACAAAAGTAACCTTTGGGAAGCTGAATCGATGGGCCTATGAGAAATGGTCCAATGAATTTTATAATTGCTTTACCCCTGGAAAAAAAATTCAGATCTCGTCTTTGGAGGGCCAAACCTATTCGAGAACTATCATGGGAGCGATTCACCACTCGCCAGCGAGCTACTAACATTTTAAAAAGGACTGAGGCAACTAATGAAAAATTATTCCTCCCGACCACGAATAGAGCTATCAGCCATAGGAACAAGAACAAAAATAAGAAAGACGACTCATCACAACTTGTTGCTAGAATTTAAAGTGATGGGAAATCAAATAAGATTGACACAGATTTGTTGGAGGTCGTTGTTGACACAGTCGAAGAGGTTAAGGTGCCATCAGAATCCCTTATTCTTAAGAAGAAGAAATGACACAAAGGGGAAAACAAGATAGTGATAAGAGAGAGAAGAAGAAGAAGACTTCGATTGATTCAGATATTATACTTTATCCATGAGTTTCTCCTCTAACCATCACACTTGATGTTCCTCACCCTATAACTACAGTATCCGAGCCCCTTCTCCATTACTTACCCTAGCTGATAGGCCAGTTTTTAGAGATGGTGATCAAATAGAAAACATATGGAACTTTAGATTTGATGTTTTTAACTTTGCCTTTCCGAGTCTACCAATGCTACAAATGTTGTGCTATATGATGGGGGTTCCCTTTGAAGTATCAAAGAATAACGATAAGCTAAGGTATAGTTTTGGGCTATGTGAGGCCAATCATTGATTTGGAGAGATAAGTGAGGTATCAGGTTGAATAAATCACTTATCTTCAGACTGAGAACCAGTTCAAGCAAAATTTGATCATGACAAGTTGCAATATGATTATAAATACTTACAATCATCTACTATTGAGGAGATCACCTCCTTAAATAATCAGCAATCCGATGATAAGGCTACGATCAAGCGCTTGTCGGATGAAAATAAAAAACTTGAAGATCTTCTCAATGAGCAAGAGGGTGAAATTACCTCTCTCAAAGCAAAGTCTACTTAAGATATAACTAATCATGAGGATGCATATGTTGTAAAAGTGATAAATTATTTACCAGAGAGAGATGATTCAGTAAAATCGGCATGTTTTACAAAATATTTCCTAAGTTAGCCCTTAGGGAATTATAAGGACATGTGCTAGTTAATCTGCTACCTCATGATATACTTTTAGTTAATCATCTTGGCTTGTCTGACAATTTTTCCGCAGATGGTTCTAACGAAGAGAAATCTGATGGTGAGAGTCCAAAAGGAAGAGAATGAGGAAAATCCTATGGGAACGAGCCCTCAAACCAGTATGTTTTAATGTTTTAGATTTCAAGTAAGCCCTTGGTGTATGCAAGGTATTTTTTTGTTTTAATTTCGAATCAGATACTTTTTGTGCAAGTCCTTGGCATGACCAAGGCATTTTGTAATCTTCTCATCGGATTTTGTTAAGCCATTGGGTCACCTAAGGTATTTTATATTATTTATCAATTTATTAACTTGTTTTACTTCTTCATACATTTTTACTTATCCGAATACAATTAAAGTTAAAACATAATTCATGTAAGGGCAACAAAAACTTGGATTTGAGCCATTCGAAGGCAATCAAAAACTTATGATTGATCCATTCAAATGTAATCCATTTGAAGGTAATAAATCATTAATCCATTTGATTTATTAGAAGATAATCCATTCGAACGCAATAAAAACTTCATCCGCCTAAGCCATTTGAAGGTAATTTATTCAAGGCAATACAAAAATTCATCCACATAATCCATCCGAAGGTAATACATTCAAAGGAAATAAAAACTTAATAATATCACAAATATATTTTTAAAGATAAAATGATATATTAATAACGATTCAGACACCTCATTAAAACCTCCCCGCGCCACCGGGGTAGGAAAACATATGCCCCATAATATTTACATTGGATGGATACAAAGTAAATATTTACAACATGAATTTAATCCAGATATAACCTTAGGTGTTTGACATTTTATGGTTGCCTCAAAGGATTCCCTTCATGATCAAACAAGCGATATGTTCCTTCTTAATCTTCTCACTCAAAATGTATGGCCCTTCCCAGTTTGGAGCTAGCTTTCCAAACTTCATATCTTTAGTGTGAAAAAAAAAATTTCTCAAGACTTTGTCTCCCACTTTAAAATCTTTTTTTGTACTCTAAACGCATACCTACTCTTCATTAAACCTTGGTAATGTATGGTTCTTAAATGTACTTTTATTCTCTTTTCTTCAATCAAGTCTAGTTGGGCCCTTATTGCAACTTTATTTTCCTCTTCAGAATCACATACATTCCATAAAACAAATCAAAATGACATTCTTATGTGGCAGTGTGTGGAATAGTTCGGCAAGCCCATAGTACTTCTTGTAGATAATTAGGTCATTTATCGGCTTCTCCTTTAAAATTATATTTCAAACCCATTAAAATTGTTTTGTTTGCCACCTTTATCTGTCTATTGGCTTGGGATGAAAAGGCGAAGAGAAACAATAATAAATTTCCCTTGATGCATAAAATACCTCAATGTCCTTATTATCAAATTGGGAGCCATTATATGTGGTAATACGTCTAGGAATTTCAAACTTACAACAAATATTAGAGATAATAAATTTAATTACCGTTTTATAAGTTGTTATGGGGAGAGGTGCAACTTCTACCCACTTGGAAAAATAATCGATGGCCAGGATAATAGTTCGACATCCCCTCAAAAGCCATCAGAAATGGTTTGACCAAGTCAAGTCCCCATCTATCAAATGATACTGCTTCATATACTAACTCCATGAGAACTAATGGAATGTGTATTTCATTTTCATACCTTTGACAAGGATCGCATCTTCTAACCAATTCTTTAGAATATGCCATTATAGATGTCAAGTATTCCATGCCAATAAAACAATTCTATTTAAAGCTTTGTAACCATAATGTCCGACATTTCCCCATCATGTAGCTCAGATAAAATTATTTGTGATTATTTGGATTCGAGACAGCGTTGTAAAGGCTTACTGAAACATTTTTTATAGAGTACCTCTCTCAAAACTAAGAAAATATGTGCTTTAAATTTTAACTTTTTGACTAAACTTTTGTCTTTAGATAGGATCCCTTTGGTAATTAATTCTTGGATACCATATCTCAAATCCAATCTAATAGTGGTTGAGACTTGGAAATTCTTGTGATTATCAACTTCCATTTCGTAAACATTCTTGCACTAGAATCCATGGGTAAGCTTCCGAATTTGCGATAGTGTCTAGAGAATCAGCCATTAAATATTCCGACCTTGGTACATGTTTGTATTTCACATACTTAAAACAAGCATAAATTTCTTTTAATACTTATAAGTACTTTATCGACTGATCTTTTTTAGTTTCAGATTATCCTAATGCTTGATACATGGCTAGTTGTGAATCATTCAACAGTCAGATTGTTTTTACACCACATATAATGAATTAGCATTAAACCTGCTATAATTGCTTCGTATTCTGCTTCGTTGTTGGATGCCTTAAAACCAAAACGTATAACTTGGTACATTGAATCCTCGAATGGGGAAAGTAAACAAATTGTAGCCTCGTGTCCTAACATACTAGATCTACCATATGTTTGAAGAATCCAATCCTTTTTAGGTTTGTGGGTTGAACATATCTTATTAGGCCTCTCTGAATGGAATTCAACCAAAAAATCAGCTACAACTTGAGCTTTGATGGCCGTTCGAGTAGAAAAATCAATATTGTAATCTCATAATTCAACAGACCATTTAGTCATCCGAGCCGATATATCCGGCCATTGCAATACGTTTTTAAGAGGAAAAAAATTTCAAACCATAATGAAATGTGCCTGGAAATAAGGCATCATTTTTATGGCCGTTGTTACCAAAGCTAAAGCTAGCTTTTCCAACTTAAGGTATATTTTCTCACCATCCAATAAACGCTTACTAATGTAGTAAACATGGCGGGGTAGTTGTCAACTTCTCGAAACTCATACTGCACTTATAACATAATCCGACACTACTAAATACATGTAAATTATTTCTCCAACGACAGGCTTGAATAAAGTTTTAGGTGAGGATAAATGTCTTTTTATTTCAATGAACATTTTATCACAATTTGAGGACCAATTGAAGTCTTTGGCATTTTTTAGTACTTGGAAAACTGTGCACATTTATTCGATAACCTTCAAATGAACCTGTTCAAAACTGTCAATGTCCCAATCAATACTTGAACTTCTTTAGTAATTTGATGATGATCCATACTAGGTATTCAATTGATTTAGGTCAGCTTGGATAATTTTCTCACTGATGATGTAGCCCATAAATTTACCGGATTGGACACTGATCTATTGGAAGGTACTCCGTTTTGACCACTTGTGCGCCACTTACCGATATTTAATTTGAACCCGCTGTTGGATGAGGTTTTCATTGAAAGGTGGCACCAGCAGACTAACACCTTCTAGTTCTTGTTAAGCAAGATGACTATCACGTTGGACGACGTGTTTGTAATTACCGACCTCTCGATCGAGGGGCGAATTATCGAACCCTTCAGGACCGATTCGACAGATCAGACGTACGCTCGATATGCCGATTTGTTGGGAGTTTCAGCTGAAGACATCCAACGAGAGATGGAGTTGCACGATGGGAGTGGGTTCGGCCTTCGATGGCTAATAAGAAGGTATTTGAAAGACGTATGTCTAGATTCAAATGTCGCACTTACCACAGATATGAAGAGACAAGTCGCTCGTGCGTACATCATTTTCTTTCTTGGATGTATCATATTCACTAACACAAGCCAAAAAAACATCAATTGCGAGTTTCTCCTACATCTCAAGCACTTGAAGAAGTTTAATGAGCTTGCTTTGGGTACATACGCATTGACTTGGCGATACAAAACCTTGTAAGGAATTTCAAAGCACTCTTTTAAGAGTTTATTGGGTTTTTCGGCTTTGTTGGAATGTTGGGTCTATTACCACTTCCCTACTTTCTGGGTTACGATAAATAGCGGTTACAACCCAATCGATCTGAAAATTGTTATCGTGGTTGCCAAAAAATCTTACTACGACAAACAATCGTGGGGATTCGTACTACCCTGACCTCTTCGCGGCTAAAAAACGGATATAAGTGTGTTTGTTTACGTCATCAATTAATATATGAGTTTATTTATTGCATGTTCATATGTGTTTGTTTGTTTAATTGCAGGTGTTTTTCTAGCCATTCATTGATATTTGTGCATCGTTCCTGAAGCAGGAAATAAGGTTGTATTACAACCCCATTCACCTAAATGTTTGTTATCGGGGCATACTACCGGGATCGAGTGATGCAGCAGTTTGGTTGGATCCAAGAGAAGCCGCTACCTCCCATTACCACAAGATCTGGTATAACTAGAGACGGCGATCTATGTTATGTTGTCAAGGGTAAACATCAGACCAACTGGAGGGAGAACTTGTTCATGATCGATATGTACTCACAGTGGCTGGAAACAAACATTAGCGCATTCACCCCTCAGTATGCAACATATGTTGCAAAATATGGTTGGTTTAACATCACGCCTCGTATCCTAGACGAGACATATGTCGCGAAATATGGTTGGTTTAACATCACGCCTCGTATCCTAGACGAGAAATCTGCGGTTGGTGTGATTAACACGATAAATCGTGTTCATTCTCTCGACGATAGTTTTGATGGGCTGATGTCATTTGCTAGGAAGGTATTTCAAATCACAAGTTTGTGGTTTGAAATCATGCTTGGCTTGTTGATTGTTTTTTTGTTGATTTAGTTTTTTTAACAATGTATTTGCTATTTTGAATCATACTATGTTTTTTGAATTGGATGTTGATCGGTTTAAGTTTAATCGGTCTAAGTTTGAATCACGATATTGTATGTTGTATTTTGAATCACGTTATGTATGTTGTATTACATGTTTGTTTTAGTTTGTGTGTGTTGATCTACGTTAAAATTATTTATGTGTTAGACTTGTAGGTTTCGTGAACTCCTTATGGAGGGTTAAGACTTGTTAGATATAATACTACATGTTTGAAATATTACCCCTCCCCGACGGTTTAACAATTTTCTATCGATGGGGAAATTTCCTCCCCGTAGGTTGAAAATCATTCAATCGGTGGGTTACAACTTACAAAAGAAATATAAATCATAATATCAATCTGCTCCCTCACCATGCCGGTTGAAAAATTCTCAACTGATGGTTGACTATTACCCCTTTAGTCAAGAATTTTTCAACCGCCAGGTGAGATATGATTCCAACCCGTCGGTGTTGAATACGTGATCCGGTGGGTAAAGACAAGACGATGTTAAATACACGACCCAATGGGTAAAGAACCGATGGTTGAAAAAAATTTAACCGGTGAAGATTTTTCCAATCGTCGGTTGAGAAAATATACCCCGTCGGGAGAAAATTCCAAAGATGAAAACCATTTCCTATTAGGATATGCTCTCCATCTCCGACGGGTGGGAAATTTTCAACCGGTGAGGAGTTTCCCACATCTCCCGGTTAAAAATATACACCCTTTCGATTGAATATTCTACAGATAGAGACTATTTCCAATTAGAATATGGTCTTCATCCCCGGTGGGTGGGAAATTTTCAACCGTTGGGGAATATCCCAACCACCGGTTGAAAATATACACCATGATGGGTGAATATTCTACAGATGGAGACCATTTCCTATAAAGATATGGTCTCTATCCCCAAGGGTGGAAAAATCTCACTAGGGGCGGAATATTCCACCCGCCGTAAAATATCCCACCCGTAGGTAGTGAATATCCAACCTATCGGGTGAATGATGTTTAATAATGTTATCTAAAATGCCCGCAAAAAATAATTTACCCGCCCAAACGTTATTTGATTCCCGCTAATTGTTTAGGGAATCTTTGCCTGCTACTCATCTATAAGTAGAACCACGCTATAACATTATACATTGAAATAATGCGAATGAGTGATTCAAATTGGAATGTGCACGAAGATGCAAACCTCCTAAAAGCTTTTGAGTTCATGAAATGCACGATGCTGGAGGAGACTGTTCGCTTTGTCGATGTTGTTTTATGTAAGATGTAGTTCATGCACGGTCGGGAGGCACTGTATCCGGATTGTATGATGCCCCGACCACGCGGACGCGAAGAAGTACCCGACAGGTTAGCATATCTAAACACCATTTCGACTATATCGTGATGTATTTAGTATGACATTTCAAAATACTATTACGAAAGAGATGCTGGAACATGTGATGCGAGAACTGCAATAGAAAGCGGACGCAATAGCCACCGACATTAGAAATAACCTAACTCCTGAATAAAGTAGTGAGGATAAGAAATATATTTCGAGAAACGCTTCGAGTATGGATGAAACTATCCGTCGCCATGAAACTGAGTCTCTTATGTCAAATATGTCTACTATCTATCTATTTTCGTTGTTTGCATTGCTATTTCTAATTATGTAATGTCTTAATTTAATGTTTAATGTCTTAAATTAATGTGAACCACCAATTAAGAAGTCAATATCTTAATCTTTTTAAATTAACATCATCATAAACTACAAAACATACAAATTTTAAGCGTGACAAATCGTACATGTGTTACAATGACCGAGTGATGACCTAGTGTTTAAATAAAAGCGGCTAAATTAGTTACTTCGAGGCTAAGATTTTTTATTTCTTGGTATCTCTTTCAATGAGAGAGAATTGGTAATGCCCAACATTCTACTTCTAGTGAACGTAAGTTTAAGAAACAAAGGTGTATCCTCTCACATGGGGCATCCGGATAAATCCCAAGCTGCAAAATGAAAACACGATAAAAGGGATGTTGAAAGGTTTTAACTAAGCGAGTAATGTAAATAAAAACTTACGTTCACAAAATGGTTAAAGTTGACCCAACCCAATCCGATTTCCAACCGGTTTGGTATCTGAAGGGGTGCACCTCTTAACGGTAGAAAAGTGAAGCCAACATCCATGGTTCGATAATGTCATACGATGTGGAGTATGCAGTTAAACGTATATGCGATCGTGAATCCTATTTCGACCATGGACATCCAATGATCGATAGTAGCCATATTATTGTAGCACTTCACATGCTCCATAATATCTATCAAATTCTTTATGCTTGTAAATATATTAACGTATACACATTCCTAATCAATAAGCTCGTTGTATAGGGAATCCCTAATCAACATCCACATATCTTGTTGCCCGTTCAAGGCAAACACAATCGACCGGTAACCGTAGTGGCCATCAGATTTAACGTCAGTGATGGACAGAATTAATAGATATGGGGAATTGGTTTAGGTATCCTTTGGGATCAACCAAACTTGCCTTAACCGTCATCGTAGAGCTTGACCTACAACCGACCGTTCCACTAAAAAGAATCGTCCCACTTGCCTGACGAGTGGACCTGGATTCAATCGACAGTTTGGTCTAGACACAACCGACGGGGTGGGTTCCTAGATCTAAAAGGATTTCATGGTTCTCCGCCGGGTAGAGGGTCTCAACTAACGGAGAAACACATGTTCAGTTCTTTCCAAATCGGGAAGAACTTCAAAATTGAAACTTTTTAATTAATTGGTTAAATGACTACCTTATTTGGAGTTTCATGCCCTTCACCAAGGTTCTTCTTGTCGACATCCATCAGAAAATCAATTGAGTGTTTTTGAAGATTTTATGGAGGTTTGAGGGTTTTTGAGCTTTTGAGAGGTTTTTTATTTTTTTGAAAACTTATAAAAAAATTTGTATAAAAAGGAAATTGGGACCCCAAAACCATTACAAGACAAAAAAGATTATACTTGCTCAAAAGACAAAATGGTAAAAGCATAATAGTTAACAAATCCAATTTTTTGTGTGGTTATGGTTAGGAAAATTGCACCTAAAGTACATACTCAACTATTATACTTTCATCTAATACTCGACTTCCCTTTTATTACTACTTAATACTAATCTCATCTATATAACTCATGATCAATATCTAATTCTTTAATAATACCTCAAATACCCACACTTCATCACTTTTAATTCTTGAACCAAAATTTATTTTTTTACTTTTACTTTTTATTTTATTTTTTAAAATGTCATATCTTAGAAACCGGAGTTCGAAAAAAAATCTGAAAATACCATCGCCTTTTAAGATGAACAAAACTAGATCCATTGATGATATAAATTTTTTTTTTAAAATATTTTTTCACGAGTAAAATGCGAGTTCTTTAAAAATTAACTATGAAAGTTCTTTGAAAATCAATCGCGTGAGTTCTTTGAAAAATTAAACATGCGAGTTCTTTGAAAAATCAATAACGAGAGTTAAATTAACAATGCTATTTTGTTCGGAAAATCAACTATGCTAGTTATTTGAAGAATTTCACATGCGAGTTGTTTAAAAAATCAATATTCTTTGAAAAAATCAATAATGCGAGTTCTTTGAAAAATCAACCATAAGAGTTTTTAAAAAAATCAATTATCCGATTTTTTTGAAAATAATAAATCACAAAATGTGAGTTTCTTAAACAAAACGAAAAATTAAAAAAATAATATTAATAAATCTATTTTTGTCCATTTTAAACAACTAACTTCGATTGTAATTTTTTTTTTCTTTCTAAACTACTGTTTAAAATGTATTTTTGTCCATTATTTAGATTGAGTAGCCATTTGCACTTCCTGTTTGAAATATTGTTGATAATAAAGAAGTTAGAATAAGTATTCAAATAAAATTTGGAAACCATGTCGTGACCAACCGACCATATTTAATAATTCTATAGTACTATTATCCTTTTTAGTGAGAGGGTTACCAGATCCCATGTGAATGTGAATATCCTTTTACTCCAACGAAAACTTAAAATGTACTGACTGACAAAGATATTTTATTTTCTTCTTTGTTTAGTCTACACAGTGACAATAACACTAAAGGGTCAAATCGTGTCCTTATCGTCACCAAGCTCTAATTTAAAAACACATATTCTCTCTCCCTCTCCCTACCTTCATTCTCTCTCTACTCCTAATCGGAAATGGCCGGTAACGATTGGATCAATAGTTACCTAGAGGCAATTCTCGATGTTGGACCTGGACTCGACGACGCTAAATCCTCGTTGCTGCTTAGAGAAAGAGGAAGGTTCACTCCCAGTCGTTACTTCGTCGAAGAAGTCATTACTGGTTTTGATGAGACCGATCTTCACCGCTCTTGGCTTAAGGTTCCTAAACATCTCTATCTTCATCTTCCTCTTTACATTTTTCTTGGATATATTCCACCTCGATTTCTGTGTGATTGTTTGATCGAATACCTTTTCCTATCTTCTCTAAGGCTGTGGCCACCAGAAGTCCTCAGGAGAGAAACACCAGATTGGAGAATATGTGCTGGAGGATTTGGAATTTAGCTCGTCAGAAGAAGCAGGTTTATTTCTGTAGATCTTCTCTTTCTCTCTTATTAGATATCGGATCGGCTTTTGTTTATTCATTATATATCTGTTCTTGGTTTGTGGTTATTCTCTCATTCTTTATACAACACACTTGACTACTGCTGACGGAGTCAATAAAAATTTGACCTTTTAATTGTAAAGATTACTTGTTCTTCTTTATAAATGAATAATGGATGGTGGCTATTATTTTATCATCATTTCTTGTTTTCACAGTTATTTATTCAGGTTTTGATTATCTCATTTCTAGACGTCTATTACACTTATGTCGCTGTTTGTCACTTTCACTTTTTTTTTTTTGAACTATCAATTCGTTAAGTAAAAGCCTTAAAACTTATCTATTTTTAAAAGTATGGTAAATGAATATTCGATCTGCACGGCTCTAAACCAAGAGCTAAAATGGTGGTATGATTTCATTTCATACTGTAATGTGATTGAAAATGCCGAAATTTTTCATGTCGTCAGTCAATTGCTGATTTGTTTGATGTTATTTCAATGTGTAGCTTGAGGAAAAGGAATTGAAGAGAGTGGCTAAGCGCCGGCTCGAACTCGAAAGAGGCCGTAGAGAAGCAGCTGCGGATATGTCTGAAGACTTATCAGAGGGAGAGAAAGGAGATACCGTCAGTGAGCTATCCACTCATGGTGATAGCTCCAAGGGCAGACTGCCTAGGATAAATTCTGTTGATGCAATGGAGACATGGGTTAATCAACAGAAAGGAAAAAAACTATACATTGTCTTGATAAGGTATGGACTAAAAAAGTTACCACACTAAAGTTTTTGGTACTCGCGGTTGATATCAATCAGTATCATGGTTGTGCTATCTGAAGAATGCAATTCAAATCTAAACATTTGATGACTGGTTGTTTCGGAAACTGATTGTTAAAATAAAAATAATACCTAATAGATACTATATCTAGAATCAAAAACTATTTTTTATTTATTTATCTTTTTAACGTCTATTGTGGAAATAATTATCATCGAGGATTAATATTTGCAGCCTTCACGGTCTAATACGTGGTGAAAATATGGAGCTTGGCCGTGATTCTGATACTGGTGGTCAGGTACTTCAGTGTTAAAAGTTTACTTAGAACTTCTGGTCACAAGGAGTTAACTTCTTTTAGATAACTGAGATATCTTAGCCTTTTACTATATAGGTGAAGTATGTTGTGGAACTCGCAAGGGCTTTGGGCTCAATGCCGGGTGTCTATAGAGTCGATTTACTTACTAGACAGGTCTCCTCACCAGATGTGGATTGGAGTTATGGTGAGCCCACGGAAATGTTAACCCCACTCGATTCGGAAGATCTCATGGATGAGATGGGAGAGAGCAGTGGTGCTTATATTGTTCGAATACCTTTTGGTTCAAAGGATAAATATATTCCAAAAGAACTTCTGTGGCCTCATATCCCTGAATTTGTCGATGGTGCTCTTACCCATCTTGTACGAATGTCGAATGTTCTTGGTGATGAAATTAGCGATGGAAATCCAGTCTGGCCTGCTGCTATCCATGGCCATTATGCAGATGCAGGTGATTCAGCTGCTCTTCTATCCGGTGCGCTTAATGTGCCTATGCTTTTTACTGGTCACTCCCTTGGCCGCGATAAATTGGAACAACTTTTAAAACAAAGCCGACTCTCAAGGGATGAAATTGATACCACATACAAGATTATGCGTCGGATAGAGGGCGAGGAGTTATCGCTTGATGCTTCCGAAATACTTATAACTAGCACTAGACAAGAGATTGATCAGCAATGGCAGTTGTATGATGGCTTTGATCCAATATTAGAACGTAAATTACGAGCAAGGATCAAGCGTAATGTGAGCTGTTATGGAAGGTTCATGCCTCGCACAGTAGTGAGTACTTTTCTACTTCTGTCTCCTTTCAGTTCTCTCTCTTTTACGATATTGTACGGAATTTAGATATATCCGTATAATGCTGTGCTGAGCCAGTTGTTAGATAACATATTAATGTCTGATGTCAAAGCTGTCTATTACAGATGATTCTCATGGTAAGCAATAAGTGGAATAGATTATATTGTATTTTGTCTGTGGTTGTTGGAGCATTTGAGTATCTTGACGGTGCTTACCTTTGATTAAAACACGATAGACTTGGAAAGGCACGTTTGTATTCTCTGGCCAAGAAATGCTTAGCTTTCTTTGTTAAGTGAATGGATCAAAGTCTAATTTTGAAGTAACTATATAATCTTAAAAGACCATGTCTATCAATGATTTTTCTGTGTGCAAACTGCTGACTTTGTTAATATAGTAATAATTGGTTGCTGTTTAGTTGATTGTCCCAACCAGTGTTCTCTGAGTAGCTTTTCGTTTATTAGTTTAAGCATTGGAACTCTTTTATTTTTCAGGTGTTATTTGTTTTTCTGTAAACTTATACGTTACTTTTGATTTGACGGCTTCACTTTTACGCAGATAATACCTCCTGGAATGGAGTTTCATCATATTGTCCCACATGACGGCGATATGGATGGTGAAACAGATGGAACCGAGGATCATCCTGCCCAACCTGATCCACCAATATGGTCTGAGGTTTGAATTTCTGTCGATTTGTCCTATAAGCTAGTTAATATTTGTGTTTGGAAAACATGGTTTCGATGATATCCACAGAGGTTCCATTTTTAAACTTCCTATCTTGCAGATAATGCGCTTCTTTACCAATCCCCGGAAGCCAATGATTCTTGCTCTTGCTAGACCTGATCCAAAGAAGAATATTACCACTTTGGTCAAGGCATTTGGAGAATGTCGTCCATTAAGGGAGCTTGCTAATCTTGTATGTTTTTATCAGCTAATTATGCACACGAATGAGTAATGACCTTTCTATATCTACTTAAATTATTCATGATTGTTTGTTCTGTTGCTTTGCAGACACTTATTATGGGAAACCGAGAGGGAATTGATGAAATGTCAGGCACAAATGCTTCTGTTCTTCTATCAGTACTGAAGCTTATAGATAAGCATGATCTGTATGGGCAAGTAGCATATCCTAAACACCACAAACAGTCTGATGTTCCTGAAATATATCGTCTGGCAGCAAAGACAAAGGTACGATTTTGCTGCATATGATCATCATCAAAGAAATAGTTTGAGACAAACTTTTTCTTTTAATTAGTCATGTAGACTGCATAAATCTCACATTCTTTTCTTTCTCGCTTTAACAGTTCTTGCCATGCAGAACAAATGACAGTTATATTTGACAGTAATATTCACTATTTGTATCTAACAAAATATATATTTATACATATTACAATGAAAGTCATATTGGGTTGTGGATTGTTTATGAATAAGCCCTAAGGCGATGAGAAGGAAGAGATACAAGCTAAATATTATTTGCACAATTTTTCATGCAATAATGGTTTTGGATTTCAAATGATGAATCTAATCCAGCTTTTTGGTGTAGGGTGTTTTCATCAATCCAGCTTTCATCGAGCCGTTTGGACTTACTTTGATAGAGGTACTCCCTCTAATTTTAGAGTCTATTAATCTGCAATTGTTGTATTTCGTTTTAAATCGAAGATAACTGGATGTTTCTTGCTGTTCAGGCAGCCGCTCATGGTTTACCTATCGTTGCTACACAAAATGGAGGTCCTGTTGATATACACCGGGTATACTTACTAATTGTTCAGTATCATTAAAGTCAAATTGTATAGCTGGTCTAGTCATTAAGCTAATCTCTAAAATTTTAGCCATTACATCTTCAAAATCATAATTAGTTCTTTCCACCTCTCTAGGTACTCGACAATGGCCTTCTTGTTGATCCTCATGATCAACTATCTGTCGCCAATGCTCTTTTGAAGCTTGTTGCAGATAAACAGCTGTGGGCTAGATGTCGACAGCATGGGTTGAAGAATATTCACCTGTTTTCATGGCCAGAGCACTGCAAAACTTACCTTTCTCGTATAGCTAGCTGCAAACCGAGGCATCCGCAGTGGCAAAGAAGTGACGACGGAGCTGATAATTCAGAACCAGAGTCCCCTAGTGATTCTCTGAGAGATATACAAGATATATCCTTAAACTTGAGGTTTTCACTAGATGGAGAGAAGAGTGGATATGGTAATTCCTTAGACTCTGAAGGAAGTCTGGCCGATAGACTTCTAAAATTGTCAAAGGGGATGACGAAAGATACAAGAAAATCTGGGTCCATTGACAAAATAGACCAAAACTCTAGCGCTGGGAAGTTTCCTGCACTAAGGAGGCGGCAACATATATTTGTCATTGCTCTTGATTGCGATACCAATACAGTTCTTGTAGAAGCTACTAAGAAGATTCTTGAGGCAGTTGAAAAGGAAAGGAGTGATGGCTCTATAGGATTCATATTGTCAACATCCCTAACAATATCTGAGGTGCAGTTGGTTTTGGAATCAGGAGGATTGAGCCCTAATGATTTCGATGCTTTCATCTGCAATAGTGGAAGTGATCTATACTACCCAACTGTTTTACCTGAGGATGGCCCTTTCGTTGTCGACTTCTATTATCATTCACACATTGAATATCGCTGGGGTGGGGAGGGATTAAGGAAGACCCTGGTCCGCTGGGCAGCATCAATTACTGATAAGAAGTCCAACACTCAGGAACAGATCGTCACAGCAGCAGAACAACTTTCAACCGACTACTGTTATGCCTATAAAGTTGAAAAGCCTACAGTGGTAAATGTTATTTATTTCTGTTAACATGTCAAATGTCATTGACACCGCCGCAAACACTTATATATAATGACTAAGTCTTCATCAAATACGAATCTGAGTCTTAGTATAATAAGGAACTATTACTTAAATAGAATTGGATATTCTAACTTATGATAATCCAAATACATCTGTTTTCCATTAATCTTGATTCTTGTTGAAACTGAGTGGCTGTTGACATCTGTCCTTGTCTCAGATTCCCCCAGTTAAGGAGCTTCGGAAGTTGCTGAGAATTCAAGCACTCCGTTGTCATGCTATTTATTGTCAGAACAGGACAAGGATAAATGTAGTTCCAGTGTTGGCATCTCGTGCTCAAGCCTTGAGGTATATATAACACAGACATTTTCTCTATATATGTCATTTCCATGTTTTTCTTCCATACTGGTATCTCCAAATAAATAGAACTTTTTTGTGGTAATTGTATAATAGCTGTAGAATCTTAATTTTCGCTAAAATAAATCAATTTATGACCTTGCCGTGTTTTGCCGTTTACTCAAATATATTATTATAGAATCCTGAAGGAGAAAAGTTTAAACAAATCTCAGGTATCTATATGTTCGGTGGGGTATTGACTTGTCGAAAATGGTTGTTTTCGTGGGAGAATCCGGAGACACCGATTACGAAGGATTGCTCGGTGGAGTGCACAAAAGTGTGATACTAAAGGGAGTTAGCAGTGACTCAGGCAATCAACTACAAGCTAACCGGAACTACTCTCTTTCAGATGTCATAGCATTTGATAGCCCAAACCTGGTCCATGCACCTGATAAATTGGGTAGTTTCGATATTAGAGATTGCTTGAAGAAAAATGGAATTCTCAAAGATTAGAAACTTCGAGAAGACTCTTGTCCATACTAATCATTCCCATATTTCTGTCGGGGAAGATAAGCACTTTTCTTATCTTTATATACCTTCTCTTGTCTTCATATTTGCTTACGTGAAAAAACTCAGTTGCTGTTGTAGTTGTGTACCTTTCTGAAGTCAAATGTTGCTGGTGTTATCTACGGCATGGCTGTTGGTTGCCTTCTATTTTACTGCAGATAAGATATCAAAATCTTGTTTTGTACAAAACTGTTGGAAATAAAATAAAGTAATGCAAGTTTCTTCGAGTTGTTATTATTATTCTTGTTTGGTACGAGCAAGAGAACTACTCATCTGAATGAGATCATTGTTGTTTTGTTTCCGACTGCAGAATGATGTTCATCGTCGCGCTAGTGTTATGCAATGAGATCATTGTTGTTTTGTTTCCCACTGAAAATTCATCGTTGTGCTAGTGTTATGCAACTGACAACTGAAAATCTGCTCGTGTAAGATGATAACAAATATGAAAGTGAAAATTACCTGGCATAAAATTATCTTCAGTGAAATTATTTTTTAGTCACAAAACTTATATATTTGCCTATGGCACGTTATTATCTTTATAATTTAAGTTTCTCACATTTTTTCGAAATCCTCTTACCCGAAAGAGTATATAAAATTCAATTTTTCGCTCAAGTTTTTCATAAGAAATTCAAGATTTCAAATCTCTTTTAGCTTTTTTGCTGGGTGGAATATGTTGTTTTCAGCAATTAAACGTACCAAATTTAGTAAAAAATTCTAGAGGGGGTCTTTTATCCCTTTCTAAGATGCAACCGTAATAAAAACGGAAAAATTTCAAAATTTTACTTTCTCTTACAATCGTCAACCTTTTGGTTCTAGTGTGTTCAGTGGCCTACTTGTCACTGGACAAATGATCTTCTCCTCACGTTTGATTCCTATGCCCACAAATCGTCTCTCTATTTTTAACTTGGTGATGATAATGAAGTTTTATTTTTGAAAATATTGTCGAAGAAATAAAAACAACCATATTAAGAATAATATTATTTATAAATGAATAATATTTTTAATGATTAATTTTTTATATATCTTTATTATATTTTTAAATTGTAAGGATGAATGACAAGTACATTTTATGACATGTGTCAGCTATTTATTACAATTTTTTTAGGGTAAGACTACTTTGAGATTTTTTTGGCTATAATGAGACCCTTCTATAATAAGATTTTTTTATAATAAGATCTATTTTGGCTATAAGGAGGTTCTAAAAATGACCAATTTACCTTTGATATAAAAGCTTTATTTCAGTCCAAACTTCTTTTTCCTCTCTTTTCTGCACAAAAAAACTCTCAAAATCGGCAAAAAAAAAACTCAACATTTCTCAAATCCGAACTCACACACACACGTCAAGGTATGAATCATATACTTATTGATGTAATTTTTATGCATTTTAGTTATGTATTTTTAGTGATATTTAGAGTTATAGGTTTTTTTGAAAAGTCGAATTTTCATCTAAATGTTGTTTTTTTGGAAAGTAAGTTGTAGATAACTGTTAGTCTAGTGATTGTCGATATTTTAGTATGTTGTTTGTTGATTTTGGTTGAGTTTTTTGGGATTAGGCTTCTTCGTTTTTGAAATTTGGGGAAGAGGTTGTCTAGGCGCGATTCGTGAATGCCCAATGCCTGTTATTGGGCAAATCGTGAGCGCCCATGATTTAGTTCGAATTCGAAATGAATCTTGTGAGTTCAATCTTCTCTAGCCGAAGTTATGATTTTGTTTTTCTATTTTTTAAAATATTGTCGAAGAAATTAAAACAACAATATTAAGGATAATATTGTTAATAAATGAATAACTTTTTTTAATGACCGATTTTTTATTTTATTTTTAAATTATAAAGATGAATGAGACGTATATTCTATGTCACGTGTTAGTTATCTATAACAATTTTTTTTATTATTTTATCCCTAAATTTTCATATATATATATATATTAATAATGTACATACACTAAAAAAATTCTCATACACTTTTGATTTATGTTTTATAAAGTACATCCAAGTTGTATGAGAGAAATCATCAACAAAATACACAAAATATTGAAAACTATTCTTACTCGAGTATGGTGCAGGCCTCCACACATCTAAGTGTACTAAAGAAAACATAGAATCAACTCGAATATTACTTGAGCTAAAAGAGTTCGATGACTTTTTGCCAATAAAAAAATTTCACATGACAAATGAGCATTATTTGGGCATTATTATTCTGAAAAGGGCACGAACTAAAATACGAAGATGATTAAAGGAGGGGTAACCTAACGTCGATGCCACAAACAAATTTGTTTATTAGATGTCTCGTGAGAAAGTAAGGTTGTTCCATAGTAAACCACTTGATCAACATAGTAGAGACCTTCACGCTCAATACTACGCCTTATGATCTTCTTCGTATGAATGTCCAACAAAAGACAAATTCGATGATATATCAATACTACACATTTCAATTCATGTGTTACATGACTGAAGAATAAGAGTTTGCAAGATAGTTATGGAATGTAAAAACATCATTTTAATTTCAGTTGTGGAGACAGTTGTGGAGAAATAAGAATAAATCATTCTCAATTGACTTTGACTAAACCCTATTTGAAGTTTCATAATGAGGTTTGAAATACGGTACTCGATCAATAATATTTGATGAGTCATGGGTCATTGTGTTTGAAGCACTACAATCTAAAATCCATTATGTTATTTTACCTCAATGACTTAGTCATGCAAAACCTTATTGTTTATTATTTTTTTATCCCTTGACTGATACCGTTACTTGAATGGACTTCTCGGAATGCTATTAACGACACGTGCCTTGAATTTTTTATGGTTGTCTTCCCACTATTCAGGGTACCTACCAACTCAAAGAAATTATTCTTGGTATGTTTGTGTTTTCCACAATGTGTACACTTTAACTTGGATTTATCCCTCCCATGATGAAGATTTCCACTAGCTTCCAATAAGTTCTAAATGAACACTTCATCATTTCCTCATGATTATGATTTGTTTTTAAAGCCTACTAATTTTGATGCTAGTTAATTTCGATTTTGCATGACGATAATAACCTCATTGTTAGTTGTTGACTTTAAAATTTATAGTCTGATTATCTTTCTTCTCACCACTGCATATGCTGATTCTACTGAGGAAGGGAATCTTGTTTCAAGATATCTCATAAAGTTGCTTCGTATTTGTTATTAGTGGCTCGAAAAAACTGGTAAAATATTTGTTTAGCCAAAACTTTGCTGTATATAGTTATATCCTCGGGATCCTTTTTGGGATTTGGTGATCTCTTATTGTTATAAAATACTATGCAATTATCACAAAATGACTCAAGCACAAAATATATGCAAATGAAAGATTTAAATGAAACACAGGATTTAACGTGGTTCGACAATTGTCTACGTCCACGGGCGCCGCCAGAGAAAAGAGTTTCACTATGATAGAAAAGGTTACAGATTTCAGATTGTGTTTTGTGTCGCCCTAGTAATCTATTTATAGGGAATTAATAGACTTACTAGACTATGGCCCTAATGGGCTCATACCACAAGACTAACTGAAGTAATTGGACAATATCCAACACAAAACTGTCCTGCCGACACAATACACTGTCAATGCACTATTCGAACTGCCGGACACAGTATACTGTCAAGGCACTATTCGACTCATTCACAACAAATCTTCCCCTTGAGGCGAATATCCTTTATTCACTATCAACAAAGAATCTTCTCTTCTTCTGACTCACCAAATGCCCTTAAGGCATTCACTCTATACTGCGAACACCGATTCAGTTTAGGCATTCCCTAAACTTTCGAACTGATACTGCCTTGGTCATTATATCTGCTGGATTATCGTGTGTAGACACTTTCTTCACATCAACAATTCCCTTTGATATTACATCACAAATAAAATGATACCTGACATCTATGCGCTTTGTACGCTCATGGTACATCTGGTTCCCTGTAAGGTGTATGGCGCTTTGACTATCACAAAACACTTTTGTAGTAGTCCTATCCAAGCCCAAATCTGCCACCAAACCTTGCAACCATATTGCCTCTTTAACTGCTTCTGTTACCGCCATGTACTCTGCCTCTGTTGTAGACAAAGCTACAGTAGCTTGCAACTGTGCTTTCCAACTGGTCGCACTCCCAGCTAGAGTAAATACATATCCTGTCAGAGATCTTCTTTTTCCATATCACCTGCAAAATCAGAATTAACAAAACCAACCAATGATCCTACAACATCATTCAGCGATTCACCAATATCAGTTTTGTTAAAAGTTAAGCCAACGTTCACAGTATTCTTTTGAAGAGATTCAATCTCTTCCCCTATAACACCAATCCATCGATCTGCCTCTGAACTCGCTATAGCTTCTCTGTAGCTACTAGGTTCCTGCATCTCAACTTCTTCTGCAACTGACAGAGCATATGCAACTAGATTCACATACCTTTTTGGAAGTCTAATATCTCTTCTTTCTCTGCCCAATGCTATGCTATAAGGTTGTTGTTCTGGTTCAGGCACATCATCGTCACTATCATCCAATGCTGACGCTTCACCTCCTGATTCTGGATCCACCTCAGAACCACTTGAATTATTGGACCTACTAGGAACTGATTCTACTTCAAGCTCCACCTGTTCACTCACAACCGATCCTGATTCGACCATTTCTCCTACTTCCTTCTGACTGTCTATTGAAGCAAACTCATTAAAAGTAACGTCCCTACTGATGAGAAAACCTGGAGACTTTGGAGAGGTACACCATAACCTATATCCCTTCACTCCAGTAGCATATCCTAGAAATATGTATCTCTTTGCCCTCGGCTCAAGCTTACCATCTCTCACATGAGCATACGCAGGACAACCGAACACCCTCAAATGTTCATAATCAGCCGACGATCCAGACCAAATCTCAAAAGGAGTTTTACAATCAATAGCCGTTGATGGAGACCGATTCACCAAGTAACACGCTGTATTGATAGCTTCAGCCCAAAAATCCTTTCCCACACCGGAATGTGAGAGCATACTTCGTGCCTTGTCACAAAGCGTTCTGTTCATTCTTTCTGCGACTCCATTCTGTTGTGGTGTTCTAGAACAAGTGCGATGGCGCACTATTCCCTCAGCTTCGCAGAACTCGTTGAACTCACGACTACAATATTCTAACCCATTATCTGTCCTAAGACGTTTGATTTTTCTTCCTGTTTGCTTCTCAATCATCGTCTTCCATTTGACAAAGGTTGAATATGCCTCATCTTTCGTTTTCAGAAAGTAAACCCACACCATCCTTGAATAATCATCAATCAAACTCATGTAGTATCTGGCTCCGCTCTTGGATGGAATTCTGTTTGGACCCCAAAGATCTGAGTGAATGTAGTCCACTGTGCCTTTAGTCTTTCTTACAGCCGATTTGCTGAATTTGACTCTAGTTTGTTTACCAAACACAGTGCTCACAAAATCCCAATGATTCTGCTTTATACCCTTTCAACAAATCTCTCTTTCCCAAAACAGCTAATCCTCTGTCACTCATGTGACCAAGACGCCAATGCCACAACTTATTTTGATCCTGCCTACTTTGGCTATTACTCCCTGATGATGCTACTGCAGCATCGCCCATAACAACACTCCCCTGGAAAATGTAAAGACCCTTCTACAAACTACCTTTCATGCATACCATTGAGCCTTTTGTCACTTTGATTACACCATTTTCTGCATGGTACTTGTAACCCCGAGAGTCTAGAGTCCCAAGAGAAATCAGGTTTCTTTTTAACCCAGGAACATGCCAGCACGTCAAGATTCTAACAACCCCGTCAAACATTCTGATTTGACGTTACCAATACCACCAACAATCAACGAATGATTGTTCCCTAAATAGACAGTTCCCTGCATTGGCTTGTACGTATCAAACCACTGCTTGAACTGACACATGTGATATGTAGCGCCAGTATCAAGTACCCAAGAGTTTTGCCCAAAGTCTGAACTCACGGACAATACATCTCCTTTACCACTGTTTTCACTATCGTCGGAATCGTTCACACCTTCTACAATGTTTGCTGCATTTTCCTTTTGATTTCCCTTCTTACCATTCAGTTTCGGACAATCTCTCCTATAATGACCCTGCTCACCGCATTCATAACAGTTTGAGTGCTTCACCCTTGACTTGGACCTCAAGTTCTTCCTTCTTAAAGAACTCGCTTTGCTTTTAGATCTTCCCCTAGTCATAAGACCTTCCCCTTCAGCTTGATTGTCTGGCTGCAACTGTCTCATCTCTTTTGATTTCAATGCCCTTTTGACATCTGCTAGCGATAACTTATCCTTACCATACATAATGGTATCTACGAAGTTTTCATAGGGAGCTGGTAACGATCTCAATACAAACAAAGCTTGATCCTCATCCTCAATATTGATATCTATGTTCTCCAAGTCCATTATAATTGATTTAAAATTATCTAGGTGCTCTGTTATGGACATACCTTCTTTCAATCTAAAATCATACAAACGTTTCTTCAAATATAATCGGTTTACTACTGATTTCTCTGAGTAAAGATCTCCTAGCTTTTTCCATGCGCAGGAAGCAGTCTTCTCACCACTAATCTCGCGAAGCACATTGTCTTTCACACTCATTAAAATCCAGCACAAAGCCCTTTCTTGAAGATCTTGTTTCTCCTCTTCTTTCATCTCTTCTGGTAACTTATTCTCCACAGCCTTCCACAGCCCTTGCAGTACCAATGAAGATTTCAGTTTAATCTTCTACAACGCAAAGCTGGATCCCCCATCAAATTTTTCAATCATGTATTTTGTTGCTGTAGACGCCATTGTGAAACCCTAATTGCAAAAGCCCTAATTTCACCACGTGGCTCTGATACCAATTTTATTATAAAATACTATGCAATTATCACAAAATGACTCAAGCACAAAATATATGCAAATGAAAGATTTAAATGAAACACAGGATTTAACGTGGTTCGACAATTGTCTACGTCCACGGGCGCCGCCAGAGAAAAGAGTTTCACTATGATAGAAAAGGTTACAGATTTCAGATTGTGTTTTGTGTCGCCCTAGTAATCTATTTATAAGGAATTAATAGACTTACTAGACTATGGGCCTAATGGGCTCATACCACAAGACTAACTGAAGTAATTGGACAATATCCAACACAAAACTGTCCTGCCGGACACAGTGCACTGTCAAGGCACTATTCGAACTGCCGGACACAGTACACTGTCAAGGCACTATTCGACGCATTCACAACACTTATCAATGTTCATCCAAATATTTTGTAAAGTATTCCACAAATTTTCAAGAGTATCACTTCCCTGATGAATTATACTTTCCATTCTGTGCAGTTCATATAATTGGAATGATTTTGTGCAGTTCATTGTTAATATTTTGTGCAGGAGAATAATTGGAATTATACTCGCCATTCTATGCAGTTCATCCAAATATTTTGTAAAGTATTCCACTAACTTCCAGTAAGTTCTAAATGAACACTTCATCATTTTCTCCTAATTATGATTTGTTTTTAAAGCCTACTGATTTTGATGCTAGTTAATTTTGATTTTGCACGATGATAATAACCTCATTGTTAGTTGTTGACTTTAAAATTTATAGTCTGATTATATTTCTTCTCACCAGTGCATATGCTGATTCCACTGAGGAAGGGAATCTTGTTTCAAGATATCTCCTAAAGTTGCTTCGTATTTGTTATTAGTGGCTGGAAAAAAACTGGTAAAATCTTTGTTTAGCCAAAACTTTGATGTATATAGTTATATCCTCAGGATCCTTCATGGGATTTGGTGATCTCTTATCAATGTTCATCCAAATATTTTATAAAGTATTCCACAAAGTTTTAGGAGTATCACTTCCCTGATGAATTATACTCGCCATTCTGTGCAGTTCATATAATTGGAATGATTTTGTGCATTTCATTGTTAATATTTTGTGCAGGAGTATAATTGGAATTATACTCGCCATTTTGTGCAGCTCATCTAAATATTTTGTAAAGTATTCCACTAACTTCCAATAAGTTCTAAATAAACACTTTATCATTTCCTCCTGATTATGATTTGTTTTTAAAGCATACTGATTTTGATGTTAGTCTATTTTGATTTTGCACGAAGATAATAACCTCGTTGTTAGTTGTTGACTTTAAAATTTATAGTCTGATTATTTTTATTCTCACCACTGCATATGCTCATTCTACTAAGGAAATGAATCTTGTTTCAAGATATCTCATAAATTTGCTCCGTATTTGTTATTAGTTGCTCGAAAAAACTGGTAAAATATTTGTTTAGCCAAAAATTTATTGTATATAGCTATATCCTCAGGATTCTTCATGGGATTTAGTGATCTCTTATCAATTTTCCTCCAAATATTTTGTAAATTATTCCACAAAGTTTCAGAGTATCACTTCCCTGATGAATTATACTCGTCATTCTGTGTAGTTCATATAATTGGAATGATTTTGTGCAGTTCATTGTTAATATTTTATGCAGGAGTATTAATTGAAATTATACTCGCCATTCTGTGCAGTTCATCCAAATATTTTGTAAAATATTCCACTAACTTCCAATAAGTTCTAAATGAACACTTCATCATTTCCTCATGATTATGATTTGTTTTTAAAGCATACTGATTTTGATGTTAGTCTATTTTGATTTTGCACGAAGATAATAACCTCGTTGTTAGTTGTTGACTTTAAAATTTATAGTCTGATTATTTTTATTCTCACCACTGCATATGCTCATTCTACTAAGGAAATGAATCTTGTTTCAAGATATCTCATAAATTTGCTTCGTATTTGTTATTAGTTGCTCGAAAAAACTCGTAAAAATATTTGTTTAGCCAAAACTTTATTGTATATAGCTATATCCTCAGGATTCTTCATGGGATTTGGTGATCTCTTATCAATTTTCCTCCAAATATTTTGTAAAGTATTCCACAAAGTTTCAGGAGTATCACTTCCCTGATGAATTATACTCGTCATTCTGTGCAGTTCATATAATTGGAATGATTTTGTGCAGTTCATTGTTAATATTTTATGCAGGAGTATTAATTGAAATTATACTCGCCATTCTGTGCAGTTCATCCAAATATTTTGTAAAGTATTCCACTAACTTCCAATAAGTTCTAAATGAACACTTCATCATTTCCTCATGATTATGATTTGTTTTTAAAGCCTACTGATTTTGATGCTAGTATATTTTGATTTTACATGATGATAATAACCTCATTGTTAGTTGTTAACTTTAAAATTTATAGTATGATTATCTTTCTTCTCACCACTGCATATGCTGATTTTACTAAAGAAGGGAATCTTGTTTCAAGATAGCTCCTAAAGTTTCTTCGTATTTGTTATTAGTAGTCATGTTATCGGGTCGGGTCGGTCCGGGTTTGGACGGGATCGAGACCGACTCGTTAGCCGGACCACTAAGCGAAGGGAGCCAAATATGATGGACCCGGACCACTAAGCGAAGGGAGCCAAATATGATGGACCAGGACCGGCTCGTTAAGAGTCGAGTCGGTCCGGTCTGACTCTTAACGGGCGGGTTTGTTAGTTTATGTTAGGGTTTTAGTTAAAAATATACATAGATTAGGAAAAAAATTATATATCTTCCTTATCGGGCTGGTTACCGGACGGACTGGTCCGGACCTATAAGAGAGTCGGTCCAAAATTTTGGCTTTGGCTCCCAACCCGCTCCTTAAGCTATCCGGACCGGTCTCAGGCGGGCTTTACTGGTCCGGTCCCAGGCGGGTTAACGGGTTGGGAGGCCCCCTAATAGCTCTAGTTATTAGTGGCTGGAAAAAACTGGTAAAATCTTTGTTTAGCCAAAACTTTGATGTATATAGCTATATCATCAGGATCCTTCATAGGATTTGGTGATCTCTTATCAATGTTCATCCAAATATTTTGTAAAGTATTCCACAAAGTTTTAGGAGTATCATCCCTGATGAATTATACTCGTCAAGCTGTGTAGTGTAGTTCATATAATTGGAATGAGTCTCCGCCGCTACCGTATGTTACAACTAATCCATTCCACATTATTCTAGCCATTGCATGATTAATCAAAGATGGCTTAATATTTTCAACTATCCAAGTAAACACGGGTTAAATTACTCCCATCTTACCTCGGTGATTTATTTCTGAACAAATTTGTTATCTGCAACATTAATTGATTTTTTGTTGTAATATTCTCTTGTACAACTCCTATATTTATATAGATAGGACATCTTGTTTTGGTAACAAAATAATATTTTCTTCTCATGATAGTATTTTTTCTAATTAAATGATATTTTTACATCAAAAATATATTATTCAAATATTTGACCAATCAATTAATCTTTAGTCCAAAAAAATTATAACAATAATTTATTTTATGAGAGTTCGTATATTATGATTGATTGATTGGATAGTAAAATGTAACCTATATTTATTGAAGTTTATAAAAGAATTATTTAAAAAATATTAAATACAAATTAAATTAGGTATCTAATAACACAAATTAAATTAGTCTAATGATTGTTAAATATCCAAATGAGTGGAGATTTAAACTCAATATGAATTTACCATAATGGTTAAATTTAAAGTTTGGGTTTACTGATTTTAATTTGCTGTAATGTTTACATATATATGGAAATAATGTTTTTAAAATAATACTAGGAGATAAAGAAAAAAGTTAAAATAAAACAATATGCAATAAAGCTATCAACCCAGAGAACACCGACTAGCCAGTTAAAAGACAGAGCTCCCTCTAAACACTGAAGACATTTCCTCTCTCTTTCTCCCTTGATTTCCAGGTACTTTCGAATTTCTTTTTCGTAAGACACCTTGCATATCTGCTATGCATATGAATGCTATCGAACTTATTTTTTAGTCATAATTTCTCGGTGATTGACATAAATTTCGTTTTTAATTCAGACCACATACTTTAAAGTTGCTTCCTTTATGTTAGTTTTGATTTCTCATCCTTTACGTCTTGAATTGCTTTCGATTTCAAGTTCCATTAAACTTTCGAACATTTGCAGGCAAATTGGTTAGATCCAGTGTATTTGTCCTAATTAAGTCCTTTCAAGCTCATAGTAACTAAAAAGAGTTGACTTGTGATTGTTCTTTACTAATTATATATATGTTTTTTTCGTTAGATCTTGTTCTGGGTTGTATTTATTTTCAATTTTTGAGCTTAATTATGAGTGTTTTAGTGATTTTGACTTTTGATATATATGCAGTTGATAATGTCCTCACAGAACAACTTGAGGAAGTATTTAGGAGCTATTAAGGATACAACTACTGTTTCCTTGGCTAAAGTTAATAGTGATTACAAGGTATGAAACCTTGGTTTTGTTTCTTTTTGTTAAATCCTTGTGTTTATGAGTCTGTTTTTTTTTTTACTTTGTAGGATTTGGACATTGCTATTGTTAGGGCTACTAATCATGTCGAACGGCCTTCAAAGGAGAAACATATTAGAGGTATATATGTGTAGATTATATGTATGTGTTGTGTTAGTTTCTTCCCTGTCTTGTTTTCTACTCAGCAGTTAAAGTTGTTGTCTGTTTGCAGTTATTTTCAGTGCTGTTGCAGCTACAAGGCCTCGAGCTGATGTTGCATATTGCATTCATACACTTGCAAAGCGCTTAACGAAGACGCATAATTGGGCGGTAACTTAACTCACCTTTTGTTTCTTTGATTGGTTATTGAAAATTGTTGACGTTTTCTGTTTTTCTTTTCGTCATGTTATGAGTTTTCTTTCGATTTTAAGCTACGAAATGGGAACTGTTTCCTGTTAAAAGTTAACATTTTTTTGTATATTATTTGATAAATGTTTTCTATATTTATAAAGTTCATGCATAGTATTTGAAAATGTCAATTATAATAACATGGAAACACTAAAGTTTTGTTTCCATGAACCAAACAGGTTTTCTAGTTATTTGGAAATGAATTAGTTTTTGTAAATTGTTAACTTAATCTTATATTGCTGATACCTTGAATAATGATGTATTGATGTGTAAGTGTGATAGCTCAGCTTTAGATCTCTTTGTTATTAACCTTTTTCGTTATTTTGTGTTGTTGTGGGTGTTTAGGTTGCTCTTAAAACCTTAATTGTTATTCATCGTTCTTTGAGGGAAGTGGACCCAACATTTCATGAAGAGCTTATAAATTATGGCAGAAGTCGAAGTCAAATGCTTAACATGGCTCACTTTAAAGATGATTCTAGTCCAAATGGTATCTCATTGCGAAACCATTTTTTCTTTAACGACTTTGGAATTCAATTTTCTTATCGTACTATCTTGTTGATGCTGCTAGCTTGGGATTATTCTGCTTGGGTCCGTGCGTATGCCTTATTTTTAGAGGAGAGACTGGAATGCTTTCGTGTCTTGAAGTACGATCTCGAGATGGAACCTCCTGTAAGATCTATGAACTTCAAAATATGTTTTAAGGACCCGATTTTATGAAAGGTATATAAGACTTGTTTTGTTGCAGAGAACCAAAGATTTGGATACTGTTGAATTACTTGAAAAGCTACCAGCGCTTCAGCAGCTTCTTTTTCGTGTTCTTGGTTGCCAGGTTATTGTTTAATAACTTAATTCGTCATGGTTGAGTTAATGTATCCCAACAAGCAAAAAGTATCAAACCAATATATAGGACAATCTTATAGTGATTTCTGTAACATTTTCCAATATCCAAACACATATGACCTCTCCATACCTTCATTTATCTTTTGGTTTGTTTTGATGATGAATGTGTTTTACAGCCATCAGGAGCTGCAGTTCATAATCATGTGATTCAGTTGGCACTTTCATTGGTATGCAAGACTTGCTGTTGATTACTTCTTTAGTGATAGTCAAATCACACACATACAAAGAATATATTTCCGATAAACTTTTGTTTCGTTGATAAATAGGTTGCTTCTGAAAGCATCAAAATCCAAGAAGCCATTAATGATGGGATTACAAATTTGGTCGATAAGGTAGTTAGCGAGATCAGTGTTTTAACAAGAATTTAGCCTTTCATTATTCATAGAAATCTTACAATGTAACAGTTCTTTGAGATGCAACGTAGTGATGCTGTGAAGGGCTTGGAGATTTACAGAAGGTCAGGAAAGCAGGTATTAAATACTTGGAGTGATTTTTGATATTTGCGAAGGGACTAGTATTATACATCGATTCTTATTGGAATTATAATTTTATTTATTTTTGCATTTTTAGGCAGAGTCTTTATCGGAGTTTTATGAAGTTTGTAAAAGTCTCGATATTGGAAGAGGAGAAAAGTTTTTAAAGATTGAGCAGGTATGAGTTTTCTCCAGACATCGTACTGTTGGGTTTGGACTTTTGAGCTGTTGTTGATTTTATTGTTGTTATCATATGAAGCCTCCATCATCGTTTCTTCAAGCCATGGAAGAGTATGTAAGAGATGCTCCTCCTGTTCCAAAATTTCAAAAAGATCAGGTATGCCAAAATGTTATTTTAACCTTTTGGTAAAGTTCAGTGAACAATGCATACATATAAAGCATACAAAAGATAACTAGGCCGATGGCCCGATGCATTATAATTTTTTTAATAATGCAACTGTACGTCCATCACATAGAAAGGTAGGTATCCAATCGTGCACTCTAACTCAGGTACCAGATATAAAGTGTATGAGCAAAGCAAAAATAATAAAAATACATCAAGGGAAAAGCTTGACGGTGAAGAGTGAAGTTTACAGAAAACTGCTGATAAAGTTATAATTACAAGTTGCTAATAGCGGATGACTTGATAAAAAAGTCGCTAGGCGGACATTAGGTTATATATCAGAAATAAAGCATTTAACAAACGAAAAACTCTTGTTTTCAAGTCAGACAGATTAAAGCGTACATCTTTTGCATTCAATTACTGTCTTTAAGATTTTCTCGTTGAAGTTTTCTTCGAATGTTTTTGGTATCATTCTATAATTTTTTTCAAGATTGCTACGATTTATAAGTTCATTCTCCTATTTGACCCTAAACAGGTTGTCGACAGTAAAATTGCTGGCCCGAAAGAAGTTTTGGCAATTGAGTACACAAAATCGGTGGAAGTGCAAGAGGCCAGTCAACCATCAGCTCCTCCACCTGAACCTGTTAAAGTAGAACCGCCTGTTGTTGAACCAGCTGCCGTTGAACCACCTGATTTGTTGGTAATTGATATTGTCTGAAAAATCCGTAACATTATTGTGTTCTTGTTTGTTTCTTTCATGTGACTTCTCGTTTATTTTTACACCAGGGTTTGGACGATCCAAGTCCATTTGCGTCCGAGTTGGACAATAAGAATAGCTTGGCTTTGGCTATTGTTACTGTTGGTGAGTCATTTAAGAGTTAATAATAATGTTTGAATTCAACATAAATTGTAATTAAATATTAGTCGGAAATTCATGCGAGTGTAATGATAGATTGATGTTGAACTAAAAGCTATATAAGTTATGATGTTTTTGGTCATCAGGACCCGCGAAAACACTATTCGACCATTGTTTTCTACATTCAGTTTCATAATAAACGGACCACATCAGATTTCAGTATGTAGACCAGCTAGGGAGTGCTGACAACCCTTGTTCAGTCTGCAAATTAGTAGAGTAAAAACATTTAGAGTTGTCACCTATGCCAGTTTTATTAAAGGTCTTGTGTTTGCCGGTGGTTCTAGGTGAGCAACAGAGACCTCCAGTTGAAGGAGGTGAAACTAGAAGTTGGGAATTGGCCATTGTTGATGCTCCTAGCTCGAATGCAAGTGCCATGACTGCTAGTAAACTGGTAATTTTGTTGATTCTGGTATTTACAAGTTTGCTAGGCTAAAACCTGTTTCAAAATTGTTAATATATATATATTAAATAAACATAATGTTAACAATTAGAATACCTTTTTCAAATGATCAAAGTGACATATCAAATGGATTACAGTTGGGTAAGGGTGGCGTAAAATTTGACCCATCAAGACAAAATCCAGTTGCCGAAATGAATTTTATGTCCAACATTTAGGTTAGCACGAAAAAATAGTCTGATTTGTAATCCGGAACGGGTTTGGATTTAGATATTTGAACAAACCACTCGGATCTGGATACTGAAATTGTTCAATTGGGGTCATGATATGCATTGGCCTGGTTGGGTACTTAAAATTATAAAATACATTTTAAATTTGAAATGAGGCCGGCTTTAGTTAAATGGGTCGGTTATTGTATGTGCTTGTACGAACAAAACCAGGTTCAGTTTCATAATGTATAGGTGTCGAATATTTGAGCAGAACGAGTTCGGTTCTGACAACTATTAGTTACCACAAAGTCTTGTCTGACTTTTAACCAGACTGTTGCAACCCTTAAAATATTTCTCCCATGTACTTCTATGCTCATGCTCATTTTCTTATTCTGCGGATGACTTGTTGATTTGTTAATTTTGTTATTAATGATTTAATTGGATTAAAAGGCGGGAGGACTGGATATGCTTACGCTAGATAGCTTGTACGACGATGCGATACGAAGAAACAACCAAAATGTTAGCTACAACCCACATGATCCCTTCCAAAATGTTGGCCACAACCCACATGATCCCTTCTACGCCTCCAACGCAGTTCCTGCTCCGCATTCGGTACAAATGGCCAACCAACAACAAGGTTTCATGTTCCAGCACCCGTCACAACAACAACAACAACAACAACCTACAAATCCATTTGGTAATCCATATGGCACCCCTGCAGTTCAACCCTACAACAATCCATACTCAGGCCTTATGTAGACAGTCCAAAGAGGCCCTTTTATGAAGGAAAGTGTGTACCATATGATCATATAATACCGTATGTGCAGTACTTTTAGCTAGGGTATTCTTTAATAAATAATGCATCAATTGAGTTGTGTTTGCTGATCAATAATGTTTGTTTTATAACAGACTATTATTCAATATTATAGCATTTTGCTGTCACTTAATGTAATGCTGGTTGTGAAATAAGTGAAAACATTAGACTACTTGTTCTTAAAAGTAAGTGTTTACACTTAACAGGGGATCACTAATTTCATTGGGAAGTTAGTTACAAATCGAGAATCCTTCGAGAATGGATTACTATCTTAAAAACTTCTTCTTTTGATTGGTTTTTTCGATTGATGGAGGATGGCGAGTGTTTCTCCTCGTGTCATAGATCTACTGATTTTTTTTAATACGCTTTTTTCGTTTCCGAATATACAGCACGATCAACTACATTTGCAGATTTATTCAAAACAAATTCACGTAATGTTATTCATAAAAATATTAAGAGATCAGCTGACAAAGATCATGTAGAAATCGAATTTGATGCTGAGGATATGAGTGTGCTTCAACAGAGATCTAACCACACTTTAGTTGGTAAATTTGCCAATGAGAAACCATCTTATTCTATAGTGATGTCTTTCTTGGAGAAATTCAAATTTAAGGGGTGTTCAGTGTCTCTAGTTGGGATTTCAGGCACATATTTATAGAGTTGATAGTGTTAGAGGACCTAAAAAAGCTCTGGCGCAAGAATGTATGGCAGATAGGGGATAAGATAATGACACTCCTAAAGTGGTCTCCTAATTTTAACCCCAATATTGAGAACCCAGAAACCCTAGTTTTCATTGATTTACCAAATCTCTCTGAGTTTATGTATCGTGAAGAAACTATTCTTGAGGTGGCTAAAACTATAAGGACTCCTCTCAACATTTATGTTCCACATAATAACAGAGTCAAGCACAATTTCTGCAGAATATGAGCGGTTATGAATGTTTCACAAACAATGCCTAAAAGTATCAAAATAGCTTTTGGGTCCTACAACTTTTGGCAAGAATTGGTTTATAATAAACACCCCGAATACTGTAAAAAGTGTACTCACTTGGATCACTGTGACAATGATTGCAAAAAGACTGCTCAAAGCAAGCCTGCTGCTCAGGAAAAACCCTTCAATCCCTTGTTAATGAACACCTTACTACCTCCATTTCAAATTAATGTTGATGGCTAAAAAGTTAAATCTGTTATTGTTGATGAAAGGCAAGAAATTTCTGAGGATATCAATCTTAATGTTAGAAAGAATTTGAATGAGAATCAGTTACCTCATGGTGTTGAGAGCAATGAGATGATTGAGGCTCTTCACATGTTGAAATGGGATCCAATAATCAAGAAAGTAATAAAGGAAGTTCTCTGAATTCTCTAATGGCAAGCTCATCTCCAACAAAACATACCACTGGTAGTCTCCCACAATCTTCTGTAAGCAATCACAATGGCACTGGTAAGAGAACCGAATTGAAGAAAATCAAGAAAGTCAGAACATTAAACTCAAAGGGGATCATATCCTCTAAATGTTTGCAGCATAAAATTGCTGCAAAAAACTCTAAAAAATGCTAAATGACTAATGTCATTCTAAACTGGAATGTGCGTGGCATATGCAATAGAGAAACTCAATCAAGAATTAAGTCTATCAAAGGTCTAAGAAGCTAAACTTTGTTTCTATTCAGGAACCCATTGTTTGTGCTTCTAAACTTCAAGCTATCTCTATCAAACTTGGATTTCAAGGGTTTACAAGCAATATAAGTAACAAAATTTGGGTTATATGGAATATAGATTTTGTGCTGGATGTTACTGTTAATGAGGACTAGTTTATCCATTTAAAAGTCAAGCATTGTTTGGAAACTAAAGAGTTTATGGTTACAGTGGTTTATGCCAAGTGCACTAGGAGTCTTAGGAGGCTTCTATGGGACAATCTTAGAAATGTTGAAAAGAAAGAAAGCGAATGGATTCTTTTTTGTGATTTTAATACAATTGCCTATCCTGGGGAGCAGCTCCATTTCACTTCTAACTCCACTACAAGTATGGATTATTTCAACTCTTTCACCATTGACTTAACTAATTGATGCTGGGTACTCTGGAAATAAATTTACTTGGTCCAATGGGAGGTAGTGGAGAAGGTTGGATAGGACTTTGTTTAATAACATGTGGCTTAACTATTTTGATGAGACTACAATCACTCACTTGCCCAAGACTTGTTATGATCACTCTCCTCTACTCATTAACATTTCTACAACTACTGTTAAAAGAAAGACTACTTTTAAGTTTCTAAACATGTGGTGTATGCATAAAGACTTCTACAGATTTGTGGAGAATTGCTAGGCTGTATAATACTATAGGTCTTCTATCTACAAGCTTTGGTTCAATCTCAAACATCTTAAAGCTAGTTTAAAGGTATGGAACATGACAGTGTTTGGCAACGTGTTTGACTCAATAAGAAGCTTGGAGGAGGAAATCAATAACTTGGAAGCTAAGGTACTCATTTCTAACTTTAACCAGGATAAATATCTGTTGAAAAAGGCCAACGAGAATCATCTCTTGCTACTTGCAAGAGAAGAAGAATTCTGGATCCAAAAATCCCACACTAATTGGTATATGGATGGTGATAGAAACACTCATTTCTTTCATAATTATGTTAAAAGAAAACAAAGGAGATCTATAATCTCTCTTATTTGGAATGAGTGGATTGGGAGGAGGATGAAAGTGCTGTTGGTGAGTCTGCTGTAAGCCATTTTAAAACTCTAATATACGATCTTCCTTATCCTTGGTACCCTAATATCTTGAAATACTATATACATAATCTTGTTACTTATAAGGACAATTAGATGCTTATGAGGTTGCCTATAGAGAACGAGATCTATGGGATTATTAAGGGTTTGAATCCTAATGTGGCAGCCGGCCCAGATGACTTCAATGGAAAGTTTTTTAAATATTGTTGGCCTATTATAAAAACTGATACTTGTGATGCTATAAGGAATTTCTTCAGGGAAAGATATTTTCCTATGGGAATATATGCTACTGTCCTATGCTTGATACCTAAAGTGGAGGTTCCTAAAAGATGGACAGACTTTAGACCAATTAGTCTCACCATTTTTTTTTCAGTAGAATTATTTCTAAGCTTATCGACACAAGGCTATCTTCTATAGGTTGATAGGTTGGACATGGACAAGGTGGACATGGACAAGGTGTTTGATAGGTTGGATCACACCTTTTTGCTGAGTGTTCTGACTTCTTTTGGGTTCAGGGATGACTTTCTAAGGCTGATTGAAAAAAAATAGTTAACTGCCATTTTTCTGTGCTTGTTAATGGAGTTCTGACGTAATAGCCTGCAAACCAACCCAGAAGGTAAAACACACAAGGTGACAGGCTCAAACAGTTTACTTTATTTAGTTTCGACATGTTTTCACACAACAACAAGTAATGTCGAATTTATTTTGACTTGTCGGTCAACCTTAACGGACTGATCAATTTTCTGATGGTACAACTTGGAAACTGAATGCACATCTAGATGCAAGAGTTCATGAGTTTAATGTATAATTTGGTGCGGGACCGAAGCTCAATGCACAGTCCAAAATCTCTCTAACAAAAGTAGTATATGTATACTTGATATAACGAAAATGTTTTTTTATTAATGAAAAAAAATATTGTTATAACTTATCTACACCACCGAAATAGAAAAAATGAATTTTAATTACAAAGTTAGAAACTAAAAAAAGAAAAATGTAAATTTTGAAGTAGTGAAGAGAGTTTACTATCAAAAATATATATAGATTCAAGTGTTCCATATTCCATGGGGGGTGGCATGGACTGACCTTATGCATCCAACAATTTATAGATCTTAGCTGTGATAGTGTATGGTTCTTTTCAGTTTGGGTTCACTTACCAATGATTTTATCTGTGTGTGGAGAAATACCTTTCGTAAGACCTGATATTCAATTTGAAAATCAAAAAATCAAAATTTGAATCGTACATATTTCATATTAGTTATAGTAAGGTTGTAAGATTGGCCCCCAAGGGGGTAGTCGAGTTGGTTGAGTATGATATGCTTGTGACCAAAGGTCATGAGTTCGAGTCCCTCTACATACGCTTTCTCGGCTGAGCCTGTCACCTTGTGTGGTTTACCTTCTGGCGTTGGTTTGTAGGCTATCGGGTCAGACTGAGGGTTTACCCTGTGCGCACTCATTGCACTCTGAGTAGCGACTGCGGGTTCCCTCCAAAAAAAAAGGTTGTAAGATTACCATCATTTATTCTTTTGTTGTAGCTAGAAGTTCATAATTAAGGTAAAATTGTTTCAGCTAGGTTAACGACCTCCGTTTCGCAGTAATTTGAAAGACGTTTCCACTATTGTACGACGGGGAATGGTCTGATATGACCACATGGCTTTTTAAAGTGTCAGACGAGTTTCCTAATTCTCATTCGAGGAGGCGGTATACTAGTTTTTAACATATATCATTTTTTTAAATATCATATTCGAATGGATTATGTTTCATCTATATATTAGCTCGTTGACATTCTATCAAAAAATCTATCAAAAGAAATTATATCTTGATCTATAAAAACTCTAATTTTATCAACAAATACTTCCATTTCTACTATCGATAATTTACGATTTTTTAGTCAAATAGCTATAAAGAATTGAAAAGGTTATGTTTTATTTTATATTATAAAATTATTCTTATATCAGACCATATGAAACCAAACTTAAATTAATCTATAGAATAAGAATTATTTAAATAATTATTACCTAGTAGTTTAACCATCTCATCAAAATTTATTTGATATATAATAAAGCTCAATCATTAAATTTATTAAGTTGTATAATTAACGGGATGTATTTTTCTAAACTTTAATAATTTCTAGCTAATAAAAAATACCAACTATAAAAAACAAAAGGATAATTATAAAAGATATTTCAAACCAAATTATAACAATATATTCATAGCAAATATTAGAAACTTGTTGGTATCGATAGAATCTCAGTTGTCTATATTAATAATTAAGATAAAAAACTATTTAAAGAGAATAAATGACCCTTTAAAACGATAGTTAAGTGACTAAACATTAAGAGGTTAAACATGTATAATTACGTGTAATTATAAAATTACTTTAACCATTGGAAAAATGTTTATAAGTACATTGACAAGTTAATTACTGGATATAATTCTTCTTTCATAAGTGTCCATGCAGTCATGGTAAGGTATAATAATTAAAATTGAAATAGGAACATAGTCGTGAGTCGTGGTTTGCCACAAAAATGTTATTGATAGCTCCATACACCGACGGAACATCTCAAGGTGCGGTTGAACATGTATGTTTTTAGCCATATTATGACAATCATATTATTTCATAATTGTGCATGCGTAATTATTACTTGACTTCTCAGTTTTTGGTGTACACAAATTTAAATAACCGCATTAATTTTTTTTTTTTTTTGTCGTGCATGATTATAACACGATTTTTAATTCTTTGTTGTCGACAACCCATGAAATGGTTCATTTTTTAAACATCTCATATTGTTTTTGAAATACAACATTTGGATCATAAATTGAAAACAAATCGAACATAGAATATATTACATGGAAAAACCATATCGATTGTATTGAAAACTTCTAAAAATATATTTACTTGTTAAGTCGATTTCCAGTCCATCATCGATTTACTACTTTTTCATGAATGTATAAGTATTTTTTGTTATTATATTAGCTTATTTTATACTTGTTCAAATTAGTTACTTAAAATATTATTTTAATTAATATGTCTTTTTTCGTTATTTCTTAAACATGCTTTAAAATTGTCTAAATTGTAATTAAATTAAAAATAGATATTTAACATTAGGTTAGAATAATAATAATAATAATAATAATAATAATATATTATTATACAATGTTATTTTAACAATAAAATAATATAAAGGTAATAGGTTATGCCAGGATTAAATCAGGAACTAGTCCCTTGACTATCCCGTTTTCTTTTATTTAGTCCTTCGACTTTAAAATCACCGGTGAAAGAACCTAGATTTTTCAAAATCTATAAATTTAGTTTATGACTTATAAAATTTATAAATTTAGTCTATCGACTTAGCAAGTCTATAAATTTAATCCCTCAATTTTATAAAATTTATAAACGTAGTCCCTGAATTCAATAGAAAAGCCCCTCACCAGGGACTAAATTTATAGATTTTGTTAAGTCGAGGGACTAAATTTATAAATTTTATAAGTTATGGACATATTTATAGATTTTGAAAACTCCAAGGACCTTCGCCGGTGATTTTAAAGTCGAGGAACTATATGAAAGAAAACGGGATAGTCAAGGGACTATTTCCTTATTTAAGCCGATTATGCTATATTTCAACCATCTATTGTTAGATTTCTCATCCATTTTTTTAAAGTTGAAAACTCTAAATACCTCAAACTATCCTAAGTGTTTATTTTTATGTCATTCAACCAAAAAAGGACACCAAATGATTTAGTTATGAAGGTATATTTAGTTTTTTTTTTAATTATATAATTTTAATTTTTGCGCGATATGCATAATGAATGTACAATGTTATCGCACCCAGGGTTCGACAGTGTAACATGATTTTCATACTCGGGGTGTGATATTGTAGAACAAATTTCGGACATTCATGCGATATGTTTTGCATGTCCGCGATATTAGACACAATTTTTACAACTTCATGCGATATTTATATAACATTTTCGACCTCGTAGGGTGACATATAACCATTTAGTCATACATTGGGTTCAAAATTTTATACCTCTTGTATATTTTTATACTTCAGTTTGATACTTTTATGTATGTTGTAGAAACTAGAGTAACCAACGAGTATGATGACTAATTACACACATTTGTTTACAAATCACAAACACTACACTAAAACCAATTTTGATGCATGTGATTACTCTGAAGCCCTTAAGATAATATTCATCAACACTGTTATCCTTTACGATTCACGATGATCTTTAGGACAGTTGTAGGTCTTATGCATATTGGAACATTTTCTGGGTTATGCATCTTTAAAGTAATATATATTTCCTTCGGACACAAACAAATTAAATATAAACTACAAACTAGTTCATCTTCATCCGCCTTTAGTCTACAAGCTTGGGAATGGCAGTCTAACTAAAGATAATCTCTGTGGTTGTATTTCTCGTTTACAACGGTCAATCGCCAATAAGTAGCTAGTGCATCAACCAGAAACACTTTTAATTCGAATGGACAATCACATTTTTTGTTGTACACTTTCTTTTCTTTAAAATTTTCAATTTAGCTTTCAATTTATAAATGCTGTACATCTCACATTTGTAGGGTATCACATACTTTTTCCCCAATTACCGGAGTCGTAAAGATATATAATCTTGATGACCTTTCTTTTTTTCTTGATAATAAATATATGTATCCAACAATATATAATCAACCATCATAAATGCTGGTTGTCTAGGTTCCAACAATATATAATCATACACTTAGTCGCACATATATACATATAATAACACATAATTTCGCATATAAGGTGAAAAAATTCCACTACATTTTTACCCAGTATGCGACAAAACTAAACTAAATCGCTGGAAGTTTTGCAATAAGAATTTCGAGAATCGCACGATTAGTGTTATTAATCTACGTGAAACCATACGTTGGGTGCTATTTTATGTCAATCATAAAAAAATATCGCACAATTCAAAGACTTACATTTTTTTAGTTTAGAAAATTAGCTTCATAGTAGTGTATCGTCTTCATCATAAAAACCAAATAAAGAACAACTTAAGTCTTCGTTATCTATCAAAATTTAAATTTTTAGAGTATTTAAATTATTAAGATTTGATGTTTTAGGGATTTAGGGATTTATATTTCTGTTTTTTTTCTGAGTAGCACTCATATAATTCGTTAAAGTTAATAAAATATTTTGATTTTTTTTAAATTTTGAATAAAAATAAATAAATATGAAATCTAAAAAAAACTCTAAATCTAACGCTCAATAAAATATAGGCAAACAAAAAATGGGACAATTAAATTTTGACTTTTTCTTATCTCACACTCTTTTTTGTTAGATCTCGTACTTTAATTATGTATCACTAATAAAATAAAAGAGATTTTTTTCTTATAATGAAATATATTATTTGGAAACTATTAAAATCATTAATTTACTATTTATTTAAGAATTTTAATTTTTTAATGGTTATTATCCAAAAATCTTAGATTATAGGTTGATTAAAAGGTGAAAAAAGAAACGAAAATCCAATCATCGAACAAAATCGAGTTAGGATAATTTATACAATTCCCAGTTGTCACGGTCCATAAATCCGTTGGCTGTGTACTTTATTAATATTTTGTAAACTTTTAATGATTATCAATTTATAGAAAAAAAGAAAAAAGAAAAATAGAAAATTTTAGATTCTGAATAATAAATCTAACTTTCTTTTTTTAAAAAATAGTTTTTTTTTTAAATTAATAATTTTGTAGACTTATAGAGAAAAAAATATTAATTTTTTTAAATAAATATTAAACCTACTAAAATTTAAAACAAATTTATAAATATGGATTGCTATGCAATTTAAAATAATTTAAAATGTCTAGTTTAATAATAAAAAATATAACTGAAAATAAGTAAAGATATACGGTAATTGTGGAGGGAACAGATGGTGATCGTGTAATCCCTAAATCTTCTCAAAAGAGATAAATTTTAGCCTGGAATAACTCGAACAGAAAATTATGTAAAGCTGAAGCTAACAACTTCAACCTAAACACTCTTATCAAATCAAATCAAATGAAATCCTCTCCATCACCGAAGTGAACACTAATCGTACCAAACGATGTCTTGGCTTTTCAAATCCCTCCAAATCAATGACCCTGATCCTGAACCCGAACCCAACCACTCTCCTACCTCCTCCTCTGCTACTGTAGTTAGTAGCCCCACCGATCAGACCGGTGTCAAAGGCGATCTCTCTGTCGCTGTCATCGGTCAAACGATCGGTCGCCAACTACGCGGTGTCGCCACCTTCATGGCTCCTCCGCCGGTGTCGCTTCTGCCACGGTCTTCCACCGGGCAACCGCTAGGCAGTGAGGAACAATCGTCCTCTCAGGCGCTTATCGGGATTCGAAATGATCTCGTCGAAATCGGTGGGACTATCAAGAGTGGATTCTCTCGATTGTCAAGTAACAAAGCTGTCACTGGAATTTCCAAATTCGCCTCTAACTTTTTGTCATTTAAGAATCAAGATGAAGTGCAGGAGGAGGAGGAGGAAGAGAAGGAGGAAGAGGAGGAGGAAGAGGAGGAGGAAGAAGAAGGATATGGAACGGACGATGATGGATTCGATGGAGTCCCAGGGATTACAGAAGAGGCTATTGCTTTTGTCATGGAGATTTCGTCAAGGCCAGAGCTGTGGACTGATTTTCCCATATCTATAGACGAAGGTAAAATCTAACTTCAGTGAACTAAATTGATGTTCTTTTATAACTGGATCATCATAAACTATAGATGTTAAGATTAGAAATTGTAAGTTCCGGTTCATTAAAGTCTTATTGCCAGTGAAGGGATTTCAACTATATTCCTAGATACGAAGCTCTCACAGATCATTGATTTTAAATGCCTTTTGTAATGATCAAATGCGGTTGAAAGTCTAGGGTTTTATGCATAATGTTGATATTACATATTCTGTTGTTCCAAGTGTAACTGGAATGATCACCAAAAAAAGTGTACCTGGAATGAATTTGTGTAGCCTGGTAAGGTGATGCATTTTAAAGATGTTTAAACTATTGTCTTTATGGTACTTGTAGTGTAAGTCCTGCTTGCTGTTTACTGTATCGGTATTCTGTTAAAACTGAGGGAAAGACATAAGCAGTTCTTCAAGAGCTACCCAATTAAGGTTGGGGAATGGCTCCATAATCGTGTTCTATGGTATGAATTCCTAGGAAAGGGGGACATTTTTGTTTACCCTGTTTTATTTGGAATGAGGTTTGTGTACTGGGTCAATTCTAGTATCTTTTTACATTGACAACCACTTTGGTTATCCTACGAAATTTTCTTTGTCTCCTTCTGAGATCTCATTGGAATAGTCTCGGGGTACATCTCTTTTTTTGTTTGGTTGTAGGTTACATCTCTTTTGACTGCAGCTCATCACGCAAAAAAAACTGCATACTTTGCTTTGTTTAAAGATGCTTTTATTCAAGTTTTTGTGAGTGTTTTATCAACATGTTTTACTTTGTTTGCATGGACTAGTTTTAGTCAAACTTTTCGTTCATTTTGTGATGTTCTTTTCAAACTTAACTTTTGTATTACCTAACTTGCAACTTACGGATTTAAAACATTTTGTTGTTGGACGGTGCCTTTCATGAACCCAACATGGACTTCAAAGAGCTTTTGTGAAACAATCATGACATTGTTAGTGTGGTTCTTCATACATTAGGTGCTCCCTTGGACTAGCCATCTGTCGGGGTTATAAAGGAAAGAGTGGGTAGAGTATCCAATAATGATTTTCTTATAAATATGTAGTCTGATTTTTTGAATCAAAGATTGCTCAAGAATGGAGAGTGTTGCAAGATGGTTGTATTGAGTGAGCCATCCAAACTAAGAGGATTTAAGTAACAGCGAGAAACGTCCAGAAGCTTTGCAAAGAAAACTTGATGTAGTTGTAGTGCTCATGGCTCCGCACCCGATGATTTATTTTGTGGTTTATCATTTTATCAGGCTATAAGCTATTGGGCTTGCGGAGAATGTGGATTATTTGCCTTAGCTTGGGCTTGAAGGAAAGCCAAATGACATTTATTTGGGCTATTTAGTATACTTGTTGCGAGTACTGTGGTTTATGGGCTCTTAAATAATAGCTCTACATGGGTGTGCTAAACTTGCATGCATACTTTGCAGAACTTATGCGACTTATTAGAAGAACCTTCGGGGTGCTTTGTTTGCACGCTCATAAGCAAGCTCATGTGCCCTAGTGGAAGAGATGTTATCGATTAACATTGCAAGTCTATCAGATTGAGTTCTTTGGCTGTTGTTGGTGTAAATTTGAAGATCATTGATGCATTTTTGGATATTGTCTGGAACTCCTGCATATACCACAACTTAAAGCTTGGAAACTTGTTAAGCTGGTGCACAGCACCTCTGAAGGAGCAGTAGCATAGTTACCTAAGAACTGGTACAAGAAGTGTGTAAAAAGTCCGTCTTAACTCTATTAACGTACAAATTGTTTGAAATAACTACTTCTGATTGGTTGTTTCCCCTTCGATTAACATAATTTCATTACATCTAACATGTTTCAGAAAATGGAACCGTAGATTGCTTTAGAATGCCCCGTTTGTTGCTTTCTTATATTTAAATTGGAAAAATAACATAAATTTCTTTGTCCTCTGTCATCAGAGCCTCTCCCATGATTTATGTATTTCATATTTGAGGCTCCAATGACATGATAAATTCACCTATAGATGAATGTGAATGAAATTTCTTGTCTTTGAATTGCAGATTGCAAATTATCAGATGACCAAAGACAACATGCTTCTGCTGTTGAAGACTTGGTTCCAAGTCTAGCAGCTCTTAGGGCTAACCTTCAAAATTGTGTGAATGATGAGCAATTTTGGATGATTTATTTCATCTTGTTACTCTCCAGGTTAAGTGGACATGATTCTGAGCTTTTGTCAACCCCTCAGGCAAGAATTTTTTATTTTTTTATGCTTTCTTTTTTAATTTAACAACAATGATTGTATCTAAACTGCAACAGTTTGTTCTCCAAGTAGCCATTTCATAAAATTCTAGATTATGCTCTAATGAGGTGGAAACTTATACCCCTTAAGTCTTCAACTCACAGGCATGGTTGATGCTTGATACTATATTTACCGCCATTAGAAATATATGTATTTTACTGTTGGTTTCTATGTGTTTGTCTAATCATTTGTATAACTGTTCTGGGCCATTTAGCGGAGAATTAAAACTGTACGAGCAATAAAATTCTGAGGACTTTTAAATTACCATTGCATTGTTTTGAGTTGCTATTGCCAGCTATGTATTTGTAAGTTAATTCAGCCTGATGACTGAAAACTTATAAATAAGAGTGAAGGAATGATTTTATATTTATCTTGTTCTTAAAACTGAATTGTTTTAACGTTTAGTTGAGGAAATGTCTGTTTGATGACCTTTATTCTAGAGATTGTTTTGGTTTAAAAACTATTGTATTGTTTATGTAACCTTAAATGTAGCTTGGTACTCTGATACAGTAGTTAAATCAATTAAAACAAGATCTCACTGGTGGTTGTAGGTTGTTGGAACAAGAGATTTGCTTTTACATAAGCTACAAAACAAGAGCACTCCAAAAGCTGAGGACCCTACTATCCTTGATTCACCTCAAGAGGTCATTGAAACACTAGACAAAAAGAGCGGTGAATGGGCTGATGAGGGAGATACTGATACATGTTCGTCGACGCAGAACAGGATTGAAAAAGAAGAAGAAGTATCGTTCAGTGATCTTGAGATTGACGACGATGAGAATGATCTTCTTGATAAGTCCCCAAAGGCAGAGAGCATGAGTGAATCATCACGTGGATCAAATGACTGGGTTAAGCTGGAAACGACACGGAAAACTGGCCAGAGGAATTCTCATGATAGAGACTCAGAAGGTGAGTCTTCAAATGAATGGCATGCGGTTGATGACTTTGATTAGTATCAGTTTGATGAGTGGTTTAATTTTTTTAATGTACAAAATTAGGCTTTCCCTTTTTTTCTCTTTTATCTACCCAACTTTCTTAGGAGTATAATAATCTCAGTAGATGGATTATACATTCAAATTTTAAGTTTGTATATGCTACTGAATTAACTAGTCATAATCTTAAAATAAGCCGGTATATGGTTCTGAATTTATTAGTAATTGGCCGGCAATGCTAATAGCTGGGAAATGATATTACTAAATAAGTATCTATGATTCTCTCAGCATGGATATTGTCTCTCTTTTCTTTTCCTTATTTTGATATGTAAGAGTTATTTTTTTATTAGTGATGCAAAGGGAATTGTATAATCCAAGGTTTAGTTGGGGGATAGGAGACATCAGTCTTATTAATGTCTTGGAAGGGTAGAAGGCAAAGGATATTAAAATCGTTCTTTTAGGTTTACAAAGAGGATAAATCTCTTATTAGATCAAAGATATAACTATAAGAGAGTCCTAGCTCTAATAGAAGTTCTATATTACCACTAGACATATTTCTTCTTTGATGTATGTATGATGTCGCAGTATTGTAGATTAGCACCAATACTGGTGTCAATTGTCACCTGAACATTGGATTTGGGAAATGTGGGTTGGATTTTGGACTTTTGCCTATGGCAAAGTGTGGCTGAGATAGGCATATACCCTGGCTTTGGTCTATAGCAAAGTGTAGTTGAGACTAATCAAAATGCTTTGCGTAGGCTTTGAATTTCTTTTAGTCCAGATATTGAAATATCGTTTAGTCTAGTTGAGTTTCAAAAGCACCGCATTGGCTATTTTCTTTTGGACTAAGCTCTAAAAGTTTAAAGCATAGTTATTTTTAATTGGTGATTTGTAATAATTATTATAAATAATAAATATGTATAATATTATAAAAGGAAAGGCCAAGACAGTATCCCCAATAATCACAACCCAGCTAATGATTAAGTTTGTATGGTGGAAGATATGTGGAATAGGAAACTAAACATCAATCACGAGACTGAAGCACATCAAAGAAGTCTTTGAACTATTCATCAAAGAAGAAAACTTTTTTATCATTGCTTTAAGACACTGTATCCATTCCTGTTGTTCTAACATAAGCAACAAAACATGGCTTTTTCGAATTAAAGACTACAACATCAACACTTTAATCAACCACCTTCATTTCTTCACTCCCCCATTTCTCATAACCATCACAAGTGAACACGAACCATCTCATAAACATGGCTGAGATAGGCATATACCCTGGCCAACCATTATGTAAAGGTGAAGCTAACAACTTCAACCTAAACACTTTCTTTCTCATCAAATCAAATGAAATCTTCTCCATAACCATCACAAGTGAACACGAATGATACCAAACTATATTTTGGATTTTCAAATCCCTCCAAGTCAATGACCCTGAACCCAAACCACTCACCTGTCTCTTTCTCTTCAACTGGAATATATGGCCTCAATGATCAGACCCGTGTCAAAGACGATCTTTTTGTTTTTGTCATCAGTCAAACGATCGACCGCTAACATCACGATGTTCTTTACAAAAGTTTTAGATCGTACGCATATTGGAAATATTTTTAGTGTTACGCATATTTAAAGCAACATATATTTTTTTAGGACGCAAACAAAGGAAAGATAAACTACAAACTAGTTCCGCTTCAACTGCCTTGAATCTATAAGCTTCGGAATAGCAGTCTAATCAAACTTTTGTGGTAAAATTTTGTGGTTGTGTTTTCCGTTTACAACAGTCAATCGCAAATAAGTAGCTAGTTCATCAACCATAAACACTTTTGATTCGAATGGACAATCACATTTTTGGGTGTACACTTTATTTTCTTAAAATTTTCCAGCTTAGCTTTTGATTTATAAATACTGAATATCTCACATTTCTAGGGTATTTTAGGATTTTTTTGCTATTTACCAGATTCGTAAAAATAAAATGTTGATGACTTATCTTTTTTTCTTTCGAAATAAATCGATGCATCCAAATCCGGTTTAGTATAATACTTATCCGTGGGAAAAATATGTGTATTCAACCATCATAGATGGCTGTTCATGTTCCTACAACATATAATTATACACTTATTCACACATATGTATATATAATAGAGGAAAGTACCCGTAAATACCTACTCAACTATCAAATACCAAAATGGTACCCGCTTTTGGACTAGTTTCATAAAATACCTAGAGCTATATTTTGGACAATTATACCCTCTAGGTTATAAAATGGGTTGTTTGGTTGAAACCCACTTTTTTGCACCTTCTAATCTGACTTTTAGGTTCCAATTCCCCCACTTTCACATTTCTAAATTTGAAGAGAGAGAAACACGTAAAACGAGAGGGAACCCAAAAGACGATTTTGAACCTAAACCAGAACCTTTCAACCGGCGACAGTAACCGGCGAGCAGATTCCGATCAATCAATCGAACCGGAGAACACCGTTCACCACCTACTCCCTCGAACACAGTCGAGCAGGTATTCCTCCAACACTGTCTGTCTTCCAGATATATGCGTCGATGTATATTGATAGTTGTGTTGATAGTACCGTCCGACGCCATCGAGAAGAAGTTGTTAGAACGTGCCCTGGTTGAAACCTGTATTTGTCCGTCGCGTGTCTCGTCTCCGAAACTAATGAAAACATCATAGTGTAGCCTATAAGCCGCCATTGACGGAGGAGAAGTGATACCGTCTTTCGTTTTCCGATGACCGGCTGCTTGTGATCAAATGCAAACTAGAGATTTGGTACTCCCTTTCATTCCCGATCGCGTTTTTGTAGAGATGAGAAATTTCTAATTTCGATGCAAAGCGAACACTGTTACAGAGGCTACTAGCAGCAAGGCAGTTAAACTATTAAATGAGCTGAATTCGTCAACTATGTTGATTATTTTGAACTTCTTGGTCCACACGGAAAGTAGTTTGAAAACACCATTACTATTTTAGTAGGTGGTAGCCTTTTAGAGTTTTTTCCAGTAGTTTAACCTTTCATTTTTCGGATGTAGTACTAAATAAGATCTAAAAGTATAGGGGACATATTTATGGAAATGGAATGATAAGAAGTGTGTTGAAGCTTCCTACGTACCGACGAAGATGTCCTGTATTATGGACCATGCTTAAACCATGTGTCATGTATTTTTGTTTATGATATAGTAAGTCTATATTTAGTGGTTTGCAATGTATTTTTCACTTAGATATCTTGTTCTTGAATGAAGTGGAGTTGAATTATTTAAGACTTTTTGAGTATTCTAATATTCTCGTATCTATCAGACGTTTACTCAAGTATTTATCAGACTAGTATTCTCGTATCTAGCAATGTCTATGTGTCTCATCTATCAGACTTATAATCAAGTATCTATCAATGTCTGTATTACATATCTATCAGACTTATTATCGAGTATCTATCAATCTCCATGTGTCGTATATAGCAACTACAAAGTGTTGTATCTAGTAATGTCTGTATTACATATCTATCAGACTTATTATCGAGTATCTATCAATGTCCATATGTCATCCAGAGGATTCTGATTTGGTTTAAAGAAGTTCATGCAGTTCCCTTTCATTATGTTTTTTTGTTGTTGTTTGTAATGTTTTTTTATGCTTCGATGGACTTATAACTTTCACCAACCCTCTGAGTAGTTTGTTTTTGGAAGATGTAATGCATTGACTGATGTTCTATTAATGTTATGGTTTTATTAGTATTTATGTAGTTTTATCTTAATTTTTTTGGTTAAGATTTGAATACTACAAGTTAACATTGAAAGTAAGCAGTTGAGTGAAGCAGTTGTAATGGCAGTTTGAATTCACAATCGCAATTTAGTTATAACTAATCTATTAAAACTAAGTAAACCTTAAAATCACAGACAAAACTTGCTGTATCTAGAAATGTTGGATATGGCTGATAGGAACTTCTAGTAACTGGAATGTAAATCAAACTTAACGCCTCAAATAAATCAATGCCAATCGCAACCACAACACAACGTATCTAGCAATATCGATGTCATATATCTATCTTCAATCTACCAGGCTATAGTAGTCGAGAATCGCAGCCTCTAGTAAATTCAAAGATGAAACACTAAGAGGAGAATCTAAAGTACCTACCAAACTAAATATAACTAAGCTATTAGATGGATGTGAACCTTAAAATCGCATATATAAATTGCTGTATCTATCAGATGTATACTCCACGATCTATCAATGTTATATATCGTGTCTATCAGACTATTGTTCACGTATCTAGCAATGTCAATATATCGTATCTATCAGATTTATACTCAAGTATCTATCAATGCAGATGTTTTGTGTCTATCATAATTTTTGTTCACGTATCTAGCAATGTCAATATATCGTATCTATCAGATTTATACTCAAGTATCTATTAATGCAGATGTTCCGCATCTATCAGATTTATACTCAAGTATCTATCAATGCAGATGTTTCGTGTCTATCAGACTATTGTTCACGTATCTAGCAATGTCAATATATCGTATCTATCAGATTTGTACTTAAGTATCTATTAATGCAGATGTTCCGTATCTATCAGATTTATACTCAAGTATCTATCAATGCAGATGTTTCGTGTCTATCGGACGTTTACTCAAGTATCTAGCAATGTCAATATATTGTTTCCATTAGATTTATACTCAAGTATCTATTAATGCAGATGTTTCGTATCTATCAGACTATAATTCACATATCTAGCAATGTCAATATATCGCATCTATCAGATTTATACTCAAGTATCCATTAATGCAGATGTTCCGTATCTATCAGACTATAATTCATATATCTAGAGATGTCTTGCAAATAGATAACGAGTATCTAGCGTTGTAATCTCAGTGTATCTATCAATTTAGACATTATAAACGATAAGAATCATCCAATCAAATATACTTAAAGAAACACAACAGCTTAATTGGATTGAAACAGTGAGTCAAATTATATATACAATGCAATAACTTAAAGAAGGTACATGAACTATATACAAGAGTCGTGAAAATGAGCGTGAGGCTGTGCCTAACACAACCTTGAAAGGTTTTGAAGAAATCGCTTTGATAAAGTTGGAGCTCGAAAAATCATGTCCTAGGGTGGTTTTTTGTGCAGATGCCTTAGCCCTTGCCACTAGGGATTCTGTTTCATATGGACATTGAGCTTTCCTTTTCTAAAATTTTGCTGTAGGAAAGACACGTTCCTCGAAACTGGCTGTCACAGTGGACATATATTCAAGAGCAGCAATCACACGCGCTTCATGCAGTTCCGCATTTACATACCAAAAGATACTGGAAACGCTTTATGCGTCAAAAATATTGAGTCGAAGTGTGAGCCTAAGAGCAAATATTCCACGGAAATCGGTGATTATGATAATCTTATGTTATTGAAAATAACACCAAAAAAGTAGTCACAAGATACGAGCAAAAATTATGACAAACATCTGATGAAGCATGAAAAAAAGGATAGCATAATAAAACCGCAAGAAGGAAAGTTGAAAAATTGAATGACATGGCATATAATATGCATATACCATATGCAAGGTAACAAAGACGACATGATTTATTGAAGTGGGTTTAATCATTTATTAAACAACCAAGATTCAACAGAGATGGCATGATTTGTTAACTTCAATAATACATAACCATCTATTTACACAATGCTAACATCTTAGAAAACAAAGGTTCACTGGCTCACTTCTTCAATGTAAAGAAGACACAATATCATATCAAAAGCAAACAATCAGTGCTCTAATTGTCTATTAGATGAACAAGACTCAATAAACATTGCAAGATTTGTTGATTCAATACTACATCACTGTCTATGTATGCACTGCTAACACCTCAAGAAAGACAAACAAATTGATAGAAAACATACCATTTCCTGCTGATGATAATCTTTTGGCGACCTGGAAACCAAACTACAAAGATACAAAAGAATAATACAAATCGAAATCGAATTCCTAAACAATGACAGCAGAAAAGACACTGTGGTTTGAACACAAAACTTCTATCCCGAACATCAGCTTTTACCTTCCAAATCAGACGATATAGTGCTCGGCCTTTACCTCTCGTTCTCTTTCCCGGCGCAATCCTCCCGCTCTAGATCTTCGAGTTCTGGTACCGTATCATGATGCAAACGCTACTCCAGACGGATCTCCGATTCAGAGTCATGTACTCTGACGCCGTAACAGGTGCTGCTGATGTCGGTTGCGTCGACGAAGTCGTTTCGGTGGTTTGGGGAGGTCGAAGGTGGTTCTGGTGTTTTGGGAGGGTTAAGAGATTCGGTTAAGAGAGAGGGTTAAGAGAGAGAGTGTGGAGGCTGGTTCAAAATTCAAAATTCAAAATTCAAAATTTAAAATTGTTGATGGCTGAAAATACTCATTAATTCTCAAAATAAGGCTTATATACTAGGTTAAGGGTAATTATGGTATTAAAAAAAAGTATTAGAAGTGGATATGTTTAATAAGATGGGTATTAAGTGAGTATTAACCAATTTTTGGGTACTAGATAGTAATAGGTTTGGCCAAAAGGTATTTAGTATGTCATTTCCTTATAGGCCAAAGCTATTTCCTCCATGTTATTTTTTATTTCCTCCATCTTTCAAACTTTCAAAAACACTAGTGACTTGTTTTTACCAAATTACCCTTATTTTTATTTCAAATTTATCACTAGATTCCATTTATCTAATTAAAAGTCTTATATGAAAAAACACAGCATTAACCTAACTTTAATCCAAGATATATGATCCTACCTCTAAAATTAACCCTAAAACAAAGAACTTCAATTTTATTGAAGATTAATCATGGAAAATGAAGAAACCCAAACAAAGTCGGAGAACAACACTCAATCGACAAACAATGTAATTTAAACTTGTTTTTACGTTTTACAACTTCGTAGCTTGAAAATACCTATTTCGAAACTTATTTTTTCAGCTAAACCCGTTTTTACAGTTCTGAAAAAAAACAACTATTTCCGAGCCGGGAATTAGGAATCAGGTGTAATTTAAAAAAAAAAATGTGCAACTGATTCCGAGAGGGCCACTCGGAATCAGTTGCAAACCCTCTGTCCTGTTAGATTTTGTGATAATTTTTTACTAGGACATTGCACTTGATTCCGAGTGGCCCTCTCGGAATCAAGTGTAAAACACCAGTGTAAGAAAAACATGGTGCTCGCTATTAAATATAATCAACCTATTGCCGTCTTCAATTCTGTGATAAATAAGATACGAAAAAAGTAGGCAACATAATTTATTTGTATACATGTCTACACCTAAACCTGTTTGCTACCAAGTGTTAACGATCTTTTAGCATTTACCGTATTCAATAGTTCAACCAAAGGTGCACTTACGGAGACGTAGTACAGACTTCTAATCCCTGTTTTATAACCACCTAAAAGGTTCTTCTTTTTTCTACCATCCATCTACAATATCAATCACACACACTATTCTGTTTTTTTTCCCACTGAGCATGTGATTCTGAGTGCCCTACTCGGATTCACATGCTTTTTTTTTAAACCGAGCAACAGTAGGATATCCCAAGGCGAACCCAAGATCAAACCCTAATCGATTCTAACAATGAAATCAAACCCCAAATGAAACCCTAATCGAATCTAACATAGAAATCTAACTTCAAACCCTAATCGAAATCGAACAACAAAATCTAACTACAAACCCTAAATTTGATAATGGGGAAGCCCCTAGAATTTCTTTCTCCAAGCTTTCTCTATCTTCGAATCAACTGTTGTAAGGTAGTGATAAGTGAAAAATGAGTTTTCTTCTTTGTAAGGTAGTTCTCTAGGGTGAAGAATGAGTTTTGTTGTACTAAATTGGATGGGTATGTTAGGGTAATAGTTTTGTGAAGAAAAAATGGGTAAAAGGGCAATTTTGTAACTTCCTTTATGGAGGAAATAACATCATGGAGGATTTTTCAAATGCTGGAGGAAATAAAAAATAACATGGAAGAAATAGCTTTGGCCTTCCTTATATAATAATACATAATTTCGCATATAATATGTGACACAATTACACTACGTCGTACCCAGTATGCGACGAGACTAAACTAAATTGCATAGAGGTTTGAATTGAGACTATCTATAATCGCACGTTTAATAATATTAAACCACGTGAAATCGTATCCTTCGTACAATTTTATACAAATTCATGAAAACTATTGTGCGAGTTAAAAATTTAAAAAAACCGTTTAAGTTTTTTGCATCCATCAAATATTAAAAGTTCAAAATGATGGATATTAAAAGTTCAAAATACTCAAAATTATTGGTGTTAGTGTTATAGATTTTTATATTTACTTTTTTGGCTGAGTAGCACTCATATAATTAGTTAGAGTTAATAAAATATTTTGAGTTTCTCAATTTTGAATAAAAAATGTTAAATTAAGTATGAAATAGCTCTAAATCTAACATTCTAAAATATATGCAAATGCAAAAAACAAAATAAAAGCACGACTATTTGTTTTTGTTGGATATCGTACCACTTGATCTGGTATTTTTTTAAGATCTGGTACCTTAATTATGTATTACAAATAATATAAAATACATCTCTTTTAACTGCAGCTCATCAGGTAAAAAAGGGAACTGCATGCTTCCCTTTGTTTAAAGATGATTTTATTCAAGTTTTTGTGAGAGTGTTTTATTCACCATGTTTTACTTTATTTGCATGGACTAATTTTAGTCAAAAGTTCTAAGCTTTTCCTTCATATGTTCTCTTCAAACTTAACTTTTCAATTACCTATCTTGCAAGTTATGGATTCAACAAAAAGCCGACTCCAACTTTATGTCTAAGAGCAATGAAGTATGTCATCAAAGAGCTTTTTGTGAAATAGTCCTGGGTTTTTTCAGTGTGGTTTTTCATGCATTAGGTGCTCCCTTGGGCTAGCCATATGTCAAAGCAAAGAGTGGGCAGAGTATCCGATAATGATTTTCATATAAATATTTTAGTGTGATTATGTAAATCAAAGATGGCTTGGATGATGACTTTTCTACCCAGATGCTATTTAAATTGCTAGATGGTTGCATTGCAAGTCTATCAGATTGAGTTCTTCAGGCACTGGAGTATCACAATTACCTAACTACTGGTACAAGTATGTAAAATACAAGACCATAAAGTCCGTCTTAACTCTATTAAATTACAAATCGTTTGAAATAAACATAATTTCATTACATCTAACATGTTCCATAAAATGGAATGCATTCTTATATTTAAATCGGAAAATAGCATAAATTTCTTTGTCTTCTATGCTCAGAACCTCTCCCATGATTTAAGTATTTCATATTTGAGGCTCCAATGACAGGATAAATAATGAAATTTCTTGTCTTTAAATGGCAGATTGCAAATTGTCCGATGACCAAAGACAACAGTCTGGCAGTTCTTAAAGCTAACCTTCAAAATTGCATGAAAGATTAGCAATTTTAGATGGTTTATTTCATCTTGTTACTACCGGGCTAAGTGGACATGATTCTGAGTAGGCCTCTCAACGGTTCTCCGGAACCGAGAACTGGACCAGGACCGAAGCGATAAGGACCGCACCGAACCTTGACGGTTTGGTTCGCGGTTCCACTTTAAAAACCGAAAATCAATAAGGAACCGAAATAAAAAACCGGTTAGGAATCGAACTGATAAATCGATAGGACCGATATGGAATCAAAACGATAACCGATAGAACCGATAGGAAATCGAACCGATAGAATCGTTAAACCGGTAAAACCGATAAACCGATAGATAATCGGACCAATAAAACCTTTAAAACCGATTATTTATTATTATTTATTCTTTTATACATTGTAGTAACAAAATTAATTACCAATTTTTTAACAAAATCAAAAGATTAACTTATAAGCTTTAGTTTTTATATCATTTATTTTAATAAAAGAAATTAAAAATCAAATTTTAATTGAATTTAACTTTTTAAGTCGACAAACTCGGACCAAACCGAACTCGGACCGAACTAGAATCGAACCGAACCGAACCGGACCGGACCGGACCGGACCGGACCGAACCGAACCGAACCGAACCGAACCGAACCAAACCGAACCGAACCGGACCGGACCGAACCGAACTGAAAACTTAGCGGTTTGGTCCGGTTTCAAAAATCAGAACAGAAAACTTAGCGGTTCGGTTCGATTTCAAGAATCAGAACCGAAAGCTTAGCGGTCCGGTCCGGTTCCGTCAAAACCCGGACCGATAACAATTTCTGAGCTTTTGTCAACCCAGGCAGTAATTTTATATTTTATATTTTGTCTTTTTTAATTTAAACTGCAACAGTTTGCTTTGCAACTAGCCATTTCATAAAATTCTAGATTATCCTCTAATGAGGTGGAAACTTATACCCTTCATATCAAATGACAGACATGGTTGATGCTTGATACTATATTTACCGCAATTGGAAATTTATGTATTTTCCGGTTGGTTTTTATGAGTTTGTCTAATCATATGCATAACTCTGTCGAGAATTAAAATAGTAGTAGCAATAAAATTCTGATTAAGTTTTAAATTTACCTTTTGCATTCATCTGAGTTGCTATTGCCAGTTATGTATTTGTAAGTTACTTCAGTCTGATGCCTCAAAACTTGTAAACAAGAGTGAAGGAATGATGTTGTATTTATCTTGTTCTTAAAACCGAAATAAGTTTTAACGTTTACTTGAGGAAATGTCTGTTGTTTAATGATCTTTATTCTAGAGATTGTTTTGGTTTAAACACTATTGTATTGTTTATGTAATTTTAAATGTAGCTTTGTACTCTGATACAGTAGCTACAAAATTTGTATTAATTCACATGGAAGCATTAAATGTTGTGCGAAACATAAAGATTTATTTGTTTTAATTGACATAAAAGCATTCTCATTAAAACAAAAGCTCACTGCTGGTTGTAGGTAATTGGAACAAGAGATTTGCTTTTACTAAGCTACAAAACAAGAGCAGTCCAGTAGCTGAGGACCCTACTATCCTTGATTCACGTCAAGAGGTCATTGAAACACTAGATGAAAAGAGTGGTGAATGGACTGATGAGGTAGATACTGTTCCATGTTCGTCTACGCAGTACAGGGTTGAAAAAGAAGAAGAGTTATCGTTCAGTGATCTTGAGGTTGATGACGATGAGAATGATCTTCTTGATAAGTTCCAGAGGCAGAGGGCGTAAGTGCATCATCACCAAGGTGGATCAAATGACTGGGTTAAACTGGCCAGAACACGGAAAACTGGCCAGCGGAAATCTCATAATAGAGACTCACAAGGTGACTCTTCAAATGAATGGCAGTTGATGAGTTTAATTAGTACTCATTTTTTAGTATTAGTTTGACGAGTGGCCTAATGTACAAAATTAGCCTTTCCCATTTTTATCTTTATCTACCCAACTTTTTTAGGAGTATAATAATCTCAAGTAAATGAACTATAAATTCAAATTTTAAGTTTGTATATGCGACTGAATTGACTAGTCATAAACTTAAAATAAGTTGGTATATGCTTATGAATTTATTACTAATTGGCCGACACCGTAATAGCTAGGAAATTATATTAATTATAAATAAGTATTTATGATGGACGATGTTAAATATGTTTTTTTTTTCATTTTAGACAATAAATAGACGCACACACAAAATCTTCCTTTTGTATCAAATATGATTAGAGATAATGATTCTAAATAAAATATCAAATATGAATGAGATTAACACAAATAACACTAAACCTTTTTACATGGAAAACCTTTCCAGTGTAGGAAGTAAAAATCACGCGACTGATTTCGGAGTCCAACCAAATATTCACTATCAGAAGACGGGTTACAAAACTATTCTCTAGATAAAAGTAGAGCACACACCACTCAAAGTATGACAACTTCATACACAACCCTAATACACAGGATAGTAGACCGAAATCAGAATACTCAGTGAAATATCCCAAAAAACGCAATTATAAGAAGTTGATTGAAAATATACTTAGAAAACTCCAAATCAAAATAACTTTGGTTAGATTGGAGAGGACAAATAGACGAGCCTGCTCACAAAAAATGAAGCCGATCGGACCACGGAAGACAATCCGATTGGAAGCACAAAGTTCTGCCTTAAATTGTTTTTCTCTCAAAACTACACTATAAAATATGATGATTATCTCAAAAAATAATGTATAAATTTATATTTATACAGAAACCAAAATCCTATGTGTTACCCTTATTTGTCCTAAGCCCATATGATAATTAGACTCTCACATAGGAAGATCCCAACAAATCTCCCCCTCACGACTATGTGGGAGGATTCGCCATCCGGCGATCAATCTACAATGTTCACACATTCCCCTAGGCAATGCCTTTGTCATCATGCCCGACTCATTATCATCTGTATGAAATTTATTAACCTCTATTAGTTTAACATCAAGAATATATCGAATCCAATGATATCTCACATCAATATGTTTCGATTTTGATTGAAACGACGAATACTTTATGAGATGAATAACATTTTGATTATCGCATAACTGTACATACATGTGTTTCTCAAATCCAAGTTCTCTCAAGAACTTATTCATTCATAGTAGCTCTTTAATCGTTTTTGTCACTGCAATAAATTCATCTTCTGTCGTTGAAAGGGCAACACACCTTTGTAGTCTTGATTTCCATGAAAAAGCGCTGGTGTGGATTATTTTTGACTGAGGGTAATTCGGTCAGGTATTTTATGGTGTTTCAAAGGTATTTAATGTTTAAGTATTTTGTAGTGAGAGATTTGAGGTTCCTGGTTGTATTAAGTGTTCATTATCCTCATTAATGAAAGTGGTTAGGTATTTATACCCTTAATTATGGGCCACATGGGCTTTCAGGTCAAACTTATGAAACCGGGTCGAGTTCAAAACCCATTAGTTTATTAAGCAGATTAACAATTAGCTTAGTCAAAAGGTGATTAGTTTTTAGTACTTTTGTCCAGTTCGGATGGTTCAGTGGGTGGCTTTTGTCTGAATTGCCCCTGTCCGGTTTCTACAGTGAGTGGTGAGAATTTCCGGACTCATCAAGCGCCACCATAAAATTTGATCAAATATCTAGAAGTAGACTTGCGAGTGTCAACATCTCCAGCCAAGTCTGAATCAGAATAAGCCAACAACTCAAGTTCCTCACAAATACCTCATAATTCATTTCACGACTTCCCAATTCTCTCTACACGAGTTTGACAAAAATCTTCTTACAACATAATTACTATAAGCTAAGCGAGGATGGGTACATACCATGGCATACATGAGACTTCCAACTACAGATACATATGGAATATTAGTCATATCTCTCTTTTCTTCATTAGTTGAAGGACATTGTTTCTTGCTTAACTTGAAATGACTGGAAAGTGGTGAGCTAACCACTTTAGCTTTGTCAATCTTAAACTTCTGAAGAATTTTCTTAATGTATTTTTCTTGTGACAAGAACAACTTCTTTGATTCTTTGTCTCTAATCATTTGAATGCCAAGAATCTGCTTTGTTGGGCCTAAATATTTCATTGCGAAAGACTTACTTAACTGTTTCTTCAAACAATCAATCCCTGAAGTATTCTTCCCAACAATAAACATATCATCCACGTAAAGTAAGAGAACAATAAAATCAGCATCGAAAAGTTTCTTCACAATACATAATAATCAGAAGAAGTCTTCTTGTAGTCCTGCTTCCCCGTAACTGATATGAACTTCTTATACTAGTGTCTCAGAGCTTACTTCAAACCATATAGACTCTTCTTAAGTCTCCACACATAATCTTATTTTCTTTCAACCACAAAACCTTCAGGTTTTTTAATAATAATCTCTTCTTCTAAGTCACCATGCAAGAATGTTGTTTTTACACCTATTTGCTCAATTTCTAAGTGTAGAGTAGCTGTAATGCATAGAACCACACGAATAGAAAACATTTTTACAACTGGAAAAAATATTTCATCAAAATCAATCCTTTTTTTTCTGACCAAAGCCTTTGACTACCAATCTTGCTTTGTACCGAGGTTACAAAGAACTTTCATCTTGCTTCAACCTATACACCCACTTGTTACTCATGGGATTTCTCCCTTCAAGTAGCTTCACTAACTCAAATGCGTGATTCTCATGAAGTGATTGCATATCTTTATTCATTGCTTCAATCCACTGATTTTTACACACACCACTAACAGCCTCATCATAACACTCAAGCTCACCTGCATCGGTTAACAATATATTGATCAGAATGATATTTAGTACAGGGTTGTCTATCCCTAGTAGATCTCCGAGTTGGAACTTCAGGTTGTTCAACCTCTTCTCTATTCTCTTGTTCATCCAAGAAATTATTATCATGATCACCAGGTATAAAAAATATGCGAACCTCTTGAAGCAGATGAGTTACCATCTCAATTTTCTCTAATTTCTGTAGGAGTATGTGCAATCAGAATATGCCTCAAATCTACACTATCTCTTCTCCTAATAAGCTTCTTATTGATTAGAGCATGAAATCTGTAGGCGAACTCATCAAGGCCATAATCAATGAATACACACTGTTTTATCTTCGAATTAAGTTTAGACATCTCATCTTTAGGAATATCCACGTAAGCTTTGCACCCACAAACACACAAATGTATTTAGGGAGTTGTGATTGTGAAAAAAGACATCTCACTATTTCAATTAATGTTCGGTTTAGTCTCTTAGCTACGCCCTTCAACTGAGGGGTCTTGGGAAGTGTCCTTTGATGCCGAATACCTTGATATCTACAATAATCATAAAAAAGACCGATGTATTCTCCCCCATTATCACTTCTAACACACGTCAATTTTTTTCCATTCTGTCTCTCAACTAAAGCTTGAAACTGCTTGAAGATATCTAACACTTGATCTTTTGTTTTGAAAGTGTAAGCCCATTAACAAAAGTAACAAAATACAGATAACCACTTAGTGTTCTGGTTTTGAAAGGACCACAAACGCCAGTATATACCAAGTTAAGCAAACTTGGTTTTCTTAAAGGATCCGAGCTCTTGAAAGACACTATATTCTGCTTTCAAGCTAAACAATGTACGCATATCTTTAAATGAGCTTTATGTATCCCACGAATGTATTGTTTCTTCCTCGGAATATCTAATCCTTTTTGGCTAATGTGATTGAGTCTTTTATGCCATAAATCAACCATTACTTCATCATTAACAACATTAATTTTCTCAGCATGCACCCTTGCAGACATGATGTAGAGGGAAGAACATTTATGTCCTCTTGCCACAACCAACAAGCCCTTAGTAAGTTTCCACTACCCATTCGCAAAAATACTGCAATAACCTTCATTATCTAGCTTCCTTATAGAGATCGAATTCAATCGAAGATCGGGTATATGTTTAACACGCTTCAAAATCAATCTTGCAACCATGCTTGTTTCTAAATAAACATCACTAATACCAACCATTTTAGACGAATTATTATTTTGCATATTTGTAGAACCAAAGTCACCAAAGGTGTAAGATGAGAAATATTCTCTACGAGAAGTGGCATGCATTGTAGGACCGCTGTCAACTACCCAACCACTTTCACCAGACACCGAATTCACAACAGCATCATCAATAAAAATGAAGTAACTCTCTGAAACCGCAGCAACATGTTCCTCGTCACCACTTTCATCATAATTTTTCTCCTTGTTCTGTTCTTCCTTACCATTGTTGGATTTCCCAAAATTATTCTTTTTTCTCAACTTAAGACAAAATTTCTTAGTGTGTTTGATCTCATGATAGTAGTAGCACTCCCAATCTGCAAATTTATTAGACTTGTTTAGACTCTTGCTTCTACTTTTGCCTTTAGTTTTCCAACCGTGATTTTAATTTCTACCCCGTTTCTCAAAGACTAGAGTTTCCGAATGTGAAGAGAAACCAATTGTTTTTCTTCTCATATATTCATGCAACACACTACTTTTAGCCAATGGTATTAAAATATTACCTTCAGGAGCTGAATTAGAAAGAGACATTGTGAATGTATCCCACGAGTCTGGAAGTGAACCAAACAACCATAATGCCAGAACCTCATCATCAAATTTGATATCCATAACACTTAACTGATTAATCAAGCCCTGAAAGGTATTCAAGTGATCTATAAGAGGTGATCCATCTTGATACCTCAAATATATCAACTATTTGAACAAAAATAACTTATTATTTCATGTCTTCCGAGCATACAACTTCTCAAGTTTACTCCACAAAGTCCTTGTATATGTTTCATCTATAACATGATTCAATACATTATCATCAATCCATTACCGAATAAAGTCACAAACCTATCGATAAATAGTTATCCATTCTGCATCAGACTTATCTGTAGGTTTTTCATCACCGAACACTGGTGAATAAAAACCTTTACCATAAAGAAGATCTTCCATCTTTGATTTCCATATATGATAATTCAAACCATTCACATCACCATTCTTCTTGTATTCACCTCCATATTTGCTACAAGACAAATACACAATCAGTAGCTGTTGGTGAGGTTTATTTTGTATTGAGGGTAATTTTGTAAAGCGTTTTAGAAAATGTGTAAAATAGTAAATATTTTGGGTGTTTAGTAGTGATAGATTTGAGCTACCTGGTTGTATTAAGTGTTTATTACCCTCATTAATGAAAGTAGTTGAGGTATTTATATCTTTAATCATGGACCCATAGGCTTTCGGGTCAAGTTATGGAACTGAAATCTAGTTTAAGGACCCATTTACTTATTAAGCTGATTAGCACATAACTTAATCAGAAGGTGTTTAGTTATTTCTTTACTTTTGTCCTATCCGGATAGTTGAGTGGCAGGTTTATGTCTGAATTTCCCTTGTCCAGAAATCTCAGTAGGTTGTGATTAAGTTATCCGGACTCATCAGTATCCCATTTTTTAGGCCTTTCAAACATCTTTGGCAAAACTGAAAAATTTGCTTATTCAGTGACGATTTTCTCCGAGCCACTCATGTATCCAGCTTGAAGTTTTTCCGAACTGAATTTTCCCAGAATTCTAAGAGTCTTTATTTGGATCGTGGGACACGTGTCACAATCTGATTTGATCTATCATCCGTTTTTACCTAGATTGGCGCTCCCACTAAACCTAAAAAGTAACCTATGCATTTAATTTTCCCTACGTCTGCACCTTCCTTAATCATTGCAAAAACCTTTTTGTTACTTCCTAGGTATCAGTTACCTTTTTCTACTAATATATAAACCATTTTTTCATGTTTTCATTATCTTCATCACTCAAAAACCTTCTACAGAGCTTTCCTCCATTTCTTTCAAAATTGTTCTTAGATAGTTTTATGTTCACGGCTAGAAACGCTATTGTAAAAGGCGGCTGATTGAACCTGTCTGAGTTAGAGAAAGCAAGGAAAATTAAAAGAGAGAAGCGTATCTCTGCTGGTCTCCCGGTCTTCCCAAGCAAAATATTTCTTGAACCACCCCAGGAAACTGACCAAGGGTCATCCTCTACTAGAAACCCAAAGCTTAAACAGTTGTTCAAACCAAACTTATCACCAATTTCATCAGGTTCTTCTGTTCAGGAGTCCAACCCTCTACTGCTCAGGAAAAAGAAGTGTCAAATGTTAGAAAACCATCCCCTTTCATAGCCATGGCCTCAGACATTGAAAAGTCTCCAGAAGAATCAACTCCACGCCGGAAAACTCGTTCGGTGAAGGCCCAAGCAACTGCCTCACTGTCAAAACCCTCAAAACCGGAGGCCTCTAAAGAAAAATCCAAGGATAAACCCTCCGGATCGGAGGTATCTATAAGAGCCCCACAAGATAAGCCCTCTAGATCAGAGGCATCCAAAGTAGTCTCTCAAGCAAAGTCCTCCGGAACTCAGCCTCAACCGGATATTAGGCCTTTGGAAACAACTGGCGCTCATCCATTCAGAGAGCTTTTGGTGTCAGAAACTATTCCCTTTCCATCTACAACTACTGAGAGACCTTCCACAGTGATGGAAGAAGTGATGGAGGACAACATCGAAGAGGCCCCTTTCGAAATTGAAGCCTTAGGGCAAACTTCGGATGCTGCCTTTGATAGGAAAGGAAAATGCAAAGTAAATGTTGGTGTGGCTCATCCGGATCTCCCAGAATACTTGGAGGGTAAGGTAGGGCCTTGCTTTCCAAGAGTCAATGTTAAGTATTTGTTGGCCATGCATAACATAAATTATGTGTATACTCATACTGCCGATCTGGGCTGGATCTGGATAAAGTGGGGGATCCCAGAGTCAGTGAAGGTGAGGATACCTGTCACTCCGAAGACTCTGATGGATTGCAAACTTAATGAAGTGGTCATCTTCTCCGAACTGTTCAACTGGGGGCTCAGGTTCCCCTTAGACCCAGAGATTGTCAAGTACTTCCACCTGATAAAGCTTTGCCCAAGCTAATTAAGTCCAAATGCTTGGTACTCCCTCCTTGCTTGCATAATGGCATCAAGGTTGTCCAAAATCCCTCTCCCTATGGAGCAATTTGCACCAAACCCCATTCTACCACCACAACATGGGAAATAACTTTAAAGTGGTAGAAGACTTACTCGAGTCGGAGAAGAATTGGAGAACTCAGTTCTTATTTATCAGTGGGTCATGGGAAAACGAGAGGAAGATCAAAGCCAAAACCAACCCTAGTATGCTAACTAGCAGATGGAAGAGTACAGGTAAAATCTTCAAATTTGTTTTTCATGTTCTTCTTTTCACTTCACAAATATTCCACCGAGCCCAATAGAAAAGGAGTTAATTGCAAAAAGGAGAAGTGAAATATGCCAATTAGTGTATTTATTGTTTACTAGAGGACAATGTGTAAATAAAGTAGCTTGTAAAGGACTAATTATGAAATAATCAAAGACTATCTAGGACATAAATGGGTCCCACTTTCCCTACTATATGAGGGAGCCTCTTTATTCTTGGGTAGGTGGACATTCTTTAATACATTCTCTTTCTACTTTCTCTGTCTACACTTTTAGCTCTAGTCACATCAAGCACAAGATCCAAGATTCCTCATTCTTGTCATTTATTATCTCATCATTGGCGTTGTCTGTGGGAACACGTGATACCAAAAAGAACTTTTTCTTCCAAAATCACGACTTAATCTTAAAAAATAAATGACGAGGCAACTGGGGAGAGGGTCGGGAGAGAGGTGACCCGATCCATTTCACTGTCCGAGGGTAAGGAAGCACTGGACCGTGAACATTACGCGCAGGGTCGGGATAAGCGATCGACTCTTATCATGACCAGGATACAGTTCATGGAAGACATCGCGAAGCGGAACGCTGAAAAGGAGAGGGCTTTAGATGATAAAAGAGCTCGGGAATGCAAAAGGAAAGAGCCGATTATAGACAACCGTGGAGAAGGCTTTCTGGGTGTAGACCACCGTATCGATGCCCGACCTATTCGAAATTATCAAGAGCTCCACCTAGACAGAGAGCGTGATGGAAGAGAATACCAACGCAAGGAAATACTAAACACACACGCGCAAAAGAGCAATTCCCGACGTAATAGGGCACCCCGTTCGGATTCACCCAAGTTCAAGAAGGACATCACCGAAAAAAGAACACCAATTTCACATGAAAAAGAATAAATGTTGACGGCCAGTAGAGAGGAGCGGGTAATTCTACCTCAGGTTCAGTGGCAACCGTCAAATAGCCAGACCCAAGGGTACAGGGTCAGTAGCAGTTTATTAACCCGGGGAATGAAGGATTGTATGGAATTCAAACCGAGGGGCTCGACGGTGGTTCTTTCGGATTTTGAATGAATTGGAGAGCGTCACCGTTATCAGACGAAATATTGTCAGGACACCTCCCGAAGAGGTTTGACATATGTAAATTGGAGAAGTACGACGGCAAAAGAGATCCGGACAACCATTTGGAAGCCTTTAAAAATTTCATGTTGAGTTTCGATAATGATGACAAGTTGTTATGCCGAGCTTTTTCGATGACCTTCAAGGATCGGGCACCTAAATGGTACAACAGGTTACCGCAGGGTTGTATAAAAAATTTTGGGATGTTCTGGATGATGTTCCATCAGGAATTTGTGGGAAGCAAAAGTTTCCGGGCCAATGGTGACACAATCGTTAACTTTAAACAAAGACTGGGAGAGAGCCTCGAGGACTACACCAGACGCTTTATCGATGCGAAGACCAACCTTGACCACTGCGTTGATGTATCCGTCGAATATCTTGATCCCGATGTCAGTCGTAACCTCATCGGGGTCATTGAGGAAGAAGTTGTGGAAAGTAGAGGAAATATAAGGAACCTCTGTCAATTTTTCGAATCGTTAACTATTTTTGGGGGTGTTCTATGGCAGGGATCACACACTCTTCCCGGAAGCAACATATTGTGAACCTATCAGCTCAGTTGGAAGCTCAGAGTTATCCCCACTCGAAAGGCAATCCTTCACCGACTTTATATTTTGACGACGACATGCGAGACATAGCCGGTCCTCACGAAGATGCCGTCGTTATCGCGGCGACCGTTGCGGGAGAAGAAGTCCGACGTATTCTTGTTGACACCGGAAGCTCAGCAAACATAATCTTTGCATCAACGTTCGCTAAGTTCAGGAAACCTCCAGTGATTACGCGTTCGGACCCAACTATCATACGATTCACAGGACCAGCTGTAGAAGTGATAGGAGAGTTCGAGGGCATCGTTCAGCTAGGTCGTGGGCCTTTCAAGAAAGAGGTCACCGTTTTACTTGTCGTGGTAGATGCTCCAGCTTCTCATAATGCGATCTTTGGCAGGTCATGGCTGTTGCGAATGCACGCGGTAACGTCCACTATTCATCAATGCTTGAAATACGTGGTCGGGAACAATGTAGGGATGGTGAGAAGCAACCAGAAAGCGGAAAAAGAATGCCACCGGGAGGCTTTAGCACCTAAAAAGGATCAATAAATAGAGCAAGTTCAGGACTAGCAGTTAGCGGGACTTCTATTGGGGTTGCTACCTGTTGACGATCCCAGGGAAGCTCCCAGTTTTTTGACTACCGATGAAGAATGTGAAAAACACCAGTTTGCCGAAGGAAAAGTTTTGCAGATAGGAACTAATTTATCGCCAGGTTTCAAGAGACAGTTGATTTTATTATTACAGGAGAATTTGAATTTGTTTGCTTGGGGTTCGAAGGACGTTATCGGATTCCCAGAAGACCTTATAATTCACAAGTTAACCATCAACAAAAATGTCAGACCCATCTCACAAAAGCGTCGGGCCTATTCGCCCGAAAAGGCAGAAATTATTTTGGGTGAGGTGGAAAGAATGCTCAGCGTCGGTCATATCAAAGAGTCAAGTTACCCACTATGGACATCCAATCCCATTCTGGTCAAAAAGAAAAATGGTAAGTGGAGGATGTGCGTAGATTTTACCGACCTCAATCGAGCATGCCTAAAAGACCCTTTCCCGATGCTAAGAATCGACCAGTTGGTGGACTCGACGTCGGGTAACAGATTACTCTCTTTTCTGGATGCATATACAGGCTATAATCAAATCAAATTGAACCCATCAGACCAAGAAAGCACGACGTTCGTTACTTAACGAGGCTTGTATTGTTATAGGGTTATGCCATTCGGGTTGAAAAATGCAGGAGCGACTTACCAAAGATTAGTGAACAAGACTTTTGAAAGCCAGATAGGGAGCAACATGTAGGTTTATATAGATGAAATGCTTGTGAAGAGTGGCATATATGATGACCATCTCGCTGATTTAAGGGAGATTTTTGGCAATATAAGGAATATAAATCTCAAATTAAACCCGGAGAAATGTTCTTTTAGGGTAAGGTCGGGAAAGTTCCTAGGATTTTTCGTCAGCGAAAAAGGAATCGAGGCAGATCCGATTCAATTACAAGCTCTTGCCAGCATGACCCCACCGAGGAACATTAACGAGGTTCAGATAATAACCGGGCGCTTAACGGCTCTGAATCGATTTATTTCTCGTTCATCTGACAAGTGCGCTCCCTTTTTTCAAGTCTTGAGAAACGTTAAGTCGTTTGTTTGGATACCAGCTTGTGATGAGGCCTTTTTAGGGACCAAAACTTACTTATCATCCCCGAACCTTCTGACAAAGCCCCTGAAAGGGGAGATTCTTTTTCTGTATGTAGCAGTTTCAGATTTTGCAGTGAGTGCGGCATTGATCGGTGAATCGGGAACAGTTCCTAAAGCGGTATACTTTGTGAGCAAAAGCTTATTAGATATGGAGACAAGGTATTTGAAGCTGGGAGAAATGGCATTGGCATTGGTGACCGCGACGTGAAAAATGCGACCATATTTTCAGGCCCACCCCATTGTCGTTCGAACCTCTTTTCCACTAAAGTATGTTATTCAGCGACCAGATATGTCAGGAAGAATGTCTAAATGGTCGGTCGAGCTCGGTGAGTTTGATAATAATTTTGAGCCAAGAACAACCATTAAAGGCCAAGCCTTGGCTGATTTTTTAGTCGAATTTCATTCCGACCGACCAGACCAAGAAGAGCCACCTAAGAAAGACGAGCAAGTCGAGTGGGTCATTCGAACCGATGGGGGATCGAACGTCAGTGGATGCAGCGCGAGTGTACAGATAGTCACTCCTACAGGCATAAGTATGCATCAGGCAATCCGATTAGGTTTTACCACCTCTAACAACGAAGCTGAATATGAGGCTGCCATAGCTGGTTTAAGATTAGCGCAGGTGTGCGGGGCTACGCATAAACGTCTCGTCAGTGATTCTCAGTTGTTGATTAATCAACCCTCAGGAGCGTCGGAAGCTAGGAAAGAGCACCTGGTCCAATACTTAGCAGCGTTACGAGTGTTAGCCGCGTCATTTACCAAAGTAACATATGATCACGTCCCCATGGTCGAGGATGCACACTTTCCTACCTCGGTGGTGGGAGAAGGTTTTAATGAGGCATCAATGGCAACCGATCTTTTTAATCTAATATTTTGCCTTTAAAATTTGGAAGTATTAAAAGGGAACTCCATCAGTTGACGAGCTGATAGACAACTTTTGGCGATCTTAATTGATCAACAGAACCTTAATAGGTTTTTCAGTTTTTAACTGATCTACATTTTATTCCCGACCCTATGGGAAAATTTTCAATTAGATATTGATCAACATAACCTTAATAGGTTTTTCAGTTTTTAAGTGATCTACATTTTATTCCCGACCCTATGGGAAAATTTTCAATTAGACATTGATCAACAAAACCTTTATAGGTTTTTCAGTTTTTAACTGATCTACATTTTATTCCCGACCCTATGGGAAAATATTCAATTAGACATTGATCAACATAACTTTAAAAGGTTTTTCAGTGTTTAATTGATCCACATTTTATTCCCGACCCAGTTTTTAACTGGTCTACATTTTTGATCCCGACCTTATGAAAATTTCTTAATTACGATGTCAACCAAATTTTTTACATTTGTCCCCGATTCTGCAAGAGGATTTTCAATCAAATATCGATTTGCAGAAGCATATTGGTGAACAAACTCAAAATTATTGGAAATCTTAACATATTTAAATCGTCGGTTACAAGACATTCAAAAGGGTTCGACAGACCCCAAAGGTTACAAAATTTTGATATAACACAAAAGGGAGAATTTAAGCGTCCTCATCCTCAGGATCGGCCTTTGTGGCATCCGATTCTTCATCTTCGCAGACCATACCGGATGGGCGATCTGCCTCGGGGACATCTAACCACATTGACCCAAGGGGAAGGTCGAGGAAACGATTGTGAAAGGTCAGAACATAAGCAGCTTTAGCTTCGGCAGTCTCTTTGTCCGTCCATTTTTTACACTTGTCAGCAAACAGAGCATTGGCGTTTTTAAGATCGACAATCTCTTTCGCTTTATTCGCTGCGGAGTAACGAAAGAAATGACTTTGAAGTTTAGTCACCGCCAATATCCCAGCTCGATCGTCGCGGTCCTTCCTGACCCGCGCTAAGGTTTTTTCAGCCTTTTTAAGCTTTCCCTCCAAGAGTTTCTTTGCCGCATCTCCCTTCTTGACTTTCTCCTCAAGCGTGGCTAATCTAACTTCCGCATCTGTCAGCCTCTGGTTTAGCTCCCCTGCACGCCTTTCTTTCATAGCCAGAGGCACAATCATGCTATATAAAGACAAGGATAACACATCGTTTGCCCGCAAAGCAAAGGTATGGGGGCTCCCAGGAACGGACAACACAGACAGTTTGGTCCCACTTGAAGAAGCCCCGTCAGCTTTCGCTGCCTTTGAGGGACCAACGTTTTTACCCCCGACCTCATCATCATCAGGAATCACCACAACCGGAGCTTTCTCAGACGATACAGATTCGAGAGCAGCAACATCCCCACCCTTGACCTCCTCATAATGCTCAAAAAGCGCCGGGATTGTCTTATTGTCAACACGGACGGGAGCGTCGGCATGACCACTCTAATTTTCCTTCTTTGAGAGTTTTGGTTTTTTGGCTTCGGCACCCTCAGCCTAAGCCTTCTTCTTTCTTTTGTCAGTTCCTCAGACCGATGGGCACCATCAGCCTCAGCAACAACTCCAGCCCCTTTTCTAAGAGCGTTGACCTCCACATTTTCGGCATTCGCCGGCTCGGCATCTTCGTCAGACTTGGAGCGTTTGCTAGGCGCTTTATTACGTTTGGGAAGGAACAAGTGCGCATCGGGTGCGTCTGTCTTTGCGACCAAATCCACCAAGCTGGGTGGTTGGAGCAGTTGCTCCCAGGTGAGTGTTTCATCAGAGCAACGCTAGAGGTTGCTCATGATCAAATTAGTATTCTTGAAGCCGCGGTGGAATGCCCGACCCCAGTTCTTTCTGGAAAAGTCCTTCAAAATTTGGAAGGTAACTGTGGCGGCCTTGAAGTAGTCCTTTTTTAGCTCCTGAATAAACTCCTTAGACACTAAACAAAGGGTTGGTTAAATATATATATATATAATTACCATCGGGAACCCATGTCCGCAGCAACTGCCTCGGGTTCTCTTTACTGTATGGGCGACCGTTCTCCCAACAACCACTAAGGAAGACAAACCGATGCTCCAGGACTTGTCGCCCTCAAGAAAATCATTTACAATCTTCCAAGTGTTGGCTAAGGAAGAATAGAAGAAAGAAGATTTGGGTGATTTGGAGAGCCCGGACATGGCAATATACTCCTCCATCGGTATAACCCGACCCTACAGTCGAGAGGCCATTACACACGACATCAGTGTATACCACGCATTGGGCGTTAGCTGTGAGGGGCAGATGCCAATTATCTTAAAGTATTGAGCAATCTCAAGGTCTAGAGGAAACCTGAGGCCCCAGTTGAAAAGCTCCATATAGACGACGATCTCCCGAGACCGACCGTGCACAGGCGTCTCCCCAGGAACAGGGAATCGTACGTTGATGCATTTCGGGATTCCCCACCGGATCAGAAGCTCCGCCTGTTCCGCAGCAGAGAAGTATAGATATTTTCCTTCAAAAAGGGAAATGACGTTATGACAGCCTCTATCTCTGGAAAGCCTCTATCTCTGGAGGAAGGGGGTATTTGGGAGGAGCAACAGCATTACCAACTGCAGCAACGACACCTTCCTCTTCTTCATTTTCCTCTGCGGGGTTATTGCTTGAACCAGCTAAATCATTCACTTCCGGCTCGGTAGTGTCTTCTATTGGGGTAGTTTCAGGCAGATGGGAACCGACCACTTGAGGGTCGACCGACTGGGAAAGCGGCTGCATAAAGCTGGAGCTACTGTCGGTGTGGGCAAAATTTGATTCGTTTTCTCGCTGCTGGCAAGCGCGCTCTATTTCCAAGTTCTGGCGATCAAGATCCCTTCGGGTAACGCCCAAAGGGGTAGCAACGGTATTGATACCAGTGCGAAACCCTTGGATCGTGGGAGTTAACTGGACCATTTTGGGTAAGGCGCCTCCCACCGGCGAGGAATAGGCGCTGGAATCTCCCATTGTAAGGAACTTTGTTTTGCTTTGGCGTTTATGAAGAAAATGGGGAAAGTTGGTAGGAGCATTTATCGGCGCAGACGTCGGGTGATTGGATTGTGTGATAGGGGAATTTGGAGAACTGCTACTGGAGAGAATAACGATGGCCTCGAGAGTTTGAGCGCCAGCAGGCTTGGGCACGATGGATGATTCTGCAGGAATGGGATTAGGTAGAACAGGATCGCGGGGGAGAGGCACGGGTGCAAAAGGCTTTGTGTCAGAACTCCAGATTAATCCAGCAGCTCGGTATTCTTCAGCTCGATCACTAATACTAGCCTAGTCAATAAACCCAAACACATATTCATTTTTCTTCTTCGGTTTCTGTTTAAGCTTCGGGTTCTTACTTTTTATAAACACTGCTTTCTCTCTCTAGAATGATAAAAGGGGACTTTCTCTCTCTAAGATATCTCTGAAATTTATTTTTTGAATGAAGTATTTATAGGAAGCTTGCCTTAACCGTTTTACGCATGGGGGAGTCCAAACGACGAAAAGCAGCGGGAAGTTGAAGAGCCTTTTGGAGAGATGTGCAGGCAAGCATGCTTCGAATGAGGAGATGACACGTGTAGAGTCAACCCAACAAAGCACGCCATAGGCACCTGTCAGGCTAGCGTCGTAGGCATGCTCCATCTAGTACATATGAGTATGCTAGATATGATCCACGTGTTCAGATTTTCTTCCAAGACTTGATGATCCATTTGGGCCCATGGTGAACCCATTAGTCAGAATCGGTAGTAGGCCCATAACGAGTTCATTAGCGTCGGGGGCGCTTCATAGCTTTCCCCGAAGCTTCAAGAAATGTAAGAGGTCGGACTTCAGTTAGGAGAAAGCGGTCGGTCGAGGGGCTCATCCATAAGCCTTAGACGATGCAATACCGAGGTATTATGGTCAGAGGCGTTCTGACTTTATTATGTACAAGTCTTTATTCCCGATGCTCTTGAAGACTAGGGGGCTACTGTTAAGGAAGTAATTCGCCGAGCCCAATTAGGAAAAAGAGTTAATTGCAAAAAGGAGAAGTGAAATATGCCCATTAGTGTATTTATTGTTTACTAGAGGAAAATGTGTAAATAAAGTAGCTTGTAAAGGACTAATTATGAAATAATCAAAGACTATCTAGGACATAAATGGGTCCCACTTTCCCCACTATATAAGGGGCCCCCTTTATTCTTGGGTAGGTGGACATTCTTCAATACATTATCTTTCTACTTTCTCTCTATACACTTTTAGCTCTAGTCACATCAAGCACAAGATCCAAGATTCTTCATTCTTGTCATTTATTCTCTCATCAGGTGTGGCTCATCCGGATCTCCCAGAATGCTTGGAGGGCAAGGTACGGCCTTGCTTTCAGAAAGTCAACATTAAGTATTTGCTGGCCATGCAGAACATAAATTATGTGTATACTCATGCTGCCGAGCTGGGCTGGATCCGGAAAAAGTGGGGGATCCCAGAGTCAGTGAAGGTGAGGATACCTGTCACTCCGGAGACTCCGATGGATTGCAAACTTATTGAAGTGGTTATCTTCACCGAACTGTTCAACTGGGGGCTCAAGTTCCCCTTAGACCCAGAGATTGTAGGTACTTCCACCTGATAAAGCTTTGCCCAAGATAATTAAGACCAAATGCTTGGTACTCCCTCCTTGCTTGCATAATGGCATCAAGGCTGTCCAAAATCCCTCTCCCTATGGAGCAATTTTCCGTTGTGGCAAGTCTATGCAAGAATCACCATATCCCATTCTACCACCACAACATGGGAAATAACTTTAAAGTGGTAGACGACTTACTGGAGTCGGAGAAGAATTGGAGAACTCAGTTTTTATTTATCAGTGGGTCATGGGAAACCGGGAGGAAGATCAAAGTCAAAACCAACCCTAGTATGCTAACTAGTAGATGGAAGAGTACATGTAAACTCTTCAACTTTGTTTTTCATGTCCTTCTTTTCAATTCACAAATATTCCACTCCTGAATTATTCATTACTTCTTTTTCACTATTGCCGAAGGAGTATACCGGATATCTGGAGGAGGGGCAGACTACATGTACCAAACTGAATGCGCAGGCTACAGAGCGTTGGGGGAATGCCTTCCACAACTGCTTTACCTCAGGCAATATGGTGAGATCCCATCTGTGGAATACCACAGGTCGGAGAGATCTTACATGGGAAGAATTGACCACACCCCCTCCTCCAAGCATCATCCTCAAACGGACAGAAAATAAAGATGCTAAAGTAATCTTGCCCTCTAGATCTAATGCTCCCAACAAGATGAAGGGAAAAAAGAAGAGAATTGCAACAGAAACAGTTCAGGCTGCCACAGAGGAGACCGGTTCGGGGAACCAAGGAGGGATTGATGCTGCCTTGCTCAAGGTGGTTGAAGATGAGACTATTAAGGAGGCAGGAGAACCAGAAAATCCACCGAAGCCTCCCTAGAAGGATCGAAAAAGGGAACAAACAGTGATGAAAGGGCTGCCAAGAAGAAAAAGGTCACCTTAGGGGAGAAATAACTCTTCGCCTTTCGGAGCTTCTTCCTCCACCAGTTCTTGCCAACCCCACTGTGGTAGAGAAAATTCCAACAGATCTGCAACTCGAAGAGGGTACAAGAGGAAGGATTGATGGTATGGACATCAGAGCCCTTCAGAACATCTGCCTTTATTTCACCGACTCAGAGAAGGATGACTTTGATGGTCTTTCCGTCCTTCAGGCTCTTCCAATATGGTGACCTACAACGGTAAATATTTTTCTATTTCCGAAGGTCAAGATACGGTGGCCCATTCTCTTCTAGGTCATATCTAACCAGTGCTCGATCTGGAGAGGCAGGTGAAAAATCAGTCTGCCCTTATCAACAACCTTAATAGTGACAAGGAGTCTCTGTCAACCAATCTCCTCAATGCTAATCAGAGCATATAAGAATGGAAGAAAGAGCTTGAAGTATTGAAGAAGGACAAGGAAGATCTGTCGACCAAGCTGGCCACTTCGAAGATCGCCAATACTGAGCTCCAAACTAAGTGCTCTGGTGTGGTGAAAGATTTCAACCTTAAGGGAGGACATGAAGACCAAAAATGGTGCCATCCAGACCTTGTCCGGTGAGAAGACTTCCCTAGAAGATGCCGTGTCTAAGGTAACCAAGGAGAAAGAAGACTTGGAGAAGGAGCAGGAACAAAAACTTTAGGCCAGCATTGATAAATACACCAGTGAGGTGATAGACTCCTTAGAAGCAAGGTATGCTGAGGTGAAGTCTGACATGGTACTGCGTTTCCATGAAACGTTTCCGAAGAGGACGCTTGGTCCCTTATGGAAATATGTGGAGTACGAAGACATCCCGTTCCATACCATGGTTGCTGGTGACAAACACAACTATAGCAGTGAAATAGACTCTACTACTGATGAAGAAGAAGGAACCGGTGAGAGTTCAAGTGCTGACTCAAAGGTATCAAGAAATGAGGTGTTGCAGGAACATCCGAAGGGAATAAACCCCAAGGTTTTTAAATATCTTTTGTGTTTTCTTAATTCGTGAACTACTAAAGTCCTTGGATGGCCAAGGCATTTTTGTAATAGTATCCGGTTTGAGTCCGAATAAGTCTTTCAAAACAATTAAAGTCCTTGGATGGCCAAGGCATATTTTGTACTTTGGTAATGTTATCCGGTTTACACCCGGACAGGTTTATCTATTAATTTTTTCTTTGTTTCATACTTCATTTCAATTTTAACAGCTAATGTTTAAAGAGCCCCAATTATTTCAAAAGTATTTCAAGTGATAGTGTTTCTGATGACATGTATTTAATGGTCATCATTCAACCAGACAAATCCGATCTGTCAAATACTTGAAAAGAATTGTAGTCAAACCCATCAGACGTTTTAAGAAAGCATCATATTTTATTGAAAAACCCGGACACCTCATCAAAACCTCCCCGCGCCACCAAGGTAGGAAAGAGTATGCCCCATAATATTTACATTGACTTTAAAAAAGTAAATATTTACACAACTTTTATTCTAGATATAACCCGAGGTGTTTTATAATATTCCATGGGTGCATCAAAATTCTTCCATATTTGTCTTGAAGCCTATATGTCCCAGGCTTAAGCTTTCCAGAGACCTCATAAGGGCCTTCCCAGTTCGGAGCCAGTTTTCCGAACTGCTTTTCTTTAGTATGCAAGAAAACCTTTCTCAAAACTTTATCTTCTGATTGAAAATCCCTTCTCTTGATCTTGGAAGCAAATCTTCTCCTCATCAAGCCTTGGTAATGGGTTGTTCTAAGGTGAGCTTGAACCCTTCTTTCTTCTATTAAGTCCAACTAATCCCTAATTGCCATGTCATTGGCTTGTTCTGAATAGTTATGGACCCTGTATGATGGTAGGACTGCTTCTATAGGAGTAATCACATCCATCCCATACACCAAGGCAAAAGGAGATTCCTGAGTAGCAACCCTAGGAGTACTCTGGTATGCCCATAAGACTTCTTGCAAATTGTTTTGCCACTTCCCAGCAACCCCTTCTAAATTCTTTTTTAAACCGGATAAAATGGTCTTGTTAGCCACTTCAACTTGGCCATTTTCTTGTGGGTGGAAAGGAGAAGATAAGAAATGCTGAATACCCTTGGAGGCACATAAACTCTCCATATCCTTGTTATCAAATTGTGGCCCGTTATATGGTTATCTTTTGTGGAACTCCAAATCTGCAACAAATGTTAGACAAAAACAAATTTATAACAGCTTTTGACATTGTTCCTCCTAGGGGAGCGGCTTATATCCATTTTGAGAAATAATCAATGGCTATAATAATAGTTCTGCACCCTCCAGACGCCATTGGTAGAGGCCCAACTAAATCCAATCCCTAACGAGCAAAATGTATTGGCTCAGAGTTAGACTCCATAGGCACTGCTGGGATATGAACTTCGTTACCATACCTTTGGCATGTATCACATTTTTTCACCAATTCCCTAGCATCTGCCATTATTGACGGCTAATAGTATCCGACCAATAAAATCCTTCAGGTTAGATTTTTATAGCCACAGTGTGTTGATCCCTCTCCGTCGCGTAATTCGAGTAAAACAGTTTGGGATTCTTCAGCCCCCAAACATCGCAGGAGAGGTCTGCTGAAGGATTTTTTATACAACACTTCTCTTATGATAAAAAAACCACGAGCCTTATGTTTAATTTTTCTTGCCATGGCTTTATCCGAAGGCAAAGCCCCATCAGAGATGTATTGAAGGAGAGGAAACCTCCAATCTTTAGGTTGAACTATTTGTATACTCAAACTTTTCTCCTCTTCTTTGTTCTGTTCTGATTGTATAGATGGACATTCCTGTATATGAATCCAAGGGTAGGACTCAGAGTATGCTATGGTTGCTAAGGAATCTGCCAGTGTGTTTTCCGATCTAAGAATATGCTCATAGCAAACATTTTTGAAGTTGGCTGCCACTTCTTTAAGAACGAATAAGTATTTGATCAACTGCTTCTTCTTGGCTTCAGACTGACCTTGAGCATCGTGGATAAGAAGTTGAGAATCACTCATCAATCTAACTCTTTTAGACCACATAGAAAAGCTAACTTAAGACCAGCTATAACTGCTTTATATTCAGACTCATTGTTAGAGGCCCTGAATGCAAAGCATATAACATGGTATAATTTATCACCATATCGAGAGGTTAAGCAATCCCAGCCCCACAACCCATTGTGCTTGATCCACCATCTGTCCGGACAACCCACTCTTTTTTAGTTTTTTCTTCTGAAGCTTTTTTAGAACTTCTGTTCGAATGAAACTCTACCAAGAAATCAACAACAGATTGAGCCTTGATAGCAGTTCGTGGAGCAAAATCAATATCATAGTCACCCAACTCCACTGACCACTTGGTCATCCTGCTTGATATGTCTGCCTTCTGAAGAACATTCTTTAGCGGAAAAGACGTCTGGACAATGATGAAATGAGACTGAAAATATAGCCTCATTTTGCTGGCAGCAATCACTAAAGCTAGTGCCAGCTTTTCAAGTTTTAGATATCTCTTCTCAGCATCTATAAGACTCTTGCTGATGTAATACACCGGACGAGGATAATTGTCCACTTCTCTTACTAATACTACACTTATAGCACATTCTGACACAGCCAAGTATACATAAAGTGTTTCCCCTTCAACAGACTTAAAAAGGGTTTTTGGTAAAGACAAATGTTTCTTTATTTCATCAAAAGCCTGGCTACATTGTGGAGACCAATTGAAGTCTTTAGCACCTTTCAAGGTCTGAAAGAATGGAGCACATTTGTCCGAAGACCTCGAAATAAAATGATTTAAAGCAGCCAATCTTACTGTCAGCCTCTGCACTTCCTTAATATTTCGAGGGGGGGGGTCCATTTTTAACAGAGCATCAAGCTGGTCTGGATCAGGCTGTATCCCTTTTTCACTTATCACATAACCCAAAAACTTTCCAGACTGCACCCCAAACACACACTTTTCTGGATTCAACTTTAAATTCACCTTTGTCAAGTTGGCAAAAGTTTCTTGAAGATCAGTTAGGTGCAACTCTTCTTCTACGCTTTTAACCATCATATCATCGATGTACACCTCCATATTTCTACCAATCTGATCATCAAATGCTTTGTTCACCAACCTATGGTAAGTAGCCCCAACGTTTTTCAACCCAAAGGGCATCACCTTGTAACAATGGAGACCCCTATCTGTAACAAAGGTAGTGTGATCTTGGTCCTTCGGATCCACCTGTATCTGGTTATAACCAGAGAAGGCATCCGTGAAAGACAATAACTTGTTTCCAGATGTGGAGTCCACCAATTGATCTATCCGAGGGACGGTATAAATATCTTTTGGGCAAGCTCTATTGAGGTCAGTAAAATCGATTTACATACGCCATTTTCCATTCCTTTTTTTCACTAACATTGGGTTGGCAGTCCATAAAGGATACTGAGACTCCTTTATGTACCCCATCTTGGTAAGCCAATCGACTTCTTGAACTATTACATCAGCTTTTCCTTAGAGAAAGCTCTCTATGTTTCACAACAGGTGCAACATCGCTCCTGATGGACAGTTTGTGTGATATAACACTTGCAGGCACTCCGGTCACATCAGCATTACACCAAGCAAAAACATGTTGGTGATCCGCTAAAAAGGACAACAACTTTATCTTCAACTCTGGTGCCATCTTGGAGCCAATTTTAACACTCATTCCTTCAACCAGAGAGTGGGTTTCAACTTCTTCAATTGATATCAAAACACCTGGGGTCTCTCTGGGGTCATCAATTTCACCCTCACCCCAGAAGGCCCCAATAACTGCTAATCTTCATTAGCCAGGACTGCCCAAACTTTTAGGAGCAAGTGCTGTTGCATAACATTCCCTTGCAATCTTTTGGATACTCCGGACTACTCCAACTTGTCCTTGAACCGCATAATTTAAACATTGATGAACTGTTGAGGCCACAACATGCATCCGAGAGAGCCAGGACCTCCCATAGATTGTATTGTAGCATGTGAGGCACTCTACAACAACGAATAACACCCTGACCATCTTCTTGAAAGGATATTTTCCCAATAACACCTCCTCCTCAAATTCTCCGATTACATCTGCAGAGCTCCCTGTGAAGCCCACAATGGATCTGTTCGAACGTTGAATTGCTGCCGGATTTTTCATCTGCTTATAAGAACTTAAAAAGAGAATGTTGGTTAAGCTTTTGTGTCAATTAGAATTCGTCTAATGTCGTTACCCCCAATAGATGCTCCCATTACCACAACATCATCATGAGGCTCAGCAATATCCCTTAGATCATCCTCATCAAAGACTATAAATGGAAAATAAATTTTGGAATGGTATGAAGACATGCCCCCTTCAACCCGAGTTGCTAGATTATGAACGTGCCTCTTCCTTGATGAAGGAGTGGGTGCTGTCACGGTGTCCCCTCCAAAAATGGTAAGTGACTCAAAAAAACTAATGAGTCCGGACACCGTTTTGACCTATTCTGTTATGACCCCCACCTTATTACGAGTTGGGTCAGGCTCCAAATACTCTGAATCCACATCAAATCTTTCATGGATCATCATTGCTCCCTCCGGAGCTGATGTTCCTGCGTTGTTCGTATGGCCTATTCGAGTAGCATTGTCAGGCATGTTCCCACTTCTTCTTTTGACATAAGCATCCAGCTTGCCTCTTATGATGAGATTTTGCACCTCTTGCTTTAAAGTGATGCAGTCTTTGGTGTTATGGCCGATATCATGATGACACTGCCAAAAACAAGTATTACGACTTTTCCTGGGAGATTGAAGCGCTGTCCGCTTATGGTAATAAACCTCATCTTTAGCCTTGTCATAAATGGTTGCCACGTTTACTTTTAACTCTGCAAACCACTCCGGTTGGACCCAAGGACCTTGTTTATTCCTAGACTGCTGGCTCTGAGCTGGATTTGGGTGGGATTGAGTCTGTTTGGCTCTGTTGGACCCCTGTCCGGTTTATTTGGAGTCGTACTCAAACTGATTTTGGTTTGACGCTGCTGAGGCAGACCTCACCTGTCTGTGTACCATAGTATTTTTAGTTTCATCCACGTTGATTTGCTTTCCCACCTGGTTTAACAAACCACCCCAGGTCATGACCTTCTTCCTTGTCACTGAATCAGCTAGATTTCCAGGGTTTAACCCTTGTCTTAGAGAAGTTATTGCTACTTGCTCAAAGCAATCAGCTAACCCGTTCTTGGTATTTACGAACCGACTTATATAGTCTTTTAATGACTCATTTGGTTCTTGGGCACAATGGATGATACCATCTCCATTTCCCTTAACCTCCTTACTCTCCACAAACTGCCTTTGAAAGGCAACCCAAAATGTGTAAAAGTTCCTGATAAACCCCTAAGACAAATTGTTCTCCCATTTCAGAGCACTTCCCGTAAAAGATTGGGAGAAGGCCCTACAAAGAAGTTTGTCATCGTCATCAAAATTCATCATGAAGTTCTTGAACTGCTCCAGATGATTGTCCGGATCTTTACTCCCATCATACTTCTCCATTTTAATACTGTCAAACCTCTTGGGGAGGATTCCGGATAGGATCTTGGCAGAAAATGGAGATTGTCCCCAATTCCTGCTATGACCAAAAACTGTATCTTCATTTGGTGTAGCAAAAATACATGGTTCATCATGGAAAGCAAAAGGATCAATCATCAGCTGATCCAAGTGCATGTAACTATGGCTGTGAGATGACCCTTTGCCCAAATGCCTTTTAAGTCGCCTATGCCTATCTCTCTTTCTTAAGATCAGCCTTGTTCGAAGAGCTGCTGGAGGATTCAAAATCTGAGCTTTCCACCGGTTTGGACCGATGAGACTTCTTGGAACTGACATGGGTCTTTTTCGTACTTAAATAAGTCTTTGCTGATGGATCATTCTCTCTTGGATTGTCAGTATGGTGAATGGCTGATGTTTTGGACTTCTCCTTTAAACTCATCTCTGCCTTTTTAATGGCCCTCAACGCTTCTATTTCAACTCTCAACTTATCTCGTTCTTCGGTGTTGTATTCATTATTTTCCCCAACCACCTCCACTATAGGTGGTGGAATTTCTTGCTCTTCGGATCCATCAGAACAGGTCTTTCTGCCGGTTTTGAATGCTAGATTCAAGCATCTTCTCCTCCCATTGTGGTTGCCAATTTGGTGAGGTTTATTTTGTATTGAGGGTAATTTTGTGAAACGTTTTAGAAAATATGTAAAGTATTAAATGTTTTGGATGTTTAGTAGTGAGAGATTTGAGCTGCCTGGTTGTATTAAATGTTCATTACCCTCGTTAATGAAAGTGGTTGGGGTATTTATATCTTTAATCATGGACCCATGAGCTTTCAGGTCAAGTTATGGAACCGGGTCAAGTTTTAAGGACCCATTTACTTATTAAGCTGATTAGCACATAGCTTAGTCAGAAGGTGTTTAGTTGTTTCTTTACTTTTGTCCTGTTCAGATAGTTTAGTGGCAGGTTTATATCCATATTTCCCTTGTTTGGAAATCTCAGTAGGTTGTGATTAAGTTATCCGGACTCATCAGCTCTTATACCATTTTGTCAGAAAATAGACACACAAATAAAATATTCATTATTGTATCAAATATGATCAGAGATAATGATCCTAAACAAAATACAAAGTAGATGAGGGGGGATATGCTGATGAGGAGATTGACGAGAAATTTGAACTAGAGCAAGAGGAGGGGGGCACCGATCAAGATGAAGTGGAACACGAGGAGGCTGTTAACGTTCAAGAGGAAGCTAGCGGACAGAACGTTGGCGTTGATCAAGAGGAAGTGACGAAACATTACAAATGGCATGGGTATGCTCTACCTAAACCAAAGCTCAGTCTAAACGGTAAACATGTCACGATCTACAAGACATATAAGTATCTTAATAATGTACAACTACATTTATTTCCATTTAAGTATTATTGTTTTTTTGCTAAACTGATTTTTTTTTATTTTAGACTGCGAATGATATTTTCCCAATAACACCTCCTCCTCAAATTCTCCGATTATATCTGCAGAGCTCCATGTGAAGCCCACAATGGATCTGTTCGAACGTTGAATTGCTGCCGGATTTTTCATCTGCTTATAAGAACTTAAAAAGAGAATGTTGGTGGAGTTGTAGTGTCAATTAGAATTCGTCTGATGTCGTTACCCCCAATAGATGCTCCTATTACTACAACATCATCATGAGGCTCAACAATATCCCTTAGATCATCCTCATCAAAGACTATAAATGGAAAAGGAATTTTGGAATGGTATGAAGACATGCCCCCTTCCAACAGAGTTGCTAGATTATGAACGTGCCTCTTCCTTGATGAAGGAGTGGGTGCTGTAATGGTGTCCCCTCCAAAAATGGTAAGTGACTCAAAAAAACTAATGAGTCCGGACACCGTTTTGACCTATTCTGTTATGACCCCCACCTTATTACGAGTTGGGTCAGGCTCCAAATACTCTGAATCCACATCAAATCTTTCATGGATCATCATTGCTCCCTTCGGAGCTGATGTTCCTGCGTTGTTCGTAAGGCCTATTCGAGGAGCATTGTCAGGCATGTTCCCACTTCTTCTTTTGACATAGGCATCCAGCTTGCCTCTTTCGATGAGATTTTGCACCTCTTGCTTTAAAGTGATGCAGTATTTGGTGTTATGGCCGATATCATGATGACACTGCCAAAAACAAGTATTACGACTTTTCCTGGGAGATTGAAGCGCTGTCGGCTTCTGGAAATAAACCTCATCTTTAACCTTGTCATAAATGGTTGCCACATTTACTTTTAACTCTGCAAACCACTCCGGTTGGACCCAAGGACCTTGTTTATTCCTAGACTGCTGGCTCTGAGCTGGATTTGGGTGGGATTGAGTCTGTTTGGCTCTGTTGGACCCCTGTCCGATTTATTTGGCCTCGTACTCAAACTGATTTTGGTTTGACGCTGCTGAGGCAGACCTCACCTGTCTGTGTACCCTAGTCTTTTTAGTTTCATCCATGTTGATTTGCTTTCCCACCTGGTTTAACAAACCACCCCAGGTCATGACCTTCTTCCTTGTCACTGAATCAGCTAGATTTCCAGGGTTTAACCCTTGTCTTAGAGAAGTTATTGCTACTTGCTCAAAGCAATCAGCTAACCCATTCTTGGTATTTACGAACCGACTTATATAGTCTTTTAATGACTCATTTGGTTCTTGGGCACAATGGATGATACCATCTCCATTTCCCTTAACCTCCTTACTCCTCACAAACTTCCTTCGAAAGACAACCCAAAATGTGTAAAAGTTCATGATAAACCCATGAGACAAATTGTTCTCCCATTTCATAGCACTTCCCGTAAAAGATTGGGAGAATACCCTACAAAGAAGTTTGTCATCGTCATCAAAATTCATCATGAAGTTCTTGAACTGCTCCACATGATTGTCCGGATCTTTACTCCCATCATACTTCTCTATTTTAGTACTGTCAAACCTCTTGGGGAGGATTCCGGATAGGATCTTGGCAGACAATGGCGATTGTCCCCAATTCCTGCTATGACCAAAAACTGTATCTTCATTTGGTGTAGCAAAAATACATGGTTCATCATGAAAAGCAAAAGGATCAATCAGCAGCTGATCCACGTGCCTGTAACTATGGCTGTGAGATGACCCTTTGCCCAAATGCCTTTTAAGTCGCCTATGCCTATCTCTCTTTCTTGAATACTTCTTATCTAGCTTTTGTTTCGTCCTGGACCTCCCCTCATCACTACTTGACAACAAAGATTCCTTAAGCTCAGCCTCGTTCGAAGAGCTGCTGGAGGACTCAGAATATGAGCTTTCCACCGGTTTGGGCCGATGAGACTTCTTAGAACTGACATGGGTCTTTTTCGTACTTAAATAAGTCTTTGCTGATGGATCATTCTCTCTTGGATTGTCAGTATGGTGAATGGCTGATGCTTTGGACTTCTCCTTTAAACTCATCTCTGCCTTTTTAATGGCCCTCAACACTTCTATTTCAACTCTCAACTTATCTCGTTCTTCGGTGTTGTATTCATTATTTTCCCCAACCACCTCCACCACAGGTGGTGGAATTTCTTGCTCGTTCGGATCCATCAGAACAGGTCTTTCTGTCGGTTTTGAATGCTAGATTCAAGCATCTTCTCCTCCCATTGTGGTTTCCAATTTGGTGAGGTTTATTTTGTATTGAGGGTAATTTTGTAAAACGTTTTAGAAAATATGTAAAGTATTAAATGTTTTGGATGTTTAGTAGTGAGAGATTTGAGCTGCATGGTTGTATTAAATATTCATTACCCTCGTTAATGAAAGAGGTTGGGGTATTTATATCTTTAATCATGGACCCATGAGCTTTCAGGTCAAGTTATGGAACCGGGTCAAGTTTTAAGGACCCATTTACTTATTAAGCTGATTAGCACATAGCTTAGTCAGAAGGTGTTTAGTTGTTTCTTTACTTTTGTTCTGTTCAGATAGTTCAGTGGTAGGTTTATGTCCAAATTGCCCTTGTCTGGAAATCTCAGTAGGTTGTGATTAAGTTATCTGGACTCATCAGCTCTTATACCATTTTGTCAAAAAATAGACACACAAATAAAATATTCAGTATTGTATCAAATATGATCAGAGATAATGATCCTAAACAAAATACAAATTATGAATAAAATCAACGTAAAAAACACTGAACACTTTTTACGTGGAAACACTAATGAATAAATTACTTTTTACAACAGCCCCACTTTTCCGGTTGCCAATCTGTTGTAAATAGAAATGTTTTTGCACGACTATATGTTTTGACCCATTTAATGAAAAGTGGGTCTGTTTTTACAGCGAGATTGCAGCAGGCCCATTATATCGTTGAGTAACCTTCTCGGTGGATATGGTATTGCAACGGTATTTTTTCATGTTTTTTATATAATTAATCAACGAATTCGGTTGGGTTTTTGTCGCATAGGCCATTATAACATTCAGCCCACTAAATGAACTTGTAGACCGCGCCCAAAATTTACCTAAATTTACCCCGCCTATTTTTTACCCATCAGATTTAACCAAATTATTTTAACCCGCCCTAAATTTAACCACTTGACCCCCCTTGTCTATTTGACTTCCCTATCTCTTACCTAAAGATTTAAATATGACCTTTTTCTCTCTCTGTCTCACTTATTTTCACTTTTCCAGCGAACCATAATTAACTATGCCCTCTCTCATCTTAAAAACCCTACCAACCCCTTTCTCCTTCTTTCGAAAACCCTAATCATATCTCTGGCCTCTCTCATCTTTCAGTGGTGGTCATAACATTCATTCAAATGTATGATTTCTTTCTCTATATTGTTAATTTTTCGATTTTTGCCCAATCCCTTTGTCTTTGTCTATTATCTCCTCTCTAAACCAGTGTACCATCTTATCATAAGTTTTAATTTTGTTGTATATTACTATTTGTTCTGTTTAATTTGATATGCATGTTTTCTTTCAGTTTACAATGGTTTATTGTTTGTTAATGAATTGGTATCGTATCGTAACACTTAGCTTTTCTGTTGCAGGAATGTGGGTTGCAACAAGGTGTTGATAAGAAAAAGTACTGACAACATATAATGATTGTCTAACAGAAGTAACGTATTTTCCAGTGTGTTTTTTTAATGTCATTTACTACAGTTTGTTGATTAGAATGAGTTTATATGTCTATGTCTTGTTCATTGTCTCTTTGCAGAAATATAAGTCTGCTCTAAAGGAAATGTATAAGAAGAAGAAATACATTAAAAATGTAATATTTATCCTATGAGTTTTAGTATTAAGCCTCATATATATATATGGCAATGGTGAGCGTATTATATTTTCTTTTAGTTTACACTTGTTTATTGTTTGTTAATATATTGGTGTTGTTGTTTGTTAACACTATGTTTGTCTGTTGTACGAACATGGGTGGCTGCGAGGTGGTAAGGATGCAGATGATCTATCATCAACATGCATTGACTCGCTTCACCTGTTAGTTTACATATTTTGCTTGATTTATGTTCTAAATGTGACTATATTGTATTAGTACTCTATTTAAGTCCAGATTTATAGTTATAAATCTGAAATGGATATTGTATTGTGTTTATGTTGTGATTCATTGATTTAGTGAGTATGTATTGTGTCAGTGATTTAGTGAGTATGTGTTAATATTGTGTTTGTGATTCAGTAAGTTTGTGTTAATACTCATGTATTGTGTTGATGTTGTGAGTCAGTGATTTAGTGAGTATAAATATCATGTTGTATATCATATATATGGTTTGATATTATGTTTTTAGTTTAGTTTAGGCTGACGTAGGTGTGGTATTTTCAATATTATGTTTTTTTATTACGGTTGATGGATCTACTTGGGTTGACATGTCTGATAATTTAACTATAACAGTTTAAGTATAAAAAATACTATTTTTTTATGAGAATGAGTTTATATGGTGGGCGGTACTTTATGCTTATTGTTGTTATTGTGTTTAATGCTTTAAATATGTTTGTTTAATGTTTTCAATTGCTTTTGGAAGGTATGGCTGGTAAGAAAAAAAACCTCAAAGGTAAAAAAGCCATGTTAGATAAATCGAAGAAGTTACCATTTGTTCTGGTGCCTCAAATTCATAATTGATACCTCAAATTCCTTGATGAAATATCCTTTCAAGCCCCAGCTAGAAAGCCTATGTTAGGGAGGGTAGCTACTGTTTATCTCCAAACAAGATGGAATACGTACCTCAAATAAATTCCCATTCCTACTCCCACTCCAACTCCCACTCCCACTTCGACTTCCACTCCCACTGCCAGTCCAACTGGGGATATTTATGCATCTGGGACTTGTCTTAACACTTCATCGTATATAGATTCTGGTGACTCTCCGCTGATTCCCAGCTCGTCTGATCCAAGCACATCTCACCAGCCTCCTCCTCAAAGTATAATTGAGGACTACGAATCTGAATAGAGTTCAGAAGAGGAGTAGGAAGATGCTGATGAAGGGGAAGATGAGGGGGAAGATGCTGATGAGGCGGAAGATGACGGGGGATATGCTGATGAGGAGATCAACGAGAAAATGGAACTAGAGCAAGAAGAGGGGGTACCGATCAAGATGAAGTGGAACACGAGGAGGTTGTTAACGTTCAAGAGGAAGCTAGCGGACAGAACGTTGGCGTTGATCAAGAGGAATTGACGAAACATTACAAATGGCATGGGTATGCTCTACCTAAACCAAAGCTCAGTCTAAACGGTAAACATGTCACGATCTACAGGACATGTAAGTTTCTTACTAATGTACAACTACATTTATTTCCATTTAAGTATTATTGTTTTTTTGCTAAACTGATTTTTTATTTTATTTTAGAATGCGAATGATATTCCTCACCAGTTTTCCCCTGAAATAAAGATTTGGCTTACAGGCCTTTTGAGAGACTTTTAAGAAGACACCCCCTGGTTTTAGGGCTGACATGTGAAATGAATTCAAGGTACTAACCATATTATTATTTATCCATGGATTATTTATTAGAATTGCATAACTGATTTGTTTTTGTTTTGTTTGTAGAAATGCTACACTATATAAGACAACAATCATGATGCTGTACACAGGTTGTTCTTGGAACAACTAAACACTTGTTACAAGAATTTTGTGGCTAGAATGAAAGGAAGTTCCTTGAGGAGAGCCAACCTGCATCGTCCATCAAATGAGTTGATCAATGTCTGACCACCATTCTTAGAATAGGCCAAGATTATGAAAGTCATGGGTTGATTTTTGGTGTAGTCCTAAGAAGATGAACTTTTCGGAAACAAACTCGAGAAACCGCAAAGTTCATTATGGTGGGGTGGGGACTCATGCTGGTGGGTCGATGAGCCATTCCCGATCAGTTAGTCAACATGTAAGTGTTTTTGTAATATATTAATTTTGACTCTCTCGTGCAGTTTGAGGACAAAGAAATGTTGTCGGTGGCCAAAAGCTTGAGGTTTACATATGGAAAGAAGGATGACCATGACAACGCTACGTCAGAATTTGTGAACCCCTCGTCTTTTACAATCATGGTATTTTTTTGGTTAAATCAGTTTCTTATAAAATTATATGTATATGTACATAGTATCTTGTATATTTGGTTTAGTTGATCATTGTGTATATATGTTGCATAATAGAATTAGTAATTGTTTGTGTTTTCTTGTGGATTCCAAAAGACATTGTCTATATATGTTGCATAGTAGTATTAGTGATTGTTTGTATGTGCTTGGCATTTTGAATGACATTGTCTACATATGTTGCATAGTAGGATTACTATTTTTTTTTTGTTTTCTTGCCTTTCGCATGACAAATTCTATATATGTTTTACAGTACTATCAATGTTTCTTCTCTCTTGTTGTAAGCTTTGGTTTTATATATTTTCCTGTGGGTTATTGCCTTGTTTGTACAATGTGATTGTCTTCTTAGTTTAACAGGTCTTTTGACCTTGTCAATGCACTTCATATAGTTATATGTTTTAATCGTTTCATACATAACTAATAAAGGTCTTTAATTGTGTTCTGACAATTATAGGAAGAATGGAAAGAAGCGGCCATGTCAAAACATGGTGACGACGCTGACCCAGAATTTGTTGATGATCCAGACCTGTTCTTGTCGCTTCCAATGGTAAAATCAAGAAAGAGGAAAGGGCGTTTAATTGGAACAGGATTAGCCAAATATTCTTATAACATTGTTGGGGGGGAGTTCATCACAAGGATCAATCTACTCTCTTTTGGGTTGTGAGGAAGAAAAAACATTGGTGGACAAGAATGAGAAGATGTAAGAGAGGATGTTGATGCTTGAGAAAGCATCAAACTTCTCGCTATATATTATAAATATGATGTTGCAGAGAAGATTATATCGGATGACGGGAATTGGTCCAACGATGGGAATGAAAATAATGCAAGTATTGGTGATGGCATCAGAGATTGTAGTGTTGACGGTACTAGAGGTTCTTCTCCGGCTTGATTAGTTGCTTTATCTTGTATGTGGTAATCATACATTTTTGGCTATTATTTTGTATGATGCAATAGGGTTTGGTTGTATGTTGTACACCATTTTTGGTTATTTTGTACTTTAAATACATGTTTTATGTTTGATCATAACTTAATGTACATATGATTTCTCTTAGTATATGTATGTAATGTTTTACTAAAGTTTTATCTTTTTGATTTTGTATTTGAATTATTTAAATTAATATCATCGCTTATGATCTACCTCAATTAAACTTCCCCAAATGAGACTTGGTGTTAATAATTTTTTTTAATTAATTTGGTTTGAATACTTGGTTTACAAAATTGAATCTAGGTATCAATGGACCTAATTGTACAAATTGTACATAGTTATGATTAGTAGTTAATGATAACACTACAGTTTGGTTCCATGGAACTTAATTACAAGGTAAATCGAGTCTATATACCTTAATATAAATTGAAAAAAATAATAGATAATGTAAATTGAAAAACAAGTAGTCATAATAAATCTAACGTAAAGGTTAATACTAGTAGGAATTAACTACCCTAAAGCCAAAAACCAAACCTACAAGCCTCTTCGTATAACCCGGTTGACTCTAGAACTAATAGCATAACACGGTTGACATTAGAGCTGAAACTATCGCAAATAATCAGTTACGAGAGAGTTTGCTCAAAAACTCAGTCCATCCTTTTCATAGCAAATAATACACTCCATCCTATTCACCTCAGCTTTACGTAACAAGATCGTGAGTTTCAATCATTAGGTGAGTCTCTATACTTCCCAATTTTTTTTATATTTTGATTACTGGTTGCTGCTATAACGAATATGAGCTCGGGCTTCTGTTCTAATTCTAAGATTCCTAATGTAATTCCAGCTACCTAAATACATTAAGTTAGGTTAATCTATTTATTCTGTCTGTATTCGAATCTAGTACGACTATCCTAGCTAGTGTCTTATATTTTTTTATTACGAATCATAAGTCTTTGCCATATGACTGATATTCCAACTGATCATGAGTGGATGTATCGTTGTTTAGATGTTACTAGGACTGTTGTTGCAGATGAATTCTTTGATGACATTGATAACTTCATTTTACAAGCTCAGATGCAAACAAGTTCCATATGAGATAATATGATATTGTGTACCTGTTCAAAATGAAAAAAATATTTACCCAAATGCAACTGATATCGTGCACCAACATATAGTGAGACATGGATTTTTGGAAGAATACTACTGTTGGGTATATCATCAAGAGAGTTTAGGGAGTACAGATAATTCTCAAGGCAGTCATGCTAACCAATTTGTTGGGGACGAGTATCATGAGATGGTAGGTGATAATTTGGAATTCAAGGAGCCTACCAATGAGGGTGAGGCTCCAAATGGGATTGCTGCTGCATACTACAAGCTGCTGCGTGATGCTGATGAACCAGTTTACGAAGGTTGCACTACAATGTCTAAGTTAGCGCTGGTGTCCAAACTTATCAACTTGAAATCCGAGTCAAGGGTTTCCAAGCGGAACCATGAGCGCTATGTGTCTATTATGAGACGAGTAACACCAGACATAAATAACATAATTCCTTCTACATATTGGCAAGCAAAAAAGTTGTTGATTCCTCTCTGTATGGCTCATAAAAAAATAGACGCATGTGTTGACAATTGTATGCTGTTTTATGGAGATGTAACCTACTAGAGTCTTGTTTGCAGTGCGGTAAGTCGCGTTACAAAGTTGAATCTGATGAGTCCGAATTCGAAGTACTCCCCGGAAGGGCAGCCCAAAGTAAATCTCTCCGTGAACCGGACAGACTCTAAGAGCTTAATACGGACAGGACTTTTGAACCGGGCAGATGACTTCGAACACTGCAAGTCTAAAGCAGTTCGAACTATGACTAAAGTACTAAAAAACCTAAACACTATCTGACTAAGCTACCTGCCCATCTGCTTAAAACTCATGGGTCTTTAAACATGACCCGGGTCCATTAAACTTGACCCGAAAGCCCATAAGGGCCCAAATTACATACTATAAATACCCAACCACCAGCATTAACTATGGGTAACAAAATTGACTGCTGCCAAGCTGCTCAATTCTCTCTCCACATTAAAAGCACTTTGAAACACCCTTAAACACACACACACCACCGTGAACCACCCTCACGCCGCCTTAAAACTCCACTTGAAATTACCAGCCTACCCTCAGGCTACTTTTATCCTCTCCAAATGGGCGACCACAGTGGGAGGCGACGGTGCCTGAATCAAGTATTCAAAACCAAGTAAAGAAATTATGTCCGAATGAATCCGGATAATCCAGAGCTTCCACCAGCTTTGCTCGAAGTGGTGGAAGAGAATGATGAGTATACTGTCCAAGAGCGCGACAGGTTAAAACTTGAGATAGAAGCCCTGAGGGCTGAAAAAGCCAAGATGGACGTGAAAGAGAAATCCAAAGCATCAGCTGCTCACCACACCGATAACCCAAGAGAGCATGGGGTTTCCAAAACTCATGAGAGCACTAAGAAGACGCATGCCAGCTCTAAAAAGTCTCACCGGTCCAAGCCTGTGGAGAGTTCTGACTCGAGTTCAGAGTCTTCGGACAGCTCTTCGGACAGTGAGGGAAATGAAAAGTCCTTGTCCTCTAGTAGTGATGAGGGACGAACCAAGAAGAAACAAAAGCAAGTTAAAAAGTATTCCAGAAAAAGAGATCAACATGGAAGAATGAAAAGGCATATTGGAAAAGGGTCATCTCACCACCGGAGGTATACGGACAAGATGCTGATGGATCCTTTTGCCTTCCATGATGAGCCAGGTATCTTTGCAACTCCTAATGAGGATACCGTGTTCAGTTGTGGAAGGAATTGGAGGCAGTCCCCACTGTCTTCTAAAATCCTATCCGGAAACCTCCCCAAGAGGTTTGATAGCACCAAGATGGAGAAGTACGATGGCAGTACTGATCCAGACAATCATCTGGAGCAATTCAAGAACTTCATGATGAACTTTGATGATGATGATAAACTACTCTGTAGGGCATTCTCCCAGTCATTTACGGGGAGTGCACTGAAATGGTACAACAGCCTGCCTCAGGGTTGTATTAAAGACTTTGATACTTTTTGGGTGGCCTTTCAAAGGCAGTTTGTGGGAAGTAAGGAGCTGAAGGGCAATGTAGACACAATAATCCATTGTGCCCAAGAGCCAAATGAGTCGTTAAAGGAGTACATAAGTCGTTTTGTAAACACAAAGAATGGGTTGGCTGATTGCTTTGAACAGGTAGCAATAGCATCCCTGAGACAAGGTTTGAACCCAGGAAACCTGGCCGATTCGGTGACCAGGAAGAAAGCCATGACCTGGGGAGAATTACTGAACCAAGTTGGTAAACAAATAAATGTTGATGAAACAAAAAAGACCAGGGTGCACAGACAGGTGAGATCCACCCCGGTGGCACCAACTCCAAATCAAAACCAGTCCGGGAACAAAGCAAGAGAAACCGGACAGGGGCATGGAAGGGGAAAAGCTCAGTCTCAACCAGCTGCTCCTGCATAAAGCCAACAGTCTAGAAACAAAAGAGGGCCATGGGTCCAACCGGAGTGGTTTGCAGAACTCAAAGAAAGTGTGGCAACCATTTTTGATAAAACAAAAGATGAAGTACACTACCGGAGACCAGCAACCTTGCAGTCTCCCAGAGAACATCGAAACAATTCTTTTTGCCAATACCACAATGATATTGGCCATACTACTGATGATTGCATAGCCTTGAAACAAGAGGTTCAAAACTTGATCGAAAGAGGAAAATTGGGTGCATACGTTAAAAGGAGAGGAGGCAACAGGCCTGACAACACTCACCGGGCTGGGCCGGTTAATGCTGCCCCGGAGGGGGCTATGGTAATAGTTGAAAGGTTTGATGTGGAGTCTGAATACTTGGATCCCGATCCAACCAGAAACAGAGTGGGTACTATTGAGGAGCGTTCTAGATCAGTCTCCGGGCTCATTAAATTCTTCGAGTCGCTGACAATCTTCGGAGGGGACACTATGACAGCTCCTACTACTTCTTCAAGGAAAAGGCACGTTCATAATTTGGCCTCCCAGCTAGAAGGAGGCATGACATCCTATCAATCTCCAAACTCATTCCCATTCATAGTTTTCGATGAGGATGATTTGAGAGATATTGCTGGCCCTCATAAGGATACTGTTGTCATAGGAGCATCCATAGGGGGCAATGAGATAAGGCGAATTTTGGTGGATACTGGAAGCTCTGCCAATATCCTTTTTCTGAACACTTACAAGAAAATGAGAAATCCAGCTGTGATACAAAAGTCGGACAGATCAATCGTGGGCTTCACGGGCAGCTCAGCCGATGTGATCGGGGAGTTTGAAGAAGAAGTGTTGTTGGGAAGGGGCCCTTTCAAGAAAATGGTTAGAATACTCTTCATTGTGGTAGATTGTCCCACCTGTTACAATGCTATTCTAGGGAGATCTTGGCTCTCTAGGATGCATGCAGTGGCTTCGACAGTCTATCAGTATCTGAAATATGCTGTTCAGGGGCAGGTTGGGGTTGTCCAGAGCAGCCAAAAAGTTGCAAGAGAATGTTATGCCACTGCCTTGGCTCCACGAACGCTGGGGGCAGTCCGTATAAATGACTAATAACAGTTTGAGGGCCTTTCTGGGGGTGAGGGTGAAATTGATGACCCCAGAGAGACCCCCGAAGTGTTGATCCCAGTTGAGGAGGTTGAAACACACTGCTTGGAAGAAGGAAAAAATGTCAAGATAGGATCCAAAATGCCACCAATGTTGAAAGAAGGAATGTTGAAATTCTTGAAAGACCATCAGCATGTTTTTGCTTGGTGCAATGCTGATGTTACTGGAGTTCCATCAGAGGTGATTTCCCATCACCTATCAGTCCGGAGAGATGTGGCACCAGTGGTACAAAAAAGGAGAGCTTTCTCAAAAGAAAAGGCTGATGTCATTGTACAAGAGGTTGACAGACTCACAAAGATGGGGCACATTAAAGAATCTCAGTACCCTTTGTGGACTGCCAATTCTGTCTTGGTAAAAAAGAAGAATGGTAAATGGCGTATGTGCATTGACTTCACAGACCTCAATCGAGCTTGCCCAAAAGACTTGTATCCGGTTCCCCGGATAGATCAGTTGGTAGACTCTACTTCTGGGAACAAGCTACTCTCCTTCATGGATGCCTTCTCCGGGTACAATCAGATCCAAGTGGATCCAAAAGATCAAGAGCATACCACTTTTGTCACTGATAGAGGTTTACACTGCTACAAGGTGATGCCCTTTGGTTTAAAAAATGCTGGGGCTACTTATCAAAGGTTGGTCAATAAGGCATTTGCTGATCAAATTGGAAGAAATATGGAGGTTTACAGTGACGATATGATGGTGAAAAGCTTAGATGAGCAATTGCACTTGTCCGACCTCCAAGAGACTTTTGCCAACTTGGCCAAAGTGAATTTAAAATTAAACCCTGAAAAGTGTGTGTTCGGAGTGCAGTCCGGGAAGTTCTTAGGGTATATCATAAGTGAGCATGGAATACAGCCCGACCCGGACCAACTCAATGCTTTGTTCCAAATGGAGCCTCCTCGAAACATTAAAGAAGTGCAGCGTTTAACGGGGAGGTTGGCAGCCTTGAACAGATTCATCTCCAGGTCTTCGGACAGATGTGCTCCATTCTTTCAAACCTTGAAGGGTGCCAAAGGGTTTGAGTGGACACCACAGTGTGATGAGGCATTGAACGAAATTAAGAAGCATCTGTCCTCTCCCAAGACTTTGTTCAAGCCAGTCGATGGGGAGACTCTCTTTGTATATCTGGCTGTTTCAAGTTGTGCCATCAGTGCTGTATTAGTAAGGGAAGTTGACGGGCATCCTCACCTAGTGTACTACATCAGCAAAAGCTTGATTGATGCTGAGAGGCGTTTCTTGAAACTTGAAAAACTAGCCTTGGCCTTGGTGATAGCTGCAAGGAAGATGAGGCCTTACTTTCAGGCTCATCCTATCATTGCCCGGACGTTTTTCCGTTTAAAGAATGTCCTTCAAAAAGCAGACATTTTGAGCAGAATGACAAAGTGGTCAGTAGAGTTGGGGGACTTCGACATAGACTTCGCTCCCCGGACAGCAGTAAAAGCTCAAGTTGTGGCAGACTTTCTAGTTGAGTTCCATTCTGATAGGGATTCAGAACAACCTGCTGATTCAAAAGACAAAAAATTGTGGATTGTCCGAACAGATGGAGGATCCAGTACCATGGGATCTGGGGCAGGAATATGTCTCACTTCCCCCTATTGGGACAATATGTTCCAAGCTATTTGTTTTGCTTTCAGGGCATCCAATAATGAGTCCGAATACGAAGCAGCTATAACTGGGTTAAAATTGGCATACATCTGTGGAGCAAAGAGGGTCAAGCTACTAAGTGACTCCCAATTGCTTATCCACCATGCTCTAGGCCTGTCAGAGGCCAGAAAGGAGCAATTGATCAAATACTTGCTCCTCCTTAAAAATGAAGCGTCAAAGTTTAAAGCCGTTGTCTATGAGCACATCCCCCGGGCAGAGAATGAGTTAGCAGACTCATTGGCAACGGTAGCATATACAGAGTCCTACCCATGGATCCATGTGCTTGAAAGCCCTTCTATTCAACTTGATGAAGGTGAAAAAGAGGAAATCTTTGAAATACAAGTAAACCGGCCTCAAGACTGGAGGTCTCCTCTTATGCAATATCTGTCCGATGGCATCGTGCCCTTGGATAAATCACTAGCCAGAACATTGAAACACCGGGCTCGTGGTTTCATTATGATTAGAGAAGTCTTGTACAAAAAGTCCTATAGCAAACCTCTCCTACGCTGTTTAGGGGATCATGAGTCACAAATGGTTCTCTCTAAGTTGCATGATGGTGAGGGATCAGCCCATTGTGGATTTAGAGCTTTGACAAGAAGAGTGCTTCTCTCCGGATATTATTGGCCATCAATTATGAAAGATGCTAAGGAGCTGGTAAGGAGGTGTGACCCATGACAGAGGTACATCAATGAAATTCATGTACCAGCCATTCCTTTGGAATCAATTTCTGAGCCCATCCCTTTTGCACGATGGGGATTGGACTTAGTTGGCCCTCTCCCTGTGGCGTCCGGAGGGCGAAAAACCATAATTGTAGCCATTGACTACTTCTCGAAATGGATAGAAGCAGCCCCTTGGCAGGGACAACATCAAAAGCTGTTATAAAATTCATTCTGTCCAACATATGTTGCAGATTTGGTGTCCCCCAGAAAATAACAACAGACAATGGGCCACAGTTTGATAATAGAGAGATGGAGAGCTTCTGTGCCTCAAGGGGTATTCAGCACTGCTTTTCCTCACCTTTCCACCCACAGGCCAATGGGCAAGTTGAGGTGGCCAATAGGACAATACTGTCCGGTTTAAAGAAAAACTTAGAAGGGGCTGCTGGGAAGTGGCCTAGTTATCTACAAGAAGTCCTGTGGGCCTACCGGACAACACCTAGGGCTGCAACACAAGAATCCTCCTTTTCCTTGGTCTATGGGATGGATGCAGTAGCTCTCATAGAGAAGACACTCCCCTCCTTTCGTGTTCATAATTTCTCCGGGCAGACTAATGAGATGGCAGTTAGAAATCAGCTTGATTTGATTGAAGAAAGACGGGTTAAAGCTCATCTTAGAGTGGCACACTATCAGGGCTTGATGAGAAACTGATTTGCTTCTAAAGTTAAAAGAAGGGACTTTCGACCGGGAGATAAGGTATTGAGGAAAGTTTTCTTGCATACCAAGGAAAAGCTCTTCGGAAAGTTGGCCCCAACTTGGGAGGGTCCGTATACTGTGGTTGAAAGAATCAAGCCTGGGACATACTGGTTGGAAGACAAAGATGGCAGGGTTTTAACTCACCCTTGGAATATTGAACACCTTCGAATGTACTTGGAATAAAGCTTATGTAAATATTTACTTGTTTAAACATCTATGTAAATATTTGGGGGCATACCGCTTCCTCTCTTCGGCGCCACGGAGAGCTTTCAATAAAACTTGATGCCTTCTTCAATAATTTTCTAAGTTTTTGTAAAATTCTGTTGCTTGTCATACTACCCGGACTGAAAGGTCTAAAGGCTACTTAAATTCTAGCCAGAGAAGCTAAACACTTTCACAATACAATAACTCAAAGCTACTTAAATTCTGGCTGTCTAAAGTAAGACAAATAATAAAAGAAGAAGATGATTAAGTAAAATAAAAGCATTCATTCAACAACTTAAAGTTGCCTTGGCCTTCCAAGGACTTTTTGAACATGTTTGGGCACAGTACAAAAATCTGTCCGAATAATACGGACACCATCACAACAAAGGTGCCTTGGCCTTCCAAGGACTTTAGTTCAAACAAAAGATAAACAAAACAAATTATAAATTAAGGTTGAGCCTTTGAAGATGGCTCGCCCTCAACTGCTTTCTTGCCTTTGATGTCGCTCTTCTCCTCGACAATCTTCTTACCTTTGGGGTCAATCTCCTCCTCACCTGGGCTCTCTCCGGTTTCCTCTTCATCACCAGACGAGGACACATCAGTGTACCCTTCATCAACCATGGTCCAGTATGGGAGATCATCGTCATCCACATAGCGCCATAAGTCCCCTAGTCTCCTCTTCGGGAACTTCTCGTGAAACAGGAGGACCATATCGGACTTCACTTTTTCAATCATTAATTCTTCACTCCGTATCATCTCCCTGGCATAAGCATTGATTTTGGCCTTGATCATGGCCTTTTGATCCGCCACTAAAGCAGCTTTCTCTTCAACAGCCTGATTCACTGCATTCTCTAAAGCAAGTTTGTCAGTGGTCAGATTGGTGACAAGCTTCTCCTTTGCTGCAGTCTCCCCTCTTGAGGCTGTCAAGTCCTTCTCCAGTCCGGACAGCTTAGCCCGGAGATCTTTCACGGTCTCTTCTAAGGAAGCAGCTTTTGTATTACTCTCATCTTGATTCTTCTTTAGCTGATCATTTGCCTCCTTGAGCAAATCAACCTTATTGGCAGCAACTCGGAGGTCTTCGGACAACTTCTCCTTCTTAGACTTGAGTTCTTTGATGGTGTTTGCCTGACTTCGGACTTGCCTTTCCAAAGTAAGTACTGGCTGCACGTTGCTAAGGAGAGAATGGGCTATAACGTCCCTCTCACTGGAAACCATAAAAGTCCTACCATTGAAATTCACTGTGTTGGAACTACTTGGGGGAACATATGACCCTGCGAATTCATCTCTGGACAGGCCAAGGAAATAATCACCTAGTTCACCAAGACCGGTGACATCCACTTCATCCATGTTAATCTCTCCCCTTTCAACCTCATTAGTATGGAATTACATTGGAATCCCTTCATTAAGATTCCCTGGGATCTCTTCGGCTAACGTCGGATCGGTTGGGAAAGTGGGATCCGGATCCCGGGGAGCGAGCTCTTCTCCTTGGGAAGTCTTTTTCTTTTTGACTTCCCTGTCAGCACTGTCACTTGGTTGCTTACGAGCCCGTTTGGAAGCCCTTGAAGGTTTTGGGGGATTCGCTCCTTGTTTCTCGCTCTCCTGTTCTACTACTTGTAGAAGGTTTGCATCAACTAGAGCCTGGGCTGGCACCTCTGAATCCATCGGGGCCTCTTTCTCAGTATCCTCTACCGCTTTCCTGCCTTTCTTCTTCTTGCCCTTCATTTTACTTGGGGCTTTGGCCCGGGCAGGAAGGAAGAGGGTCCCATCCAGTTCATGAGACCTTCTCAGCACGACATCTTCATCAGGTGGGGTGGAGAACTCCTCCCAGGTTAAATCTCTTCGACCTGTGGTGTTCCACAGGTGAGACCTCGCTAGGTTCCCAGGGGTGAAGGCTTTATGAAACCGGTTCTCCCAGTTCTCTGCGGCCCAAGCGTTGAGTTTGCCACAGGTGACCTGTCCGGCCTTCAAATAGTCCCCGAACTCCTTTGGCAGCTCTGATAAAACAAAAGAAAAACCGATTAGTATAAACTTAAAAGAAAGAAAGATTCGAACGGAAACTTAAAATAAAAACTTACGATCGCTCCTCCATCTACTTCGAAGAAGGCTAGGGTTCTCCCCGGTTTTGATTTTCTTGCCATTTTCCCATGAGCCACTGACAAACAAGAACTGGCTCCTCCACTTGCTCTCCGACTCCAGGAGATCGTCAACAGCTTTAAGATCGTTCCCCATGTTGAAATGGTAGAAGGAGAACTGATGGAGTTTGCACAAATTAGCCACAGCTGCAAACTCTTCCATTGGAAGAGGAATTCCGGATAGCCTAGACGCCATAATACATGACATCAAGGTGTACCAACCGTTGGGGCTTAGCTGTGTTGGACATAGCTTGACCAAGTGAAAATAGCGCACTATCTCCGGGTCCAGTGGGAACCTAAGTCCCCAATTGAATAGCTCCGTAAAGAAGACTATCTCATTTCTTTTGCAGTCCATCGGGGTCTCTGGATCGATGGGAATTCGAATCTTTACATTTTCAGGGATCCCCCACTTAGTACGCAGTCGTCCCAGATCTTTAGTATGGATGAACGCATACTTGGTCTTTAACAGAGATGAAAGATACTTGAACTACACCTTGTGAAAGCAGGGCCCTACTCTCCCTTCGAGGCTCTCCGGCAGGTCCGGACGCCTCAGATACAAGTCTTCTTTGCCCTTCTTGGCAACAACGATAGCAGTTTCAGCCTGTCCGGAGGACTCGGACTCAAATCTAACCTCCTCAGTGGAGTCCTCCATCCTCTCCTCCATTATTGTTGGGGGAGCTTCTGTAGAAACAGCCCGGGGAGGGATGAAGCTTGGCACAGCTAATCCACCGGACTGTTGACTCTCCGAATGTTTTCGGCTTATCACCTCAGTTTGAGTTTCTGAGGTTGAAGTTTCTTTGGGAGGTAGAGGACTGCTAGCCCCCGGACCGGCCGGCCTTTCCCGGAGAGTCCTAATAGTTGCCCCGGACCCTGATTCACTATTTTTTGCCCCCGATTTTGAGGGTGTGCTTTTAGAAAGAAGTCCTTTAACTAACCTACTCGGCATTTTCATGATTAATTTGTCTGGGGAGTGGTCAGAATCAGACCCCATAACAATGAAAGAGGATTTCTTCCTAACACTGGTGACAGTGACCCCCGGTTCAACAATAGGAATCGACTCTTGAACTGAAGAGCCAGATACTATGGGAGAGAGTGTTGATTGAAAGAGTTTTCTAGGTTTTGTACCTTTAGAAGAAGATGAACCTCTGTCAGATTCTTCGATTGAAGGGGCTGGTTTCTCGACAGGCGACGCTGGAAGCCCTGCTGCAAGTCTTTTTTCTTTTTCAACTCTTTGAGCTTTCTCCAATTCTGAGAGGTTAAGCCAACCGCCCTTAATCAGCGCTGTTCTTGCTGTGAACATAAACAACTAAGGAAATTTTGAAGTTTTAGAGAGATAAAGCTTTGGGTGAAATGGCAGAGTGAAAGAGATAAGTGAGACTGTGAAAGGTGAATAGAATTTATAGTAAAATGTGTAAAAAAGGGTTTGATTCTTAGGAGAATCCGAAAAGTTGGGCAATGATTAAAAGACGACGCTGATGTCATTTATGGCATTTAAAAGAGGTAACTTGTTCGAGAAAGTAGTGCAACTTTCAAGGTGAAAAAACGGCTGAAATAACCAACCAGAGAGTGACACGTGTCCCACTAACTCTGACAAGAACCGTTTGGAATTCGTAACATTTGGTCTGTCCGGTTCTGTCCTCAACTCTCTTCGAATTGATAAACCACTTCCTGAATCGGACTGTTTTTCAGTTCTTTGACAAGGATACTTGTTCAAATACCTAAAAAAGGGGCTCCTGATGAGTCCGAATTCGAAGTGCTCCCCGGAAGGGCAGCCCAAAGTAAATCTCTCCGTGAACCGGACAGACTCCAAGAGCTTAATACGGATAGGACTTTTGAACCGGGCAGATGACTTCGAACACTGCAAGTCTAAAGCAGTTCGAACTATGACTAAAGTACTAAAAAACCTAAACACTATCTGACTAAGCTACCTGAGCATCTGCTTAAAACTCATGGGTCTTTAAACATGACCCGGGTCCATTAAACTTGACCCGAAAGCCCATAAGGGCCCAAATTACATACTATAAATACCCAACCACCAGCATTAACTATGGGTAACAAAATTGACTGCTGCCAAGCTGCTCAATTCTCTCTCCACATTAAAAGCACTTTGAAACACCCTTAAACACACACACACACACCACCGTGAAACACCCTCACGCCGCCTTAAAACTCCACTTGAAATTACCAGCCTACCCTCAGGCTACTTTTATCCTCACCAGAATCTAATACAAGGAAAGGTGTAGCTCAAAAGGTGCTAAATTAATTTTCCATTTGACCTAGACTGCAAATGCTATATATGTCGGAAAAAACTGCTAAAAATATGACATGACACTATCGTAATCCATCTGTTGGCGGATTCATAACACACCCAAGACATGGTGGGGCGTAGAAGCATTTCAGTAATTGTCATCCAGAGTTTGCATTAGAACTACTTAATGTGAGAGTCGGCTTATGTACCGATGGATTCAATCCATTAGATAAGCTTGTAATGAATTACTCTTGTTGGCCGATGATGGTGTGCGTTTACAATCTGCCACCTCGTTTATGCATGAAGGATCCTTACATTTTTATACCACTTATAATACTCGGTCCTTGCATTCCAGGAAGAGATCTTGATGTCTTCATGCGACCATTAGTCGACGAGCTTAAGCACATATGGGGTAATGGTGTTGTGACGTACGATGCTAAAAACCGGGTCAATTTTACGGTGCGAGTAACGCTAATGTGGACGATCAATGATTTCCCCGCTTATGACATGTTATTTGGCTAGAATATGCATAATAAATTGGCATGCCCGTATTATATGACTGAAACAAATACACATTACCTTGCGAGAAGTAAGAAGGTATTCTGGTTTGATTCTCATCAGAAGCTTATACGTAAAGACCAACCAGACGGTTCTGCAAGCAATTTCTCACGCTGCACGGTTATAAAGGATTTTGGTGGCTTGAAAATCCATGATTGTCATATCCTTATGGAGAAATTAGCACCTGTTACCTTCCGTCATTTGTTACCTAACCCAATATGGGAGAGAATTGTTGATTTGTGTCATTTTTTCCGAGACCTTCCCAATTAGAGAGCCCTCTGTGATGGCACAGTAAATTGGCATGCCCGTATTGTATGACTGAAACAAATACACATTACCTTGCGAGAAGTAAGAAGGTTTGCTGGTTTGATTCTCATTAGAAGTTTATACGTAAGGACCAACTGGACATGAAGAATAAAGTTGTATTTTTGAAAGGTAAAATGTTTACACATGTAGTTGAAAACGAGCGACTTACCGGGGCAGAAGCACTGGATTTTGTTCTACAAGGCACTCCTCTAAATGAATTCGGTGAATCCAATTGCAAGCTTAAGTCACCGGGATATGGTACACAACATCATTGGACAAAGAAAAGAATTTTCTATGAGCTACTTTACTGGAAGAACAATCTTATTAGGCACAATATAGACTTGATGCATACCGTGAAAAATTGTTTTGAGAACCTGATGTTTACTATTATAGATATTAAATTAAAGACTAAGGACAATGCAACATATAGGGAATATATGGAGTATTTATGCTCAAGGGGCTATTTGAATCTGATCGATGACCCAAGGCTAGGAAAGGTTAAACCAAAGGCTAATTATGTACTTAACAAAGACCAACAACAGACTGTTCGAACATGGCTAGGAAATCTGAAGCTACCAGACGGTTCTGAAAGAAATTTCTCACGCTGCACAGGTATAAAGGGTTTTGGTGGCTTGAAAATCCATGATTATCATATCCTTATGGAGAAACTAGTACATGTTACCTTCCGTCATTTGTTACCTAATCCAATATGGGAGAGAATTGTTGATTTGTGTCATTTTTTCCGAGACCTTCCCAATTAGAGAGTCCTCTGTGATGGCACAGTAAATTGGCATGCCCATATTGTATGACTGAAACAAATACACATTACCTTGCGAGAAGTAAGAAGGTATGCTGGTTTGATTCTCATCAGAAGTTTATACGTAAGGACCAACCGGACATGAAGAATAAAGTTGTATTTTTGAAAGGTAAAATGTTTACACATGTAGTTGAAAACGAGCGACTTACCGGGGAAGAAACACTGGATTTTGTTCTACAGGGCACTCCTCCAAATGAATTCGATGAATCCAATCGCAAGCCCAAGTCACCGGGATATGGTACACAACATCATTGGACAAAGAAAAGAATTTTCTAGGAGCTACTTTAATGGAAGAACAATCTTATTAGGCACAATATAGACCTGATGCATATCGTGAAAAATCATTTTGAGAACCTGATGTTTACCATTATGGATATTAAATTAAAGACTAAGGACAATGCAAAATATAGGGAATATATAGAGTATTTATGCTCAATGGGCTATTTGAATCTGATCGATGACCCAAGACTAGGAAAGGTTAAACCAAAGGCTAATTATGTACTTAACAAAGACCAACAACAAACTGTTCGAACATGGCTAGGAAATCTGAAGCCACCGCACGGTTCTGCAACCAATTTCTCACGCTGCACAGGTATAAAGGGTTTTGGTGGCTTGAAAATCCATGATTGTCATATCCTTATGAAACCTAATCCAATATGGGAGGAAATTGTTGATTTGTGTCATTTTTTCCGAGACCTTCCCAATTAGAGAGCCCTCTGTGATGGCACAGTAAATTGGCATGCCCGTATTGTATGAATGAAACAAATACACATTACCTTGCGAGAAGTAAGAAGGTATGCTAGTTTGATTCTAATCAGAAGTTTATACGTAAGGACCAACCGGACATGAAGAATAGAGTTGTATTTTTGAAAGGTAAAATGTTTACACATGTAGTTGAAAACGGGCGACTTATCGGGGCAGAAACAATGGATTTTGTTCTACAGGACACTCCTCCAATGAATTCGGTGAATCCAATCGCAAGCTTAAGTCACTGGGATATGGTACACAACATTATTGGACAAAGAAAATCATTTTCTAGGAGCTACTTTACTAGAAGAACAATCTAATTAGGCACAATATAGACCTGATGCATACCGTGAAAAATTGTTTTGAGAACCTGATGTTTACTATTATGGATATTAAATTAAAGACTAAGGACAATGCAAAATATAGGGAATATATGGAGTATTTATGCTCAAGGGGCTATTTGAATCTGATTGATGACCCTAGGCTAGGAAAGGTTAAACCAAAGGCTAATTATGTACTTAACAAAGACCAACAACAGACTGTTCGAACATGGCTAGGAAATCTGAAGCTACCGGACGGTTCTGCAAGCAATTTCTCACGCTGCACAGGTATAAAGGGTTTTGGTGGCTTGAAAATCCATGATTGTCATATCCTTATGAAACCTAATCCAATATGGGAGGAAATTGTTGATTTGTGTCATTTTTTCCGAGACCTTCCCAATTAGAGAGCCCTCTGTGATGGCACAGTAAATTGGCATGCCCGTATTGTATGAATGAAACAAATACACATTACCTTGCGAGAAGTAAGAAGGTATGCTAGTTTGATTCTAATCAGAAGTTTATACGTAAGGACCAACCGGACATGAAGAATAGAGTTGTATTTTTGAAAGGTAAAATGTTTACACATGTAGTTGAAAACGGGCGACTTATCGGGGCAGAAACAATGGATTTTGTTCTACAGGACACTCCTCCAATGAATTCGGTGAATCCAATCGCAAGCTTAAGTCACTGGGATATGGTACACAACATTATTGGACAAAGAAAATCATTTTCTAGGAGCTACTTTACTAGAAGAACAATCTAATTAGGCACAATATAGACCTGATGCATACCGTGAAAAATTGTTTTGAGAACCTGATGTTTACTATTATGGATATTAAATTAAAGACTAAGGACAATGCAAAATATAGGGAATATATGGAGTATTTATGCTCAAGGGGCTATTTGAATCTGATTGATGACCCTAGGCTAGGAAAGGTTAAACCAAAGGCTAATTATGTACTTAACAAAGACCAACAACAGACTGTTCGAACATGGCTAGGAAATCTGAAGCTACCGGACGGTTCTGCAAGCAATTTCTCACGCTGCACAGGTATAAAGGGTTTTGGTGGCTTGAAAATCCATGATTGTCATATCGTTATGGAGAAATTAGTACCTGTTACCTTCCGTCATTTGTTACCTAATCCAATATGGGATAAAATTGTTTATTTGTGTCATTTTTTCCGAGACCTTCCCAATTAGAGAGCCCTCTGTGATGGCATAGTAAATTGGCATACCCGTATTGTATGACTGAAACAAATACACATTATCTTGCGAGAAGTAAGAAGGTATGCTGGTTTGATTCTCATCAGAAGTTTATACGTAAGGACCAACCAGACATGAAGAATAAATTTCTATTTTTGAAAGGTAAAATGTTTACACATGTAGTTGAAAACGAGCGACTTACCGGGGCAGAAACACTGGATTTTGTTCTACAGGGCACTCCTCCAAATGAATTCGATGAATCCAATCGCAAGCCCAAGTCACCGGGATATGGTACACAACATCATTGGACAAAGAAAAGAATTTTCTAGGAGCTACTTTAATGGAAGAACAATCTTATTAGGCACAATATAGACCTGATGCATATCGTGAAAAATCATTTTGAGAACCTGATGTTTACTATTATGGATATTAAATTAAAGACTAAGGACAATGCAAAATATAGGGAATATATAGAGTATTTATGCTCAAGGGGCTATTTGAATCTGATCGATGACCCAAGACTAGGAAAGGTTAAACCAAAGGCTAATTATGTACTTAACAAAGACCAACAACAAACTGTTCGAACATGGCTAGGAAATCTGAAGCCACCGCATGGTTCTGCAACCAATTTCTCACGCTGCACAGGTATAAAGGGTTTTGGTGGCTTGAAAATCCATGATTGTCATATCCTTATGAAACCTAATCCAATATGGGAGGAAATTGTGGATTTGTGTCATTTTTTCCGAGACCTTCCCAATTAGAGAGCCCTCTGTGATGGCACAGTAAATTGGCATGCCCGTATTGTATGAATGAAACAAATACACATTACCTTGCGAGAAGTAAGAAGGTATGCTAGTTTGATTCTCATCAGAAGTTTATACGTAAGGACCAACCGGACATGAAGAATAAAGTTGTATTTTTGAAAGGTAAAATGTTTACACATGTAGTTGAAAACGGGCGACTTATCAGGGCAGAAACAATGGATTTTGTTCTACAGGACACTCCTCCAATGAATTCGGTGAATCCAATCGCAAGCTTAAGTCACTGGGATATGGTACACAACATTATTGGACAAAGAAAATCATTTTCTAGGAGCTACTTTACTAGAAGAACAATCTTATTAGGCACAATATAGACCTGATGCATACCGTGAAAAATTGTTTTGAGAACCTGATGTTTACTATTATGGATATTAAATTAAAGACTAAGGACAATGCAAAATATAGGGAATATATGGAGTATTTATGCTCAAGGGGCTATTTGAATCTGATTGATGACCCTAGGCTAGGAAAGGTTAAACCAAAGGCTAATTATGTACTTAACAAAGACCAACAACAGACTGTTCGAACATGGCTAGGAAATCTGAAGCTACCGGACGGTTCTGCAAGCAATTTCTCACGCTGCACAGGTATAAAGGGTTTTGGTGGCTTGAAAATCCATGATTGTCATATCGTTATGGAGAAATTAGTACCTGTTACCTTCCGTCATTTGTTACCTAATCCAATATGGGATAAAATTGTTTATTTGTGTCATTTTTTCCGAGACCTTCCCAATTAGAGAGCCCTCTGTGATGGCACAGTAAATTGGCATACCCGTATTGTATGACTGAAACAAATACACATTATCTTGCGAGAAGTAAGAAGGTATGCTGGTTTGATTCTCATCAGAAGTTTATACGTAAGGACCAACCAGACATGAAGAATAAATTTCTATTTTTGAAAGGTAAAATGTTTACACATGTAGTTGAAAACGAGCGACTTACCGGGGAAGAAACACTGGATTTTGTTCTACAGGGCACTCCTCCAAATGAATTCGATGAATCCAATCGCAAGCCCAAGTCACCGGGATATGGTACACAACATCATTGGACAAAGAAAAGAATTTTCTAGGAGCTACTTTAATGGAAGAACAATCTTATTAGGCACAATATAGACCTGATGCATATCGTGAAAAATCATTTTGAGAACCTGATGTTTACTATTATGGATATTAAATTAAAGACTAAGGACAATGCAAAATATAGGGAATATCAAATTCAAACATATAAGTTATAATGTTGTTGCTGGTATGAACTCATTTTTTCTGCGGTAGTAATTTTGATTTTGCTTGGAGTAGTTTCATTTCGCATAAGAGTGAGATTTTGTGTAATTTGCAGCAGTTAGCTCCCTGCATCGCTGCAGCAATATTAGGAGGTTATAAATTAGTGTTTGTTTCTTGTTTTTTGTGAGTGTCATAAATTACCTTCTTCAATGCTTATTCATTGGTTGGTACAAACATCGATATATTGGACTGCTGTATATAAACATTAGCCAATAGTCCCTATTGTGGGATTCACAAGTTTGAAGGATATTACACCAAAGATTACCTCTTTGACATAAAACATGGAAGGTGCTGATATGTTAGACTAATATGGCCAAATAATAGAAATTTGGGAGGTGTCCTATGGTGGAGTGATGGAATCGATTGTGTTTTTCAAATGCGATTGGTTTAGTAATGATAGGAAAAACATGTGAATTCACCCTACAAATAGTTTGATAGAAATTCATCAAAAAAGTCAGATGTCATAACATAATCCATTCATATTGGCTGCTCAAGCTCGACAAGTTTATTATTTAGATTATATATCATAAAGAAGCATCTCATAAAGAATGGATAGTTATATGCTAGACAAAAGTCCGAAATAGAATAAATATGACATATGTTCTCCGACCAACAATAGAGAAGAAGTATTAGTTGCTGAAACAACACAACAAGAAGTCTTCCAAGAATCTGTAATGCCTCTATCGGTGCCACTACAACCCGATATGGACCTAAATGATCATAATGATATTGTTGATCCCGGATATTTTGAGATCGTTAAAATAGAAGAGTTTAATGATGAGTTTGTTAGTGATGAAGATGGCATAGATAATGTAAGGGGTGATCAATACGATATCGACTTACACTAATTAACAATGTTAATTAATATTGTATATTAGATGTTAATATTGATGATTTTGAATCTATTTGTTTAGTTGTTGAATTTGATGTTATCTATATGATATGTTTAATTTACTAATTGTGACTTTGAGTAGTAGACTAGCTTTATATTTTGGTGGTTGTATTTTATTTATTTTAGGCCGGACTGGATGTATCTATACTGTAACTTGAATATTTTTCCACAATTTCAATTTCTGCAACGGAATAGAGACCCTTGAGCAAAGTATTGTTAATAAAAAGTACATTACTTACTTACCAGATTTTCACCTCTTTCACACGGACTAATATTTAATTATTATATCTTAACCCTAATTTTGTCCTTATCTAATATAAATACTACTGCCTCACTTATTGTAAACCCCTAAATCAAAAACTTTTTATCTCTTCTCTTTTTGCCACTAGATACATTCTCGAGGAACAAAGCTCAACTTGTTGCTCGAGTAAAAATCTGTAGGTTTTCGATGACCAAAGCTCAACATGTTGCTTGAGTAAAAATCTGTTAGTTGTCGATTGGTAAATCTGTTTATGTTATTTATCCTCGACTTCATAAGTTATGCGTTTTCCAATCGTTTTTTTGTTTAAAATATTGTTTAGGTTTATTTTTATGCCTTCACGCGTCTCTCAATTGTTTATTTTATTTTAAATGTTGTTTAGGTTATGGTTTATGCCTTTATCCGTCTATCAATCGGTTTTGGTTTTAAATTCTGTTAGTGTTGATGTTTATGCCTCTGCGTTGATATATATTATGTGTATGCTATTGTTGTTTTTTTTAATAATTAATTCATGTTATGCCTATGTGTTAAGATGTTTTATGTGTTAAAACGTTTTATAGTGCCTATGTATTTGTGTTGATTTTTATGCCTCTCTGTTGATAGATATAACGTGTATGCTGCTCTTTTGCTTGATAATTACTTCATGTGTTAATATGTTTTATAGTGCTTGCGTGTTGAATATGTGTTGATGTTTATGCCTCTGTGTTGATAGATATTATGTGTATGTTGTTGTTTTGCTTGATAATTAATTCATGTTATGCCTATGTGGTAAGATGTTTCATGTGTTAAAATGTTTTATAGTGCCTGTGTGTTTGTGTTGATGTTTATGTCTCTGTGTTGATAGATATTACGTGTATGCTAATGTTTTGCTTGACAATTATCTCATGTGTTAATATGTTTTATAGGGTCTGTGTGTTGAATATGTGTTGTTGTTTATGCCTCTGTGTTGATAGATATTATGTATATGCTGTTGTTTTGCTTGATAATTACTTAATGTTATGCATATGTGTTAAGATGTTTCATGTGTTAATATGTTTTAATTGCAATAATATTGTTTAGGTTTATGCATGTGCGTTGAATTCAATTTGTAGTGATGTTCTGGGTTTATGCATGTGTTAATTATTTTTATTGGTCATGATGCTGTTTAGGGAGACAATTATTGTGAAAACATTGGTTGATGTCATTGTGAGTAGGGAATTTCCCTCCAGCTTTGGTAAATTTGTTCAAAACAAATTTTGTTTTGAAGCTTGAGTGGAATCCTCCAAGCCCAAACAATGGCCAATGTAGTCAAAGTAAAGTTTGCAACAATTATGTGGACTAACGTGCGAATGCTTGTTCAGTTGCTATTTTAGGACAAGTCGAGGTGGCTACTCTTTTAATATAGGTTACTCATTCCATATTTTAGAATTGAACGAATGGTTTACCAATACGATATACTTATATTGAGGTAGAGGCCCACTTGGACTTCGTTTCCTAAGTCTTATAATTTCACAGGTTGTCACTGAGACCACTGTTCTTGAATTTTCGTAGTCTTTAAAGGTATAACGGTTAAACAGACAGGATACATAATCATCGGTGTCATTGACAATTTGTGCTCATGGTGGGCTGATAAATTGATGTACAAATAATCTCGTGGATTAATGTGTGGCTTTGTACAGATTAGTCGTTGCCTTATAATGGTGGCCTTTTTTGTTGTATAATTAGTTGCGTTTCCACTGTAACTGACATATTTTTGTACATGTACCAGTTTGAGAGCCTAGTGATAGTGTATTCTTGAAATCTCTAAAGCTTTATAGCGTCTTTGTAGACTACCAGAATACAAGATTACTGGGCCGCAAAAACAGTCTGCGCAATTGGTGTTTTAGACCAGTCAAGGTCGCTTGTTGCTGAATATAGGTTACATTGCCAAATTTATTTTGTTGCTACTCCTTCAATATATTGGCAGTGAGTAAACATATTGTAAAATTTACCTATATTCAGCGACAAGCCACTTCAACTAGGTTTGCTTGCATAAATTGTCACTGGAACTGACGAGTTTGCAGCCAATCATTTGTTGTTTTTTACTTACGGATTATCTCGTGGAGCAATGTGTGCAGATTTTCCAATAGGTCAGTTTCTGCCTGATCATCATAGTTCTTTCTTTGTTATGTCCTTAATTGTGTATCCACTAAAACATTAATTGACATATTTTGTACACGTATCACTGGACATTGTAAGGGAGAAGAAGGAACAAAGGGAGAAGATTAAAGAACAAAAGGATAAGATGTATCAAGTTGAAACCATCAAGTTATAGCTATAGGAAAGTTTTATTCGAATGTCAATTTTATTCCCCCAATCATATTATGTATTGATGAATCGTATACGGTAGATTATTATATTTTATTTTTGGAATAAAAAAATGTAGTTGGGTAGTTATGCAGCCCCCCTGCATAGCTACCTTATTTTTTGTAATGCCTACTAATATTTAACAACGGACATATAACGGAAGTGCAAAAAATATTACAACAGGTGAGCAACACTCTGCAACGATAGAAACTGGATTGGAAATTAAATTCAGATTCTTTCCAACATAAGTGCAACAATGTTAGTAACTGCAACACTTAGTTATCATGCAACAGAAGTGCAACGACTGTTGCGACAGCTAATACTAACATAATTAACTGCTTTGATAAATGAGTGTCGCAGAATTGCAAAAACTATTGCAATGCACCAGTTAGTTATCATGAAACAGAAGTGCAACGACAGTTGCAACGGAGGGCACACTAACAGAGTTAACCGTTTTGATAAATTAGTACCATGAAATCGCAACAACTCTTGCAACGACGTGCCCGGTTCCATTCGGGTCAAATTTTGAAACAACACTCGTTGCAAAACTATACCTAAAGAATTCTGGTGGCAACTGAGTTTGGTTAGTGATCGACGCTTCCGGTCTCTAACCCGTTGCAAAAGGATTGTTGCAACGAGCTCGAAACAATATTCATTGTTCTCAAGGCGTTTAAAAACTAGTTTATCCAGTAGTGACAAACTTTCCAGTATATGAAGTAAACACCACGAGACTGATTTCACGGTCCAACCGAATATTCACTATCAGAAGACGGGTTACAAAACTATTCTTTAGATAAAACTAGAGCATATACCACACAAAGTGACGCAGTCGTATGCACTAAGACAACAAACGTTGGTCTTAGAATTGAAGGTTCAAGTTCGCGGGTGTCAAACTTGAAGAAAAAAAACTCTGGAATCCACCAGAAAACAAATCTCGAAAACTCGAAGACTTTGATTAATAATGATGATCAAAAGTGTTTTTAAAACATAGCACCTAAGGTTCTTTATATAGAGAAATCCTAAAGCATAAAATAGGAAGTTCCTAGAAATAAGGAAAATTACTAGAATCGAAATAAGGAAAATTACTAGAATCTTAACTAGAAAAGGAAAACACTAAACACAAGAAATATCTAAAAATAACTTGCAGGCTAGAATAGATTAGGTATTGTAACCGTCTCCTGCATCACAAAGTATGACAACTTCATGCACAACCCCAATACATAAGATAGTAAACCTAGAAAACTCACTGAAATATCCCGAAAAACACATTTAGAAGAAGTTGATAAAAAATATACTTAGAAGACTCCAAATCAAAATCCCTATAGTCAAATTGGAGAGGACAAATAGATGAGCCTTCTCACAAAAAACAAAGCCAATTTCACAATGGAAAACAATCCGATTGAAAGCACAAAGTTTTTCCTTCAATTGTTTTCTCTCTCAAAACTGCACTATAAAATATGATGCTCATCTAAAAAAACACTGTATAAATTTATATTTATACAGAAACCAAAATCCTATATATTATCCTTATTTGATCTAAACCCATATATAATTAGACTCTCAAATAAAAAGAAACAAACAATTTTGATATGCAAAAATTATTTTTTTAGTAATGGAAATAAAAATTGTATATATAAGGTTTAGTTGGGGGCGAAAGAGACTTTGATAAGGTCTGTCTTTATCTACCGGTCCCCATAAGGGTCCTTGGCTATCTATAGATACCGGTCTTCATAATCTGCGGGAATGGTCTATCGAGAAGAAAAGTAGAAAGGCAAAAGATAAATCTTTTATTAGATCAAGATATAACTATAAGAGAGTCCTAGCTCTAATAGAAGTTCTATATTACCACTAGACATATTTCTTCTCTGATTTTTGCCGATGCACTATTATATCTCTGATGTATGTATCATGTCTCAGTATTGTAGATTAGCACCAATACTCGTGTCAATTGTCACCTGAACATTGGATTTGGAAAATGTGGGTTGGATGTTGGACTTTTGCCTATGGCAAAGTGTGGCTGAGATAGGCATATACCCTGGCTTTGGTCTATAGCAAAGTGGTTTATAGCAAAGTGTAGTTGAGACTAATCAAAATATCGCTTAGTCTAGTTGTGTTTCAGAAGCACTGCATTGGCTATTTTCTTTTGGACATATTTATACGAATAAACTCTAAAAGTTTAAAGCTTGAAATTTTGTTCTATATTTTCAAACTAACTAGAGTAGCCAAAATGATGCAAATACAAAATTTAAATTTTTTGAGACGTTTTTTTTGTTAATAGTAAGATTTCTTTCCATCCATCTGCTTGCGAAAGGAAAGGTATTAAATTAATTAATATTTTATGAAGTGCTTTTTTAGGAGTTAAATAAATTTTAGTAATAAAAATAATATTATCATTGTCTAACCTTTTAGGTTACAAAATAATCTATTTTGTAGATGGAGAGAAAAACAAAGAATAGCAATGCATAGTGCGTATCCATACTTACCTGTTTTCATATATCTAGTTCGTTGTGGATGCTCTATGTGTCAATATATGTTTAGAAGCACATTTATTATTTAATATTTAAAAAAACATCTATTATTATGAAATGATAGTAAATAGTTCGGTTCGAATACATTAACCAACTACTGCAGAATCTAAATAGTTAAATATACTAAAATAGCTAAAAGATTTGATTGAAGATACAACCGATCGCATTATAGTTAAATATGTTAAAGATTCAGCATATTCTAAGTAGTCCGAAAAAAATAAGCTATCATCTCTCTAATATACAAAAAATATTTATTATAACAATACATTAATAAATAAAAATCCAACAAATCAGTAATAACATAACATAGTATTTATTCATTTTTATTTGTTTTCCACTCACAGCTTCAACTCAACTTAGTTACTTAGAAATATCGATATCAATTGTTGTCGTTTGTAAGAAAAAATAGTTTTCTTCCCAAATAAAATAAAAAATGATCCAAAAATCCAACTAACTTATGTCGAATTTTGACCAGATGATTGGTTCGTTTGTGGACGAGGAGTTTGGAGTCGAGAATTTTGATGGACAACCCAATGTCCAATGACCATAAAAGATCCCGCACTACCTTCTGCCAAGATTGGACGGTTGACTAAACAATTAAGGTATAAACAAACTAAACAATTTCTATGGTTACAAGAACAATGATTTTTGTAGGTGGTGTGAATTATTTCTGATTAAGGGTAATTTAGTAAAGTGTTTTGGAAATTTAATGTTTAAGGTGTAGTTTAGTGAGATAATTAAGGTGTGTGCTTGTATTAAATTCTGATCACCCTCAAAGTAATTGGGATATTTATACTTAATTACTGACACATGGGCCTTTCGGGTCAGATCGTGGGCTTGGGTTAAGTTTAAGAATCCATTAGCCCAAGGTATGAAATGACCAGCACCTAGCTTAGTCACGCTCCACTAGTTTTACCATGTTCGGTATCTTATGATACTGGTTTAATCCTGTTATTAAATTACTATGCAATTATCACAAAATGGCTCAAGCACTAAACATATGTGAAGGAAAGATTTAAATAAACACATGATTTAACGTGATTCGAAAATTGTCTACGTCCACGGGCGCCGCCAGAGAAAAGAGTTGTACTATGGTAGAAAAGGTACAAATTTCAGATTGTGTTTTGTGTAGTCATAGTAGTCTATTTATAGGGAATCAATAGACTTACTAGAAAATGGGCCTAATGGGCTCATACCACAAGACTAACAACGATATTGTCACAACACTTATTTGTACTGCCGAACACAATACAGTGTCAAGGCACAATATCACTATCACAGACACAAAACTGTACTGCCAGACACAATACACTGTCAAGGCACTATTCGACTCATTCACAACAAATCTTCCCCTTGAGGCGAATATCCTTTCTTCACTATCAACAAAGAAACTTCTCTTCTTCAGACTCACCAAATGCCCTTAAGGCATTCACTCTATACTGCGAACACCGATCCAGTTTAGGCACTCTCTAAACTTTCGAACTTATACTGCCTTGGTCATTATATCTGCTGGATTGTCGTGTGTAGACACTTTCTTCACATAAACAAATCTCTTTGATATTATATCACAAATAAAATGATACATGACATCTATGTACTTTGTACGCTCATGGTACATCTGGTTCCCTGTAAGTTTTATGGCGCTTTGATTGTTACATAACATTTTTGTAGTAGTCCTATCCAAGCCCAAATCTGCCACAAAACCTTGCAACCATATTGCCTCTTTAACTGCTTATGTTACCGCCATGTACTCTGCCTTTGTTGTAGACAAAGCTACAATAGCTTGCAACTGTGCTTTCCAACTGATCGCACTCCCAGCTAGAGTAAATACATATCATGTCAGAGATCTTCTTTTATCCATATCACCTGCAAAATGAGAATCAACCAAACCAACCAATGATCATGCAACATCATTCAACGATTCACCAATATCGGTCTTGTTAAAAGTTAAGCCAACGTTCACAGTATTCTTAAGATACTAAAGGATCCATTTCACTTCCTGCCAGTGTTCTTTCCCAGGGCATCCCAAGTACATGCTAACTACACTAACCGCATGTGAAATATCAGGACGTGTGCATACCATAGCATACATGATACTACCAATTGCACTTGCATATGAAACCTTCGACATTTGTTCCAACTCAGCATCGTCCTTGGCCGCTCCTACTGCAGACAACTTAAAATGAGTAGCAAATGGAATGCTAACTGCTTTAGCATCAAACATGTTGAATCGTTGTAACACTTTCTCAATATATCTTCGTTTGAGACAAGTGTAATGATCCTAAATTTTTGTTCCTAATAATCTCCATACCAAGAATTTACTTTGCTTTACCCAGATCTTTCATCTCAAACTCGGCACTAAGCTGCTTCTTTAACTGCACAATGTGTGACATACTACAAGCAGCAATAAGCATATCATCCACATACAACAACAAGTAAACATAAGAATCATCTGACATCTTTTGATGATACACACAACTATCATATGGACTCCTCATTAACCCTTTTGACACCATGAATGTATCAAAACGTTTGTACCATTGCCTAGGTGACTGTTTCAAACCATAGATTCACTTTTTCAGCAGACAAAATTTGTCCTCCATATTAGATTCGATAAATCCCTCTGGTTGTCTCATGTAGATTTGCTCCTCCAATTCACCATGTGGAAACGCAGTCTTCACATCCAACTGCTCAAGCTCTAAATCTTATAAAACTACTATGGCTAACAAAACTCGAATCGAATTATGCTTCACCACTGGATAAAACACTTCATTGAAGTCGATTCCTTCCCTTTGAGTAAAACCCTTAGCGACCAGTCTTGCTTTGAATCGAGATGCCTCAACCCCTGGATTACCTTCATTTTTTATGATACTACACAACTATCATATGGACTCCTCATTAACCCTTTTGACACCATGAATGTATCAAAACGTTTGTACCATTGCCTAGGTGACTGTTTCAAACCATAGATTCACTTTTTCAGCAGACAAACTTTGTCCTCCATATTAGATTCGATAAATCCCTCTGGTTGTCTCATGTAGATTTGCTCCTCCAATTCACCATGTGGAAACGCAGTCTTCACATCCAACTGCTCAAGCTCTAAATCTTATAAAACTACTATGGCTAACAAAACTCGAATCGAATTATGCTTCACCACTGGATAAAACACTTCATTGAAGTCGATTCCTTCCCTTTGAGTAAAACCCTTAGCGACCAGTCTTGCTTTGAATCGAGATGCCTCAACCCCTGGATTACCTTCATTTTTCTTGAACACCCTAATACTACCTACTATCTTCTGTCTTTTAGGCAAGTCAACAAGCTTCCATGTTTTATTCTTATGAAGAGATTCAATCTCTCCCCCCATAGCACCAATCTATCGATCTGCCTCTGAACTCGTTATAGCTTCTCTATAGCTATTAGGTTCCTGTATCTCAACTTCTTCTGCAACTGACAGAGCATATGCAACTAGATTCACATACCTTTTTGGAAGTCTAATATCTCTTCTTTCTCTGCCCAATGCTATGCTATAAGGTTGTTTTTCTGGTTCTGGCGCTTCATCGTCACTATCATCCGATGCTAACGATTCACCTCCTGATTCTGGATCCACCTCAGAACCACTTGAATTATTGGACCTGCTAGGAACTGATATTATATCAAGTCCACCTGTTTACTCACAACCGATCATGATTCGACCATTTCTCCTACTTCCTTCTGACTGTCTATCGAATCAAACTCATTAAAAGTAACTTCCCTACTGATGAGAAAACCTGGAGACTTTAGAGAGGTACACCATAACCTATATCCCTTCACTCCAGTAGCATATCCTAGAAATATGCACCTCTTTACCCTCGGCTCAAGCTTACCATCTCTCACATGAGCATACGCAGAACAACCGAACACCCTCAAATGTTCATAATCAGCCGACGATCCAAACCAAATCTCAAAAGGAGTTTTACAATCAATAGCCGTTGACGGAGACCGATTCACTAAGTAACACGCTGTATTGATAGCTTCAGCCTAAAAATCCTTTCCCATATCGGAATGCGAGAGCATACTTCGTTCCTTGTCACAAAGCGTTCTGTTCATTCTTTCTACGACTCCATTCTATTGTGGTGTTCTAGAACAAGTGCGATGGCACACTATTCCCTAAGCTTCGCAGAACTCGTTGAACTCATGATTGTAATATTCTAACCCATTATATGTCCTAACACGTTTGATTTTTCTTCTTGTTTGCTTCTCAATCATCGTCTTCCATTTGACAAAGTTTGAATATGCCTCATCTTTCATTTTCAGAAAGTAAACCCACACCATCTTTGAATAATCATCAATCAAACTCATGTAGTATCTGGCTCCGCTCTTGGATGGAATTCTGTTTGGCCCCAAAGATCTGAGTGAATGTAGTCCACTGTCTCTTTAGTATTTCTTACAACCAATTTCCTGAATTTGACTCTAGTTTGTTTACCAAACACACAGTGCTCACAAAATCCCAATGATTCTGCTTTATACCCTTTCAACAAATCTCTCTTTCCCAAAACAGCTAATCCTCTGGTACTCATGTGTCCAAGACGCCAATTCCACAACTTATTTTGATCCTGCCTACTTTAGCTATTTCTCCTTGATGATGCTACTGCAGCATCGCCCATAACAACACTCCCTTGGAGAATGTAATGACCCTTCTGCAAACTGTCTTTCATGCATACCATTGAGCCTTTTGTCACTTTGATTACACCTTCTGTACGGTACTTGTAACCCCGAAAGTCTAGAGTCCCAATAGAAAGCATGTCTCTCTTTAACCCAGAAACATGCGAGCACGTCAAGATTCTAACAAGCCCGTCAAACATTCTAATTCTGACGTTACTAATACCACCAACAGTCAACGAATGATTATTCCCTAAATAGACAATTACCTGCATTGGTTTGTAAGTATCGAACCACTGATTGAACTGACACATGTGATATGTAGCGCCAGTATCGAGTACCCAAGATTTTTGCCCAAAATCTAAACTCACGGACAATACATCTCCTCTACCACTGTTTTCACTATCGTCGGAATCGTTCACACCTTCAACAATGTTTGCTGCATTTTCTTTTTGATTTCCCTTCTTAGCATTCAGTTTTGGACAATCTCTCCTATAATGACCCTGCTCACCGCATTCATAACAGTTTGAGTGCTTTACCCTTGACTTGGACCTCCAGTTATTCCTTCTTAAAGAACTCGCTTTGCTTCTAGATCTTCCCCTAGTCATAAAACCTTCCCTTTCAGCTTGATTGTCTGGCTGCAACTGTCTCATCTCCTTTGATTTCAGTTCCTTTTTTACATCTGCTAGCGATAACTTATCTTTACCATACATAATGGTATCTACGAAGTTTTCATAGGGAGCTGGTAACGATCTCAATACAAATAAAGATTGATCCTCATCCTCAATATTGATATATATGTTCTCCAAGTCCATTATAATTGATTTAAAATTATCTAAGTGCTCTTTTATGGACATACCTTCTTTCAGTATGAAATCATACAAACTCTTCTTCAAGTATGATCGGTTTACTACTGATTTCTCTGAGTAAAGATCTCCTAGCTGTTTCCATGCGCATGCAGCAGTCTTTTCACCACTAATCTCGCAAAGCACATTGTCTTTCACACTCATTAAAATCCAGCACAAAGCCCTTTCTTGAAGATCTTGTTTCTCCTATTCTTTCATCTCTTCTGGTAACTTATTCTCTACAACCTTCCACAGCCCTTGCAGTACCAATTAAGATTTCAGTTTAATCTTCCATAATGCAAAGCTGGATCCCCCATCAATTTTTTCAATCATGTATTTTGTTGCTGTAGACGCCATTGTGAAACCCTAATTTCAAAAGCCTTAATTTCACCACGTGGCTCTGATACCATTTGTTGTAAATGAGTCGAATAGTGCATGGACAGTATGCTGTGTCTGGCAGTACAGTTTTATGTCTGTGATAGTGATATTGTGCCTTGACAGTGTACTGTGTTCGACCTGAACTACCCTCCGAATATGGTTAAGAAGCAGTGTCAAAATCATCCAACCTCATCTGTAGGAACATTTGTTGTTGCAGGCTCATAGAGTCAAATCTGTAATATAAACCGTGGGTGACGAGGAAGAAAATGATGCAACCTTGGAAATCCTGAAAGATCGTCTGAAAAAAGAAACCCGAGAAGAAAAGAACCATTCAAGGGAACTCACTGTGGAGGCAAACATAACTTGTATCGATAATCCTCTAATAGAGACAAGCACGACGATAATGTCGCGGGAATATAAGAATAAGTCGAATTCTTATTTTTAAGTATGACCTAAAAGAGGAGGGGAGCCTAGAATGGAGGAAGAAAATGACCCGATAATTCCAGCATCGGTGAATACAGGGGCGCCACCCAATGTGGGGACATAACTGGGATTTTTCCAACCTCCACTAGGTTATATACTTCCACCAGACTATCCTCAATACTTTAGATATCATCCAGCCTATCACCAGAGCTAATAGCTGGACTCAAGAAATTTCAGAGTGTCCACCAAGGTACATCCATCCAGATCCGGGTTATCAGCCACATAAATCAATATACTATACGAATTCGATGATCGAAAAATGAAAATAACCAGGGTTTTAGCAGCCATACCCGTTCATGGATGGTCTAAACGATTGTTTTGACGATAAAGATGCGCATTTAGAAGAATAGTCCCCACTGTCCCCGAATGTAATATATCACACCATGCCCCTATATTATGATATAAAATGGATAAGTACCATGACAAAAGAGATTCAAAGCACCACATTTCGTGAGATGTTGCTATATAGCTAATGATGAGATAAAGTGCTAAGCTCTTGCCATGACCTTAAGATGAAGTGTAATGCAATGGTACAGTAGTCTCCCGAAACGATGCATAAAAAATTACAAGATGCTTCAGACGATATTCATAAACTATTTTGTAGGTTCCAAGGAAATCAAGGGAGATAATGATTACATAATACATTGCAAGAAAATAACTATTGGAATTTTGAGGGAGTACACCAAACATTTTGTCGAAACATAGTCCCCATTACAAGGTTTCCAATATCTAGTGGCCTTAGTAGTATTCAAACCATGATTCTGAGAAGGTAACCTATCAAATTCCATAATGAAAAAGAAGGCATTGAAATTTGGAGATATGTTAGCTCAGGTGGAACGATAAATCAAAGTGAATTATACCAACACTTCAACTGGATGTGTTTCGATAAAAACGATAGACACTGTGTCACAAATCAACATAAAATATGATACGTCAAGAAACAATTGCGCTTTGGTTTAGTCAATGCCAATGAATAGTCAGTCGTGAGGGTATAAGCGAAATCCAAATGTCACTTATGATGCCGACAACAATAAGAAAGTAGTTCGCCCTCTAATAGGACCGTTCACAAAACTGACATAGTTATTGGGAGTGATTTATAAAAACATTAAGGGTACATTCAAGTACAATAGTTGTAAGACCCTATACGGAGCAAATAATAACATAGATAAAAACATATACATATAAGCTCCATGGTGACACAGTTAATTTTACTAGGGATTGTTCGGCTTTGCAGGATCAAGTCTAGACCTTTATTGATGAAGACAAGTTAAGCGAGTTTCTACAAAAAAAAACAATGTAAGGTTCCAGTGATGTTGTAAAACAAGCCTCAACCCCGTTCGAAGACCAAAGGGCCTTCGATACTAATTTTATCATAGTTGCCGACGCAGAGGAAAAAGAGAAATACTTTGATACAAATCCAAGGTGAAAAAGCATAGAAGTAACTGTTGGAGAAGATCCAAACTTCAAAATAATAAAAATGTCCAGAAAAATATATGCCGAAGAGATCTAGATTATATGTCAGTGGGAGCTATCCCCACATCTATACTAAGACCAGTATCTGAACCTATGTTTCTCAGATGATGATCTAAGATGAGTGGAGTCACCACACACTGATGTGGTGTTAATAATGGTAAAGTTGCAAGGGGTAGAGATTAAAAGGATGATAATCGACACTTTAAGCTCTACAAACATTATGTGCAAATAAACTTATACAAAAATAAGAGAATATTTGGTGCTCTTCCTAAACCAAAAACTTCTAACCAGTTTCATCAGAGCAAATGTAGTTGGGAGAGTTAAATCTGGATGTAACTCTCGAGAATCAAGAGTTTAGAAAATAGTATGATGTATATTTATGGTGGTCAATGCACCATATTTTTATAATATTATATTAGGTTATTTTTTGGATCGATCAAATACATGATATAATGGATAAGGTCCATCGGTGTCTAAGGTACCAAATAAACAATAAATTAGTTATGATTAGAGGAAATATATATATATATATATATATATATATATATATATATATATATATATGGAATGATATGCAACACATTGGCTCTCAAAGCATATCAACCAGAAAGAGAATAGGTTTCCTCAAAGAGAGGAGATGACCCTAGAGAAGAACCTCAAATGGTGTAGTCTGGGAAAGAAGCGAACAACGTAGTAATGGAAGAAGAATGTTTTTTGAAGATCAGTGAAGATATCCTAATTGATCTGAGCTACAAAACCTAGATATATTTGCATAGAGTATGCAATACATAATATGGTCCCGATAAAATTTACTTGTCACGAGTTGAACATCAACAATAAATTTCTAGCTATAATAGAAAAATGAGATCTTACTCTCAAAAGAAGACATATGTGATAGTTGCTAAAATAGACAGATTGACGACCGTAAGACATATGAGAGTCTTATTATCTAATATGGACAACTAATCATGTGTTGGTCAAGAAGAAAAATGTCAAGTGGATGATGTGTGTAGAATTATTAGATTTAAACAAGCATATCCGAAAGACCATTTCCCACTACCTGTAGTGGACCAACTTGTAGATGCAACATCAGAAAACAAGATGCTATCATTTATGGATGTTTTTGTGATATACAATCATATACAAATGAAAGAAGATCTAGTTTGATGTTATTATTGTATGTAATGACTTCAATTACTTGCTCAATTGATTGATGTTAGATCTCGGTTGAGACCAAGAGGTAAAATCTATTTCTGAAATATAATAATACCACTGAGTTGAATGAGTAGTGCGCTACGGTCATGACCCAGAGAACTCTGAACTAGGTTCTTAGGTTGCATGACCCAATTGTAGGAGGTAGGAGATTAGAGATATAACCAACCATATGAATGGGTTAGGTGTGTGAGATCGAGAGATGATCACAACACTCTGAAAGAGAACATGACTTTAAAAAAATATGTTTAGATTTGATTTAATTAATTATTTAAAGCTCTTAATAAAAAATATATATATATATATATATACATGTTTTAAAATCCTAGAATTGTTTTAATTTATATCCTTAAATTTATTTATTTTATTTTATTTTGCAACACCAACTATTGATCTTTGTATCTCAATTTAATTTTAATTTTAATTATTTTTTGCTTAATTAATTTTCATTTACTATATATTTTTAATTAAGCAAGTTATTTATTTTTCTATTTTATTATAGATCTAACCAAATAAGATTCCTCATTTGGGTTCGATATCTTGAGTCTTTAAATACTCATAACACTCCAAAAACAATCGTACACATGCGATTTTTTGTATCAAGTTATTGGTGTCATTGCTTGGGTGGGAATCTAATTTTGTTAAATATTTTTTTATTGATTTTATTTTTCTTTTTTATATAATAGGTGAAAAAAGCCTTCTCCTTCTGGATCCGGAAATAGAAAGAAGCTTTCACCGGCGAAGAAGAGAGTTTCAAAAATCTAAAACAATGGTTAGTGAAAGAGTAATACAAAACAAACTTGTTGCTAGAAGAATTAGTGAGTATGCTAATCCCTCACTTACGGGATTCACTCCAAGCATAATCAGACCAACAATATATGCAACAGATTTTAAGATCAAGCCAACGTTAATTAACATGATTCAGAAAAAAATGTTCGTTGGAGACTTAGAACAATGCCCAAACACACATATAACCAATTTTATGGAGTTGTACGATACATGTAAATACACCAATATTCCAGCTGATGCAATACTTTTGAGGTTGTTCCCATTTTCACTAAAGGGAAAAGCCAAGGCTTGGCTTCAGTCGCTACCATCTATTTCAATCACAACTTGGGACCAACTGGCTCAATTATTTCTATTAAGGTACTTTCCATTAGTGAAGTCGGCAAAATTACAAAACAATATCAACAATTATGCTTAACAAAATGATGAACCATTGTATTACTCATGTGAATGATATAAGGAATTGTTGCACAGATATCCTCACCATGGGATCCCGACATGGATGATAGTCGAAACATTTTACAATGGACTATTATGGAATAATAAATTGTTGATTGATGCTGTAAGTGGAGGGTCTTTAATGAACAAGATGCCAAATGAAGCATACAAATTATTGAAGTTGCTAACAACTACGCATCTTATGATAATAAAAAGTATGGAATTTATACAATAAACAATGAGGATGTCATGCAAGAGAAAATAACAGAGTTTGAGCAACATATAAACCAACTGAGGATGAATTTGGCTGTATTATTAGACATCAATCTATATCATCCATCAAATCAATTCACAAAATCCGAAGATGTCAGGTATGTGAGTAATTATCAACATGGATCTAAACCTAATTATTTTAATAATTATGAAGTAGGTAGAAGGCAAAGTGCAAAATTTTCTTGGAAGAACAATGAGAACATTTGGAAACATGAGGATTTGGAGAAGTTGGAAAAGAAAGCAACCTTTAAAGAGAATGTGAACATGTTTATGGAATCATCTAATAACCTCTTTGAGAAGAACGAATTAAACATGAAAAATATCCAAGTCTCAATTCAAAATCATTATGCAAACCTGAAAAACTTGAGGTTCAATTAGAAAAACTACACTCAATGATGGCATCTAGAGTTCAAGGAACTTGGCCAAGCAATACAGAAAACAACCTGAAACTAGTTAATGCAATCACGCTGAGAACATGAAGATAAATAGGTTTTGGGGCTGATTTTGGGGCTGATCGGAGCAGCAAAAAGCTTGACAAAACTGCAGGTTTTGGGGCTGATTCCATAACAAATTTAGGAGCTGATTTTGGGGTTGATCGGAATAGCAAAAAGATCAGCAAAATTGCACATTTTAAGGCTGATACTGGGGCTGATTTTGGAGCTGATTTTGGGCTGATTTTTTATCTGATTCTAGGGTTGATCGCAGCAGCAATGGTGATACACCTAACATGCTAAATGACAGCAAAGGTCTTGGAGCTGATCGCAACATACATGTTCGAGGCAGAAACATACATGGACGTGGCAACAACAGACCTGCATCAGACCTTGATCACACCCAAAGTGCAACCCAAAGCTAAAAGATTCAGGGATTTTTATTATTCTTTGTAAAGTTGGTAATTTAGCATTTGATAAATATTTACGTGACTTAGGAGCTAGTATCAACTTAATGCCTCTTTTTATATGTAGGAAATTAGGAATCAGTAAACTAACGGGTACTAATGTTTCATTACAGTTAGCTGATAAGTCTCTTGTATATCCTAAGGGAATATTAGAAGATATTTTGATTAAGGTTGATAAATTTGTCTTTCCTACTGATTTTATAATTTTAGACATGGAGTAAGATAGATTTCTACCCCTCATTCTAGGGCGACCTATCTTAGCTACCGCTAGGATACTGATTGATGTTGAGGCTGTGAAAATAATTTTACGAGTAGGGGATGAGCACGTAGATTTTAACATATTGGATGTTTTGAAGCTTCTTAATGATAATGTTTGTTTGATTAATGTGGTAAAGACACCCAATGATGAATGCATACATAAAATATTTCCTAATCTTACTTTAGACAATTCATGAGTAGAAGATACACTAGATGAAACAGGGATTAAAAATAAACATGTTATGAATTGTAATAAAAAAAATATCCTATTTGATTTAAGGGATGTTCAGACTTCGAAGTGAAAAGATAAATGATAAAAAACTGAAATGTCTAAGTTAAAGTCAAAACCTCCACCTTCACGTTCAGTGAGTGGCAATTTGAATGAACCTAACAATTATCCTCATATTACTAATTTGTCTTCAAGTTATGCAAATAAAAAGGAATTGTTGAAGATGCCGAGACAACTCAAGGAAGCTATAGGTTTGATTATAGCTGAGAAATATGAGATTAGCCCTCCAAATCACCACATTAAATTTTAATGGATAAAGTCTACAACTCACTCACGAGTTATCATAAGTGTCTAAATCCAACCAAGAAGAAAGAGCGAATGGTAGACACTAATCGTGCTCTAAATTGGGATAGATATCATTTCAAGGAAGATGATGATTTTTTTAAGACATCGTATTCTAGAGAAAGGGGCTTGTCCGACGAATGTGACCAAGTGAATCATTTCTATTATCAAGAAGTAGTTAATGATGATCAGGTGTCAACTACTCTTCATGTTTCACTTTGAGAAACCCGATAGGTCGAACTATTGACTTAAAACAAAGCGTTGATTGGGAGGCAACCCAATGTAAATTTTTCTTTCATTATGGTATTGTTATTTTCGACCCAAAAAAACACAAAAAAAATTGATGAATAGCATTTTTCGAAAAAACACTTTTCATAAAAAAAACGTTTTCTTTATTTTTATTTTTTTACTTAATTTTTGGGCGTGTTGACCATTTGTTTTTAGATTTTGTTTTGGTGTTTCTATATTTTTTTCTTTTTTTCTTTTGTTTTACTCGTCCTTTGGTGGAACCGACTAGCTTCTACAATCCAAACTCCAATCTCGCAGATTTTAACCCCAAACACATTTGTCACATATTATTGTTCCGTAATATATTTCTTTTTGTTCTTAATATTGAGGACAATATTAGATTTTAAGTGTGGGGTAGTAGGAAATTATAGAATATAAATATCACAAATAATAATAATTTATTGATCATTGAATATTGTTTATTGTATGGTTTAAGACCTCAAAGATTAATTCAAACTTGTGAAGTGATTTTTTTAAGTTCAAAAATTAATAAATTACATGTTTAGATTTTTATTTGATTAGGTCTTTAGATTTTTCTGTATCTCAAAGTTATTAAAATGAATAATATTGCAAATTTACTTTGAGTGTTTTTACTTACATAGAAATTAATTTACTAATATAATAAACATTTTCTAAAATAAAAATAGTTGTCATTATTAAAAAAATAAAAAAAATTATATCAAAAGAATTGTATATTATTTATCAAATAATGAGGTTGAATAATTCTTACTGAGTGACCCGGTCTCTTCCTAATTTGGTCGAGATTTGAGTAGAAAGGCAAGAGATTTATGTTAATTCTCAAATGTGGCTTGTCTAGTTTTGTAGTTTAGTTAGTTTGAGTCAGTAAGTCCTTAGGGGTGCTTCATCACCTAATGCTCCAAACTAACTGGGAGGGATGTTATTGATCTAAATTTCGTTAAATAGATAAATTAGAAAACTTAACTATAGATTGCACAAGTCACATGTATATATATATATATATATATATATATATATATATATATATATATATATATATCATTCATTTTCTAAGTTTATATGTCCTAGGGGTGCTTTATCACCTAATGACTTAAGCCAACTCGTTTGGATTCATTGACCGTCACATAAAAACATGAATTATATTTATAAAAAAAGAAAAAAAATACAATTGACACTTGTTAAAAAAAATTGATATTATTTTGGTTTATTAATTAAATGTTTTAAAAAAAATTAAGTAAATAGTATATAATGAAAGTTTAATTTTTTCGAGGCATGTTGAAGATTCTTTAGATTTCTTCAAAATTTTATCTCTAACATGTGGTTAGGAATTTTTCACTTGATTCATTATCTTGTTTTGAAATTAAGAAACTTAGTCTTAATTTATACCATAGGATAATATCATTTGATCATACTATGTCTTGGCTCTTCAAATCCCTCCAAATCAATGACCTTGAACCCGACCACTCTCATTCTCCTCTTCTTCTACTAGAATTAATAGCCTCACTTATCATACTCGTGTTAAAGACTATCTATCTGTCTCCGTCATCGGTCAAATGATCGGTCACCAACATCACGATGTTCTTTACGACAGTTTTAGATCGTACGCATATTAGAAATATTTTTAGGGTTATGCATATTTAGAGCAACATATATTTCCTCTTCATCCGCCTTGATTCCATAAGTTTGAGAATAACCGTCTAACCAAACATAAGGTTTATCATTATGTTTTTCCGTTTACAAGGGTCAATCGCCAATAAATAACTAGTTCATCAACCAAAAACACTTTTGATTCGAATGGACAATCACATTTTTGGTTGTATACTTTCTTTTCTTTAAAATTTTCAGTTTAGCTTTTGATTGATAAATTCCGAACATCTCACATTTCTAGGGTATCCTAGGAGTTTTTCCCCATTTACCGAAGTCGTAAAGATAATAATGTTAATGACCTATCTTTTTTTCCTTCGGAATAAATCCATGCATCCAAATCTGGTTTAGTATACTACTTATTCGTGGAAAAATTTTGTGTAATCGACCATTATAGATGCTGGTAGTCTAGGTTCCTACAATATATAATCATACACTTATTCGCGCATATATACATATTATAATACATAGTTTCACATATGATATGTGATAAAATTAGACTATATACGACATGACTAAACTAAGTTGCACGGAGATTTGGAATGAGACTATCTAGAATCACACGGTTTGTAATATTAAGCTATATGAAATCGTACGTTTGGTGCGATTTTATACCAATTCATCAAAAATATTGCGACATTCAAAGATTTTAAATTTCGATATTTAGAAATTTACCTTCATAACAGTGTTTTCGTCTTCAACATAAAAATCAAACAAATAACAGCTTAAAACTTCGATATCCATCAAATTTTAAAAGTTTAAAGTATTTAAATTATTAGGGTTTAGTGCTATAGGTTTTTATATATTTTTTTGGCTGAGTACCACTCATATAGTTAGTTAGGGTTAATAAAATATTTTGAATATCTCAATTTTGAATTAAAAAGTTAAATTAAGTATAAAATCTAACAAAAAAAACTCTAAATTAACGTTCCATAAAATATAGGCAAACTCAAAAAAATAAAAACATAACTACCCATTTTTTGTTGGTTGTCACATCGTTTGATCTCAAATTTTTTTGTTAAATCTTGTACCTTGATTATACATCACTAATAAAATAAAAAAGTTTTTTATAATAATAAAATACATTACCATTAAAATATATCTCTTTTAATGCTAATCAGGTAAAGAAAATGTATGGTTTGCTTTGTTTATAGATGTTTTAATGTACGTTTTTGGGTTGTTTTATCAACCATGTTTTACTTTTTTTGCAAAACTAGGCTTTTCCTTTTTTATCTTTGTCTACCCAACTCTTTCAGGAGTATAATAATCTCACTAGATGGATTATAAATTCAAATTTTAAGTATGTATATGCTATTGAATTTACTAGTCATAATCTTAAAATAACTCGGTATATACTTCTTAAAATATCTTCTCTCTTTCCTTTATTTTGATATGCAAGAATTACTTTTTTATTAGTGATGCAAAAGGAAATGTATGGTGTAAGGTTTAGTTTTATAATGGGTGGAAATGATCTATCGAGAATAGAGGTAAAAAGCAAAGGATATGGAGAGAGTAGTTTTAGGTTTACAAAGGGGATAAATCTTTTATTAGATCGAGATATATCTATAAGAGAGTTCTAGCTCTACGAATTGTTCTATATTACCACTAAAACTTTTTTTCTTTGCAATACTATATATCTGATGTATCTATAATTTCTCAATATTGTAAATTAGCACCAATGGTGGTGATGTCAAATGTGAGTTGGATTTTGCGACAATGTGTGGACATATACCTAGGCTTTGGTCGAGACACATCAAAATACTTGAATTTTTTTTAGTCCAAAATACCACATAGTCTAGTTAAGTTTCATACTGCAGTGCCTATTTTATTTTGGACATATTTATACGAATAACCTCTAAAAGCTTAAAGCTTAGCTAGGTTCGACAATTTGTTTTATATTTTCAATATAGGGTCGCCAAAATGACACAAATACCAAATTTAAAAATTGTGAGACATTCGTTATTTTTGTAACCGTAGGGCTCTTTCCATCTATATACTTTATTATTATTTATTGAATGGTAATTTATAATATATTTAAAGAAAATGAGTATTCATAATATAATAATGAAAGGGTTAAATATCATTTCTTTTATTTCTTTCCTTCGGTTATTCATGTTAGCTCTTCTCAAAGGTGCCTGAAAGATGAAATTCTCCAAGAAACTCTGTTCTTCAAGAACAAAGCAAAATAATTTTTGATTTCAATTCTTTGTCTTGAGTAGTGATTCATCTCTTTCTTTGGGAAGATGACTACTAATTTCAACAACATCTCGAAGGATGATTTTCCTATACTTAGGAAATCGATGGATGTGAATTTTGAAGAAGACTCTGTCAAGAACAGAGGAATTGTCTGTGGAAGCAGAGATCAGGAATGTAATGTTATTCTAAATCCTGTTTTTGAGGAAGTGATTAAAGAAAAAGTTTCTGGAAATTTGATAAACAACAATAAGGATTCGTAAGCTGATTTATTGAAGCCAAGTAGAACTGAGTTTGTACACTCTAGTGTCTCTGTTTCGCGAAATAGTGATTTCCCAGTAATCACCTTCAATGTTGAAGATAAAGATCGTTTGTTAAAGATCTCCAAACATACTTTGGTGGCAAAATTTGCGTCGGGGAAGCCTTCAATGGAAAGTTTGAGGAAATTTTTGTTGAACTTTAATTTCAATGGCAGCTTCAGTCTTTCAATCTGGGATTTCAGGCATGTTTTCGTTGAATTTACAGAGTTAGAAGACTTAAAAAGGTTATGGTCAAAGAATGTGTGGGTCTTGGGAGACAAAACAATGAGGTTGTTGAAATGGTCTCCTGGTTTCGATCCAAATCTTGAATCTCCGTTTACGACGGTTTGGGTTTCTCTGCCAAACTTGCCAGAGTTCTTGTTTAATATATCTACGATTTTGGAGATAGCAAAGATTCTGGGTACGCCTTTGAAGGTCTGGGTGCCTTCTATCAATAGAGCTCGTCAGAATTGTTGTAGATTTTGGGTTGAAATCGATGTTTCGAAGCCGTTAGTTCATAAAGTTCATGTAAGGTTTGGAGAATCTGAAAGTTATTGGCTTCAACTGGTGTATGATAAGATTCCTCTTTACTGTAATCATTGTGCACACATTGGCCATTCTATTGAAAAATGCAAGAAAATGCTGTTTGCTCAAGGAAAGGATACTGGGAACATTGTACAGGTGAAGGATAGTTCAGAAATTCCTGATCAAGGGTCTTGTTCTTTAAATCAAAATCAGGAGAATGGTAATTGTATTGATAATCTTCAGGTTAAAAATGCTTATTGTGATCAGCAGCCTCTGGTTCTTCCTGATAAAAGTGTTTCTGGTGTTCCTGGGAAGAGTGGTGTGGCTGGTAGGTTCTTAAAGTCTGTTGTTGTTAATAAAATTCCTTCTGATATTGATCAAGATGTCCAAAATGTTGTGGAGTCTGGTAGCCATAGTCCTAAGTTTCAAGAAGTTAATTTTGTTCAGCATGTTCTGGTAGATGAGGATTCTCTTGACTTAGTAAATGATGATGAGTTGATAGATGCTTTGAAAACTTTGGAAAGGAAGAATATGTTTGAGTCTCTTAATGAAGATGTTCATGATTCTCTGATTCATGATGGAAGCCTTGATAGCTCTCCTGTGAAGGGAAGTGTAGTTGAAATTAAACAAAGAAGGCAGGATCCTAAAAAGTCTAAAAAGATAACGAATGTTTGGAATACGAAAGGTCCTACATCTTCAAAGATTTTGAAGCTGAAAAGGACTCAGAAAACCTCTTCTAATACATGACAATTTCGATCTTAAGTTGGAATGCTAGAGGAGTTGCTAATAAAGAAACTATTCAAAGATTGAATTCTATGGTTAAGTCGTTAAAAGTCAGTTTTGTTGCTGTTCAGGAACCGTTTGTTAAGGCTGATAAGATTGAGTGGTTGGCCAAGAAGTTGAAGTTGAGTGGTTATTGTTGTAATCTGAGTAATAAGATCTGGGTTTTCTGGCTTCAGGATTATAAGGTTGATAAAATCTTTGATAGTGAGCAATTATTACATCTTAAAGTTGCTCATCCAACATTGAATAAAGTCTTTTATGTTTCTATCATTTATGCTAAGTGCAAGACTGATATGAGATCTGTGCTTTGGGATGAAATTAGAGCTTTGAATCTTTTCTCTCAAGAATGGATCTTATTTGGTGATTTCAATATTATATCTAACATTCAGGAGCAGGCTGCTTGTTCAACTATTAATCAGAAAGGTATGGATGAGTTTAATGGTTGTATCATGGATTGTAATTTGATGGCTGCTGGTTTTACAGGCTGTCCTTTTACATGGTCTAATGGTCATAAATGGAGGAGGTTGGATCGTGTGTTGTATAACTCTGGCTGGTTAGACTACTTTGATTGTACTTCTGTCTCACACATGGCTAGAAGTTGCTCAGATCACTGTCCAATTCTGATTAAAATAACTTCTAACCTTGAAAGATCGAAATCATCTTTTAAATTTTTGAACATGTGGGTTTCTCATCCTCAATTCTTGAAGAAAGTTGAAGATACTTGGGCTGATAATGGTAGTTCTGAGGTTAGTAATCCTATTATGGCTTTTTGGCTTAAGCAGTTTTGTTTAAAGACTGAGTTGAAGAGTTGGAATAAGGAAACTTTTGGTAATATTTTTTATGCTATTAAGCTGTCTGAGGAGAGCATTATTAGTAAAGAAGCTTTGTTTCTTAATGATTCTAATGAGATTAATAAGTTGGAGTTAGATAAGGCTAAGCAGATGCACTTGATCTTGCTTGATAGAGAGGAGTTATACTGGAAGCAGAAAGCTCATTCGTCTTGGTTGAAAGACTCAGATAGAAATACTGCTGCATACCATAGTTTTGTGAAGAAAAAGGGTTAAGAGAAATAGAATTGATAGAATTAAAAATGGTGACAGTTGGTTGAATGGTAAGAAGGAAATTGGAGACTCTGCTGTTGAATATTTTAAGGACCTTCTTTCTCCTGTTACTAGTGTTGTTTATGAAGAGGATTTGTGGAATGTTATTCCCACTCTTGTAACCAATGAGGACAATAATGAATTGGCCAAAATTCCTGATGATGTTGAGATTTATGGGGTGGTGAAGAGTTTAAAGTATGAATCTGCTTCTGGACCTGATGGATTCAATGCTGAGGTTTACAAGGCTTGTTGGAAGATTGTGGGAAGTGATCTGTGCAAGGCTATTAAGGGATTCTTTTCTGGCTATAGGCTTCCTAAAGGGGTGAAGGCCACTATAATCTGTTTGATCCCCAAGATTGAAAATCCTAATAATTGGAAGGATTTTAGGCCAATCAGTTTAACCACTGTTTTTTCTAGGATTTTGGGGAAGCTTATCAACAACAGGCTGGCTAAGTTGCTTCCTAAGTTGGTTTCTGATGAACAAGGAGGTTTTGTTAAGGGCAGAAATATTCAAGAGTCAATTCTTCTTGTGCAGGAATTATGTTATGATATTAATGGCAATAAGAGACATGATAATGTTATTGTAAAGACTGATATGACTAAAGCATTCGATAAGATTAATCATAGTTTTCTCCTCTGTGTTCTCAAAGGTTTTGGTTTTAATAATTCAGTTGTTGGCCTGATTCAGAATTGTATAAAGGATGTATTCTCTTCTGTCCTTGTTAATGGTGAGATTACTGGTTTCTTTCCTAACTCTCAAGGTCTTAGACAAGGGGATCCACTCTCCCCTAGTCTGTTTATATTGGCTGAGGAGTATTTTATTAGATCTATAAAGTTTAAAGCCACTGAGCATCCTATGGTTAGGTAGACAAGGAGTGATTTGAATGTTGATTGTTTAGCTTTTGCTGATGATTTCATGGTTTTTACTACTGCTGATGCTGCTACAATGAAAGCTCTTAAAGACATTTTGGCTCATTATCAATTGGTCTCTGGTCATCAAATCAACAATGAGAAGTCTAAGCTTATTGTTTCAAGTAAAATTGATACTCAGAAACTCAGATGTATTAAAGAAATATGGCAGATCAGTCATACATGTTTGCCTTTTAATTATTTAGGTACAACTATTTCGAACAATACAAGAGTTGCTCACTTTGAATCTATTGTTTGTAAAGTCAGAAGCATGATCTTGGATTGGGATAAGCTTCATTTGTCTTTTGCTGGTCGTCTGCTGCTTATTCAGTCTGTTCTAATGGTTGTCCCCATTTATCATCTGCAGCATGCTTCTTTACCTGTTGGTGTCATCAGTAGGTTGGAAGTTCTTTTTAATAAGTTCATGTGGGGCAGTAATGATGATAAAATAAGTATTAGTTGGACTAGATGGAGAAATCTTTGTAAGCCATTTAAAGAAGGTGGCCTCAATGTCAACAGTTTGAAAGATATGCAGCATGTTTATGCATTGAAGAACTGGTTTAGCTTCAGGAGGCAGAGTTCTCTTTGGGCCAGGTTTATACTATCTATATACTGTAGAAATCAGATTCATCAAGTTCTGGCCATTTCTCCCTATAAAAGATCTAAAACATGGGCTTCTATTATGAATGTTAGGGATGAAGCTGAAAGTTTTATGTTCTGGTTGCCTGGTCAAGGTCATTTAAGTTTCTGGTATGATAGATGGTGCTCTGAAAGACCATTTATTAAATTTTTCACTGATAATGATAGAATAAACTTATGGGATACAGTGGATGTTCAGGTTAGTCAGTTCTGGTTGAATGGTTCGTGGGATTTAGATAGGGTCAGAACTATGGTGACCTCAACTGATATTGCCAATATAAAAAATGTTACTCTTTTGAATAAAAAAGATATTATGCTATGGTCTTTGTCTCAGAATGGTACTTTCAGTACTAAAGATACCTTGAATTATATTAGATCTAAAGGCAGTGTTTCAAAGCTTTATGATAAAACATGGAATTCTGTCTCTCCTAAAAAGTGTTCGTTTCTGCTCTGGAGGGTATTTCACAACTGGGCTCCAACAGATGAAGTCATGCAATCTAAGAATGTTCAGTTGGTATCGAAATGTGTTCATTGTGAAAGTGTTGAAACTACTCACCATGCTTTGGTTCAGTGTCAGCAGGTCTGGATTGTTTGGAAACACTTCAGTGATATCTTCAGAGTTCAAATTCAATCCTTCATGTCTATCTCCCACATTGTAATGAAACGGTACTGGTTTGCTCAGAAAGATTGTGATATTTTCACAATTCTTCCTGCAATTATAACATGGTGTATCTGGTCAGCAAGGAATAAGAAGAAAATGCAGGGTGTTTCTACTAGTTCTACTTCTATCATTAATCATGTGTTGTACATTCTATCTGGTCTTGATCGAAGTAAAGTTTTGAACAGAAAGCACTGGGGCAGATTTAGACGCGAAGCTTTGATTTTAGGCTGTGTCAATCATGTTAATACTGGATTTAAGGCTCTTCATTTGAAATGGAAGAACTCCAAACATGGGAGATACAAAATAAATATCGATGGGGCATGTACCTTTTCTGGTGAGTCTGCTGGAGGAGCTTTGGTTTGTGATAGTAATGGTGAAATTGTGATTGGTATTGGCTGTCTGTTTGGTAAAAGTTCACCTTTGATTGCAGAATGTAGAGCTTTGTTTGAAGGTCTGAAGCTTTGTAACAGGTTGCAGTTGAGACATGTTGATATTGAGATTGATTCTGCAATCTTGATTAATTTATTTCTCTTTGGTAATTCTCCGTGGTATCTTGATCCATTGTTAAGATGTTGCAGGAATCTTCTTAGATCTGAAATGGTGGTAAACCAGATTTTTAGAGAGCAAAACTTGGGTGTTGACTGGATTGCAAAGGAAGTTCTTGAGAAGAAATTGAATTTAGAGTTTGATAAGATCAATGCTCCATTGAAGTTGAGAGCAATTGTTTTCTTAGAAAGTATCAACCTGGGATATTTGCGTCTGAGAGATTAGGGTTGGTTTTTGGGGTTTTCTGAAGGTTGAAGATGAAGTTCTGTTCGCGCGATTTCATTAGGTTTTGATTTTGTGTAAAATTGCTTTGTAAGGCTTGTACTCTTCTTTTATTCAATAAAATCCCTTAGATAAAAAAAATGTTAGCTCTTCTCAAGATTAGCGACACTCGATGGTGCTTTGTTACCTCCCGATTGCTTCTTTCTGCCTCATCATCTTTTCTCACCCTGCTAATCCCTGATTTCATTAGCGGTGCTGTCTTCTACGTTCTCCAACTTCCCTTCTTTTGTTTCTCTGTTCTGATTCGGTAAAATCTGATGTAGATGTAGTAGTCTGCTAGGTTTTGACTAAGTCGATTCAGAGCATTGAAGTTTTTTTCGGTGGATCTCATTGTTTGTCTCGCTAATTGTTCCCGGCGACTCAGGTTTCACTCGTCTTGGCTCTAGATCTTTCAATTTGGGAGGTTTGACTCCATCTTGTGTTGTACGGTCACACATATATTTTGGTCCATGTCTCTGGATTAGACGATGTAATTCCAGTGCATTCAGTCTTTTTTGTTTCTCTTTGGGCCTTGATTTATCAGTTCTTTAAGAATTATTCTTGGAAATACTTTTGGGGGTCCTTGCGAATTTTGTTGCAGTAATGGTAAAGCTGAAGTCAGTTAAATTCATTACCAATGTTCTGGATTGGGTGTGTTTGACTAAGATCTGGAGCATCATGGTTTGAAGTTTGGGTTAGATGGATTCTACAAAAATGACATCAATCATCTTATTTGTATAACAATTTCACTCAATAATTAGGTCTGTATTGTATTTCAATTTCATTTGTAGTAGTTGTAGTTCGGTTGAAAAAAAAATGAAAGGGTTAAATATCAATTTGTATTCAGAACCACGTTTATTTATTTTTTAATATTTACAAAACATTATACTATCATTGGTATATGTCTAAATAATCCAAATTCATCTTTTTTCCTTCTGAAGGAACCCGCAGTCGCTACTCAATAAGTGCGCACAAGGTAAATCAGAAGGTAGACAACACAGGTGACAAACTCAGCCAAAAAATCGTTTCATAATCTTTGATCACAAACATGTCTTTTTCCACCAACTCGGCTACCTTTTTCGGAGCTAAATTCATCTATTATATTTTTATTAACACGAGTTAATAATCTGACTGCGTTTTACATGTTCAAATATTCAAAAAACTTTGTTATAGATCGGTTAGACTTATAAAAAAATATGATGATCTAACGCTACTTTTTATTTTATCGGAAATTTTGCCTTCACTACGCTTTCCTTCGTTAAAGATGTGACATAATCTAAATAGTTAAATATATTAAATACTCAAATATTTAAAAAATATTAAAATCTACACATAAATATCCAAATTGTTTTTTTTAATAATAGACAACAAAATCTAAATAGATAAATAAATTAAATATTAAATATAATTATAAAAGATTATTATCTCGATTATATATAGGAATATTTATTATCAAAAAAAATTTATAAATAAAAACTAAACAACCACTACTAAACCAGCTTATATAAATAAATTCAATTTTTTTTAATAACACTCTACTCAATTCGAATATATAAATAAATAAATAAATAAATAGAAGTCCAACTACCATTAATATTGTAATAAATTATTCATTATTTATTATTTATTATTATTATTATTATTATTCTATTTTATCTAATTCTCAGACTTTCTTACTTTACTCTAAATCTATTCATTGCTGTAACTGAATTCAGTTATTTAGAAATATCAATAACAACTAGCTAAATTCATCTATTATATTTAGTTATTAACACGAGTTAATAATCTGACTGCGTTTTACATGTTCAAATATTCAAAAAACATTGTTATAGATCGGTTAGACTTATAAAAAAATATGATGATCTAACGCTACTTTTTATTTTATCGGAAATTTTGCCTTCACTACGCTTTCCTTCGTTAAAGATGTGACATAATCTAAATAGTTAAATATATTAAATACTCAAATATTTAAAAAATATCAAAATCTACACATAAATATCCAAATTGTTTTTTTAATAATAGACAACAAAATCTAAATAGATAAATAAATTAAATATTAAATATAATTATAAAAGATTATTATCTCGATTATATATAAGAATATTTATTATCAAAACAAATTTATAAATAAAAACTAAACAACCACTACTAAACCAGCTTATATAAATAAATTCAATTTTTTTTAATAACACTCTACTCAATTCGAATATATAAATAAATAAATAAATAAATAAATAAATAAATAGAAGTCCAACTACCATTAATATTGTGATAAATTATTCATTATTTATTTATTATTATTATTATTATTATTATTATTATTCTATTTTATCTAATTCTCAGACTTTCTTACTTTACTCTAAATCTATTCATTGCTGTAACTGAATTCAGTTATTTAGAAATATCAATAACAACTAGCTAACTAGCTGTTTGTGGGAAATTATAGTTTTTCTTTCCAAATAAAATGAAAATAATTCAAAAATTCAGTTAGTTGATGTCAAATTCTAACACATGATTGATCTGTCTGTGGACAGGAAGATTGAAGTGAAGCATCCTAATTAATTTATTTTTATAATCTAAAGTTCGGCGGCCACAAAAAAATAATGCAGTACTTTCGACTGAGATTGAGCATTTGAATCAACAATTAAGAGAGGAACAAACTAAAAAATTCTATTCTTTTAGGCTTATATAATCAAATCTGTCATGTAGATCGTCGGTGGCGAGGAAACTAAGGATGTAATTTCGTAAATCTTGAAAGATTGTCTCAAAAAAAAGTCTGAAAAAGAAGAAACCATTCAAGAAAGCTTACAAGGGAGACATAAAGAACTCAGTTCTATCATATAGTAGAGACAGGCAGCGACGACAAGGTCCCAGGAATGTAAAAGGAAGTCAAACTCCTACTTCTAAGCATGATTAAAAAGAAGAGAGGAGCATAAAGCCTCTAGTGGAGGAAGAAAATGATACGATAATTCCACCATTTGTGAATATTGGGACACCACCAATTGTGGGGATACAACCGAGTTACCCCTCCCCCCACCAGGTTATATGCTTCCATCAGACTATCCTAAATACCTTAGATATCATCCAACCTATCACAAGAGCCGAATCATCCCACCGTGTATGCCTCAAAACGTCCAAAGAGTACTAGTAAGTTATCCTCCAGACCTTACACAAGAAAAGAAACAAAATGAAACATATGGCTGACTTTAGGGTATTTCAGAGTATCCACCAGGGTTCATCCATCCAGATCCGGGTTGTCAGCCACATAAATCAAGGTGAATACAAACTTGACGAACAAAAAGTAACAAGGACCAGGGTTCTAGCAGGCATATTCGTTCATGGATGGTCTAAGCGACTATTATGAGGATGCATGTGGTAATCCATAAGAAAAGTATTCAATGGCCCCTGAGGTATTATATCAAATCATGTCAATATATTATAATAACCACAACATGTGATGTTGTTATATGGAGTTGATGATCCAAATATCTACAGAAAAAGAGATCTGAAGCACCATATTGAGCAGATAACCAATGAGATATTGCTATATAAAGCTGATGATGAGATAAATGTCGAACTTTTTCTACAATCCTAAGAGGAACTGCAATGTAATGGTTCAACAATCTCTCGAAATAATGCATAAAAAATTACAAGATGCTTAAGACGACATTCATGAACTATTTTATAGGTTTTAAGAAAATCAAGAGAGATGAGGAGTACATAATAAATTGTAAGAATAGAGCTAATAAAAGTTTGAGGAATTACATCATGCATTTTGTTGAAACAAAATCCCAATTACAAGGTTTCCACGATTGATGGTCGTAACAACATTTATGCAAGGATTCTGATAGTATCAGATGCCTTAATGAAAAAGAAGGCACTGAACTTTGGAGATCTGTTAGCTCATACGGAACGATATTTCAAAGTGGATAAAGTTTTCATAACAAATAAAATATGAGATATCGACACTCCGACCAGATGTGATTCTATAAAAAAAACAAACATTGTAGAACAGATCAATACAAAATATGACACATCAAGAAATAATTGCATTTTAGTTTTTTCCACGCCAAGGTCTAGTTAGTACCAATGATACAAGGGAAATTCAAATAGCAGATACACGGAGTTGGCCACTAGCAGAACTTTATTAAAAAACTAAGGACACAATCAAGTACAATAGGTTTGGGAAGCTATACGGAGCAAAGAAGAAGATAAAAAATACCAATTGATGTAAGTTCCATGGTGACATAGTTATTTTTACTCGAGCTTATTTAAATTTGTAGGATCAAGTCCAGACCTTAGTTGATGAATGTACAAAATTTTATTTTTTTTGAAAAATAATCTAGATATATTTCCATAGAGTACGCATAACGTAACATGAGTCCCGAAAAATTTTATCTATCATGAGTTGAACATTAACAATAACTTTCAGGCTATAATATAAATATGAGAGCTTACTCTCAAGAGAATACATATGCGATTGTTGCTGAAATAGACAGATTGACGGTTGCAAGATACATGAAAGTCTCATTATCTAATATGGACAACTAATCATGTGTTGATCAAGAAGAAAAATATCAAGTGGGCGATGTGTGTAGACTTCACGGACTTAGAATATCATATCACAAGAATTTTTCCAACGACATATATTTTTCCAACTTGTAGATGCAACATCAAGAAACAAGATGTTATCCTTCATGGATTCTTTTGCAAGATACAAACAGATACAAATAAAAGAAGAGGTCCAGGAACACACAACATTCAATACCAAAAGAGGGCTACATTAGTATATAACAATGCCGTTTTGATTAAAAAATATTGGAGCAACCTATTAAATACCAATGAACAAGATCTTTGCAAGTCAAATAGACATAAACATACAAGTATATAATAATGACATATTGGTAACACAACTGCATGAAATATACCATATAGGATAACTAGCTGAGTTCGGCAACCTCAGACAAGTAAATCTTAAGTTAAACCCATAAAATGCACATTCAGAGTTTATCCAGAAAAGTTCTTAAAATACACGGTGAGCAAAGAAGAAATCAAAATAAATTCAATATGACTTGTTAATTCGATGACAATTGAGCCACCAAAGAACGTAAATAAAATCTAAATATTGAGAGTATAGCTAGAAACACTCAACATAATCTTATCAAGGTCCTAAAGATAATTCCAATTGTTTAATCAATGTATTGCAAAAAGCGGGAAAGTTACAATGGATTATAACATATCACGAGGCATTCAAAAAATAAAGAAGTTCTTGGCCTTCATAGGTACTAACAAAGCTTCAACCAGAAAATAATTCATACATGTACCTCACAATATCTGACTATGCAGTTAGTGCAGTTCAAAGAGGAAGGATAATATTCTAAAGCATTATACTATGTAAATAAATCTTTATTATCAGCTGAAACTAAGTACTTACAATTAGAGAAATTTTGGTTAGCTTTACTAGTTGCGACTAGGAAATTAAGACCATATTTTCAAGCACATACTATAAGTTTAAGAACCCCCCCCCCCCTCCCGATAAATATATTGCAAAATCCCCACGTCTCGGGCCCATGCATTGGCTGATAATTTAATATAGTTCATATCTGAGAGACCTTTCTCACTAAGCCATGAATCGAAATAAACTTGTGAAGTCAGACTTGATGGAAGAATTAATATTCAAGGCTCGAGAGCAGAAGTTCATCTCATATCTCCAACATGAGATATACTAAACCACTCCATCAAGTTTGGATTCCCAACATTTAAGAATGAAGTCGAGTATGAATTTGATATCGTATGACTTTAGCTACCAAATATTTATGGATCCATGGGGTTATAAGTCTTAAATGACTTCCAATTAGTGGTTAACCATATATGAGGACATGCGGTATATAAAAGGAGTATATAAACCAATACTTGAAAGATTTATAACGTTTGTTTTCTCAATTTGAGCATGTAGAATTTAAGCAAGTGTCTTACGAAAAACAATCAGTAGTTGATTACTCGTATCTTCAACAAGGACATTTTCAGCACCAGGTATAATACTCTAAGAAAAATATTCCATCATATTGCTGAACTATTTCTTCTCGGTGAACCATTTCTTCTCGATGCTAATAAATAAGGGAACAAAAATAAGAGTAAAGAACCCCATTAAGAAAATATTTGACATTAATAATGTTACCCAAATGAAAAATAGATGCACAAAAAATAAAAATATAGTCAACAAGATTCATGTGAATGTCAAACATACTGTATAAAAGAGGTCTAGTTAGACCATATTATTAAAAACTTTCTCAAGTCAATCCTGCTTTGGGTCAAGTTTTACGCTCTACCTTATGAGATCTGGTCGAAGAAATGACTAAGTCTCATCGGTAGTTTCCTTGGTATGCCCATATATGACGAGACCCATACATGTAATAAGGTTCGACTGAGTTCTACAAGAATTTGCATCGTTATGAACGCAAAAGACGAGTTCCGTGAATTTCTTGGAATCAAGTGTTTCTATAAGTCTATTTATCTCATTCTAGAATATAATATTTTTCTCCAACATGCAACAAGTGTAACATTTTGGTCTAAACAATTTGAAGTTGTCTCGCTCACTTCTCACCATCATATCATGTAAATATGCATGTTATGCCACGCCGCCTGGGTAAAGAACCAATGGTCTAAAATAATGATTGCAAGAGAGTATCCTCGAGTGGTAGTAACACACCTCATTTCCCGACTAAAACACCCTAATGATGGGCTTTGAAGATAATAAGGAGGGAGGCCTTAGCGAGGAGATTGATGTTACATGCCCATTAAGAGATGACATAGTCCTTGTAGAATTCAACGTCGACTCCCCATACGCCGATTAGGATGCAATTAAATTAAACTCGGCACTACCCATTCTATGATGCAAGTAATGGCTCCTGAAGTATCAACGTATCAAGAGACATCATGGTCCTCGACCACTAATTCTAAGTAATTCATGTTCCTTATTATGATTATTTCAACATAGAATATGCGTGGTCTCAATGACCCTATCCTCTAAAAATACATTACCGAATATGTTATTTTCTTATCACATAACCTTAATTATTTTGTTAGAAAATAAAGTACATGGAAATAAAGTAGATAATACTATGCGAACTATGTTTCCATTTTGGCACTTTAAAACAAACCATAACATGCACCCGTAATGTAGGATATAACTAACTTGGAATCCTAGTGTGTTTAGAGTTTTCATTATTAATATTTCCAATCATTTTATAGATTGTTCGATTACTTATATCTCTTCCAACACCTCAATTTATATCTTTGTTATTTAGAGTTTCAATTATTACTCTGGTCATATCCATATTCCTCTGTCGCTAATGCACTCCTTGGATTTCTCTTAGCGACTTTAATTTCATTCGTAAGATAGAGGACCAAACGGGATATTTGAACTTGTGGATCTTATCTATAAAGGATTCAATGATTATTGCTATAACCGTGAGCTCAACGGCCTAAGATCTACTGGCTTTCAATTGTCTTGGTATAACAAGCAACATAACAACCCCATCTCTTCCAGAATTGATCAGCTTCTTGTTAATAACCATTGAGATGAACTTTTTGCAGATTACGACTACCCCGTCACCTCTGGCCGTAATCTAATAATGGTATTCCGTAGTAATCTAAGTCACTTTGCTAAAAAAATCCTTTTTTTATTTGAATATGTTGCAATCTCACACCGAGTACCAGTCTATTGTCACCAATAACTTAAATCTTCTAATTGATGGTTTTGGCATGTCTATCGTCCCCGTTAAACTTAAACGTCTCCAAGTAGCACTGTTATGTCTTAATAAGAGAGATCTCAATAATATAAACAACTATATGGTCAAACTTTATTCCTTCAAGCTCATCACAGTCTGACAAGTGACCTTTTTAATCCTTCTCTCATCGAGACTGAAGTCGCCGCCTCCAAAAACTTTGTTTTCATTAACCGAACACAATATTCCTTCTACAAGAAGAAGTAAAAAATGGCTCAAGTTAGGAGACTGTAAATCCAAATTCTACTATAACAGTATAAAATTTGGTATAGTTAAAAACAAAATAGTATATATTAATGGCCCTCATGGGAATATCTGTATGTCCACCAAGGGTATTTCTGATATCTTCATTACTCACTTCACCAATCTCTTTGGTGTTAAGAACCCATCCCACCTACTCTGGCCTTTATAGTGTTAGACGTCTGATTACAACCAGACTAAAAAAACTCTCACAGATCTCATATGATTCACCCTTTTACCAAAATGATGAGATAAAAAAACCTTATTTAGTATTGACAATAATAAAGCACATGAGCGTGATCGTTACAACTCTAGTTTCTTTAAGTACTCTTAGGTCACAATTGGTGTTGAGCTTTGCAAAACGGTTGTTTCACTACAACTTTATGGACCCTTATTGGAACAAAACTCTCATTGCTTTTATCCTAAAATCGAAAAACCCTTCATCTCTTTCTGACTTCAGACCCGTTGCATGCTGCAATGTTATCTACAAATTTATCTCCAAAATATTCACCAATGTGATTAAAAAATAATTCTTCCCTCTCTGATTGACCCATCCAAATTAGTTTTATCTCAGACCGTAGTATTTAAGACAGCATTCGCCTTTTCTATGAGTTGTTCCAAGGTTACCACACTAATATGAAGGGTCCTCGAGCAACCCTTAAGATTAACCTTGTGAAAGACTTTGAATTTTTTTGATGACATCCCCTTCTGGAAGTATTCTATATCATCGAATTCCTCAACCAAATGATTTCTTGGATCATCCAACGTATTTCTATTCATTCTTACTCAATTTACATAAATGATAACTCATTTAGTTCCTTCTACGGTAAAAGAGGTCTCCGATAAAGGGAAAATCTACCCCTTCCTCTTTGTTCTCATCATGCAAGTACGTTCTAGTATCCTTAGAAAATCCAATTTTTTTTCAACTTCCATTGGAAATGCTATAGACTCTAAATCACCAACCTCTACTTTGCGGATGACTTAATGATTTTATATCGTGTCACCACTAATTCCATTAACCTGGTTAAATAAGGCCTTCAAAGATTTATCAACCCTGGGGCTCCACCTCAATCCCAACAAGAATCAAATTTTCCTTTCCATGTTATCTGACTCACCGTTCATGCCCTCATCATTTCCTTAAGTTTTGAGGATGGTACATTTCTATCTCGTTACTCATGCACTTTTTCTTATCATTTCTTGTCTCTCTTATAATAATTATTGGTTACTTTTCAGTGAACTCACCAGTTGTATCAACTCTTGGACCTCCAATAACCTATCTTATGCAGGTAGGCTTCAATTAATCAAGATTGTCCTTTTCGCCGGACAAGTTCATTGGTCTTCCGTATTTATCTTTCCAATTTGCGTCCATATAAATCGGGTTCAACATTTTATTTGTTTAAAATTACCTTTCCCTTGTCGAATGAAGGCCTTGGTATTCTTGACCTTAATCAAGCAATCAAGCGCAAACCCTCAAGCATTTTTTGTTCATTTTGAGGGATAATTATTCCTTAATTTGGTGTAACTGGGTTCTTACCAAAAAAGTAAAACATGATAACGTATGAAATTTACCTATTGAATCCTCATCTAGCTGGAGGTGGGGAAAAATTATTAACTTAATGATGACCTCACCTCCCTCTAGTATAACCTTTGTCTCTTCCTTAATTGTCTTGTTGACCGAGGTCGTAGGATTAAATGTTATGCTAGAATCTGTAGCAATAATATAGGTTTCTGATATCATCAAGAACGGTTCTTAGAACTAGCCTACTCAGCTCCGTTCTGGCCAGAAAGGTCTCATCAATCCCATTTGCATGAAATTTGTATTACCTGTCAATCTTCGCCATGCCTTTTTAGACATGTAGGATGTTAAAATGTAAATTTCTAACCAGAATAGTAACTCATTTACAATCAGTAGTACCTATCGTTTCATTCAGCTTTCAACACCTCAGGTTTCTTGGACCAATATTGTTTGAAATAAACATAACATTATCAGACACTCCTTGATTGTCTATCTTTCCATCGAGGGGAAACTCACTACCAAATAAAAACTTATCGCCTTGGATTACAACACACTCTTAGATTTTGTATTGTGAATAGCTTCTACCACCAATCACATCTTGGTGGATTGCCCCTTCACCCAACTCATTTGGGGGATCTCTTCCAAGTTCACCCCCGACCTTCGATTGGCCCTTCTGGCTGCATACTGCCAGCGTATTGACCTCTTCTTTTTACGACTTGGGGCATCTTTGACACACCGCTTTTTGCGCGGTGGTTTACCAAATATGTCATGAGAGGAATGCAAAGATATTTTTGGATTCTCCCTTATTGAGTTCGACAATCTCTTAACGTGTCGTCTCGGACCTATACTACATATTGCATGGCTCAAAAATCTCTTAGTCGTCCCAAACGTTATTATTTTTTTATTGTTTCTGTCTGTTATATAAAATCATCTTGATTGAATCTACCTAGTAAACTATCCGATTAGTGGGTCTAACTCACTGTTTTGTTACCCTTCCAATATCGTTTCTTCATAGTTCATCATTCCAACTATTATTTATTGTTATTATAGATTTGATTTCGTCTAGTATTCAATACGCAAGGTACATTTTTAAAATTTTGTATTTTATATACTCAAATAGATATAAGGATGAAATGATAAACAAATTTTTATTTTTATTTATTATTTAAAAAAATAGTGAAAAAATATTAATAAAAAGATGTTTTGAGGGAAATTGTTTCCCAAAATAACATTTAATATAAAAGTGGCAAGAGTAGACCGACATCAATATATTCTAGGCCCGAGAAACAAAAACATTATATCGCAAGATTGACTGTTTTGCTTAAAAATAATTAGAAAGGAAGAGAATTACAGTTGTTGAGGGACCACAAACAAGATGGAGATTTCCTCTATCTCGAAAGTATGGTGATCGGAGAACAAGAGCCACAGCATCATATTTCACTTGACGATTAAGCTCCAGTCATTCCCAAACCCACCTTAGCCGTTGGATTACTGAAACCACATGACTCTCTCTGCTGTATAGAGACATCGCAGGCGCCAAAATCCATTAATACTCATCGTCTTGTCTAACAAAAGAATCACACTTGGCACCATGACAAAACTAAAGGTAATAAATAACAAGAGGACTGTTACTCTATCTTATAGTTATGTTTTTAATTTATAGAGTCCGGCTAAAAACCGATTTTTTTATTTTTTTTATTATTTTGGTTGAAAAAAATAAAAGAAATTATAAGATGGTGGTTTAATAATTTATTTATTTATTAAGTATTATTTTAAATACATAAAATAAACTATTTTAAAAAAAAAACTATATAAAATCGGGTAGACTAACAAAGTTCAAGTAGGATATGAATTTTAAAATCCATACCAAATCATATCGACCATCTAATTAGTACGAAAATGGTTAAGTTATGTTAAAAGTTTCGTATTTTTTTTAATATATCTCGGAAGAAAATGACAAAATTCACCAAACACGAACCAATTCCACCAAAAAATTGGCTAGACCTTTGGTAAATTTAAACTTCAAAATATAGAACGTTATCTTACGATAAAAACAAGTTATGGACTAATTTTTAATATATTTTGTGTTGTTTGGTATTAATATGGTTTTTTGATTTTTTTCCCTAATTATGGATCAAGAAAATGAATCACTTAGTAGATGGATTAAGAGAATATGTTCTAAAAGGAAAAAAATTAACTAGTTGGATCTTCCATACCTTGTGGTTCGATAAAAGTTGACAAATTCAGGTTGATAAATTCTATAACTCTTGCTATAAATTTAAAATCAGGTGTCTTTTGTTTATCGGTAAATACAATAAAATTCTAAATTTTAAAATACAACTTTAAATTCAAAACTTGATCTAGATCCATATTTAAAAACCAGAATTATATTATAGTTTGGAAGGAGGATAGTTACTACGGTGCAAAACACCATGGACCATCTTTAATAGTTAGTTGATTTTGATGCGATACTTTACGAAATGTATTACCGTCTCGTATGGATGATGCTGATCTGTCTGTTGTTTCACATACCAAAAAAGATCTACAAGTAAGGTGGATTGCGTTAGAAGTACTAATTATGTATTATGTATTTACTCATTACATAGAGTTGATATAGTATTTAAGGTAATAATTTTCACGATAGTTTTAGTGAAGCCTAATTCAAAATAATTAACAACATGGTACTAAAAAGATAAAAATAATATTCGTAAGTACGAAAATAATTATTATGTTTGATCATATTAAGTACTTAAGTGTTATATAATTATTTTATGAGATCTTTTTTCACTTTTGGTTTAAGTGTGTCCTCATAATCTTCTTAATACTAAATGAAAATTGATGTTATCTTTTGGGTAAAACTCAATTATGAATCGAACAATAAACAACATATCAATAGACTAAAAAACAAAAAAACAATCATTTTAAGTAAATATTAAAAGAATTATGGTGTTCATCTACATACTTTATAACCTGATTTTTGTATACTCTCGCAAAAAAAGAATTCAATATTTTTTTCCAGTATACTTACTCGTCGCTCAAACTCAACTAACTTAGCATCCACGAGATTCCAAAAATTAATTTTTTCATTAAAAACTCAATTCACATAATACTGGTTAAACTGGTCATTCGTTAATAAAATATAACAAACCATTAATTAACATATAAAAATAATTTATTGAATAGTCTTAACAAAAAAACAATTAAAATCTAAACTTTTATTTATGGAAGTAAAAATTGTAAAAAATTAGCAATTTTATTGAACAATACTAACGACCAACCGGATATATTGTATTTATTCCAACTAAACTAAGAATTAGGGTTTAAAACCTCATTAGTATCAGTGAGAGTTATATCTTAAATCAACAATGAATCTAGAAGTTGCAAAAAATAGTATAAATAAAGTTGTGAAAACATATAAAAAAACGTGCAAACAAACATGTCCAATTTATTACAAGTCTACAAGTGAAAATCATTTCAAAATAAATTGCACAAACAGAAAACAAGTCATAACCAATTGTAAGTCCACGAGTTTTTAAAAAACAGTTTAAAAAAATAAGTTGCAAAAACAATCTAAAAAAACAAACATACAAATAATTATGTAAATATATGAGTTACAAAAAATAATTGAAAATAAACTTTTCAAAAATACAATAACCTGTCATAACCTAGTGCAAATCAAATACTTGAAAAAATAGTTTAAAATAAGTTAAGAACACAAAAAATACACAAAAATATCATAATTTAATACAAATCTATTACAAGAAATAGTTCAAAAAAGTTATAAAACATAACAAAACAAAACATAAACATGTTCAATCTATTGTAATTCTTTGAGTTGCAGACAATAGTCTTAGTATATATAAAAAAGATACATACATTAATTTATTGCAAATCAACAAGTTCCGAGAATTAATTCAAAATAAATTACGATAATATAAATAAATAAATACAGCACGATTTAAATTTAGTTGCGCGTCTTCTGAATTATAAAAATCAGTAAAAATTCATAAAAAAAAATCTAATTTCAAAGATATAACACATGGACTTGTGAAATAGCCGCCAACTAATACAAATAACTTAAATAAAAACTATGATTTAAAATAAATAAAAATTAAACATTTGAAAAAGTAATAATTTTTTTTTCACAAACTAGCGATGAAGAGAAAAAAATACTAAAACAAAAGATATATGAATAAAGTACGACAAATCGGTGAAATAGATGTTTAAAATAAAATATAAAAAAATATATATAAAAAATGTTTTACTTAGTAAAAAAATTATTTATTTATTTTTATAACAAAGCATCTAGTTTGGATACAATTTATTTGTGGTTATATGGTTAATAATCTAATATTATTAAATAATAAATATAATTAAAAATTGTTGCGTATTGAATAATTTAAGAGAAAAGTACTTAAAAATACCCACTCAACTATCTTATTACCCGGCGGTACCCGCTTTTAACATAGTGTTACTTAATACCCAGACTAATAAATTGGACAAAAATACCCTTCCACTATATATACCCATTTTTCAATTCCAACCCACTTTTTCGACCCTCCTATCACCCTAAACAAACGCAAAATTCTAATTTTAGAAACCACCAGAAAACAAACCGTTCGACTTCGTGATACTCTCTCTCTCTCTCAAACCCAGAAACCCTACAGCTTCTCACCGTTCGCACCTTCGTCACTATCGCACCGGTCAGCCTCTTTTACTCAGACAGACTACACACCTTCAAATCTCATTCGACAAAGTTGTCGTGAAGTCGTCTCTGAAAGCTTCAATCTCGTTCTCCGACCGGTGAAATTTAACAGGTATGCATTATCGTGGAAATTATACTTTTTTGCGTTTTTGACGAATTTGAACCAATTTTTTCTCTTAATTCACGATAGACGAGGCTGTTGATACTAAAATGAAGTATCTACTGACGATAGTTGCTCAGTTTATGGGTTTATAGTCGAAGCCATGGTATAATTTTAGTTGCATGTAATACTGATACTCTCCTGAGAAATATTATGTATGTTAGATCTGCATTAGGTAGTTCATTGTTGATTTTGGTGTTCGTTGCATAATTCCCAGATCCCTGCAACGTGCATGTAAAAAGTGCAACAGTTCACACCCTGATCACCCACAATGCAAGCAATTCGCAGCTCGATTGCATGTTTATACTTATTAACAAACAATTCGCAGCTTGAGCTACTTAATTCGCATCATAACATATCTCATTTCGCAGCTTGTCTGTGAATCCAATATTTATATGTATGCATTTCGCAGCTTGTGATGCGAATTTAGTTGTGACACTCCAACTGATTTGTATTTGTGCAGAAACTATGACAACAAAACCTAGCTACTACAGATCAGGGTTGGTGAGCCTTCTGAAGCTACTCAAAGACATGCGTATTACAAGGGCCCACATTGAAGCTGCAAGAAACACACCCTTCTAAACGCTTCTGAAAACGGAGTTCGAAATCCGTAATGAGGCAGAGCTGCCAAAGAAGAAATTCTACTCAATCATTCAGTATATAATCGAGCAATTCTCCGTGGATAGAGACGCCTTTAAGATTGGCAACAAGTATGTAAAGCTAACTGAGAACGATGTCAAGATCATATTCGGGTTGAGGCATGGCACCGAGAAAATCCAATTAACAAAAACCGGAGCTTTTCACAACAAGTATGCACCCGGCGAGGAGGACGAATCAAGGATGATGAAGAAATACTTCATGGGTAAAACTGGCAGGAAAGTAGCAGCTAGTAATACCAAAACAATAACAAATGCCATTATAAAGGTACGCCTAAAATGGACTTCATCTTTATAAAGCAAGATTCTGTACATTTCTAACATAGCATGTTGTCGTTGGTTTTACAGGAGGGTATAGCGAAGGCCATAAACGAAGGAGGGGAGCGTGAGTTGGAAGATGTTGTGAGGCTGTTGATACTGTTTTTGTGCTCCACACTATTCTACTCCGTATCTGGAGATATCCTGGGCTGGAGCACGGTTTATTACGTTGAAGACCTCAACAGAATAAATAATTATGACTGGGCTGGATCAATACTGTACAAGCTTCGACAGTCTATCAGGAGTTGCTTAGCAATAGAAAGAGCTGATAAAGTCGTCGGCTGCGTCGCCCTTGTAGTTGTAAGATTCATCTATTCAATATAAAAATTAGTTATGTACATAGCATCGTGTTGATAAAACCTGTCCCCATGCAGCCCTTCATCATGGAGCACACAACAATCGGCCACGAGATGGCGAAGCCAACATCGATACCAAGGTTTTTCAAATGGTTGGGGTTAGAGTGCCAAGCATCAACCATGACATATCTTATTCGAACACCCTTGCTGGATAGTGACCAGGTAACCGCTTTATATATGTATTGAACTGGGGGTGCATACAGTTCGCATCATATGATGCGAACTGCTTATAAAAATATATCAATCATTTCGCAGCCTGATATGAATTTTACTTCGCAGCTTCGTGTTCAACACAGTTCGCATCATATGTTTAATACTTAGTTCGCATCATATGGTTTACACTTAGTTCCCATCATATGTTTTACATATAGTTCGCATCATACTGTCCCATAATCATTTCGCAGCTTAGCATGCGAAATGTGATTCAAAACCACACAGTTCGCATCATATGATGCGAACTGCTTATAAAAAACAATTTGTTTGTCTACACCCTCATACTTTCGAAACAATTAATTTACTGTCATGTGCATCTGTTGGTAGGTTTTAGAAGGTCCATTACAGCTTACCGAGACTGAAATTGAAGCTTTCGGAGAAAGAGAAGATGATGAAGATGGTGAAGATGCAGAAGTAACGGTACCTACTTCACCGGAAGAAAGACCTAGGAAGAGGTCGAAAAGCACAGCATCAAAACCAAAACAAAGGAGACGAGCATCACAGAATGTAACAAATAAGGTGATGTCTCCCACACTCGAACACCCAACACCACCCGAGCTATCGATTCCACCACCAAGACTCCCCAAGAAAACAATTCCACCACAACCCAAAGGCAAATCCAGGCAAGAGCCCTCCGACACCGACACAACCAGTATGAGTGAAACGATCGGTGATTATTTATTCAAACGCAAAGACCCTAATCCCGATATTGCTGCTCAATCAAAGCGTTTGAAGACGTACGCCGACAAGAAGAAGTACGAGCGAAAAATAGAAAAACAGGCCAGAGAAGTAAGTATGACTTGAACCTTAAATAATCACTACAATCAACACTTAATATGTTTATAAAAAGTTTGATATCATTTTTGCAGCTGAAAGAATTGAAACGCAAGATAGCGGAACTTGAAGCACAACAACTCCACAATGCTATCTCTCTGCCAATCTGCCGTACTGAAAGCCCAATAAAGCAGGTACCAGCAGCACTTCCAGAGGGACAAAAATCCACTGATCAGCAAGCATCCGTTTCTAATGCTGATCAGCACACATTTCTTCCTGGAGTACTGCCGGAAGAAAGGGACGATGATGCCCACAATTCACCCATCATGGAGACACATACAGATGAGGTAGATAATGTAAGTAGATGATATGATGTTATCAAACAAATATCAGGTTGAGCTGCGAATTATGTAATAAACTGGTTGGTTATTACTGGTTGGTTATTCATTCCAAACGTTTCGCAGGTTGAGCTGCGAATTATGTAATAAACTGGTGGTTTGGTTATTACACAATTCGCATGCTGAGGTGCGAATTGTTAGGAATGAATAACATAGATATCAGGTCAGGATGCGAAATGTGATTACACAATGATTAACTTATGCTTAACCCTTCCACCCTTTTGTTTTTTTTATATTTTTGTATGAAATAGGAGACCGAAAGACAACAACAACACCAGCAGAAACAGCAAGACCAACAGCAACAACAGCAACAACAACAACAACACGAACAGCAACAACAACAACAACAGCACCAACAAGAAGAACACCCCCAACAACAACAACAAGAGCAACCACAACAACAGCAACAACAGCAACAACAACAACAACAGCAGCAACAAGAAGAAGAACACCCCCAGCAACAGCAACAAGAAGAAGAACAACAACAACACCCCTAACAACAGGAAAAACAGGAACAACAGCAACAACAGCAACAACAGCAACAACAGCAACAACAACAACAACAACACGAACAGCGACAACAACAACAACAGCACCAACAAGAAGAACACCCCCAGCAACAACAACACGAAGAACACCCCCAGCAACACCAGCAGCCACAGGTTCAACACGAAGACCGACAACAAGGACAACAAGAACAACAACAGCAGCAACAGATAACCTTGGCGAAGAGAGAAAGGCTAACTCAAGAGGTAGCACCTCAAGAGTCAGAACCTGTCCATCCCGGTGAGAAGACAGAACTACTCAGCCAGGAAGGACCATCCTTAGAAGACAAAACCACTTCTTCGGTGGAACCTCAAAGACCAATGGTGCTGTCAGCAAAGTCAGAATTGCTAAGCCAACGTCAAACTGTAGGCCCGGTAACAAATCAACTGCCAGCTCCAGTGTCCCACGATAACACAGTAGGTTTACCGAATGCTTTTGTTGATGGTATTTACACTCAAGTTTCACAGACATTTTTAAATGAAATTAATAATGTATATTACGATTCTATAATACAACGGTCTCTGGAGAACATGTCGGAGGATGACTTTAATGATTTATGCCAACACGATCCAGATCCTATGCCGAACAAGTCAACGGCAGTGGTTGTCGCTGACCGAGCGGTAAGGCCTACTTATAATGATTTCACATCATAACATAAGATTTGTGTCCAATGCTGATTGGGGTATTACAAACGAATATCAGGGTAGGATGCGAACTGTTCAGTGGAACCTCAAACAGTTCGCACCCTACCCTGATATATAATAATAAATTTATTTAACTGCTACCTTACAGTTCGTAGCCTAAGCTGCGAACTGTTTGGACTAGTTGCACTTATAAAACACTGCCTAAGTTTCAACTCTTGATTTTTGTTATTTACTAAGCTCGAGCCCAGTAAGGAGATAGAGGAGCCAAGTTTTGCGCTACTGACACAAACGCCGCCTCAAGTGGAAGAGGAAGAAGAAGAGTTCGTAATTACAATGCGGGAACCGCCAGTAGTAGAATACAGCGACTGGCCAAAGAAAACAAAAGTAACTGACCGTATCGATGTGGCACAATACCACAAAATACAGTTGGTTAAAGCCTACGAGAGCGACACCCCTGATCCAGTGGTATGGCAGTTACCGGAGTCCAAGTTTACATACAGAATCAGGGTGCAAGTGAGTGATGTCATGGCACTACCTTTAGAAATTGAGCTGGACGTAAAGGTATCCAATTGTCAACCAACTTTATTTTCAATGTTTCACATATGTATTCTATATTTAACATAAATCTACAACTCCTTTATTAGCTTATCGATGCTTGGATTCGAAAGATGCTTGAAGATGCAGACTACAAAGTTCCATGCACTAAAGCTAAAGGAGAGCATTACGACGCCATACTGATTTCGGGCATGACTGCGGTAAGTTTAGCTGACGTAAATTGAACAAAGTTCTCAGAAATGTTCTCACTTTAATATACTCTTGCTTGGATGCAGCATCAAATGAAAGCAGGGTGGCAAGTGGAAAATTTGGTGGACATGGCTTTTAGGAAGGGGCGCAAAGCAGCCAACATCATCATGGTTCCAGTGTGCACCGAGTCGAAGGACAATGTAAACCACTGGACGTTGCTCGTTATCGACGTCGACGGAAGGACAATTTCAAACTACAATTCGCTTCTGCCTAAGCTTCATGCCATAGACACCACCACAAGAACACCTGCACTACTGGTAAATATTCCAAACTATACACTTAAATCTGAACACATTTTAAGTATGCATGCTGCGAAATAAGATCTGGTATGCTGTGAATTGTGAGTAAACAAGATGTTTTTTCGCAGCCTGTCCATAACTCAATTCGCAGCCTATCTATGTTGGATACAATTCGCAGCCTGTCCACAACTCAATTCGCAGCCTATCAAGGCTGTCATACAATTCGCAACCTAAGATGCGAATTGTGTATGATTTATTGTAATATAATTTGCAGCCTGAGGATGCGAATTGTATGTCACCAACTGTTTTTGTTTTTGTGCATATTCCTAACACTAATTATTATACACAGATCAAATATTTGTTGGATATAGGATTCCTACCCAAATATACTATAGGGTGTAAGGTGAAAGTGGAAAGAGGCTTTCCACAACAAAAGAAAGGCAGCGTGGACTGTGGTGTCTTCGTCTGCAAATATGCAAGGGATATTATTGAGCATGGATCAGTCCAGAAAAAATACGATGCAGATATGGTGACTGCCTTAAGAGAAGAAATGTTCTATTACTTTTTAAATGACATAGACACCATCACATATGGTTGATTCGTGTATTGCTTGTAAATACATTAGTTGTTTGTAAATACATATGTCTGTTGTAAATTTTATTTTTGTTGTGCATACATAAACAAATTGTGATATATAATGAATATTCCTTATCTTATAGTTCGCATCATAACCTGATATATAATGATTTATTATGATCCTGGTATGTATGAACAGTTCGCAGCCAAACCTGTATGAATACTTCGCAGCCTAAATTATATCAAATAGTTCGCAGCCTAACCTGAGAGATGGTTATCACTACACACACAATTCGCAGCATGGTATACCAGCCTAAAACCAGTTCGCAGCCTGGTGCATAAATAAAATATCAAATAACATCATTCAAGAATACGAACAGGCTATGACGTATGCCTTGGTAAACGTTTTCTGCATTGAGCACGCAAAAAACAATCTAATCATGTCCAGAACCCATTAATTGCTGATTGAACATGGAGGCTATGTAATGATCACCTCCTTTCTCTATAAATAACACTAGAAAACCAGAGGCTATTTTTAAAACAAACTCTACATTTTAAACCATAGCTATTTTTTAACAAACTCATTTCCCTCGTCTCTTCGAATTCAAACAGTCATGTCTTTTTCCACCACCACAACCACCACCTCATACTCAAACTCTGGTTCACTCGGTTCTCTGGGTGACTCATGGTCATCCTTAACCGTTAACTGGAGTGATGAGTTGATCATGCCAGCAGCACCACCAAACAGCCCAGTATCTGTTTTTGGGTTAGACATATATGATGACTACTACTCAGCTGACTCTCAACCATTGGAAGTTGTTCCACAGCTTGCTGCTGAACCTCAGCCAGAACAGGTTCCAATGCTTCCTGCTGCACCTCAACCAGAAATGGTGCAACCTCAAACGGCAGAGGTTCAAAACAACAAAAGGAAGAGGGAAGACGAAGCTGGTCCATCGAGGACAAAATTTTTAAGCATGATAGACGTTGATGTTGGAGCTGAGGATAAAGTGGAGAAAGAGAAAGAGAAAGTCGAAGACAAAGAGGAGAAAGACAAAGATGATCAGCACAAAAAGGAGAAAAAGGAAACAGTTGGTGATGAATCCTCTACCAACTGCTAGAGTTGGTTTTTGTTTTTTGTTTTTTTGAAATGCAACTAACTAGCACCAGTAGCTTGTAGTGATATGTGTAAACAGTTGTTAGTTTCTGGATATATTTTGTAATCTTCCTTTTTGTAATCCAACTTGTAATCCTCCTTTTTGTAATCCAAATATATTACTCATTTTCAACCTTACTGAATATCCTGGTATTTTATTAAATAACAATTCGCAGCTTATCACATGACAAATATCAGGACTCCTAACTGAACTCCATTCGCATCACAATTATGGCCCTAATTCGCAGCCTATCATGCGAAACGTACGATATGATAAATGTTTGATATGATTTTACCCATGATTCGCACCCTGTTAAAATTTCACATAATTGTACATAATTCGCATGTAATCCTGAAAAAAGTTTGTAATCCAACTTGTAATCCTCTTTTTTGTAATCCAAATATATTTTATACATCATTCGCATGTTAACCTGCTATATTACTCATTTTCAACCTTACTGAATATCCTGGTATTTTATTAAATAACAATTCGCAGCTTATCACATGACAAATATCAGGACTCCTAATTGAACTCCATTCGCATCAAAATTCTGGCCCTAATTCGCAGCATATCATGCGAAACGTAAGATAAGATAAATGTTTGATATGATTTTACCAATGATTCACACCCTATTAAAATTTCACATAATTGTACATAATTCGCATGTAATCCTGATAGATGTTTGTAACAAATATTTATGCGTATTGTACATAATTCGCAGCACAGGATGCGAAATGATCACAACTCCAATAGTAGCAAATACAAAAACACAGGAATGTACAAATGTCTAGTTTGCTGTACAGAACAATAACTATGCTAAAAAAATAAATGTGCTTAAACTGGAACATCAAAAGTCCTCCAGTTATGGCCTGATTTCGAACATTGGCCACACCTTAACTTCTTGGTTGAGATTTCTCCTCTAGAAGGGATTCGCTTTTTCTTAGGCCTTCCGGAGCGTCTCTTAACGTTCGGAGGCAGAACTTCAACAAAAGAAGGATCGTTAGCGCTGGACCCTTCGCCGAAATCAGTTATAGCTGGTATGCTGAAAGAGTAACTTTCCTTGTAATTCTTAACCGTAAAGAAGGTATCTATTACAGTCAATGGATCTTGGTCGGTGTATTGTAATGCCGCTAGAGCATGAGCACATGGAAAACACTCTTGTTGCCATGATCCGCATGAACGTTTCAAATCCAACAGATTAACAACAGCCACAGGAGTCGAAAAGACTTCGAACATGGCGGAAGAGGACTTACGTACTACCCAACTTCGGCACATGTCAACATTCTGCTTTAGCTTCTTCTCGTACTCGGGAACCAAATTAGTACTCCAGCTGAGACCTTCTTCGTATCTCAATGAACCTTAGTCATAAGCAAGACTCTAATCCAATCAATAAACTCAACAATTGGTAAGCCGCAATATTTTTTAATCTGATTGTTAAACGATTCAGCTGCGGTAGAAGCCATAGAGCCGTATCGCTTCCCTTTTACGTAAGCCTGCGCATACTTTTCAGGGGGTAAATTTGCAAGAAAATCACTCATTCTCTCACCACCTTCACATAAAAAACCTGTTAGTATCTCTTTAAAAAGCTCTTGACTGGGAGCATAAGCAAGACGGTGGAAGAAACTCAACATCTTTTTTTTATACTCCCTGTTAGTATGTTCAAGTTTGGCTCTCAAATTCTGCATGAGATGGAAATAACAGTACGCATGATAGCAGTTTGGATACAAGACAGAAACAGCATTAACAATACCAGAATGACGGTCTGGCGATCCAGCAAATGTGGTTTCAAACACCCCAAAAACCACATCCAATTGTCCCAATCTTCAATGCTAACTACAGCAACAGCAACAGGGAATAGTCCTGGAAAAAGGCAGATCAAATAAACACTACAACAGTATGCAAACGTTTAAAAATTGTAAACAATTCGCATGCTGTTCTGGAACAATTCACAGCTTGTCATGCGAAATGTGTGTGACATTTTAATTGATCATGCAAACAGTTCGCAACTTGTTATGTGAATTCGCAGCTTGTGGAAACTTTAAATAATACCTAACTCAAGCTGCGATGTAAGTACAGTTTACTCAGCATAATACCTAATTCGCAGCCTCAACTGCGAAATGTGAGGATCACAACCCTGCTTAATTCGCATCACCTGCTGCGAATTACATCAGCATTTTCAAACAAAAACATCGTTCATTAACTATATAAATGTAACTAACCGTTGTTTCCGTCCTTTGCTACAGCAGTGAGCAATGTACCCTTGTACTTGCCATATAAGTGGGTTCCATCGACCAACAACATTGGACGGCATGAATGAAAACCACTAAAGGACGAACCGAATGCTACAAAACAGCGCTTGAATCGGTTTCCAGCTGACAACTCCAACTGGCAGTCTGAAGTAATATTCCGGCTCTTCAAGCGTTTGAAGTATCCGCTTAGTAAACTAAAAGAACTTGAACTATCTCCAAAAACTCCCCTCCTAGCCTTCTCTAAAGCATTCCATGACAAACGATAAGAGATATCAAGACCGTAATCTTGTTTGACAGTCGATTGTATGGTTTTGGCTGTCAACGAATGGCAGGTCCGGAGAGAATCCTGAATTTCCTCTGCAATCAAATCTGATGTCAAATGCCTGTGCCGCTTATGCTTATGCTTCTGGGAGAAAACAGGACTACAAGTATGGTACGGGAAATGCTTCTTTATCGTCATAAGGCCGGTGCTTGAGTCAATAGATGCATAAACCCTCCATTTGCACTCGCTTGTGAGCTTATTTTCACAATAAGCCGTGATCTTATTTGTTGTGTTGTGCAAGTATTTGAAAGAAAAACCATGCTCTAACGCAAACTTGCACAAGGATACCCTCAGACCGGCAGCACCTTCTTCAAAAGCTTGACCCACCCCTGTAATAGCATCAGCCCAACCAGCAGTAGCAAGTTGTTTTTTCCTCTGATCAGAATTAACTAAACCGTTACTACTCTCCCCGCTAACTATTTGATCAAGGGATGGTTCTCCCAAAACCAAGCTACGCTCTTTACGCTTACCACCAAAATCCTTACCACCAGAGCTCTTATCAACAGAACTTTTATTACCAGAACCCTTATCGAAGACATGTTGTTCTATGAGAAAACTAACCTGTTTTAAACGCTCCAAATCAAGATATAACACCAACCCAACAAAATCACTCTGGTTATTAAAGAAACAATTATTGTGATCCCCGCATGAGTAAGTAATTAGGTACTCACCTGTGGCAAGCTCCTCCCATGTGTTCTCTACATAAGCTTGGATACTTTCGAAGCTTTCAAACTCCGTGAAAGGCACAATTGCAGTTTGGTGACCATATTTAAAAATACAAACTCGTGATTTAGACATCTCTTAACCTGGACAATACAAGTTATTTGTTATTAGTCTCAAAAACTAGGTGCAAAATATTTACTACTGCATCAAACAATTCGCATCCTAAGGTGCGAATTGTGTATACCTACAGGCTACTATTCGCATCTTGTCCTGATATTTGTAGGTAATAAAGTCCTCATATTTGTTATTAGTCACAAAAACTGTGCAGATTATTTACTGCACCAATTCGCATCCTATCTTGCGAATTGTGTATATCTACATAGAGCTATTCGCATCCTGTCCTGATATTTCTATGTAACACCGATCCTGATATTTGTTTCGAAATACAATACTCTAACTGACCTAAAAACTCGTAATCTACACATTCAAGAGAAAACTAAAGCACTACCAAATTATATAACGAACTATATAACGAACAATATTAACTAAACAATAACAGATCACTATAACAAAAAAAACAGAGAAAAGCTCGAAATCAGGCAATGGCATCTAAAAACACCAGAATAGAACCTATTCCAACAGAGAAAACGAATAAAAAACTTCGAAATCGGTAGGTAATTACCTAAAAAGCTCGCAACACGATTACTTGTAAGCTATAAGATTCCAAAAAGCGACGATCAACTCTTGTACGTATAAAACAGAGGTTAGACAGGTCTAACACAACAACTTACATAAAGAAACAAACCTTTAGCAGCTTCCGATCACCGGAAAATGTGATTTCAACCCAGCTCGTGGTGGTTGGTAGGGTTAGGTGGTTAGAGCGGCTAACAAATTCAAATCTTCAAAAAGCTAGACAAAATAGAAAGAAAACAGAAAATAAGGTTTATATAGTGGGTTAAGGGTAGTTAGGGTATTAAAATAAAATTAGGTTGTAAGTGACAATAAAGTAGTTGAGATGAGTATTAAGTAACAATTGATCAAAACTTGGGTGGTAAGTGACAATTGAATAGTTGAGTGGGTACTTTAAGTACAATTTCCCATAATTTAATCATAAACAAATATATAAATTAATTGTTTAAAATTTCATATAAATAAACTGATTTTCTTTGTCAAAATAATATTAAATAGTTTTATGTTATTTTTTTACTTAGCTCGGTTCATAAATGAATTCGGAACGTTGAATTATATATATAGTGCTGCTTTATTTTAAGGTAAAAGAAGTTTAAAATGAATTAAAATACATGATAACTTGACAACTATAATTCTAAACTATGGCAAAACAAGTTGGTACATTTTATAAACTTAATGAAAAAGTGGATGTAAACTATCGGTGTCATTAGAGGTGTCTAATGGTTCAGGAACCACGGTTCAAAGCTGACAACCCGCTTAAGAACTGGCGGTCTACCTGCGAAACTGGCCCATTAGGACTGCAACCTGGCAGGACCGCAACCCGCCAGGACCGCAACCCGCCAGGACCGCATAAGGAGTAACCCGCCAGGACCGCAACCCGCCGAGACCGCAACCCGCCGAGACCGCAACCCGGCAGGACCGCGAAACCACGGTTTATTTGTAAGAAACCACGGTTTATTTGTAAAAAACCGGCGGTTTATTGGTAAATATTATGCTGATTTTATTTATTTTATAACCAAAATGTTATATTTAAAAAATATTGAGATTGAATATTATTATAGAATTATTATTACATTTTTGTTAATATTAATTTGTTTTGGTTATTAATATTTTAAGTGTTGTAATTATTATATAGTCTAAAATTTTAAATATTACTTATGTTATTATCATATTTTGAATATTATTATTATTATGTTTTTATATCTAATACAAAGCAAAACTATATCTTATCATGTTAAAATATTACAAATTCTATGGTTATAATTTTAATATTACATTTTGAATTTTATTATTGTGATTTGGTTTTGAATATTACAAGTGTTTGGTTTTATTTTTTAAACCAAAATCATATTTTATCATGCAAAAATATTACAAGTTATATTGTTATAATTTTAATATTACATTTTAAATTTTATTATTGTGATTTGGTTTTAAATATTACAAGTGTTATTTACTATTTTTAAGTTATATTGTTATAATTTTAATATGACATTTTGAATTTTATTATTGTGATTAGGTTTTAAATATTACAAGTGTTATTTATTATTTTTAAGTTATATTGTTATAATTTTAATATTATATTTTGAATTTTATTATTGTGATTTGGTTTTAAATATTACAAGTGTTATTTATTATTTTTAAGTTATATTGTTATAATTTTAATATTACATTTTGAATTTTATTATTGTGATTTGGTTTTAAATATTACAAGTGTTATTTATTATTTTTAAGTTATATTGTTGTAATTTTAAAATTACCTGTTGAATATTATTATTGTGATTTGGTTTTAAATATTACAAATGTTATTTATTATTTTTTAAACCAAAATCATATTTTATCATGGTAAAAGATTACAAGTTATATTAAAATATTTAATATTACAAATGCTAAAATATTACAAGTCATATTAAAATATTTAATATTACAAATGCTAAAATATTACAAGTCATATTAAAATATTTAATATTACAAATGCTAAGATATTACAAGTTATATTAAAATATTTAATATTACAATTGCTAAAATACATTTTTTAGTCTCTTGTCGCTAACCACTTTTTTAAGTCGCAAAACTTTCTCAACAGTAGCTGCAATTTGTAATGGATCTCCCAAAACTTGTCCTCGAGTCTCACGATTAACCTTACTTAACGCAGCAGCAATCAAATCGACCATCTTCGTCTTCGTACTAAGACTTTGTTTAGGAACAACGGTCTTACTCTTAGTCTTGGTTATAGTTGGGTGTTTGACACTTCGTGTCACCTTGTCGACCATTTTAGAACTAAAATTTGGTTTGGCGGTCTTACTAACAGTCGTACGTGTAGTACTAACAAGTTTGAAGTTTCGCCTCTCCTTATTAGAAATTTTCAAACTAAAATTTTGTTTGAGAGTCTTACTCATATTCGTAGGTTCAGTAGCACATTTGATGCGTCGTGTGATCGGATCCCTCTCGGGTGGAGGAGACATCATAAAAGAAGAAAATTCCGAAAAATCAGTTTTCGGAGTTGCTTGTCCTAACCTGTTGTTGAAGCCACAAGACGGCATTGGAAATAGGAAATGAGAACAAATAATAACTAATACAAACTAATAACAATTTTTTTTCGAAAAAAAAATCTAACTATTTCGAAAACAGAAGTACGATATGTAAAATACAAAAGTTAAGCTTAATAACAAAATCTAGAACAAGTTGAGAGATTTAGAGAGTTTATAGTAGATTTAGAGAGTGTGTGAGGTTGGAGTTGGGGTCTCCTCTATATATAGGGGAGACCCATATTTTTTTTTTTGAAAAAACCGATTTTTTTTTTTCGTCCGGACCATCCGGATGGGCGTCCGGATGGTCCGGGCAGACGGTCCGGGGCATCCGGACGGTTTCGCCCGGACGCCCGGACAGGAAAATCGGACCATCCGGATATCGATCCGGATGGTCCGGTTGGAACCGGGGCATCCGGACGGTGCATCCGGATGCCCCGGTTCATCCAACGGCTAGTTCGTTTGAACTAGCCGTTCGCGCGGACCATCCGGATGGTTGGCCGGATGGTCCGCTTGATGACGTCACGGATGACGTCAGCAATCTGTGACTGATTTTTTAAAAAAAAAAATATTTTTTTTATAAAAAATTTAATTTTTTTTAAAATGTAAGCATTTTAAACTATTAAAAATAATCAAAACTTTATATATAGGATTTCGCGCACTAATATTTTAAAAAAAAAATTAAAAAAATTATTTAAATAGGAAATTCGAACTATTATTTAAAAAAAAAATAAAAATCTATAAATAAATTTTTCGAACTATTAGTTTTTAAATAATTTTAGTACTTTTATGAAAAAAATATATATTAAATTCTCTAGATTAATGAAAGAAATTTTATATTATAAACCCTTCTTTTTTTTCTAGTTTATTGAAATAAATTTTATATTATTAGCAAGTTAATTTGGAACATAATAGATAGTTTATATTGTTGTTGATGTTAATCTCCTAAATAAATATATTTAATTAATTATATTTAATTATGCCATCATAATATAATTTCTTTTTAGGAACCAAATTACAGATAGTTAATTGAAACACATTTGGTATTTTTGAATTTATTTCACAATCAAATTACATGTGTTTATGCAATTGGAACATAATCCAAATTTATACAATTTTTAAAACTTTAAATTTATACTTCAAAAATTAAATACTTCAAATATTAAATTTATACTTCAAATGTTGTAAATTTGTAATCAAAATACAATTAGATGTACTTATTTTATTTAATATCTACATAATATTAAATAAAATATCTTAAATACATAAATATAATTAGAAAAGAAAACGTATCAAAATCAAATTACAATTATTTTTTAAGAATGTAATTGATGATTATAAAATTTCGATTAAAATGATAACATATTTAAATTAAAATACATGAAATAGAATAATTAACTCAATTATTGAAATTAGATTCAATTAAACACTTACAAATTAATTTTAAATAACATTATAATATATTCTGATAAACGGTTCTTAAATGGTTAAATGGTTTGGCTGATGGTTTGAACTGATAAACGGCTCTTAAATGGTTCGTGTGGTGGTTTGAACTGGCGGTTTAACTGTGAAACTGGCCCATTACGACTGCAACCTGGCAGGACCGCCAGACCGTCAGGACCGCATAAGAGCAACCCGCCGAGACCGCAACCCGCCGAGACCGCAACCCGCCGAGACCGCAACCCGCCGAGACTGCAACCCGTGGTTCAGACTTAAACGGTGCTGGTTGGTGCTGGTTCAAACCGTTTGACACCTCTAGGTGTCATTATGAATATAATGAACGGCTCCTACCCTCGTACAAACAACTGATTTAACTATTGTACTTATAAGTTCATTCTATTTAGATATTTAAAATAAAGATAAGGTGCCAATAATTGTTAGTGTTAAAATTTATCGATAATTATTTTATTTAAGTTTAAAAATTTATTACATAAGAGTATTTTTAAAACCAAAAAAACGATTCTGAAATGGATAACCGACTTGGTAGAGTAAAATATGTTTGTAACTAAAAGTCATGAGTTCGAGTTTCTTTGTAAATGTTTTTTTCGTTGAGTTTGTTATTTTGTGTGATTTACAAGTCCATCTACAAACACTTTCTTGACTGAGCCTGTCACTTTATGTAGTTTACGTTCTTGCGTGGTTTGCAGGTTATTGCTTCAGATTGAGGGTATACTCTGTAGTTTACATTCTTGCGTGGTTTGCAGTTATTGCCTCAGATTGAGAGTTTACTCTGTGCGCACTCGTTGAGTAGCGCTTGCGGGTTCCCTCCGGGAAAAAAACACACACACACAAACATGTACATACTTGAAAATTAGTTATTTTTAATTTTGAAAATTTTATATTTTTTTACATTTTAATTCAAAAAATTTAAAAAATACATATATTTTTTATTTTTAAAAACAAACAAAACAAAATCAATCAGTGATATTTTTGGAGTTCTTTTTTTTTCGCAATCAAATTATATGTAATTCCGCAACTTAATATTTAATGTAAAGAACGTCTACTCGAAAATAACAGATTTAATAAAAATCATGTTATAAAATTATTTTTATTAAGTATTAAAAATGTGATTGAATGAAAAATATTTTTAGTTATTTATAAACGTAATTGATTAATTAAATATAAATAGGTGGATATAAAAAAATCCATACAATTTCAAAATTTATAAGAATCTAAATCAATACAAACCAATCTTATTATGTTGAAATTTTTAAAATTCAATTCAAACAACTTTTCTTATTAAATGAGTAAACACATTAACCACTAAAACTTTTCCTTTAAAAATCAAACTATGGACAAAATAAACAAGATAACTAGGCATATTCAAACTATAACGTCTTTGAAAATGTATTTTTATTTTCATTTATTTAAACTTTAGATATGAAAATGTATACCATAAAAAAACATATTTCGCCCGATTACTAGCAATAATATGATAAGTTTAGCAAAGAAGATGAAACATATACAAAAAAAATAGGGAAGAAGATGGCTAGCGTGGAAAAACGCGTAGTTCACCAAAAAAATATGTATCATTAAATACTAAAAAACATTCCACTGTAAATGTGAAAAAACACATATTTCACATGATTACTAGCAAATATAATGTGAGAATGTGCTATAGGTAAGCTGTGAAGCATAATATATATACATTAGGTAACATAGTGTCAGTACGTTACGAAACGTAGTATATATATATATATATATATATATATATATATATATATATATATATTAGTTTACGAGGTTATACAAATCATTATTACTCATATTTGGCAAACAAATTTATCAAAGCTCTATGTTTTTTAAATATATTGGAGTATATGGTGCAATTGACTTTCAAAATCTCAAACACTTACAAAGAATATGCTTCACAGTTTATTTATCCCACGTTTTGCACAATCGAATGAATTCGAAAGGTCTTGGAGAAATCGTGTACGAATTTTGCCCGAATTTGACATGTAAAATTAAAAAAATCATTCGTTCATAACAAATTTCAAATACTAAGCTAATACATTGGTTTTTTCTTATTTCGTTTGTTATCATTATGTTATAGTAGAAACATGTGGTAAAATATTAACATTAGAAGATTAACCTCATCATTGTGTAGCCTAGTCAACTAATACTCTAACCTCCGTGAGATTATGTTTCTATGATATATTCAATTTCATATTAAATTCCAACTTGGAGAATGCTTCTAACATCTGTAAGGTAGACAATAACCATAAAAAATAGGTTAAATAAAAAAATAGTGCTTATTATATAATTACAAATATACAATTACATGAAACGACATAGCACTCTAAATGATGTTTCTGATATCATAATAGATATTTTTATACACACTTGGTGAGTATATATTTGTTAGGATATTTCCTCTAGTGCTTATGATGTATAATTCGTATAAAATGGTTAGATATGGGATGTTATTGTTCAAACTAATAAGTATTACCACTACTAATATGATGTTTTATGTTGGATTCTCATTCATGGCAAAGAAGAAGCAAGATAAATACGAACGAATGTTGGGATGTTTAAAACGACTATAGAAGAAAACGAATGTGATTTGCATTATGTTATACTAACCGGTAATGAGCTCGCTTTGATAAATAATATATAAAAACTTTATACGGTCGCGACTCATATATTATGCTAATATTATATCAACAAGAACTTACTTTATACCTTAAAAATTATGCAAAGATGATAAAGAGTTTAAAAAGTTTATGAGACTTGGAACGAGATGGTTAGGTCTACCACCGCTTTTGACATGAACATAAAGTAACTTAAAATGCAAAGTTCATTTAAATTAAAAAAAAAAGGTCGATTACATGTTGGAATCATGGATTACACCTTGTAGAGAGAAGTTTGTATATGAATATAGAAACCAGTTCATGGAAACAAAAAATTTAGGTTTTGTGAAATGCATAATAGTGAAACATGTTATATTCTAGTTGCGTAATATAATAGATTTTATGAAATGCATAATAACAAAAAATGATCTATTTAAGCTGTGAAATATAGTACAATAGATTTTACAAAATACATAATAATGAAATATAATATATTGTAGTTGCGAAATATGTTATATTAAAGGTGGATAACATATGTTTTCAAGGTGGAAAACACACAATGTAGCCTAAAGCGTTTAATTGGGTCAAATCAATTGCATTTTGATTTTTTTGGGGAAAAAGTCATCGGTTTTTTTACGATGCAACATTCAACTATAAAACAATCCTTGGAAAGAGGCTGATGTTATGTCGTACATGTGTATCAATTGGAATATTTTTTAGTTGCATGAGTTAAATTCGCAAGCCACTTAGGAGATATTATTGCATAATTATAATTTTGCCAAAGTAGTCGTAACTGAACTACCTATACGTGATTGTGTAAGTCGAACAACACACGGGTACCATGTACCCATAAACTTGCTATAATTTGGCATGATGGTGGGTATGTTCATTTTCATTTTATTAGAGAAAAATTGGAAAAAAACTATACATCGTGCCTCGCACTAAGCTTAGATGAGAAGAAGATGTTATCATTGACTAGGCATTAGGAAATTTAAAAGTATATCATTGGCTAATAACATTTACGTGAATATTGGATCTTTTAACACTCTTATGTATGAGCCTCAAGAGATGGTTAGTACACGAGGTCGTACTCTCGGTCAGAGTTGTGGTAGAGGAAAATGGATCTTTATTATCTTAAACATGATAAACAAGAATAAACCAATGCTAGAATACTTGGAATACCCGTCTAAACTTTTGGTAGAATCCTTACAATGACGACTGAAAAAAAACATATTAGTTTTGCTGGAAAACCATCAACTACGATACGATTGTGAGTCATATTTTAAAACTAGGGCATCGCTGGTGGTAGTGAATATCGGTTGCACTCAGTTTATCGATTGATTAGAACCAATAGTATTTTACAAGTTGCACATACCACCGTACATGCATCCTTATATTACTAAGGTGTCTAATGTTTATTCTGATACACATAACAGATAGAGAGCCTGTAATAATTTGTGTGTTTGAAATAAAGTGGTTGTTGTGATGTTAAAGAGAAACTTAGCTTCGAAGTTACAAAATGATAGAGAGATCTAATTACAAATTTATTATAGCAAATTTATAATTGATAATGAAGTAACACGTATGATACATGCTTGACTAGAATATTGGATGATTTTACTGTCTTACGGGCTACTTGCTGCCTTAATTTACAGTTTATATTGTATTGTTACCCAAAAATAGGGTGTACTTCATGTTTAATGCTCAACAAAGTACCCCATACGGCTGGACAAACGAAAAAGTTCAAACTTGATTTCGTAAATAAATATTATTTCATTCATGTGTATATATATATATATATATATTTGTTATTCAATATTTATTTTATTATTCAATTTTTTATTTTTTATTTATCTTAACCATTAACGATTTTATAGGTTGAAGCGTGTTTTAGTGGATATTTAAACAGATATAGATACCCTAAGGTATAGTTGGAATAAGGACGAAGCATTAGGTTGGACATTACCAGTGTTCGATATAATTGCGACATTCTGACAACTTCTATCTCAAACGATTGATTGTTTGTGAAATCTAGTATTCTTAAATCGCGAGATATGGTTTCTTTTTTATATATTGCGAAACCTTGTTTACTTATGTTAATTTTTCAATGATTGTATACTCAACATTTGGAAAACATAATATATCGCATAACATATTTGTAAAACATGTTTTATATGAATTTTATGAATCTAATTGTTCATATATTCGATTTATGAAACATGGTTCATTACATAATTCTAAAATCTAAGGTACTGAATATTTATTCTGAAACATGATCTATAACCTATATTTAAACCAAAAGCCTGATTATACTACCGCCTCAAAAAATAATTCTTTAACTGTAAAACATAAATTTATCAGTGTCTCGCGAATTCTATATTGTGATTCTCTTTCAATATTTTTATATATAAAGGCTCTCTATTAGTAGTTCCTCTCCAAATTATGATCCTCTCTTTTGAATAGTAATACATTCAACCACATATGCATTTCGTATTTCAAAATTATAAAGATGGTGATACTGGTCAATATATTTAACCCTTCCACAAATAAATATTATACTTCAACCGTAGTTCCGTAAAATACAACTAGTTAAGAAAGGTCATCTTATTCGTATTAGATAATTAATAAAAATTTACGGGTTAAATATTAATAACTAGAAAAATTTGGTCAACCTTTGGCATGATTTCACTAATTTTTACTCTTTAGCCTCTATTTTTTAAGTTGTCCAATGTACACATGGATATTGTTTTTTCTAGTTGTTATATCGCATACAAATTTTGGTTGAAATATAATTTTTGTACATACAATATCCATCGCCAAATATTATTTTCCAAGTTGTTTATGTTTACAACTTTACTCACTGTCTTGTTTCTTAAATCTGATTACATAATATTTCGCAATTTTAGTAAAAAATTTAGGTTTGCAAGCTTGATTATATTGATGCCCGAAACCACAATGGATAATGTAAACCCCAATATGTATCCTTCAACATCAAAGTAAAATTTTTATTTATTTTTACATCTTATAAAATTAGATTGACGAATTTGTGATATATAGAAAAATATTATTCAATTACAAAACATAGTGTAGTGCATTTTAATTTGCACAATATGTTATATTCACAATTTACAAAACATTATTTACTCAAATAACTTAACAATATATATTCCATTCACCATTTTTGAAACCTTACTAGACTCAAATAACTCTATGAAACATATTGTATTCAACATTTGCCAAACCGTATTGTACTCATATATCTTTACAATACATATTGTATTTAGAATTTGCGAAACCTAGCCGCGTAACCTATTATACTCATACAACATATTGCATTTGCACATACAATACCACTTGCAAAATATTATATATGTAATTTCAAAGTCATATTTTACTCGATGTTTGCAAAGTACGGTGTAAAATAATTTGTGAAACACTAATTGTCTCTGATTAGAAAAAAATTACTTTCTTAAATTTCAAAATCTAGCTTAAAATCTGATTTCGCCACCTCATAGTGAAATTAGTCTTTAATTACAAATCTTACATTCGTAATGCGCTGACTAATTTTTTTTATTCTCTATTAGTATATTTTATTTATCCATGGTGATTATGGATGAAGAAGAGCATTTGAAAATAATTCATACATACTTCCTAGATATAATACAAAGAAGTAAATAAAATATATATTTCACTCAAATAACCAAAAACTAGCTAAATGTAAAAGAATTTAACTAATATTTTGGAACATATGGTGTGCTTACGTATTGTAATTGCATGTACTTGCTATGCTTATACTAGATGCATTATTTATCTTATTCTTCTTTACTTAAAGAGACATGATGACAACAATAACAGTTCACTACACTAAAAAATTGAAAAATCAACATCTATCATTGGACTAAGCGATAAGGCAAACACTGGTAAATTCTATGAAGAACTATTTATCCGACAACTCCTTCAAACCGTAAGATGTAACGAAATGATAGTTTTTAATAACTCATCTTTTTTATTACTATACATTGAGTGCTTTTATAAAATTTTGTTATTGATTGTTTACAATTTTTAAGGACATCCATTTCTTCTAGATTGCATAAAAATAACAACGAAGCCATTTGATACTAACTTAATATCACATTGTTTAAAGTGATTTGTACTAAAAGGTCGTATGTATGTTAGAAACTTTGTTTTACAAGTTATGTACCTTTAATTTTTCAAGTATATGATGTTAACATGTTTCACAAATCGAGTTCATCTAGTTATACAACATATTATCAAGTATATGTTTCAAAAATTATTTATCTTTTGACAAATTGTTGTTGATATTACGTTTCAAAAATAAGTTTCCTCTAACTATATCGCTAGCTATTTACCTCTAATTTTATAAATGTTTGATAATATCATTTTTCACTAGTTTGATTATATCTAATTTTATAAATAATTGGTAATATTTTTTTATTCATAAGCTTGTGATTTGCAAGTTTATATATCCGTATTTGCAATTTATATACAAATTAAATGTTTGCATGTTATGCTCACTCTTAATATTTTATGAGTACTACTAAATGAAAATTTTGTGAATGAGTGTCACTTTAATTTCATAAATGGTGAAATAGTAAGGTTTCACACGTAAGGTTATGGCATGGTTCCTTATGTTTTGCAAAAATATAGTTTATAAATTTATTTTTTATAGGAAAACCAATAGTTTGTAGACAAAATTTCAGATGAAGAGGATTTACAAAAAGAAAATTCGCTTCCAATTTGAGATAAAATCCACACTATGGATAAGATATATATTTCATAAGATCTAGTAAATTTATATCTCACAATTAAGTGTTAGTCCGATTTTATAATATGGTCGACTATCAAGGTTTCAAACACAAGGTTATGACATTTTTTATATATTTTGTAAAAGAATAATTTACAAAGCTATTTTTAACACGAAAACAAAATACTTGCTGAAAAACGGGAAATATATAAGGAAAGTGAGTTGCAAGTTGAAGATAAGATTCATGCAGTAGACGAGGTACATAATTTATGAGATTAGAAGATGTACGTTTCATATAAAGCAAATTTACATATCACAAATCAGTCTTAGTCGGGTTCTGTAAATGGTAAGTTGGGAAAGTTCTACAACCATTTTTAACACGAAAACAAAATACTTGCTAAAATCGGGAAATATATAAGGAAAGTGAGTTGCAAGTTGAAGATAAGATCGATAAAGTAGATGAGGTACATAATTTATGAGATTAGAAAATGTACGTTTCATATGAAGCAAATTTACATATAAAAAATCAGTCTTAGTCGGGTTTTGTAAATGGTCATTTGGGAAAGTTCTAAAAATTCTCATTTAACAAGGTTTCACAAATCATTTTAGGCATACGTCCACATGTTTCACAAAAATATAATTTGCAAAGGATTTTTTGTTACACGAAAACCAACAAGTTATTGATCAAATATAAAAAAATAAGTAATAACATAATAATAGCAAACAACCGGTCGATGATAAGGTCCAAATCATGTATGAGTTATATACTTAATGAAGATCTATCATACGTACGTACGCAAGTCAAATTTAATTGGTGTTCACAAATGGTTATTTAACAATGTTTCACAAGCCTTTTTTATACATATTTTCATATGTTTCGTAAAAGTATAACTCGTGAAGTTTATAGGCAAACCCACAGCTTGAGGACAATAATGCAATGAGCCGGTAATTATGTATAAGGAAAGATTATGGATGGGGTACATAGTTTAATTGATTCATTACATGTAAATTTCGCAAGTTAGTTTTCGTTGGGTTTCACACATGGTCATTTAGCTAGATTACATAATTCATGTTTATGAATATTTCCATATTTTTTTCAAAAGTATAGTTCTTTAAAAGTTTTGTTTTTGGCGAGAAAACCCACAACTTTTGTCTGAACTGCAAAAAATAGAGAGATAGTAAAGAAAAACGAGACACTAATCAGGGATAAAGGCTAGATCGTAGATGTGGTACATACTTAATGAAAGACTTAACATAAGTTAGTTCACAGATACCCGATACAAATGACCTTACATCATCTATTTTTTAAAGAGGAGCACATACTTAGGTTTGACATACATGCTATTTTTGTCAAAAAATATATTACATCTGAACAAAATCAACAAATATACATGTGTCGCGTGGTTCATGTCTTCATTGGTAAGTCATGGTATCAAGGATGCTAAACGTCGTGCAAAGATAATTCAAACTGATTTTAAAATATTTATATTTACGGTAATCTCACATAATTTTTCATACTTGAGACCTAACATATTGCTAACTCGAGTATCAAGCTCCGTGTTGGGGATACTTTCCAAACTTTTATAACATTACCGATGACCATCAACCCAATAATAATATACATATTATTTAACGTAATGGTCATTTCATCAAATAAAAAATAAAATGTATTGGTAATTTGATGCACCTTTCTCTAAACATCTTAGTAATGGTAGATTTCACACTAAAATTAGCTAAATGGTCGTTAAGCCTTCCAAATGACTTTGCATCCAAATAGGCATGTATTTCCTTTTTATGTATGATACTCCAAAATCTCAAGCTGGTATAATGAGTGTATAAGCCTATGTTTCTCTTACATGATATAAGAAAATGTTACATTATATTTTAAAAGTTTAATATATCACATTGTGTAACTTATTATACAACGTTTTGCAACATTATATTTTGTAAGAATAAATATTTCTATGTTTAGTAAATTTGAGGCACCAAGTTTAATATACGATGTTTTGCAAATAACATTTTGCACCATGTTTCACAACATGATGTCGTAAAGATAAATTTGTTATGTTTTATATGAATATATAAATAAATATAAAATGACATGTTTTACTGGTGTAATATATTATGTTTTACAAATGTAAAATTCAACTTTAGTATTACTTCAAATTTCATACTTGGTAGGTCGTATGTGTGTTACAACTTGGAAATAATAGAGTTATTAGATTAAGAGAGAGAGCTTTATTTTTTAGACGTTCTTACGTCGTGGTCAGGAAACTGAGCCTTTGTATCTTGGAGTGACATGTGCGGTTTTCCCATGTTTGGGTCGTGATTGGTGTATTTGTAAAATTTAGTATACCGATATTACAGAAAATGGTATATTCGTAACACACATGTCATCTACATTTCATAATTCAAATACATTATGTTTCGCAACTACAATACGTTATATTCCGCGAACAACTTTATATCACTCGAACCTTGATTTATGAAACATGGTTAACACTTGGTACGTGGATTTCTCCAAAATTAACTATATTAATTATTTGCCACATGTACTTTTTACAATTTATGTTATAACTATAAATCAATAAAGCATATTGCACATGTATGTCAAAATTCATCTTATTCACTAGTGTCTTGGCGCAAAAAATACAAACTTTTATATATATTTTATAAGATTCTAGCATGTTTTCACGATCAAAATAGTTCTAAAATTTATTTTCAACACTCAAAAACGTTAATCTACTTTGAAAGTTATCCGAAAACAAATCCAAATCCAATTTAGAGTAATCTGTATAAATTATTTAATTATTAGTTAAAAAGACAAAAAATAAAAAAATTCAAAATAAGTTATTTTCGTATTAAAAGTTAGAGATTGATATTTTTTTAAATACAAGTTTTCAACGTTGATTTAAATTCGTTTATAAAAATATTTAAAACGAGTTTATATATTTTTAAATATTATTAAAACTAGTAAATTTATATAGGTGATTTTGTGTAAAAATATATTAATTTGATTACAATAATTAGTGATTTTTTTTTAATGAAAGGACAATTTTTAAGAAAGAAATTGGTCCCAAAAACACATACAGTGACATAACCACAGCAAACCACATTCTTCCAGTTCTTCTGTACAAAGCCGGCCATACAACAGGTAAGCCAGTATAATACTATACGGGTTTACCACTTAAACGGTACAAAAATTATTGAGATAGTAGATGACTACAAAAATCATGTACAAATTTCATGGGTGTCCGGGACCAGCAGCCAGCTAAGGCAACTCGGAAAACAGTGTCTTGTCTTGTCTTTGTAACCCCAAATGTGGGAGACTCTAAATTTCATTTTGGAGAGACACTCAATCAATTAAATTGTGTGTTCATACATATATTTTTAGGTTTCATGTACTACAATTTTATAAACAATTTCGTATATATATAATTCTGAAATAAAATATCGAATATATACTTTTTTTTTATTGTTTAAATCTATTAAGTATGTTTGAATGGCTTATTGGGTCAAGTGGATTCTGAAGGGAGAGTATTGAGAAAGAATCAAAAGTATACAGCTTCTCTTACACATGCACTTTCACTAACACCCACGCGCAGTTGTCATCTGGATTCCTTTTATGTCGGGGATTTTATTTTTAATATAGGGTTAGGTTATTTTATTTTTCAACATTTACAGGAGCTTTTAGATTTCTTTTTTTTGGTGGAGGAGCTTTTAGATTCGTTCTAATGTCGTTGGATACTGAACTTTTTAATTTTTTTTTACGAACTAAAAAATTAAAATTATTTCCAATTAATTTAAATAACTACGTGTGTCTTTCAACCACATATATATTAGAATTTTTTTTAATGGAATTAAAATTGTATTGATAAAAAAAGAATTACAAAGTGAGTTAAGCATAATGTTTGTATCAAATTACAATTTTGGAATTAAGAATAGTTTATAAGTTTTTTTGGTAGACTTGTTGATTTTTGTTTATTGAGTTGATCATTTTTTCAGCTCCTTGATGTCTGCACTTCCATCTTCAACTATATCCTATCTACTGCATCTTTGATTCTACTGTTTTCATGTGCCAATTGATCATAGTCTTTATGTTGCTGTCTTCTTCTACTCCAATGTACTTGACTGCTTATTGTTTCTTCTTAAACCTGCCAATTAAAAGAATATGTTGCTCAGGTATGGTTAGTAGTAAGACTTAATTTAATGATCTTATGTAGCCCACATTCATGCTTTCTAATAAAATAATAGCATTGAGAGGGGTTGGTGAATTGAGACCCTTAAAAGTTCAGTCTACCTTTTTTTTCAATGTGAACTTGGCAATCAAGTATGCAGTTGTATTCTCTTCTCTGTAGATATATGTTTTAACAACATTTGTGGGTGTATTAAACTTCTACAACATCTCAATAATGAACCAAGGAGTTTTACCAAATGCTAACATGTTAAACAAAGTAAGTAAATCTATTTCCACATCAACTCTTTTTAAGTCATTTATCTTGCAGCATACCAAGCCTTTTAACAGTGACAATGTTTGAGCATACCGGCCATCCGGTTAGACGGGTCATTTGAAAATTTGTATACACAAGGTCGACGAAGAGGAATTACTATGTAATTTGACGCTACTTGGTTCACGTCATAAGGAAATATTTAATTGGTTTGAAGATGCATACCCCATAAAATGTATTCAACACGCGCACCATCTAAAATTGTTGTAAAAACATCATTCTTTTTTAAAATCTGGTCAAACCAAAATGCAATACTTGTTGACGGAATTGAAGAAACATAATTACTATGTGTGACATTAGACACTTGATCCAACGAACGCGATCACCAATTTTTTTATGTGTATCCTACAAGTATTGAATTATTATGTATATTTCCACAACTACTAATGTTGTATAGTACTTACAAGATGACGAGGTACAAAATGCATTTGCTTGCGAGTGTTGGTATAACTTCAACACAACTTACAATTTACGTTGGTTTTATATTTATAAGTTTGGAGAAGCAAGTCAACTACACGTGGTCTTTAAGTGTTCTACGAGCAGTGAGGTGGATAATAAGTGTACAATTTCTAGTGTTATTTGACAGTTCAGTAGTTAGGGTTGATGCTAGCTATTGAAGACATATTTCCAGATGCAATCCACATATTATGCAGATGATATATAAACAAGAACGTTATTGGAATAACTAAAATCTTGATGGATTATGGCTTATGGGGGTGTTGCAGATGATTTTATGGAATTTTACATCCTTGTTTTTTAATGAAACATGATGGAAGAGTATAACACAATCTTGCACCATTGAACGAATTGTTCGTCTCATACCAAAAAGTTATATAATATGTTATGACATGGATAAAAAAATACGGGGAAAAATTTCTTAATTGTTTCACAAACAAAATTAAACATTTGGGCAATAAAAATATCAATTAGTAAGTGTGAAGTTCATTTTTAATGATATCTAAAACGTTATCTTAGTACTAATTAATTTAATTTAAAAAATAGGAAAAAGTTCATGAGCTTCTTGCTCTTCAACATCCAAATATTTTTTAATAAGTCAAGAAAAGTAAGTTTCGTATGGAACCTAAACATATAATTACTACGTTTGAGAAACTAAATACTTATTTATCCATTGCAGTCATTTATATATAATTATGATTGAATTAGAGATATAGCCGTAGATCGGGTAGTATGTGGATGTATTTATTAGAAAAACACGCGAGTCACCTTATGCATGTGAAATAACTATGATCAAAAGAGAACATGGATTCACTCGTAAGGACGCATGAGATATATTTTGGATAACATTAGACATCGCTCTTAGAGATCAAACTGTGTGTGAAGATGCTCTAGCAAAAAAAACTATCAATCATATATAGTTCTATACGTGGCTATGCGCCAAACACTCAAGATCATATTATAAATAAGGTTATAAAATCCGAAAAACTAAAACCAGTCACGTTGTTGAGCCTGAAGAACCGGTTACTACCAGATGTAGGAAGAAAGTTGGTGCATACCGATCAACTAAACGGGACAAATCTTATTACGAACATGGCATTGAGAAAACCGAGAGTGTTGGTATATACAAAATGATAGGTAGCACAACTTCCTCAAAATTTAATCCATTCGTAGTACCAAAATCTCCCACAAAAAAGAAAGTAGGTTAGCCAAAAAAATATACTAACAACATAAATGTAAATATGTATGTGAGATCCACCCCCAATTTTTACATTCTTTATCTACTAGCATGTAAGATGTTATGCCTGAATAACGGTACAGTTATCGGACCATATCGAGAACAATATACAGTCAAAAGGATGATTTTGTTTTCGTTAGTTGTGATTTGATCATAAAATTAAATAACTAACAAGATTTTTTGTTGGATGTTTATGGTTCAACAGATGCTTTATATGAATTACTACATAGGTTATTTTGGTCACAAATTATCCAGATAGTCGTTATTGGATGGCATTACACTCGATATCAATGTGTTTCATACCATTTATCTCTTACTCAATGTTTAATGTATATACCATTACATGATTTCCCACCTCGTTTGACACATATTGCAGAGGTTATAATTTCTCTTGTACATTATATTTATTTTGTACACGTTATTATATCAATAATATTATTTATTTTTGACTTTTTAGTGCTTGTAATATTTCTTTAATTCTTAAATTTAATTTTATAGATTCTTATGGTTCTGGATAGATCGTTTCCAGAGTTATACTCCTATGGAATCAATTTCATACCTCATTATTTAGTACTTTGGTGATTCCATACTTCAGAATAATTAACAAATTTAACTGAATCATAATTTTCATCACATTGATTCGTAACAAATATGTAATATAAAACAATCCGATCAAAGATGATGTGTGATTATATTACGTTTTATTTTTAAACTTTTGCGTACCCTTCATTATGTCAGTATACTGTCTAACTTAATTATATAATATTTATATCACATGTTACGGTGGAACTTAATTATGTTTACATTAATTTGTTTAGTTTAATTTTCTCAAACAAACAACATATCTTATTTGGTTTTACGATCTAACAGTATTCCATCGTACTCATCACGTGTGAATATAAGAGAATTCTGTATAAATTACATCAATTTACCACCAAATATCATGCCATAGAGTTTTCCGCCAAAAATGATTTTCATTCACCATCATTATTCATTTCTCGATATATTGCTACTCAAGTATGACATATTTCTTTATTTAAAAAATACCATAACTAAAAAATATGATGTATTTTATGTATGGAATGGATCATTGAAGAAGACAATCACTTGCTTCAAGTCGTCAAGTTTGTGAAGAAAACAAGGTGGGATGAGAGTACCATGTCGTGTTTTGATGAACTCATGTGTACATTTTACTACATGTACATACGCATATGAGCTCCCTCTTTACCTCCGCTCAGTTGTGAAGTAGTCTCTACCAAGTACAACCATTTGAAATTAGAACTAATGGTCAGGGTGTTCGACCTATCCAACGAAGTCAGGCAAAATAAGTTCAACGACCTTGATTAATTATATTTAATGCAATCTGATGTTAAGTGCTATTTAGTAAGTTACTATCATCTTATATTGATGTTTGAGGATGTTTTTACTGTAATGTTATTGCAACTTATGGTTAATATTTTATTGTTTGGCCTTGAATTTCATATACAAGTAGTGTATTGTGTATTATATGCGACATAGATCTCATATATCGCACAAAATACATGGCGAAAAACTAAATTTTGGTCATAAAATTCTTTCCAAACAATGAAATTGCATGCGATGAGATATTCCCTCATACATCACGTATTATGTGCGACCTAAGGAATTTTTTTAGCCTTAAAATTATTTCTGAATAATGAAACCGTATGGTATGTGCTATATAAAACTCATATATCATGCATTATATGTGATAGAAAGCAAATATTTAGATCTAAACTTTTATCTGAAGAATGAAATCGTGTGTAACATATGATATTAATCTCATTCATCACTCTTTCTGTGTGACCAAATATTATATTTGGGCCTAAAAATCTATCTGAATAATGAATGTGCAACATAAAAACTTAGCCTCAATTTGTTAAAGTTTATGACAATTTTCTTCACAAACTTAAATAAAACAAATACAAGATAATAAGAAGAATGTAAATGTAATAACAATATCATAAAAGTCATAACAAAATTTTAAAATTTACACAAGTTATAAATAAGATCATATACATCAAAGATCATAAACGTCATAGATCGTAAAAGTCATAACAAACCACAAAATAGTCTATCCATAACCTTGATAGTAGTTCGCAAGACAGTAAAACTCACCTAAACACTCCAACATATCCTCCACCGCTATCATATTATTGTGTTCTTCCATCTCTTGAATCTCATCCCAACCATCATCCGATTTTCCCTGAATGTTTGTGAGAGGGTTCACCCCAAGAAAATTTTATCAGACCCGACTGGTTGAGGGTTGTCCACTAGATAGCATAAGTTACGCCTAACTGAAATATGGTATAATCAATCTGTATTAACCAGTCCACCCTTATAACTAAAACCTCAATGTTAGAACAAATAATTTTCTCAATTATCCAAAATTGTTTCATCCTAAGAAAACTTAGGTCTAACGCATATGATATGGTTTAAATATAACCCAACTAGCGTGCAGTATGAAAAAGATAATAAGGTTCTACCATGTCCCAAGACTTCAACATATGATTCATCCAAGCACTCTTATAAAAAGTTCTAATGGATCGTAGATAAGCATTTTTCACTTTGATTATTATTTTATCAAAAGACCACATGTTGTATACAAAAATATCATGAATGAAAATCACTTTGATTTTAAATTTCCTTTCAATAACACAAGATTTAATACAATATTGATTTTGTTTTTCAAAATCTAAAATTTATTTTTAAAAATAAAATTCTAATTCATCTTAAAATAAAAAAATATTTGTTCTCAAACTTAATAAAACCTCTTATTAGAAAGCAATAACGTTAATTATAAAAATGAAGATCAAAAGATATAATCATTATACGAACTCATTATTAGCCAAATTTAATAAATCCAAATATTATTATTTTTCTTTTGAAAACTTATTTATGTATACTAACGGTAGCACTGCCAATACATGGCTTTTATCCCATCGGTCTTCATGTACTAATGGTGTTGGTGTACCACTAATGTTATTGTATGCGAATAACTAAGACTATGGAAAATTCATGAACCACTAAGTCAAGTTGGCACCGTCTTAGGCAACCGACAATATTCATTAGTGAAAACCGTCGGTATTAAGGTAACATGATGGTGAATTTGATATTTGGTACCAAGATTTCACAATTTTTTTTTATGATTTTAATTTTCAATAATTTTTCATTGTAAAAGGTAAATGATATCAGTGGAGTGGAAAATTATTATGATATTTATATTAGTGATTTTTTTTATTATTTATTGTACGCAACAACATTTGATTGATTGTGTTCCGAATATCAAGAAATATAATGAGTTGGTTATTGTATTAAGACATCACGAAGATGAGAAAAAAAATGAAAAATCCTAGACTATTCTTTGAATCGAGAGATCCAGATAATATGCGAAGTTGGTAGACCCGAAGGATCTTAAGGTGAAATCTAGTGGAACAAAGAAATGCAGATGTTGTTTTCCTTAAAAGTAATATGGTAAGTTGTGACGAATGATCCTTATAGGTTGTATGCGGGGTTAAAAACCATAAAACTGCAAAAGCTGCAGCAGGTCATTCATACTTGGGACGTTTTTCTAAAGAAATATGTAAAATTCTTACTTAATTTTACCGGCATGGGAACTCGTTCACGCAAAATTTTAAATGAAGTGAAAATTTGAACCCTAAGAATTTGTTTTCCATGAATAGTGTAAAAAATGCTCAATAAAAACAATAGAAGATCGAGAATGGTGGTCACTCACAGTTACAATACTTGTGAGCCCAACTCAAAAGGTTAAATTATTACGAACGACATAGATCGAATGATAACTAAAGTGATGTAATCACTGAAACTTTCTTTTCACACCCGGGTAGTATGGATTTGTTACACACGCTTTCAAATATACTACTAATGGAAAAGAAATATAAGGTAATAATGTACGAGATGTTGTTATTTGAGGTTATAAAAGCCGATTGTACCGATATGACTTTCTACATTAGATTTTTGTTTATCTCCAGGGAGAAAGTTGACAACTACAAGTGGGTATTATAATGTTTGCAATCGTTGATGGTTACTAATTTAATCGAAGATTCGTCCGTTGTTTTGCTGGATATAGAATAAATGTTGGTGAAAGATATAGAACAAGTGTTACTAAATGCAACACACATGCTATATTAATGGCCCATTAATATTAACATTCTCGTAAAATTGAAGACACTAATGAATGATAATATTTTTTTGATGGTTTTAACTTTCGTGGAATAAGATAATGTTTCGGAGACGAAACTTGCATCCAATAAAGTCAGGATAAAATGCTCCACGACTTCAAAAATTATATGAAAGCAATCGATACACTGAAAATGTTTGGTTAGTTCCTTACATTGGTAAGTTTGTCACAAGGGAAACCAACAAATTCATGCATTTCGATAATCAAAATACTAACCATGTGGAGAGCGCTCATTTCACCCTGAAGTGTTTCATTAGTACGAGAAAAATTAAGTTTGAGTCATTTTAGAGTAAGGTGCATTGTTTACTTAATTAGCAACTTGGAGTAATTTGAGCACATTTGAAAAAATCAACTTATAACCTAACATAAATTTATATATAAGGTGTACGAGGATCTCATAGGTAACGTCTCACACGCTAATTTAGATATTATTTCATTCGAAGTAGAATGTGCCAAAAATTGAATTTTTGAATAGAAATTGCATTTGTACTAAACAAACTACACACGGTATGCTTTGTTCGCACAAGAACTACAATTTTTCAGAAAATATATAGTTGTACATTTAGGATCTTTCATTGGTCATTTAAAGATGTTCCATATATTTATTCGTACTAATACAACGGGGACAGAGCTATTGAAATAAAAATTGGATAAACTTATTTATGTATGGAAACTAACGATGAAGCACAAATAGAACATGTATACAAGGAAATGGTTTGGTATAGTTTATCCGGAAACATCTTCCATTTGAGTATCTTTAGATAAAAATAAAATATATGTTCATCCACCTGTCATATTTAAATTATATGGTGTTGGATTATCCACTAAATGAAAAATATATTATGACGAACACGTGTTAGACTCGGAGAAAGCGAGCACACCTTCTCTTTGTAAAATCTTTAAAACTTCATCGATCATTTTGAGGAGAGGGAGTAATATTCCTCTAGTTAAATTGCAGAAAGCGAGCGGAGTTCCAATATAAGTAATTGATCATATATATCCTTTCGACCAACCTTTTGTAGTTGAAACTCATTTTATGCATTACCTATCAAGTGAACAATTGGTTAGAGCTCAAGCGGTAAGTTGTCTTCTAAAGTAATGTTACTTGATATGAAAGGTACTTACAATAATTATACTTATAATAATTACTTATCCTCTATAGATATATTATAAGTATGATTAATGATGCCAAAGTCGATGATCATTGCGAGTATCGGTCAATTTATTTTTCTTTGAACAGATAACAAGATAGATGAATATAATTCGGGATGCCCTTTAAGATGAACTTATGGCTTTTGATGATTTTTACATGCATATATTTTATGGTATGTATGAGTTAATAATTATTGCATAAAGTATAAATTATTGTAGAGATACTGGGATGATAATACCGAAGATAAGAATCATGGTCACATCAAAGTTTAACTATGTCGTCTATTTTGTTGGAAAGTCGAGGTCAATGAGTGTTAGTTTCATTTTTTAACTATTACAGGGTGTACCCCTTTTTATGTATCAAATAGAGGAATTGGGTTGTGTTTTGTTAATTGCAACCACTATGTCAATGTAAGTATTTCATGTTTTTTTTTCAATTTAATTCAAAATACCTAGTTGATATTTACATTGAAATATTTATTTATTTTTTATATAAATTTCCATTGCGAATGACACTTCTTGTGTAATGGTATATCTCTTTTCTGTCAAATCGTGTTTCATAGAAATTATTTATTTTGTTACAGGAGATATGAATAGATTCAAATTCGTAAGAACGTGGTCTTCGACCATGATTTGACCTATTTAAGCGAACTTTTTTAATATTACATGTATTTTGTTTTGAAACTATTTGTTGTTATAATGTATTTTCACTAAAGCCTTATCTTTTTAATGTATTTGTTTTATCTTTTAATGACTGTGTAATTTATTAGCGTATCCGCTTGTTCAACCAAACACTCATGCACATAACTTAATATATATTTTCTAATGAATTCAATAATTTTCAAATAAAACATGTTGAACGCCTTTTGTTTAACTTCGTACAACAGGTGAAAACACAAAACATTGGTTATGATTTTAAATAATTGTACATGGTAGGGACTTCTTCACGAATGCGTGGAGGTGTACAGTGAGCTCATCTACGTCATAAATGTACTACATTAAACACACGACTTCATTAAGAAACCCCATCAATACTCTTATCCAACATCATTTTGTTTATATACTTGACGACTTGGAGCAACTCGTTGTATTTATTGAGATTCCATTACATATCGATAAAATACAAGTTTGATTAGTTATGCTATTTTTATAGATGAAAAATATAATATGTTTGGAATTGGTGAGACTTTGTATTTTGCGGAAATTTTAATTGACGAGAGTTTCACTTGACATTAATTTTATTTGAGAGAATTTTATCCCGTCGGGCGCATGTAATATATCAACGGGCCTTATGCTTAGTATCATTGGTATACTAGGTGAAAGAAACCAAGTTTTTATATCATATTTGGGCGCATATATCAGCGACATAATCTTTTTGTAATGTTAGTAATTTATACCGCCAATGCCCTTATTATATTGACAGCCAAGTATTTTAGTACATGTATGCTATGTGAACAAAAAAATTGTTATCATGACTGAGAACTTGTATTAGAGGTATAGATTTTTAGTACCTTAGTTTACAGACGGTCTGTTGTCTTACTACCACCAATATACAAAAAAACCCAAGTTTTTTAATCATAACTAGGAGCTTCTACTGAAGGTAAAAATTTGTTTACCATCGATAAGTTAGTAAACCGACAGTATGTAATTTGTATATCTTCGTTGTAGTTATTATACTCGTAGACTGGTTTCATGGTACCGTCAGTATTAAGAGAATAATTTTCAAGATTTTTAATCATAATTGGGTGTCTCTACTAGTAGTACATATTCTTTTATATTGTCGGTAGTTAAGTATAAAACGGTTATAATTTTCATACCACCGATGCGTATAATATGTCGCCAGTCTTGTGATTTGTCATAATAAGCATAAAAACAGATAAAATTGGCTAATTTTTCCTACCATCAGCCACATCATTTACAACTACATAATTTATCAAATTCTTTTACCATCTATCGCAACAAAATTCACAACAACTTAGCATGCGCAATATAAAAAATATTGTATCAACATCATCCACATATAAAAAAATCCACAACATCATCATTCATCCGCAAGTAAGAAAACAACAACATCAAAAAGTGCAACCCAAATACAAAAAATAACATTATTTCTTCTTGACTAAGAAAAATAAAAAAAATATTAACAATCGTAAAAAAAAATAAGGAGCCATGAAGTGGTGATCTTCATCAATCATTACGCAAAACCCATCATTTTTTATTTATTATCGTCAATATGACTGATATTTTTTATCTTGTGAATCATCTCTAGCGAATCAAGATCACTAAAAATATTAGGAGTGGTGACGTATCAGCCATACTATTCAGATATTCATCGTATCGAGACTTCGAGAGGTTGCGATTTTTGAAATACCATATGTCTTACGTTTCTCTAGAATTAACGTTTACGTCATGCATTCCAATTTGCTATCGTGCAAGAGTACCGGTATTACTCTTTTTCTTAATATTTGGTCTAACTTCTTAAGGAGATATCAATTTATCCTGGATCATACCAGACTTCCGCATCACTTGATTCGACATATATGCTTCAACATTCTGCATGATCTAAATGAGATAGTTGTATAGCATGACCTCTTGTACGAGGAACCAAACCCTCATGTCCACGTATACCTAGAATGTAACTCTTAAACAAACACATAAACTAAAATATATCCACCAAACAAACTAACACTCGATAAAAGTAAAATAATAAAGATAAAATATCTGCACTCTTCTTCTCCACACTAGTAATAATGCCGCATTAGTAGGTTTTTGGTCGAACATTCACGCCCGTAAGCTTCTTTGGCAACCAATTAAGAACCTTCATACTCGATATGTTATACCTATCATTCATTTAAGGGTGAAAACAAGAATAATGGTCATAAAACCATCAATCTAACATACTGATGAAGCCATAAAGAGTCATCATCGAAGAATTTGACATATCTCCATACCATGGTATAGCAACGGTCATACACGTGTCCCCCATGCTATACTCGATAGGCGTTCCATGTCTTTTAGAGAACGAGTAAGTCAATTTTTACAAGTGTCTAACTGGTTTCAGATAAAAACTTAATAAAAACATCTAGTATGCACGTCCTATGACCATATATTTAATTCATTTTGGATTTGAATCCACATATGTGGCACCTGAAAACGTTTCCTTAAGCCATTTGAAACCAAACCTATATCATTTGTATATCCCCAACACTAGACTAACATGATAAAATGAAACTCCCAATAACTGAGTATATCTACCATACACATCCTAAAAAATATGGCTTCCTTTAAATTCACTATTCAACCCTTTATCCAGATCCCTATAATAACAAACACGTCATCGAAAGTCATAGTCATCTCTACCAACCAGAACTAGAAATATTAGTTTCATGATGTCACCGCTCGAGAAAAACCTCATTTAACTGAGCATTTGAGTTGAAATTATTCAGGTGATCTATGAGCGACTTGAGTAGAGTCGCAACCAATAGATTCTTAACCCCAATATGGTTATTCAAGTTTTAGTTTTGTAAAATTTCATACATTGTTTGGACGTTTATATCAGTACGAGACAATAAAAAAAGAAAGAAAAAACTATTTTTTTATTAAATATAGTTATAAAAATATATTCAAATATGTTTAAACTTACATTCCTAATAACAATGTGGTATGCCTCATGTTCTACGTAATATGGAAACAATCGAATGTTATTTTCGTCTAAAAATAATTGTTTTATCGAATTCAACTCTAGCTCTATCAGTAGGCTTCTCTATGTAAATGTTAACCTTTGAGGTGAATCTTCATCCGGTGATGGTTCACAATGACTATGTAAACCACTTATTTCTTCGCCAATTATTTTAGAGGCATGGTACTTGAGCAACCTCAAAGAGACCAATTCTCATTGGTGGTAGGCAAAGTCTTAGTTGCCTCAATTGTACAGGTTTGTGTGTTTTCACGTGATTTTTTTTTCATGAGCGTTCTTGACCTCTTTAATGATTTTTCCGGCCTATCACTCTATTTTCTCATGCAGGAAAAGTAATAAGTTAGTTAAATGATAGGTAAAAAAAATAAATAACAAAAATAAAAAAAGTGATTAAATCGCTAGCGTAACCGAAATTGTCTTTACAAATAGTATTATTTTAGTGTACCGCTAGTTCGAAAATATTGACGGTATGTAGACAACATCAATACAACATCATTTTCTGTTTTATTCATACTGCCAATGCTGCTTCATTGGTATTACTCGTTCTTTCGCACTAGCGCGAGTGTTGTACCACTGGTGCTGAGGAACAACAAACAACCTAGAATCGATACAACTTCTAAACTCATAACATATACAGCCCAAAATTAACACTGTTATACCATGAAATTCGTACACAATCACTTTTAAATCTACATTTAACTCATTAACCTTAACTACAACATCTACCCATTTGAATTATAGCAAAAAAATGAATTCTAAAGATAAAGAAGAACAACTTCTAAACATGAAATCTGCACATTTAACTGAACTTATTCTTTTCTTTTACTAATTTCAACACTTGATGAAGATGAATATGAATCTTATTTTAGAAAATAAGAGTTTTGTGTGGAAAAAATATTTGTTTGTATAATCGTTTAGTAAGAAAAAAAATTAAAAATAAGAGAAATAATATATTTTTAAGAGAGGTTTGTTTCTGAAAAACATTATGTTTGCAATTTAAAAAAAAAGAGGAAATTATTTATTTATAAAAAAATAAATATGGAAAAAATTAAAATAATAGATTGATCGTAGATTTATAAGTTGTGGAGTAGCATTTTATAAATATAAAATGAGTTTTAAAAATATAAAATGAGTTTTAAAAATCTAAATTTGGGCTTCATACATACAATATAAGGTTAACTAAATATAATATACTTACACAATGTAGGATTATATACCAATAACTACCTAACATCAAACCTATTTATCAATAACCACCCAACATAAAATATGTTTATCAATAACCACTCAAGGTTTGAGAAACTACAGATAACTACCTAGTTTTAGAACTAAAATACTAATAACCACTTGAACTTTATGTTAATACCAGTATACCTCTTAACTGTTTTCTCTCTCTCCTATTTTTTGTTTTTTATAATATTATATCTTTCAAATCGTAGCTCCAAAAATAACAAAAATACCACTGAGTTTATTTTTTTACCACGAGAAAAACTAGATCCATAAATAAAAGAAAGTATTTTTTTTGTAGTAAAAATATAATTTTTTTATACATATATAACTTACGGATTTTATTTTATTTTTCTTTAAAAATTAAAAATATACATGTTTTAGGAAAAAAGATTGAAGTTAGGTTTGAAGGATATGAAGTTTGGAATGTGAAAAGTACAGTTAGAATAATAGGGGGTAAAAAACACCACAGGTCCTCCATGTTTGTCACTTGTAACACATCAGTCCCTATTCTTTGTCTCTGTAATAAACCGGTCCTCTATGTTTTAAAAATGTAACAAACAGATCCTTTTTTTAGAAATTAGTGTAACTGTTGTGCGAAAAAAAAATTGCACAAATATTTTTTTTTACGTCTTTAAAAATAGAAATTAGTGGTTTATCTCTCGAGTTTTTTATTTTGCTTTAAAAAAATATCATATCTCTCAAATCATAGCTCCAAAACAATTATCCAAAAATAGCAATTGGTTTTATTTTTTAAGACGAACAAAACTAGACCCATAAAATGTATTATTTTATTTTTTAGTTACAAAATAACATATAAATTGGTCACGAAAAAATGAATTCTTTTACACATATAACTCATTCTATGCCAAAAAAACATTTAACTTTTATTTGGCATTTTGCATAACCCTTATTTCGTATTTCGTAAGTACATTAACTCGTACCATAAATTTGCATATCACAATTTGAATTTAACTATTATTTAGCATTTCTCAAATAAATGTAACTCATATTTCATAAAAAAAAATTATATTTCGGAGTTAACCCTTATTTTACATCTTACATTTAATTTTAATTTGTGTTTAGCGTCTTACGAATAGATTTGATTTATATTTATAGTAATAATAAAATTACATTTATCATTTCACATCTCATATTTAATTTATTTATTTATAAATATTAAATGGAAAATATGATTGCAAAAATTAAAAATACAATTAAAATATATTTATAATATAGATTTAAGTTTTATATTTATCAGTACCTTGAGTTTACTAAAATAAAAATAAAAAACTATCAACTCATCCAATTCATACAATATTAAAATAAAAAACAAAACTAATAATTTAAGACAAATTGTATAAAAAATGATCTCTGTTTTAGTAGAAAATCAAAAATACGATAAACATTCAACTGTTTTATTTTTCTTAGGATTAATCATAGAACAAAATAAAGAATTGTAAATTATTTTTTATTGATTTTAAATTTTTATTATTTTATTAATTATTCGTACTTCCTTTTTCTTAATCCCACCAAATTTTAATTTTAAAGACCATGGTGGTTCCGACAAGCAGTAGCTCAAAAATAGTTAAATTTTGTTGAGTTATGTTTGATGTGATAGAGCTAATATTAAATCGTCTAATATAATTTATCATATACATGATAATAAACCCTTAGATTTTGTCATAACTAATTATGATATGGTATAAAACTTACTGTTTTATTTGCAATCCATTGTTAGTGATTGATAACTCTTTTACTTTTACATACACGATGATTATGGATTTTCCAATACAATAAAACGAAGACTAATCTGATACATTTTGATTAATATATATATAATATGTATATGTGTGTGTTTACCTTGGTCTCATTTATATAGGAAATACAATTTGTAACCTTAATTGTATCAACTCCGTGTACTTTAGTCACTTTGTGATCAGAGAGAGACTGAAACCACTAAATATATAAACCAAATTAATCTTTGAATTATTAGTTGAGGCTTAAGTATAGAGATTTGGGTTCAATCAATCATAGTACCCAAATTCAACCCGGCTATCGTACTTATACCTCCATAACGCATTTTCACCTATAAGCTCAATCCTATTTAACTAGATATAATGTAATCAATCTAATAACTTATTAATTGGACTACTTTTTTTTTCGGAGGGAACCCGCAGCCACTACTCAGAGTGCAATGAGTGCGCACAGGGTAAACCCTCAGTCTGACGCGATAGCCTGCAAACCAACGCCAGAAGGTAAACCACACAAGGTGACAGGCTCAGCCGAGAAAGATTAATTGGACTACTTTACGACAATGACTATGTATATATATATACATACATAGAGCAGACCAATCTTTAATTATTCCAAAAATTTATCACAATATGATACTTTAGAATATATTTAACTCAAATATATCCCTTGAATCCATTGTCAATAGGTGAACGATACAACACTGTACATGATTAATAAACGATAAATAACTAAATACCTCTTTCTCGAAATGTGAACAATATGATGCAACAACAATTACATTTGGTGTGGTTTATTTTACGCTGAGGGTAATTCTGTTAAGTTTTTTGGAAAGTTTTTGGAGTATTAAATGTTTGAGTGTTTTGTAGTGAGAGATTTAAGATGTCTGGTTGTATTAATTGTTCATTACCCCCATTAATAAAAGTAGTTGGAGTTTTTATACCCTTAATTATGGACCCATGGGCTTTTGGGTCAAATCATGAAACCGGGTCAAGTTTAAGGACCCGTTTACTTAATAAGCTGATTAACATCCAAAATGTTTTAAATTATTTTATACTTTTGTCTTGTCCGGATAGTTCAGTGGGTAGTTTATGTCCGAATTTCACTTGTCTGGAAATCTCAGTATGCAGTGGTGGATTTATCCGGACTCATCAGTAGCCCCTTTTTAGGCTTTGTCAAAAATCTTTGGCACGACTAAAAAAATTCACTTAGTCAGTAACGATATTTTTCGACCCGTTCGCGTGTCTGGTTCGAGGTTTGTCTGGATTAATTTCTTCTCAGAACTCTAAGAGTTTTTCTTTGGATTGTGGGACACGTGTCGCATTATGATTCGACCTACCATCCGTTTTTTACCTAGATCGGCGCTCCCACTAAACCTAAAAAGTAACCTCTACATTTAATATTTCCCACGTCAGCGCCGTCTTCAATCATTGCTCGAATCTATTTGTCTTCTCCTACGTATCAGTTGCTTTTTTCCACTAATTTATAGACCATTTTCTTTCACTGTTTCATTATCTTCATCACTCTACAAATCGTTTACAGAGCTTTCACCCTTTTTTTCAAAAAATTTCTTGGTTAGTTTTATGTTCACGGCTAGAAACGCTCTAGTAAAAGCCGGCTGGTTGAATGTGTCCGAATTAGAGAAGGCAAAGAAAGTTGAACGAGAAAGGCGCATTGCTATTGGGCTGCCAGTCTCCCCAGGCGACAAATCTGAGAAACCATCCCAAGAAGCTGATCAAGGATCATCTTCTACTAGAAATCCAACACCCAAATGGTTGTTTAAACCCAATCTTTCTGCAATCCCATCAGGCTCCTCTGTTCAGGAGTCCCAACCTTCTACTACCCAAGAAAAAGTTGTATCGAGCATTAGAAAACCCTCCCCTTTCATAGCCATGGGATCTGATATTGAAAAATCCCCGGAGAAATCAAATCTACGCCAGACAACGCGTTTGGTGAAAACCCGAGCAATTGTCTCACAATCAAAGCCCTCCAAACCGGAGGCCTCTAAATCAGCATCCAATAATAAAGCCTCCGGATCGGAGATATCTATAAGATCTCCAAGAGATAAGCCCTCCAGATTGGAGGCAACCAAAGTAACTTCTCAAACGAAATCCTCCGGAACTGAGCCCCAACCTGACACCAGGCTTCTTGAAAAACTCGGTGCTCAACCATTCAGACAGACCGTTGAGCCAGAAGCTGACACTCTTCCATCCACAAAAATAGATAAACCTTCCATAGTGATGGAAGATAGTATCGAAGAGGCCCTCTTCAAAACTGAAGCCTCAGGGCAAACTGTGGATGCTGCCTCTGAAGGAAAAGGAAAGGCAAAGTGAATGTTGGAGTGACTCATCCGGATCTTCCGTAGTGCTTGGAAGGAAAGGTAGGAACTTGCTTCCAGAAGGTCAACGTGAAGTATTTGTTGGCCGTGTATAACATCAACTATGTTTATACTCATACTGTCGAGCTGGGCCGGATCCTGACAAAGTGGGGGATCCCAGAATCAGTGAAGGTGAGGATACCAGTCACACCGGAGACTCCGATGGACTGCAAACTCAATGAAATTTTCATCTACACCGAGCTGTTCAACTGGGGCTTAGATTCCCCTTAGACCCGGAGATCGTTAGTTATTTTCACCTGATTAAACTTTTCCCAAGCCAGTTAAGTCCAAACGCTTGGTACTCCCTTCTCGCTTGCATAATGGCATCGAGGTTGTCCGGAATTCCTCTCCCTATGGATCAATTCGTCGCTATGGCAAACCTGTGCAAAAATCATCACATCCCATTCTATCACCACAACATGGGAGATAATTTCAAAGTGGTAGATGATTTGTTAGAGTCAGAGAAGAACTAGAAAACTCAGTTTTTATTCATCAGTGGGTCATGGGAGAATGAGAGAAAAATCAAAGCCAAGGTTAACCCTAGCATGCTTACTAGTAGGTGGAAGAGTGCAAGTAAGTTCTTCAATCTTATTTTTCATTTTCTCTTTTTTACTTTTACAAAAAATTCCACTTCTGAATCATTCATTTCTTCCTTTTTAGTATTACCGAAGGAGTACACCGGTTATCTGGAGGAGAGGCAGACTACATGTGTCAAGTTGAATGCATGGGCTGCAGAACGTTGGGGGAACGCTTTCCACAACTGTTACTTCTTGCAATTTGGTGAGATCTCATATGTGGAATAACACAAGCCAGAGAGATCTCTCATGGGAAGAATTGACTTCTTGCCCTCTGATGAGTCCGAATTCAGCATGCTCCCCGGACACGGACAGATCAGTCCAAGGCCTCCAAACCGGACAGATCGGACAGATCACATGAACCAGACAGATCACTTTGAACACTTTGACCATAGGACTGTTCGAACTATGACAAAAGTACTAAAAAACCTAAACACTTCTTGACTAAGCTACTTGCTCTCCTACTTAGAGCTCATGGGTCTTTGAACATGACCCGGGTCCATTAAACATGACCCGAAAGCCCATAAGGGCCCAAACATCAGGGTATAAATACCCAACCACCTGCATTAACTATAGGTAATGAAAATTAACTGCTACCAAGTTGCTTTATTATCTCTCTACTCTCTACTTTAAACACTTAACACCCACATACTTCCTTAAAACACCAACTGAAATTACTAGCCTACCCTCAGGCGATTATTATCCTCACCAAATTGGCGACCACAGTGGGAGTCAAAGGTGCCTGAATCAAGCATTCAAAACCAGCTAAGAAAATCTGTCCGAATGAATCCGGACAATCCAGAGCTACCACCGGCTTTGCTCGAAGTGGTGGAAGAGAACGGTGAATACACTGTCGAAGAGCGTGACAGGCTAAAGTGTGAAATAGAAGCTCTGAGGGCTGAGAAGGCCAAGATGGGCGTGAAAGAAAAATCCAAAGCATCGGTTGCTCATCACACCGATAACCCCAGAGAGCATGAGTCTTCGAGAACTCATGTGAGCACCAAAAAGACTCATGCCAGTTCTAAAAAGTCTCACCGGTCCAAGCCTGTGGAGAGTTCCGACTCAAGCTCAGAATCTTCTGATAGCTCTTCGCACAGCGAGGGAGTTGAAAAATCCTTGTCCTCTAGCAGCGATGAGGGTCGAACCAGAAAAAAGCAAAAGCAAATTAAAAAATATTGAAGAAAAAGAGATAGACATGGAAGAATGAAGAAGCATATTGGAAAGGGGTCATCTCATAACCGGAGGCATGTGGACAAGATGCTGATGGATCCCTTTGCTTTCCACGATGAACCAGGTATCTTTGCAACTTCCAATGAGGATACTGTGTTCAGTCGTGGAAGGAATTGGAGGCAATCTCCATTGTCTTCTAAAATTCTGTCCGGAAACCTCCCCAAGAGGTTTGACAGCACCAAAATAGAGAAGTACGATGGCAGTACTGATCCGGAAAACCATCTGGAGCAATTTAAAAACTTCATGATGAAATTTGACGACGATGATAAACTACTTTGTAGGGCATTCTCCCAATCCTTTACGGGGAGTGCTCTGAAATGGTACAACAGCCTGCCTCAGGGTTGTATTAAATATTTTGATACGTTTAGGGTGGCCTTTCGAAGGCAGTTCGTAGGGAGTAAAGAGCTGAAGGGCAATGGAGACACAATAATCCATTGTGCCCAGGAGCCAAATGAGTCCTTGAAAGAATACATAAGCCGTTTTGTGAACACAAAGAATGGGTTGGCTGATTGCTTCGAACAGGTAGCAATAGCATCCTTGAGACAGGGTTTGAACCCAGGCAATCTAGCTGATTCAGTGACCAGAAAGAAGGCCATGACATGGGGAGGGTTGCTGAATCAGGTTGGCAAACAAATAAACGTCGATGAAACAAAGAAAACCAGGGTGCACAGGCAGGTGAGGTCTACCCCAGTAACACCAAGTCCCAATCAAAATCAGTCCGGGAACAAAGCAAGAGAAACCGGACAGGGGCATGGTAGAGCAAAAGCTCAGTCTCAGCCAGCTGCTCCTGCTCAGAGTCAGCAATCCAGAAACAAAAGAGGGCCATGGGTGCAACCAGAGTGGTTTGCGGAGTTAAAAGAAAGTGTGGCCACCATTTTTGATAAAACAAAGGATGAGGTGCATTACCGGAGACCGGCAACACTGCAGTCTCCCAGAGAGCATCGCAACAACTCTTTTTTCCAATATCAAAATGATATTGGTCATACCACCGATGACTGCATAGCATTGAAGCAAGAAGTTCAAAACTTGATTGAAAGGGGGAAGCTGAGAGCTTACGTTAAAAGAAGAGGAGGCAACAGGCCTGACAACACTCACCGGGTTGGTCCAAGTAATGTTGCTCCGGAGGGGGCCGTGGTTATAGTTGAAAGGTTTGACGTGGAATCTGAATACTTGGATCCTGATCCAACTCAAAACAGAGTGGGTGCTATAGAGGAATGTTCTAGATCGGTCTCCGGGCTCATTAAGTTTTTCGAGTCGCTTACAATTTTCGGAGGGGACACTATGACAGCTCCTATTGCTTCTTCGAGGAAGAGGCATGTTCATACTTTAGCCTCCCAGCTAGAAGGAGGCATGACATCCTATCAGTCACCAAACTCATTTCCCTTCATTGTGTTTAATGAAGATGATTTAAGAAACATTGCTGGCCCTCATGAGGATGTTGTTGTCATAGGAGCATCTATAGGGGGCAATGACATAAGACGAATCCTGGTGGATACTGGAAGCTCAACCAATATCCTTTTCCTAACCACTTACAAGAAAATGAAAAATCCAGCTGTAATTCAGAATTCGGACAGGTCAATCGTGAGCTTCACAGGCAGCTCAGCAGATGTGTTTGGAGAGTTCGAAGAGGAGGTGTTATTGGGGAAGGGCCCTTTCAAGAAAATGGTCAGAATACTCTTTATTGTGGTGCATTGTCCCACTTGCTACAACGCTATTCTGGGGAGGTCTTGGCTCTCTAGGATGCATGCAGTGGCTTCAACAGTCCACCAATGCTTGAAGTATGCTGTTCAGGGGCAGGTTGGAGTTGTCCGGAGCAGCCAAAAGATTGCAAGAGAATGTTATGCCACTACTTTGGCTCCTCGAACACTGGGGGCAGTCCGTATCAATGAACAATAGCAGTTTGAGGGCCTTTCTGGGGGTGAGGGTGAAATTGATGACCCCAGGGAGACCCCCGGAGTGTTGATACCAGTTGAAGAGGTGGAAACACACTGTTTGGAATATGGGAAAAGTGTCAAGATAGGGTCTAAAATGCCACCTATGTTGAAGAATGAAATGTTGAAGTTTTTAAAGAACCATCAGCACGTTTTTGCTTGGTGCAATGCTGATGTTACTGGAGTCCCATCAGAAGTGATATCACATCAACTATCAGTCCGGAGAGACGTAGCACGAGTAGTTCAAAAAAGAAGAGCTTTTTCCAAAGAAAAAGCTGATGTCATTGTGCAAGAGGTTGACAGGCTCACAAAGATGGGGCATATCAAGGAGTCTCAATACCCTTTGTGGACTGCCAATCCTGTCTTGGTGAAAAAGAAGAATGGCAAGTGGCGCATGTGCATTGACTTCACAGACCTCAATAGAGCTTGCCCAAAAGACTTGTATCCGGTCCCCCGGATTGATCAGTTAGTAGACTCTACCTCTGGGAACAAGCTGCTTTCCTTTATGGATGCTTTCTCCGGATACAATCAGATTCAAGTAGATCCAAGGGATCAAGAGCATACCACATTTGTCACAGACAGAGGTCTTCATTGCTACAAAGTTATGCCATTTGGTTTGAAAAATGCTAGGGCTACTTATCAGAGGTTAGTCAACAAGGCATTTGCTGATCAAATTGGAAGAAATATGGAAGTGTACATTGATGGCATGATGGTGAAGAGCGTACATGAGCAGTTGCACTTGTCCGATCTCCAAGAAACTTTTGCCAACTTGGTAAAAGTGAATTTGAAGTTAAACCCTGAAAAGTGTGTATTCGGAGTGCAGTCCGGGAAGTTTCTAGGCTATATCATAAGTGAGCATGGAATACAGCCCGATCCGGACCAGCTAAATGCTCTTTTCCAGATGGAACCTCCTCGAAACATTAAAGAAGTACAACGGTTAATGGGGAGGTTAGCTGCCTTAAACAGATTTATCTCAAGGTCTTCGGACAGGTGTGCTCCTTTCTTTCAAACTTTGAAGGGTGCAAAGGGCTTTGATTGGACCCCGCAGTGTGATGAGGCTTTCAATGAGATCAAGAAACACCTGTCCTCCCCCAAAACTTTGTTCAAGCCAGTCGATGGGGAGACTCTCTTTGTATATTTGGCAGTTTCAAGTTGTGCCATCAGTGCTGTGCTGGTAAGAGAGGTCGATAGTCATCCCCATCTAGTGTACTACATCAGCAAAAGCTTGATAGATGCCGAGAAGTGTTACTTAAAACTAGAAAAATTGGCATTAGCCCTGGTGATAGCTGCAAGGAAGATGAGGCCTTATTTCCAGGCTCATCCTATCATCGTCCGGACCTCTTTTCCCCTAAAGAATGTCCTTCAAAAAGCAGACATTTCGAGCAGAATGACTAAGTGGTTAGTAGAGTTGGGGGACTTTGACATAGACTTTGCTCCCCGAACAACAGTCAAAGCCCAAGCTGTGGCTGATTTTCTAGTCGAATTCCACTCCGACAGGGATTCAGAGCAAGCTACTGATATAAAAGATAAAAAAGTATGGGTCGTCCGAACAGATGGTGGATCTAGCACAATAGGATGTGGTGCAGGAGTATGTTTAACTTCCCCGTATGGAGATAAAATGTACCAGGCTATTTGTTTTGCTTTCAGGGCATCTAATAACGAGTCCGAATACGAAGCAGCTATAGCTGGGTTAAAGTTAGCCCACATTTGTGGGGCCAAGAGGGTCAAGCTGTTAAGTGACTCCCAACTACTTATCCACCATGCCCAAGGCCAATCTGAGGCTAAGAATGAGCAACTTGTGAAGTATTTACTCCTCCTCAAAAATGAAGCGCTTAAGTTTAAAAGTGTTGTCTATGAACACATTCCACGGGCAGAAAATGAGCTAGCAGACTCACTAGCAACCGTAGCCTATACGGAGTCATATCCATGGATCCATGTGCTTGAAAGCCCCTCCATCCAACTTTGTAAGGGTAAAGAAGAGGAAATTTTTGAAATACAAGTGAAACAACCTCAAGACTAGAGGTTTCCTCTCATACAATATCTCTCCGATGGTGTTGTGCCTCCGGATAAGTCACTAGCCAGAACATTGAAACACAAGGCTCGTGGTTTCATCATATTGAGAGAAGTGTTATACAAGAAATCTTACAGTAAACCTCTCCTGCGCTGTTTGGGGGATGAAGAATCACAAATGGTCCTCTCCGAATTGCATGATGGTGAGGGATCAGCCCATTGTGGGTTTAGAGGTTTAACAAGAAGAGTTTTACTCTCCGGTTACTATCGACCATCAATCATGAAAGATGCTAAGGAATTGGTGAGGAGGTGTGACCCATGCCAGAGGTACAACAATAAAATTCATGTACCAGCCATTCCTTTAGAATCAATTTCTGAGCCTATTCCTTTTGCTCGATGGGGATTGGATTTAGTAGGGCCTCTCCATGTGGCGTCCGGAGGGCGCAAAACTATAATTGCGGCCATAAACTACTTCTCGGAGTGGATAGAAGCAGCCCCTCTAGCAGGGACAACATCAAAAGCTGTTATAAAATTCATTTTGTCCAACATATGTTACAGATTTGGTGTCCCACAGAAAATAACAACGGACAATGGGCCACAGTTCGACAATAGAGAAATGGAGAGCTTCTGTGCCTCAAGGGGTATACAGCATTGTTTTTCTTCACCTTTCCACCCACAAGCAAATGGGCAAGTTGAAGTGGCTAATAGAACTATATTGTCCGGCTTAAAGAAGAATTTGGAAGGGGCTGCTGGGAAGTGGCCTAGTTATTTACAAGAGGTCTTGTGGGCCTACCGGACAACACCTGGGGCTGCAACACAAGAATCACCCTTTGCCTTGGTCTATGGGATGGATGCAGTAGCTTCCATAGAAGCAACTCTCCCCTCTTTTCATGTTCACAACTTCTCCAAACATGCTAATGAGGTGGCAATCAGAGGCCAACTTGATTTGATAGAAGAAAGACGAGTTAAAGCTCACCTTAGAGTTGCACACTATCAAGGCTTGATGAGAAGCAGGTTTGCTTCTAAAGTTAAAAGAAGAGATTTCCAACCTGGGGACAAAGTATTAAGGAAGGTCTTCTTACACACTAAAGAAAAGCTCTTCGGAAAGCTGGCCCCAACTTGGGAGGGTCCGTATATGGTTGTTGAAAGAATTAAGCCTGGAACTTATTGGTTGGAAGACAAAGATGGCAGAGTTCTAACACATCCTTGGAATATCGAGCATCTCCGGATGTACTTGGAATAGCAATTGTGTAAATATTTACTTGTTTGAACATCCATGTAAATATTTGGGGGCATACTCTTTCCTCCCCGGTGGCACGGAGAGGTTTCAATGAGGTATCCGGGCTGTTAAATAAAAGTTGATTCCTTCTTGAAATTTTCTAAGTGTTTTCAAAATTTTGTCCCTTGTCATACTATCCGGACTGAAATAACTAAGGGCTATTTAAACTCTAGCCGGAGAACTTAAACACTCTCAATATGAAACAACTAAAGGCTACTTAAACTCTAGCTTTCAAAATTAAAACAAACAATGAAAGAAGATGATGGTTGTACAGAACAAAGATATTCATTGAAATAAATAACTTAAAATTGCCTTGGCCTTCCAAGGACTTTTAAATAGTCAAAATACAACACAAAAAACCTGTCCGGTCGAACACCGGACACCATTACAAAAAGAATGCCTTGGCCTTCCAAGGACTTTAGTTTGGATAAAAATTAAACTAAGTGGATCATAAGTTAAGGTTGAGCCTTTGAAGATGGCTCACCTTCATACACCTTCTTGCCTTTGAAGTCGCTTTTCCCTTCGTCTACCTTCTTGCCTTTGGGATCGTCTTTCTCTTCATCTGGGCTCTCCCCGGTATGCTCTTCATCATCGGATGAGGACGCACTGGAGACTCCATACTGATCCTCTTCGGCCATTGTATGATGTGGAAGGTCATCATCGTCTACATAAAGCCACAAGTCCCCTAGGTTCCTCTTCGGATATTTTTCATGAAAGAGTAGAACCATGTCAGACCTCACCTTCTCAATCAATAGCTCTTCGCTTTTAATCATCTGGTTGGCATAAGCATTGATCTTGGCTTGGATCGTAGCCTCTTGATCCCTTAACAAAGTGGTTTTCTCCTCGGCAGCCTTGGATGCTGCATTCTCAAGAGCAATCTTGTCAGTAGTTAGGTTGGTGATAATCTTGTCCTTTGCCTTGGTCTCTTCTTTTGAGGCAATAAGGTCTTTCTCCACACCGGACAGCTTCTCCCGGAGGTCTCTGATGGTTTCCTCTATAGTAGAAACTTTTGTGTTGCTTTCCTCCTGATTCCTCTTCAACTCCTCATTTGCTTCCTTTAGCATGTCAGCATTGGCAGTAGCAGTGCGAAGGTCTTCGGACAGCTTTTCCTTCTCAGACTTAAGGTCTTTGATGGTGTCTGCTTGACCCCGAACTTGTCTCTCCAGTGTAAGTACCGGCTGCACATTGCTTAGCAAGGAGTGGGCTATGGTGTCCTTTTCACTAGAGACAATGAAAGTCTTACCATTGAAGTTGACGGTGTTAGAGCTGCTCGGAGGAATGTAAGGCCCTGCGAAGTCGTCTCTGGGGAGGTTGATGAAGCATTCGCCAAGTTCACCAAGACCGGTGATGTCTACTTCATCAATGTTGAGCTCTCCTCCCTCAACTTCATCAGTTTGAAAGTCCCTTGGGATCTCTTCAGCATGTGTTGGGTCAGAAGGGTCAGCCTGGAAAGAAGGCTCCGGATCCCGGAGAGCAAGCTCATCTCCCTTAGCAGTCTTTTTCTTCTTGGCTTCCCGGTCTGACCCTTCACTCCCCTGTTTGCGATTCCTCTTGGAATCCCTTGGAGGTTTTGGGAGGTCTGCTTCCTGCCTTTCGGTCTCTTGCTCCACTACCTGCAAAAGAGCAGCATCGATTTGGCTCTGAGCCGGCCCCTCCGGGTCTGTTGGAGCATCCTTCTCAGCATCAGCAGGATTAGCATCACTCACCACCTTCTTGCCTTTCTTCTTGCCCTTCATTTTGCTTGGGGCTTTGGCCCGGCCTGGCAGGAAGAGTGTCCCATCTGCTTCATGGGTCCTCTTAAGCACTGTGTCCGGAGAAGGTTGGGTGGTGAGCTCCTCCCAAGTTAAGTCTCTCCGACCTGTGGTGTTCCACAGGTGAGACCTTTCCAGATTTCCACTAGTGAAAGCATTGTGGAATCGGTTCCCCCAGTTCTCTGCAGCGCAGGCATTGATTTTGCCACAAGTGACCTGTCCGGCCTTCAAGTAATCACCGACCTCCTTAGGCAGTTCTGTTAAGACAAAAGAAAGACCAATTAATTTAAAACCAACTTTAAGAAGGAAGAAGTAGACAACGATTTAAAGTAGGAGACTTACGATCACTCCTCCACCTGCTTCTGAGGAGGCTTGGGTTCTCTCCGGACTTGATCTTCTTTCTGTTTTCCCAAGCGCCACTGACGAACAAAAAGTGGCTCCTCCATTTACTCTCAGACTCCAATAGATCATCAACAGCTTTGAAACTGTCCCCCATATTGAAGTGGTAGAAGGGGAATTGGTGATGTTTGCAAAGATTGGCCACTACAGCAAACTCTTCCATAGGAAGAGGGATCCCGGACAGCCTTGATGCCATGATGCATGACATCAGAGTATACCAAGCGTTGGGGCTCAGCTGGCTCGGACAAAGTTTGATCAGATGAAAATATCTGACAATCTCTGGGTCCAATGGGAATCTGAGTCCCCAATTAAATAGCTCCGTGAAGATGACTATTTCATTCAGCTTGCAATCCATAGGAGTTTCGGGATCTATGGGAATCCTTATCTTCACATTTTCTGGGATCCCCCATTTTGTGCGCATTCGACCCAGTTCAGCCATATGGATGAAAGCATACTTGGTCTTCTGTAAGGCCAAGAGATATTTAAGTTCGACCTTGTGAAAACAAGGCCCTACTTTCCCTTCGAGACACTCCGGCAGCTCCGGATGCCTCAAGCACAGTTTTTCTTTGCCCTTATCTTTTTTGGCAGTAGCAGTGTTACTAGTCTGACCGGAGGGCTCAGACTCAAAAGGGACTTCTTCAGCAGAGTCCTCCATTCTTTCCTCCATGATCGTTGGAGGAATATCAGTGGCAGTGGCCCGGGGAGAATTCAAACTTGGCTCAGCCTGGCTTCCGGACTGCTGGTTTTCTGTTTTTTCTTGACTTCTAGTCTCAGGCTGGGGCTCTGAGGCAGAAGTCTCTCTTTGAAGTGCTGGGCTGCTAGCCTCCGGACCGGGTAGTCTTTCCCGGGGAGCTCTGATAGGCACTCCAGACCCAGAACTGCTATTTTTTGCCCCCGATTTTGAGGGAGTGTTCTTAGAGGCTTGCCCCTTAACCAGCCGACTCTTTTTTCGATCGACTGACTTCTACGGGGAGTTCTCTATATCTGATCTCATCGCTATGAAGGGTGCGGGTTTTTTAAAGCTGGTGGCAGTTACTCCTGGTTCGACGATGGATTCTGATTCCTAAACCGAGGAACCAGAGATGATGGGGGAAAGGCTAGGTTGAAATAACTTTCTAGGCTTAGTGCCTTTGGAGGAAGAAGATCCTCGATCTGACTCTGCAGCAGAGGCGATTGGTCTGTCAACATGCGAAGTAGGTAACCCTGCTGCGATTCGTCTTTCCTTCTCGACTTTTTGTGCCTTCTCCAACTCAGAGAGGTTGAGCCACCCGCATTTGATCAAAGCAGTCCTTGCTGTAAACCAAAAATATCAAGTAAATCTTTGCTTTAGAGAGAGAAAGCTCTAAGAAAATATGCAGAGTAAATATGAAAGAGATAGTAAAACAGTAGAAAGTGAGTCTGAATTTATAGTAAATCTGAAAAAGCAGTTGATTCCTAGGAGAATTCGAAAAGTTTGGCAATAATTAAAAGACGGCGTTGATGTCACCATATGTAATTAAAGAGGTTGCTTTTCGAAGAAGGTGGGTTTAAAATTCAAGGTGAAAAAACGGCTAAAGCAACCAGTCAGAGTATGACACGTGTCCCATGAACTCTGGCAAAAACCGTTTTGAATTCGTGAAGCTTTATCTATCCGGGTAAACCCATAGACCTGTCCGTATTGAAAACTACTTCTAATGTCGGACTGTTTTTCAGGTCTCTGACAAGAATACTTGCTCAAACACCTAAAAAGGGGCTCCTGATGAGTCCGAATTCAGCATGCTCTCCAGACACGGACAGATCAGTCCAAGGCCTCCAAACCGGACAGATCGGACAGATTACATGAACCGAACAGATCACTTTGAACACTATGACCATAGGACTGTTCGAACTATGAAAAAAGTACTAAAAAACCTAAACACTTCTTGACTAAGCTACTTGCTCTCCTACTTAGAGCTCATGGGTCTTTGAACATGACCCGGGTCCATTAAACATGGCCCGAAAGCCCATAAGGGCCCAAACATCAGGGTATAAATACCCAACCACCTGCATTAACTATAGGTAATGAAAATTAACTGCTACCAAGCTGCTTAATTATCTCTCTACTCTCTACTTTAAACACTTAACACCCACATACTTCCTTAAAACACCAACTGAAATTACTAGCCTACCCTCAGGCGATTATTATCCTCGCCACCCTCCAGAGCCAAAGCTCCTAGCAAGATAAAGGGAAAGGGAAAGAAAAAGAAGGCTACAACAAAGGTAGTTCGGGTTGCTGCAGAAGAGATCGGTCTGGAGAAACAAGGAGGGGAAAACCAAGGAGGAATCGATGCCTCCTTGCTCCAAGTGGTTGAAGATGAAACTGTCAAGGAGGCAGGAGAAAGACCAAACTCACCAAAGCCTCCGAATAAGAACCGTAAACGGGGAGCCAGTAGCGATGAAAGGGCCGCCAAGAAGAAAAAGGTCACCTTAGAGGAATAAATAATCCTTCGCCTTTCAGAGCCTCTACCTCCAGCAGACCCAACTGATCCTACCTTAACAGAGAAGATTCCCACCAGACTGCAATCCGGAGAAGGTACCGGAGGAGAGATTGATGGAGTAGACATCAGTGCCTTCCAAGATATTGATCTGTATTTCAATGATTCTGAGAAAGATGACTTCACTGGCCCTTACCGTCCTTCAAGCTCTTCTAATATGGTGACTTAAAATGGTAAGTCATATACTGTCTCCGGGGAGAACGATGTGGTGGCTCATTCTCTTCTGGGTCATATTCAACCAGTACTTAACTTGGAAAGGCAAGTGAAAAACCAGTCCACCCTTATTAATACCCTCAATACCGAGAATGAGTCTCTGTCAACCAACCTCCTCAACGCTAACCAGAGCATTGAGGCACTGAAGAAGGATCTTGAAGAGTTGAAGAAGGACAAGGAAGATCTGTCAACCAAGCTAGGCACTTCGGAGAAAGCTAACGCAGAGCTCCAAACTAACTGCTCTGGTTTGGAAAAAGATCTCTCCACCTTAAAGGAAGATGTGAAGACCAAAGATGGTGTCATTCAGACCTTGTCCGGTGAAAATACTTCCCTTGAAGAAGATGTATCCAAGGCAACCAAGGAGAAAGAAGACTTGGAGAAGGAGCATGAACAGAGAATTCATGCCAGTATTGACAAATACACCAACGGGGTGATAGATTCATTAGAGAAAAGGTATGTTGAAGTGAAGTTTGACATGGTACTTCTCTTTCATGAGGTGTTTCCGAAGAGGACTCTAGGTCCCTTGCGGGAATATGTGAAGTATGATGACATCTCGTTCCATACGCTGGCCGATGGTGATAAAAAGAACTACTCTAGTGGAATCGATTCTACCATCGATGAGGAAGAAATAACCGGGGAGAGTTCAAGCGCTGAACTCAAAGGCCCTAAGAAAGGAGATGACGCAAGAACATCTGAAGGGAATAATCCCTGAGGTTTTTAACTATCTTTTTTGTTTTCTTTATTTTGTGAACTATTAAAGTCCTTGGATGGCCAAGGCATTTTTGTAATTGTATCCGGTTTGAGTCTGGTTAAACCTAAAACTTAAAGTCCTTGGATGGCCAAGGCATATTCTGTGTTTTAATATCATTGTCTGGTTCTTACCCAAACAGGATTATCTTACCCAATTTTTTCTTTGCTACATACTTGTTTTCAATTTTAATGGCTACTGTTTAAAGAGCCCTTTTTTACTTTACAAATATTTAGGGTGAGAGTGTTTAAAATCTCTGATGACATGTATTTAATGGTCACAATTCAACCAGATTAATCCGATCTGTCAAAGATCTTTAGTATTAAACTGAAGACTTGAAAGGAATTGTAATAAAATCAACCGAATATTTTAAGAAGGCATCATATTTCATTGAAAAACCAGACACCTCATTAAACCTCCCCGCACCACCAGGGTAGAAAAGAGTATGCCCCCTAATATTTACATGGACTTTAAACAAGTAAATATCTACACAACTTTCATTCCAGATATAACTAAAGGTGTTCAATATTCCATGGGTGCCTTAGGGTTCTTCCATATTTATCTTGAAGCCTATATGTCTAGGCTTCAGCTTTTCGGAGACCTCATAAGGGCCTTCCCAGTTCGGAGCTAGTTTGCCGAACTGCTTTTCCTTAGTATGCAAGAAAGCTTTTCTTAATAATTTATATCCTGACTGAAAATCCCTTCTCTTGATTTTGGAAGCAAATATGCTTCTCATCAAGCCTTGGTAGTGGGTGGTTCTAAGATGAGCCTTAACTCTTCTTTATTCTATTAAGTCCAACTAACTTCTAATTGCCAATTCATTAGCCTGTTCGGAATAGTTGTGGACTCTGTATGATGGCAGAGTTGCTTCCATAAGAGTAATTGCATCCATCTCATATACCAAGGCAAAAGGAGACTCTTGTGTAGCAGCTCCAGGAGTAGTCTGGTACGCCCACAATACTTCTTGCAAATATTTTGGCCACTTCCCTGCAGTCCCTTCTAAATTCTTTTTCAGACCGGACAGAATAGTCATGTTTGCCACTTCAACTTGACCATTCGCTTGTGGGTGGAAAGGAGAAGAGAAGCAATAATGAATGCCCCTAGAGGCACAGAAACTCTCCATATCCTTGTTATCAAATTGTGGCCCATTATTTGTGGTTATCTTTTGTGGAGCCCCAAATCTGCAACAAATGTTAGACAAGATAAATTTTATAACACCTTTCGAAGTAGTTCCTGCCAGGGGGCTGCTTCTATCCACTTTGAGAAATAATCAATGGCTACAATAATAGTCCTGTACCCTCCGGACGTCATTGGTAGAGGCCCAACTAAATCCATAGGAACAGCTGAGATATGAATTTCGTTACCATATCTTTGGCATGGGTCACATTTTTTCACCAATTCCTTAGCATCTGCCATTATGGATGGCCAATAGTATCCGGCCAACAAAACCCTCGGGGTTAGAGCTCTATAGCCACAGTGTGTTAATCCCTCTCCATCATATAGTTCGGATAAGACGATTTGGGATTCTTCAGCCCCCCAAACTACGTAGGAGAGGTCTGTTGAACGACTTCTTATAAAGAACCTCTCTTATGATCAAGAAACCACGAGCCTTGTGTTTCATTTTCCTTGTCATAGCCTTCTCCGGAGGCAGAATTCCATCAGAGATGTATTAAAGAATGAGAAATCTTCAATCTTTGGGTTGAATCACTTGTACACTTAAGATCGCATCCTCTTCCTTGCTCTGATTTGGTTATGTGGATGGGCATTCTTGTACATGAATCCATGGGTAGGACTCGGAGTATGCTATGGTTGCCAAGGAGTCTGCCAGCGTGTTTTCCGATCTAGGAATATGCTCATAGCTAACCTTTTTGAAGTTGGATGCTACTTCTTTAAGAATAAATAAGTATTTGATCAACTACTCCTTCTTGGCCTCGGATTGACTTTGAGCATGATGGATAAGAATCTGAGAATCACTCATTAACCTAACTCTTTTAGCCCCACATAGAGAAACCCTAAAAGCAAAGCATATAGCCTTGTATAAATTATCACCATACGGAGAGGTTAAACAAATCTCAGCCCCACAACCCATTGTGCTTGATCCACTATCTGTCAGGACAATTTTTTTTTAGTTTTCTCCTTTGTAGCTTGTTTAGTACTTTTATTCGAATGAAACTCTACCAAGAAATCAACACAGACTGAGCTTTGATTGCAGTTTGTGGGGAAAAATCAATATCATAATCACCCAATTCTACTGACCTCTTGGTCATTCTCCTTGATATGTCTGCTTTTTGAAGAACATTCTTCAAAGGAAAAAATGGTCCGAACGATGATGGAATGAGACTAAAAATATGGCCTTATTTTTCTGGAAGCAATTACCAAGGCTAGTGCTAGGTTTTCAAGCTTTAGGTACCTCTTTTCAGTATCCATCAGGATCTTGCTGATGTAGTACACCAGACGGAGATAATTGTCCACTTCTCTTACCAACACTACACTTATAGCACATTCTGACACAGCCAAGTATACATATAGTGTTTCACCGTCAACAGGCTTAAAAAGGGTTTTGGGAGAAGACAAATGCTTCTTTATTTCATCAAACGCCTGGTCGCACTGTGGAGACCAGTTGAAGTCTTTAGCATCCTTCAAGGTCTGAAAAAAAACGGGCCACATTTATCCGAAGACCTTGAAATAAAACGATTTAATGCAGCCAATCTTTCTGTCAACCTTTGTACTTCTTTAACATTTCGAGGAGGGTCCATTTTTAATAGGGCATCGAGCTGGTCTGGATCAGGCTGTATCCTTTTTTCACTTATTACATAACCCAAAAAATTTCCGGACTGCACCCCAAACACACATTTTTCTGGGTTCAATTTTAAATTAACCTTTGTCAAGTTGGCAAAAGTTTGTTGAAGATCAGTTGGTGCAACTATTCTTATAAGCTTTTCACCATCATATCATCGATATATACTTCCATATTTCTCCCAATCTAATCAGCAAATGCTTTGTTCACCAACCTCTGATAAGTAGCCCCAACATTTTTCAACCCAAAAGACATCACCTTGTAACAATAGAGACCCATATCTTTAACAAATGTAGTGTGTTCTTGGTCCTTCGGATCCACCTGTATCTGGTTATAACCGAAGAAGGCATCCATAAATGATAATAACTTGTTTCCAAATGTGGAGTCTACCAACTGATCTATCTGGGGGACTGGATAGAGATCTTTTGGGCAAGCTCTATTGAGGTCAGTAAAGTCGATACACATGCGCCATTTCCCATTATTTTTCTTTACTAACACTGGGTTGGCTGTCCATAAAGGATACTAAGACTCATTTATGTGCCCCATCTTGGTAAGCCGGTCAACTTCTTGAACTATTACATCAGTTTTCTCCTTAGAAAAAAACTCTCTTTTTTTGCACAACAGGTGCAACATCTCTCCGTATAGACAGCTTGTGTAATATAACGCTTGCAGGTACTCCGGTCACATCAGCATTGTACCAAGCAAAAACATGTTGGTGATTTGCCAAAAAGGACAATAATTTTTTCTTCAATTCTGGTGCCATCTTGGAGCCAACTTTAACACTTCTTCCTTCAACCAGAGAGTGGGTTTCAACTTCTTCGATTGGTATTAAAACACTAGGGGTCTCTATGGGGTCATCAATTTCACCCTCACCCCCAGAGGCCCCAACAACTGCTAATCTTCATTAACCCGGGCTGCCCCAGAGTTCTAAGAGCAAGTGAAGTTGCATAAGATTTTCTTGCTATTTTTTGGCTACTCCGGACAATTCCCACTTGTCCCTGAACTGCGTATTTTAAACATTAATGGACTGTTGAAGCCACAACATGCATCTTATAGAGCCAAGACCTCCAAAAGATCATATTGTAACATGTGGGGAAATCTACCACAATGAATAGTACCCTGACCATCTTTTTGAAAGGGCATTTGCCCAACAATACCACCTCCTCAAATTCTCCGATTACATCCGCAGAGCTCCTTGTAAAGCCCACTATGGATCTCTTCGAACGCTGAATCACTGCCGGATTCTTCATCTGTTTATAAGAAATTAAAAATAGAATATTGGCTAAGCTGCCAGTGTCAATCAGAATTCGCTTGATGTCATTGCCCCCAATTAAGGCTCATATCACGATAGCATCCTCATGAGGCCCAGCTATATTTCTTAAATCATCCTCATCAAAAACAATGAAAGGAAAAGGAATTTAGGATTGATAAGAAGACATGTCTCCCTCGAAGTGATTACCTAGAGTGTGAACATGCCTCTTCCTTGAAGAAGGAGTTGGTGCAGTCATAGTGTCCCCTCCAAATATAATAAGTGACTCAAAAAAGCTTATGAGTCCGGACACTGTCTTAGTTTGTTCTGTTATAACCCCCACTTTATTCCAGGTTAGATCAGGATCCAAATACTCTGATTCGACATCAAATCTTTCAAGGATTACCATAGCCCCTTCTGGATCAGATGTCCCCGCATTGTTCGTTGGGCCAGTCCGATGAGCATTGTCAGGCCTGTTTCCGATTCTTCTCTTCACATAAGCTCCCAACTTCCCCCTTTCAATAAGATTATGCACCTCTTGTTTCAAAGTGATGCAGTCTTCAGTGTTATGGCCAATATCATGATGATATTGGTAAAAACAAGTATTACGACTTTCCCTATGAGATTGAAGCGCTGTCGGCTTCCTAAAATGCACCTCATCTTTAGTTTTGTCATAAATGGTTGCCACATTCTCCTTTAATTCAGCAAACCACTCCAGTTGGACCCAAGGTCCTCGTTTATTTCAGGACTGCTGGCTCTGAGCTGGATTTGGGTGGGATTGAGTCTGTTTGGCCTTATTGAGGCCTCTGTCCAGTTTCTTTGGCCTTATACCCAGACTGGTTCTGGTTTGGAGCAGCTGGGGCAGACCTCACTTGCCTGTGCACCCTAGTCTTCTTTTTTTCATCCATGTTGATTTTCTTTCCCACTTGATTCAGCACACCGCCCCAGGTCATGGTTTTCTTCCTTGTCACTGAATCAGCCAAATTCCCATGGTTTAACCCTTGTCTCAAAGAAGCTATTATTACCTGCTCAAAGCAATCAGCTAAACCATTCTTAGTGTTTACGAACCGGCTTATATAGTCTTTCAGTGACTCATTTGTCTCTTGGGCACAATGGATAATAGTATCGTCATTTCACTTCACCTCCTTACATCCACAAACTGCCTTCGGAAGGCCACCCAAAACGTATCAAAGTTTCTGATACAACCTTATGGCAAGCTGTTGTACCATTTCAAAACACTTCTCGTAAAAGATTGGGAGAAGGCTCTACAAAGAAGTTTGTCATCATCATCAAAATTCATCATAAATTTTTTAAACTGTCCCAGATGGTTGTCCGGATCTTTGATCCCATCATACTTCTCTATTTTAGTATTGTCAAGCCTCTTAGGAAGGTTTCCGGACAGTATCTTGGATGACAATGGCGATTGCCTCCAATTTTGACTACGACTAAAAATTGTGTCTTCATTAGGTGTTGCAAAGATACCTGGCTCATCATGGAAAATAAAAGGATCCATCAACAACTGATCCACATGCCTGTGACTATGGTTGTGGCTGTGAGACGACCCTTTTCCCAGATGCCTCTTTAGTCTCCCATGCCTATCCCTCTTTCTTGAATATTTTTTAACTAGCTTTTGTTTCTTCCTAGACCTCCCCTCATCACTTCTTGATGACAAAGACTCTTCAAGCTCATCCTCATTCGAGGAGATACTGGAGGACTCAGATTCTGAGCTCTCCACCGGCTTGGACCGGTGAGACTTCTTGGAACTAACATGGTTTTTTTTGTGCTCAAATGAGTCTTTGCTGATGGGTCGTTCTCCCTTGGGTTGTCAGTATGGTGAATGGCTGACGCTTTTGACTTTTCTTTTAAGCCCATCTATGCCTTTCTAGTGGCCCTCAATGCTTCTATTTCAGCTTTTAACTTGTCTCGTTCTTCGTTCGTGTACTCATTGTTTTCTCCCACCACCTCCACCAAATGTGGTGGAATTTCTTGCTCGTCCGGATTCATCCGAACTAGTTTTTCTTGCTGGATTTGATTACTAGATTCAGGCACCTTCTACTCCCACTGTGGTCGCCAATTTGGTGTGGTTTATTTTACGCTGAGGGTAATTTTGTCAAGTGTTTTGGAAAGTTTTTGGAGTATTAAATGTTTGGGTGTTTTGTAGTGAGAGTTTTAAGCTGCCTGGTGGTATTAAATGTCCATTACCCCCATTAATGAAAGTAGTTGGGGTTTTTATACCCTTAATTATGGCCCCATGGGCTTTCGGGTCAAATCATGAAACCGGGTCAAGTTTAAGGACCCATTTACTTAATAAGTTGATTAGCATCTAGCTTAGTCAAAAGGTTTATGTCCGAATTTCCCTTGTCCGAAAATCTCAGTAACCAGTGGTGGATTAATCCGGACTCATCAACATTATCACCACCAATCAATTACTTAGAAAACTAGTAGAATAACAGATGTCAATGAATATAACCTAGTCATATATTGCAATAAACCTTTATGTACATAATATTTCAAATATTAATCAGATCCTATTATAAAAACTCCAACTAAAACTAACAATCTTTTAAATCAACTACACGTATCTTGATGGTGTATTCCTGGAAAACCTAAGGAAATACAATCTTTGTAAGAGGATCTGCTATCATGGAGTTTGTACCGATGTGCTCTATATTTATCTGACCCATCTGAACTCTCTCTTTAATAGACATGAACTTTATGTCTATGTGTTTGGACTTAGATGAGATTTTGTTACTTTTAGAGTACCACACTGTGGAATTTATTTCGTATTACAACTTCATGGGACCTTTTATCCCTTTACAATGCGCAAATCAATGACAAAATCCCACAACCATAATGTCTAGTTCAATGTGTCAAAGTATACAACAAATTCTGCCACCTAAATAGACGATACAATAAGTGTTTTCTTTATACTTTTCCAGGCTATTGTACCAAAAAATAATAAGAATATGTTATCTGAATTGATTGTTAGTTCATCCATGCATCCACCAAAATCTAAATGAGAATACCCAATGATCTACATCCTTTCCGACTTCCTAAAAAAAGATGTCCTCTTTTGTTTCTTACATAAATATGAGTACTATATGTCTGCGGTTTTCTATTCCGTAACGCTGTAACACACTCTCTATATATTTATTCTATGATAAACCAAGAATACCATCTGAGCGATCCTGATGAATTTGGATTTCTAACACAAAACCTGCATCACTAAGATCTTTTATAATGAATTTTCTGATATAACTTTATTTGTAGTGTGTAACAATTCCTTATTATTCATCGATATATAATATCATAAATATAAAATTACTCTCATTGAACTTGTGATACACATAATCCTCAACTGAATTTATCTTAAATCCAAAATAATATATTTTATTAAAGAATTTGTGGTACTATTTACAAGAAGCATGTTTAAGCCCATAAATAGATTTCTTAAGCATGTATACCATATTATTTTGAGTTGCTTATTTCTAAGTGTTCTGGTTGCACCATATAGATCATTTCATCATCACCATTGAGAAACATGGTCTTTACGTCTATTTGATAAAGTTCAAGATAAAAGTGTGAAACTAATTTTATGATTGTTCTAAAAGAATCCTCCGTCGATACTAGAAATTAGGTTTTTATAAAATCAATCCCTTCACAATGGGTCATTTTGATAAAAGGTGTGCTTTATGTATTTTCATATTTACTAAGGAATTGTGTTTTGTTTTAAACTCACTTACAACCAATTTCATTTTTCCCTTCAGGTAATGGGACAAGTTCTCATACTGTATTATCTTATATGGATTTATACTCATTATTCATAGCATCAATCCACATCCGAGAATTAGAGATTTTCATGGCTTGTTTGTAGGATGAGACATCATTTATAATTTCAACACGTGACTCTTCATGTTCTTGAATATATATTTTTTCTCTCGTTGACCTTATTAATGGGCATCATTACTTCTTGTTGAACTTCTTGATGACGTACGTTTTGATCCTTATGAATTATGTCATTTTCTTGTGAAAGGTTACCTTAAGTGTCCTCTTGTTCTAAGAGGACCATATTTGTCCCATGGTTAAAACACTTAAGTAGAACATCAATGATATATCTTATAAGTATTTGTTAGTCCAATTAAACTAAATGCTGATTACATTTATGATTGGACTTATAACTGCAACAGTTTGGACACTCTAAATATATGGATGAGACATTCGAATTGGAATATCCTTATAACTTTTTGCTTAGATCATTCCATGTACTAAAATGCATACACTAAAGTGTGTATTATATAATTTTTTTGTTTTTAGAGGTAACCCAAAATACCTTATCACTTTGAATTACCGTCAATAAAAAAACTAATGAGGGTGTGCAACTTAGTGTGTAACATTTCTCGCAATAATCACGTTGTCAACTAACATATAATTAAAATTTGACTTCTAGAGTGCAACATGGAAATCACACGTTCCTCTAATCATTATATGATGATTCCTAATTTGTTATGCTTAACTGAATTAAGATCTCTAAATATATAAAACTTACAAGAAAAATAAGAGAAAAACTAAATATTCTATTGATTGACTGAATCATATACGACAAAAACTAAACACATGACAATCAGAAACTAAACTGAAAAGTGAATTATAAACAAGATCTTGTCGAATTTGAATATCTTCTATAATGAGAATGCCCAGATGAATGTTGTGTTCATGAAAAACTTTGAGCTTTGAGACCTCGGTAGAGGAACTAAATAACAAAGTTTTTTTTATTTGCTTTATTCTAATTTCCTTAACTATGAGGAACTAAATGTATTTTATTTATTAGATATTATTAAATGTGTTACAAAATTCATCTACGTAAAATATGTAGATATAAATCACACAAATTGATCTAACATCCACTAAACTCATAAAGTCATGGTGAATAAATGATCTCCTCAATTGACTAACTTTCTTTATATCAACATATAATTATTTCTTACTAAATATCAAATGACACATGTCCGACTGTACAATATTTCATCCATGTGATAAATAGTATTTACTTACGGTTGTAGTTTTACCTCAAATAAAAGTAAAGACTTGTCGTTTCCGGACCATAATGTTTTAGCATGTTAAAATGTATGTCTTTTATGATAAACCCACATAATCAACAAGAGTAATCCTAATCAATTTTGGTTACCAACATATAACACACCTCACTCGTAGATCCTCATTTAATTTTTTTCAATAGATTTTTTTAAATGGGTCCCTTATGTTTAAAAGAATCATTTTTAATCATGGTTAATCTCATGTGCAAGGACTAAAAATATAAATTTGTGAAACGTAGGAGGCCCGCTACATACAAAAGTGAACACGGATGACCATATTACGGCTTTGACCAACCATGTTGGACCAAAAATGGTTTTTAGCCTCTTTAGTGGTCAATGAATCATTTTTACATTTTATTGTTCAATTTTAAAATTGATAATATTTTAAATAATTTCCTCATAAGTGAACTAAAAGGGAAAATATAAAGTGTATAGTTAATAATGTTGACCTCGCAAATGGTTAATAAAAAAATAAATTGTGAGACAAGACCCTATAATAGACTTATAACTCATTTTATCATAAATCTCACCATTGTCATTATCTATATTTTTTAGATTTAATGAACTTAGATGAATCTAGAATAACTAAAACGCTAAAAATCTAAAACTCTGAAATTTTGAATTTTGGTAGTAAAATTTACAATGATGTTTAACTTCTTATTATACTCTTGATTAGGGTTTTTAATGATTTTGAAAATCTGGTTCTTGATTTCTTTAGTCGTGCTTTCTTAATCATCTAAAATATGTAACTTTAAAATAATCCTAAAACATGTTTTTTATATTTTTTAAACCTAGATCACATCGTTAAAACTATAATTCTGTTTTTTTTTATAATATACGATTCTTTATCAGCAAACAATATTATGAAGACTATGATGTCAAGAAAGATTTTACATCCTCACATATATGCTATAATCCCAAATGTAAGAGTTCCGGATCCATTCTCAAACAATTCAATTATGCAATAACAATAAAAATCTGTGGGATGAGAAATAAAAAAACGCATAAAAAAGTTGCACATTACATGAAGACATGTTGCGTTTATAGATAGCGGAAGAGAACACTATCTTAATTATAGGTTCATGGAATACGAGAGGTATTTTTGTTTATTGTTGATGAAGTAACAACCAACTAAAATCTACAAAAGAAGCAACATAATCATATATATGTGGTTTTTTTTTTAAATTACTCGTTGATCCAATTAAATTGAATATTAATTATATTTATATATAATTGAACAATTTAGATATTTTTATTTTTGGAGGGTATCCGCAGCCAATACTCAACAAATACGTTGAGTAATGCATAGGGTAAACCATCCGTTTGAGACAATAGCTTGTAAACCAACGTCACTAGATAAACCACACACGGTGATTTTGTCGAACGCATCACTTTTTGGTCACGAGCTCATCTATTCCGCCAACGTGGCTATCTCTTTCGGATGAAAAATTTAAATACTTTATTTTACATAAATAAAATATTTTAATATAACATATCTATTCATGAGGAATAATTTTATAAATTTAAAAGTTGAAATACAAAAAAATTTACAAATTAAAATCAAGGATGATAAAAAGTCAGGATGTAAAACTTAGATCAATACCAAATTTAGTGTTAGTCCGGTGTGTATTAATTCGTGCGTAAATTTCAATTTTAGAAAACCGAATACACACCGGCACTGAATCGGTAAAATGGTTCCAAGAAAAATTTCAAATATATGTTTTTCAGAAACGAAAATGAGCATCCTATATAGTTATTGATGAAATAGTAAAAATGGGGAGATTCCAAGACAAGCTGTCCGAGCCCTAACAAACCATGAATCGACCTAATTGTTGAGTCTTGCATGGTGGATTTAGCAAGGCTTGACAAATAAGCCAAGCAAGCTTATCGCCACACAAACTGAGTCTTAAACTAAAGCATTGCTTGTCCAAACATGAATTCTTTACCAAAATTTTGATTCCAAGTTTACTCAAGAACCGACTTGTGGATATTTTTTAAAACCTTTACTCACATAACCCAAAATGAAAATGCTTCGCTGTTTCTTATAAATAATTGAAAGAGTAAAAACAAAAATACATATTGATGTTGTTTGTAGTTTAGTTTTGTGGGGCAATCAATAGTTTTGATAAGCCATAACCCCATGTTCACGTGAATATCTTCTCTACACCATAGCTAAACCTTCTCTTCTCTTCACTCTCCACTCTTCACTCTTTTCTATATATACATACCCATCTTCAACATAAACTCTATTCCTTCTCTTTCTCTCACAACAATAACAATGGAGTCCTTCAGACTCTCAGCTTTTCTCTTCCTTTACATGCTTCTTATTTCCTTGGTCTCTCCCTCTCTAGGATGCTACACCTGTGGTCCACCTAAGGGCAAACCAACCATTCCAACCATTCCCATTGTCAAGCCTCCCGTTGAAATACCACCAGTCAAAACTCCTCCTGGTATAAAACCACCAGGCATTCCGGCTATAAAACCACCAGGCATTCCGGTTATAAAACCACCAGGCATTATTCCTCCGGGTATAAAACCACCAGGCATTATTCCTCCCGGTATAAAACCACCAATCAAACTGCCCCCCGGTGTTATTCCTCCTGGTATAAAACCACCAATCAAACTACCCCCAGGCCTTATTCCTCCACTGGTACCTCCGGTCACACTTCCTCCACTTCTAAAACCACCAGCGATTGTCCCCCCTGTCCTGACGCCACCAGAGACAGGTAAAGAACCTTGCCCGGCACCATCATCCCCACCAGAATCACCTTCGGATACGGATACCTGCCCCATAGACACGTTGAAACTAGGTGCTTGCGTGAACCTGCTTGGTTTGGTGAACATTGGGTTGGGTAACGCAGCTGAGAACGAGTGCTGTCCGATTCTCGAAGGACTTGTGGAGGCAGAAGCAGCTGTCTGTCTTTGCACTACTCTTAAACTGAACCTCTTAAACCTTAATGTGTATCTTCCAGTTGCTCTTCAGCTTCTTGTCGCTTGTGGCAAGTCTCCTCCTCCTGGATTCACATGCTCCATCTAATCTTAAGTAAGCACTCTCCATCTAATAAGTTCATTAATTACCTATAACGATATCGAAAAAGATATTCTAAGCATCGGTAGATGATGTTCCTCGCCAAGTATAAGTGGCATTAACAGCTCTAACATAACAGATCTATAATATCCTGGTCTTGAAAATCAGATGGTACTTAATTACGACCATGATAGACACTAGATGACACCATATACGGCCACAATATGTTTAGACCACGGCCATGATTAATTTAAAAAGTTATGATATGGAGTTTTATATTTGTTAGTATATAGCTGATAGACATGGCTCATGGGTATTTTTGCAGGTTGGTACAAGGACCAAGCTGTGGAGATAAAGACACTCATTATCTTATCTGCTGTTCTCTTTTGTTTTGTTGATTTCTTATTTGTTACCATTATTGTTCATGTTTGCTTCATCTTATTGATATTAAGATATCAATTGTCTCCGTTGTATCAACTACAATGAATTATTTGTTTTTATTGGATTTTTATGTAACTCTAGTTTTACACCGTCAATATATTATCATATTTAACGAATGCTTGTACTTACACGGTTTAAAATAAGCATAGTTGAAGAAAGAAATTTTAAACTTATGGATAATGTAACTAAAAGTATCCGATACCAAACTTTAATTCCATTTAGTAACTCAAGTTTTATGGTCTAGTTAATACTTACTTTTGTTTTTTAATCTTAAGTTGACACTCAATACCCAATATTCTAGATAATACCTCAGTACACATGTTTCATTATTAATGTAACCATTTCTTATTCTTCGACGACAATTTATGTTCTTATTTTTTTTATTTTTTTATTTTTTAAAAGGTTTGTAGCATTCAAATTAAAGTTCAAAACAAATCTGAAAATATCGTCGGTTTTGTTTTTTTAAGACGAACAAAATCAGATCTATTGATGATATTTTTTGAATTTTTTCACGAGTAACATGCAAGACGAACATAAATAAATATGTGAGACCAGGCACAAAAAACATGTGAGACTCAACATAATCAATCATGCGAGACTAGGTATAATAAATCATGTGAAACCAGATATAATAAAAGTTAGAGACGAAAGATTGTTAAATCATGCGAGGCGATCATAAAAAATCATGTGAGACCAAATATATATTTTTTTAAACGAACAAAACTAGATCTATTGATGATTTTTTTTGTTAGACCCAATAACTCTGGTCTCACGTATCTATCATCCAGTAGTACATGTCTCTCCTGTTTATTTATATCCGGACTTGCATGTTTATTTATGTCTAGTCTCGCATGTTTTTTTATGTCTAGTCTCCTATGTTTGGTTATAGATGGTCTCGCATGTTTGTGGCGAAAAAAATATATAATATAATTAGAACTAGTTTTGTTAATCTTATAAAAAAACATTGATGATACTTTCAGATTTTCTTTTTAGCTACGATTTGAAAGGTAGGGAATTTTCAAAATATTACAAGTCGATTGGAAAATATTGTTCTGTAGCCAATCATCCCCGTCACTTTTGGCTTTCGACGTCAGACAGATACGCCTTAAAACCAATGTCTGACCAATATCTCCTCCTGTAACCCGGTCCTCTGGAACCTCATCAACAACATCCTCTGGTTCTTCATCAAACCGTGGGTCACCCTCCAGGTAAAAATCAGCAGTGTTAGAGAACAAACCCCTCGATTGTTGTGGCTGTTGTCGTAATTTTGGACACTGTAAAGCAATGTGCCCTAGTTCATGACAATGGAAGCACCGAACCTGTGAGGAAGTAACTGTGCGACTAGGGACCTGCAGATTAGCACCTGTACGCATAGGAGAAGCAGTGGGTACTCTTGGGTTAGGGCTTGGAACTGTCATTTTTGGGAATACCAATGGAGTTTTTCTAGCAGTGTCTCCTCCATAAAGCCTTCGTGAAAGGGCTTTCTCCAGATGCAGTGCGCGCTGATATGCTTCAGACACATTCACAGGGTCGAACATGTTCAGCTGGTCCTGAAACTGCTGTCGCATCCCCCCTATATAGCGAGATACTAGCTGATCTGCTGAATCAGCAATATCGACACGGTTTTGTAGCTTGAAAAAATCGTTAGTGTACTCGTCAACAGTCATTGACCCTTGTTTAAGGTTTTGGAACTACTGATACATTATGCGGGCATAGTTGTAAGGCAAAAACGCAGACCTCAAGTGCTTCATAAACTTAACCCAAGTTGTTATTTTTGGCTTACCGTGCCTTGATCTGGTCTGCTTGAGCTGTTGCCACCATGATGCAACTCGACCTCGGAACTTAGTTGCAGCCAACCGTACCCGCTTTGCATCTCGTTGCTCCTTGAAATCAAAGATTCCCACCGGTTGTTGGCGTTCAGATCAGAATCTCTCGCTGGCGGCTGCTCAAAGACTTGGTCACGGCAGTCTTGTGGTGAATATTGATCCCTAACTTGTTCTCGTCGAGGAGCAAACGGATTCCGCTCGCGGCCGATCTCTTTCTCAGATCCCAACGACTGGTTGCTCGAACTTGGAGCTCGAAATCTGTTGGTTTGGTTGTTCAACAGTCTGTGTAGTGCTTCTTGTACGTCTCTCAACTGATTTCCCAACGAGTGCATCTGTTCACCAACCTCGGATTGGAATTGACCGAATTCATCACGATCGACCGATTCGGTGATCGGAATAGTGGACTTCCCCCAAAAAGATCGATTTGGCGGCATACCGTCGTTACCCATGCCGTATGAACTCTGAATCTGGTACCAATATGGTAGCGCCAAGCTACGAGATGGAACAGGTGGCTGAAGAGTCATAGAAAGAAGACGAACAATAGAAGATGGATAGCTCTAACCTTAGGTTAGAGTAAAAGAGACTTTAAAGAAAATTAAATTATATTCAAAAAAAGTCTGAGGCAAAACTAGGGTTTGAGAGCCTTTTATAAAACTGCTCGAAACCCGAGCCTAAAACTACAGTTTTTTCCTTATGCAATAAAAATAAAGTCCAGCCCAATTTTAAAGCGATTGGAGCTGGTTAAGTATTTCAATAAAATCCAACAAAAATAGAAAAATGCAGAAAATTTACTAAAACAGCAAAACGAGGGTTTAAACGATTAAATTTAGGGCCTGGACTTTATCACGTTGAGATGTTTTTGAAAATCGTTGGGCTTCTCGACGCGTTCGATTTGAGTGGTCGCATCGCCTAATTCTGATATCTGGCCCCAAATAAAGCCCGTTTTCGTTTGTCCAAAAGGGTCATATTGTCATGGGCTTGTGCAACTACATCAAAAAAGTAAAAACAAAAGAAAAAATTGATTAAAAAAAAGGATTACTTGTGATTTTTTACCCTGGTCCATTTTTGGATATTAGGTAGTAACCAGATGTTTGGTTGTGTACTTATAGATAGTTCACCCTAAATCAATGTCATTTTAGAATTTTAATACAATTTCTTTTACACATTTTACTTTTTTATGAATATATATTTAGTTTTACAAAATAAATAAACGACACGGCTAAACATTTTGGTTGGGTATTGAATTTCACCAAAATGAGTGATTGTACCTAACCTATTTTTCAAAATATAATAATAAAGTTTTATTTATTACTTTGAATATATAAAAGAAAGGATATTATATTTAAGAGTGTCCAAGTTCAAATTTTACTATCACCTAATACTTCGATTATCAATAATAACTATTTAGTGTTCACTTTAAATCTCATTTAATACCCCGTCTATTTCTATAATACCTCAAATATCAATATTTATACTACTTTATTTTCTATTTCTCTTTTTTTTTTTTAATTTGTATTTTTCAAATTATAAGTTCTAAAAAATGAAAGTATCATCTGCTTTGTTTTTTAAAACGATCAAAACTAGATCCAAAATATAGATTTTTTGAATCTTTTTTTGCCAAACCCAGTTAGGTTGGTCTCGTAATACGTTTGCATTGTCTCGCATCTCGCACTTAAGCACGTCTTGGCTTCGCATGATGTAATGGAGAGATGCGAATAATGTATGATGTAATAGAGAGATGCGAGAGTAGGGTTCAAATCGAAGAAAAAGAATCATAAGTACGAGGTGTGAGACATGGCTTAGAGAGAATACAAGATGCGAGACTATGGTTAAATTTGTTTTTTTTACTTTAAGTGCAATGCTAGGGTTAAAATTGAATTTTATTATTTTCCAAAGTGCAAGGTGCGAGACCAATCTTACAGAAAATATGAGATACTAGATGCGAGATCGGGTTTAAATTTTTAAAAAATATTTTTTTTTGTCTTAAATGCATGACCATAGTTAAAATTGAATAATCTGTTTTCCTAAGTACAAGATGCGATATGCAAGATTATGGTTGAATTCAATTTTTTTTTGCCTTAAATGCGAGACCATGGTTAAAATTATGTGCAAGACCATGGAAACACAAACTGCGAGATGCGAAACCAAAGCAAAATGAATTGCAAAATACGAGGTCGGGTGTCAAACAAAGTACGGGATGTAAGTTCATGCAAACGCAATGCGAGATGAGTATTACTAGATCTCGCCGAAATATAAAATCAAAACCAATCAAAATATACCATTTATAGAAATAGTTTTGTTTGTATTAAAAAAACAAAATTAATGGTAATTTCAAACATATTTATAAGCTATGGTTTGAAAGAAACGCTTTAAAAAATAGGAAAGAGAAGGTTTAATTATAAAATGACAAAAATATTACTTTTGATAATATCTTAGTTCAAGCGAACAATGTATAATGTAATAGAGAGATGCGAGAGTAGGGTTTCCTATTGTATGCTAGGTCAAGCAATAATATCCATAATATCTTAGGGGTATGGCTATATATACCCAAATGTGGTTTAAGTATACCCAAAAAACGCAGTTGACTTTTGTTTGACTTTTTTAGGACGAAAAAACCCTTGAACTTTCATTTAATATCCAAATTGCCACTAAGTAAAAAAAACACTAAGTATATACTAGATACACCAAATTCATAAAACAATCTATTTGGCTATGTATACCCAAAAAAACACAACTCTCTACTAGATCAAACCCCATATTACTATAATTTTGTGAAATTCTTCAAATTGTTCTTGAACATTCAAAGTTGCTTTAAGAACATTCAAACTCTTTTCAATTGTTTTTTTAAACTTCTTCTAATAAAAACACAAAATCAAAACTTGTTTTTTTGAGAAGTTTTTTTAAAAAAATTAAAGATTTAATTATTAAAAAAATCATAATTTTAGGATGTTTGGAGGCAATTTTCCAGCCAGAATTGGCCGGAAAATGGCCGGCAGCGGAGGCTGAGCGTACCATAGATACAGAGGGTCTGTACCGGTCGGTACACCCCCTCTGTACCGATGGTACAGGTGTAGCGTACCAACGAGTACGATACGCTCTGTACCTATGGTACGCTCAGCCTCCGTTGCCGGCCATTTTCCTGCCGAATTCCGGGCGGAAAATGGCCTCTAAACACCCTGAAATTATGATTTTTTTTACCTAATTCAACCATAACCCTAATTTTGATATTAAGACTAAGTTTTCATATTTTAGTTCGCCGGATAAATTAGAGAGAACTTGAAGGTTTTAGAGAGAAGTTAGAGAGTGTAAGAGAAAAAATGAGGTGTATGAAGGTTAGTAAAAAAAACCGGGTAAAAAACACTAGTCATCCTCCACGTTTGCCGATTGTAACAAGTTAGTCCCTGTCCTTTGAGGCCGTAATAAAGGGGTCCTTGTCGTTGTATTGGGTAGAACAAAACCATCCTTTTCGAGTCCAGCCCAACATTTCTCCCCATTATACCCTTTGACCAGCCACATCAGCTATCCACGTAGGACGCTGATGTGGCAACAGTAAAAAAAGTAAAAGCAGTTTTTACTTTAACCCAACCCTTTAACCCTACTTCCAACCCTAAAACCCGACCCGTTAGCCCTAAACCCATCTAAAACCCAGCCCAACCCATCTAAATCATCATCATTTACTACTTTTCTTTTTAATTCGTCTTCCTCCTCTTTCATCGTTGCTTCCTCTCTCTCATCTTTTCTTCCTCCTCCTCCAACGACATCCACCATTCTAATCGCTTATCTTTCTTCTTTTCCTTCGACTTTTTGCTCGCTACATCATTAGAACAACGGTCATAAGCATAAGCGGCAGCCTCAGCAGTTTCATACATCCTTAACCACACCCTAATCCTGTTCTGAGGCAATCTGATTTCTGCAACCCATTTTCCCCAATGCCTCTGTCTCACTCCTCTGTATAATTTCTGTGCTCGTGTTGTTGTTGATGATAACTTTTGAGGGACTTGGTTCGCCATTTTGGATCTGTGTTCCTGGCTGAATTTTTGGAGAAGCTCTCTCTGGTGGAGATACACCGAAGAACCTAGTGGTTCATGAACAGAACACGAGTTGCTATATGTTGATGATTCTGGGCAGTGAGAGAAAATTGAATCTAATGTGTTTCTTCCTCCTCCGGCTAATATTAGCTCCGATAGTGTTGTTTGAATCTCCACTGGATTCTTTCTAAATTTCATTTCAAAATCAATGTTTTCGTCTATTTTCTACTTTTCAAACGGCAGAAACAAAATACAGAGTATTTGGAAAGAAGGCCCTAGAAAATTCCTGTTTCTTTACTTTCATCAACATGAACAAAACTGGTATTCTCCTTTACCACTCCTTAAGCAATATAGTTTTTTGGGAGAAATTTATTACAGCCAATATGAAACCTTGACTATTGTTAAGGAACTCAGAGGTTAACAGAGAGAGAAGAAGAAGAAAAAATAATAAAGGTTTGGGATTTGTTGGTGTTGGTTAGAAAAGAAGAGGTTATGGATTCCAGCTTGTTCTAATGATGTAGCGAGCAAAACGTCTAAGGAAAAGAAGAAAGAAAAGCGATTAGAATGGTGGATGTCGTTGGAGGAGGAGGAAGAAAAGATGTGAGAGAGAGGAAGCAACGAGGAAAGAGGAGGAAGACGAATTAAAAAGAAAAGTAGTAAATGATGATGATTTAGATGGGTTGGGCTGGGTTTTAGATGGGTTTAGGGCTAACGGGTCGGGTTTTAGGGTTGGAAGTAGGGTTAAAGGGTTGGGTTAAAGTAAAAACTGCTTTTACTTTTTTTACTGTTGCCACATCAGCGTCCTACGTGGATAGCTGATGTGGCTGGTCAAAGGGTATAATGGGGAGAAATGTTGGGCTGGACTCGAAAAGGATGGTTTTGTTCTACCCAATACAACGACAAGGACCCCTTTATTACGGCCTCAAAGGACAGGGACTAACTTGTTACAATCGGCAAACGTGGAGGATGACTGGTGTTTTTTACCCAAAAAAACTTTATATACCTAGAAAAGGGTATTTTTGTCAAAATTTGGATAAACTTATACCAGCTTTGGATAAACTCAAAATTGGGTATACTTAAACCACATTTGGGTATATATAGCTTGACCATATCTTAAGCGAGGCGTTTTTGTGTACCGTAGCTTTAAATAAATCAAGTTTATGTTTGATTTTGGTTCTAATTTCTCTCATCACGGAAACTCATCTTTAATGAACGGAACAAAAACTTTTAATTACGGACTTATAACATTATCAGGAATAACATCTACAACGGAATATTATACGCGCAAAAAGTTTATTCAAGTGTAACAAATCTTATTTTTATTTAATAGTTGTAGCTTGGTGTACTTTTTATCATTTTGAGGTATGAGGTTATTTTGTTGGAGATTTAGGAATGTACGTGAGCTTCCTTGGTTTACGGCATCCTTCTTATTATATCAAGAGTGTTTGCATTATATCTATATTTTAGGATATGTTCAAAATTAATAAATAAAATATGTTTGGTCCATCAGTCTCGTGGCATTAATTTGATTAGTACCAATATAATATTTTAGATTTGAACAAGCACTATCAATATTGTAAAAATGAACGCTTTTTATTTTGTAAAATAAACACAAAAAAATTATATTGGTTATATAACATTTTGACATATTTTGTTGGTTTATACTTCAAACACGTTTAGATTACTGCTTCTTTATTGTCTTATCCAATTACTGAATTATATTCATTGTATTATAGATAAATTTGTCACCTTCGAAATACATCCAAGAAGTTAACATGTAATAAATTTTCGATAGGTAAGAGCTAGCAATACATTTATTATTGCTAAATTGAATTTCTTTTTAACTTTTATATCATATTCTAAATTTTTATAAACTCTTTGAAACGCATCATCATTTTGGAATTAGAAATATTATTTTATAAATACATTATTTACATAACATGTGTACTACATTTGGATGTATATTTGTTATTACTTTTTTAAATATTAATTTTTAATATATCAAAATAACATTCGGTAATATACAATTAAACTCATTTATCATATTCTTTAAATAAGTCAACATCCACGTGTAGTTCTCCGGTTCACAAGAACTCATAATACAAAGGCAACACAAGATGTTAAGTTGGTTGATGCGATACAGAAAACGTCGAATAATAGTTTGTACCTTGTTGTCTCATGGCTACTCTTCATAATAAGACCCGTAAGAATGTCTCCAAAATCTTAGTTAATGAGATCTAGAAACAAATGATATTATGTACTGGTATACTGAATATATATTTAGTCATTGTCATAAGGTAGTCCAATAATATAAGTAATCGGGTTAACTATATATATATATATAATTAATTATGTATTGGACATATAGGTGAAAATGCGTCATGGACTTATAAGTGTGGTAACTTGGTAAAGTTTGGTCATTATGAAGGATTCTATCCAAATCTCAACACTTAAGTCTGAATTAATAATTCATGAATTAAATTGATAAATTCAATTTACTGGATTGTGGTTCTCGATAACAAGACGGTATATGTTAATAGGTTTTTACAACTTATGGTTTTAATTTATAATCTCCCGTATAAGAGTTATTAAGGTTTAAGTATTCCTTCAACTGAAACCAAACGTAAACAAATAGATATTCGTCGTCATTATTGGAAGCACTAACAACCATTTGCAAGTATCTCTAGAATAAGTCTTGAAGTCTATTGAAGAATTATAGAATATTTAACAATGGATTATGGATAACAATAACATGCAAAACTTTAATCCCCTTTATGAATTCTGTAGCAAAATCATATGAGCGTTTATTAATTTTTCGTGTAATTGATGAACTAATTGATGTGATTCATTTAGTATTCATCAATTGGTATCAAAATTATGAAACACTCTCATGATTAATACGATAAACGATTGTATATTTATTACCAAATCATGTATGTTTTCTTACCATAAAGAATCTATGTCATTGGGATTAAATGTTTAATTGACTTGTTTATGGCACGGATTTAGGATTTGTTTAAAAAATACGTACTGTGATTTGTTCTTGTTGTAAGCATGATTGTTTGTTTAAACGATTTTCAATAAAATTATTGTGTGTGATAGTATTTGAGTTTTCGATTAATTTAAGGTTTGTTTGATGACTAGAATTTCTCTCCCAAAATTAACATAAAAAATCTCTAATTTAATGAATCAATTCAAATTTATTGGGACAGTGGCTCATCGAAGGCTTGACCTTTGATGTTAATGTTGATCAAAGATTGTCCGGCGATGTTCACCATAGCTAGTGAACTGTTAACGCTGCGGATGAATGTCACGACTTACAAAGTAATTCACAAACCCACTAGTGTCACAATGACAACATCAGGGGGCTACAGGTTGGGTAAACACTAGTTACAGCTGAAGAGTTTTAAGATGGTCCAGGGGTGATTATGCGATACGAGGATTACTTAGAGATAATTCGGCGATACAGAAATATCTTAGTGTCAACTTTAGAGAGAGAGTAAAGATTATTAGGTTAAGTAGAGAGAGAAAGTCTCATACTATTCATCTCGGGATTTGTGAAGCGTGTGTGGTCCTTTTATAGTACAATTGCGGACCCCACACGCTTTAACTTTGGTTAATTACATCTTTTAGTCCCTATATTTTACTTTCTTCCTATTCTGGCTATCTCTTTATATAGTTTGTACAATTCAGTCCTCACACAGTTTTCTCTATGTGTTTTCCTCCTATCACACTTTTCCTTTGCTATTTTCTCCTGTCAAGTTTCTTCTTCACACTTTTCTCCTTGTCTTTTATTCTTCCTTATCAGTAGCCCCCCAGTCCTAGTAAAAGTTATTTTACTGGGACTGAATAATTCTCCAATTGTTCACTTCACATACCCTCGAATATTTACTCTTGACAGGCAGAAACCATTTTCCTCGAATATTTTCTCTCTCCGAATTTCCACAATGCCCCTCGAACCATCGAGGCCATAAATCGCTCTTCAAAAAGTCACTCTTCGAAATTCCACAATGCTCCTCGAACTATCGAGGCCACAAATCGCTCCTCGAGAAATTGCTCTTCGAATTGCTCTTCGAATTGCTCTTCAAAATTTCTCCTGTTAACCGAGTAGCCCCCCAATCCTTGCACCTTTTTAGCCATATAAGCCCCCGAATGATTTCAGACTAAGGCTAAAAGGGGTGTCAGGATTGATTTTTACCATGACGTCATTTAACAAACACATGTGTCAGCACATCTTTTTGGAAAACGTTACCTATTCCCCTGACACTTTCTGACAGAAAACTCTTCATATTCCCCTGACATTTTCTGACAGAAAATTCTTCATTTTCCCCTGACATTTTCTGACAGGAAACTCTTCATCTTCCCCTGACATTTTCTGACAAAAAATTCTTCATCTTCCCCTGTGGCTGGTGTCAGAATAATTCGCACCTATATGGACCATAATGTCCCTAGGAAAACACCATAAAACGTCTTCGGGCCTGATTTGTCAAGAAAGCCCAGCTTCACCTATAAATACTGACCTTCTCTCCTCATTAACTCAACTTCTGTTGAATCATTTCTAGAGAGATAAAGCTGGCGAATAAACTCCGTCGGATTCCTGAGTGGTTGTTGATCAGTAAGAGGTTCGAAGAGAGAATTGTTACCGGCGAAGCCGTGAGGCCTCATCCGCCACCATCTACTACTACCTTCTTTGGTTCCTGGCCTCCCTCGGCAGATTCGACTGCAATTATTCCCCTCGAAGTCGCTCGACAAAGCTTGCATAGCAATTTGAACCCCCTCGGAGAAATGGGTAAGGACACGCAACACAAACACTCGTCCGAGAAGAGAAAGAAGTCCCACAAGGATAGGAAAGGCTCTCATGAGCGAAAACGTGCCAGAGAGGCGCCCCTGGTCATTCGGGAGCCTACTTCACCAACAGCCCTCGAAAATCTCCCTCCAAGATCTGCTAGCCCTCTTCGAACGTCTACCAGACCTCCTCGAACTTCTGTCAGTCCTCCACGAATATCTACAAGAACATCTACAAGCCCTCAACGGACTTCTAACAGTCCTCCCCGAAGAAACGAAGTGGATGGGTCAAGTCTGCCTTCCACTCCATCCATGACCGTTCATGGAACTCAATTTTCACCTTCAAAAACGCTCATTACCGAAGAGGACATGCTCAATAGGCGAAATGAGAGTCGAGATGCCAAAGGGAAAAAACCTGCCACAAAACCCCTCGAACCAAAAGTGCCTATTGATGAGTCCAAAGTCAGAATACTCCCCGGAAGGGCAGATCAGTATAATTCTCTCCGAACTCCGGACAGAACTTTTGACCGGACAGATCACTTCGAACCAATGTGAACCTAAGGCAGTTCGAACTATGACAAAAGTACTGAAAAACCTAAATACTTTATGACTAAGCTACCTACTCACCTGCTTTAAACTCATGAGTCTTTAAACATGACCCGGGTCCATTAAACATGACCCGAAAGCCCATAAGGGCCCAAATAACATACTATAAATGCTCAACCACCAGCATTAACTTCTAATGAGAAAAATTAACTGCTGCCAAGCTGCTTAATTCTCTCTCCACATTAAAACACTTTGAAACACCCTTAAACGCCCTCACACCACCGTGAAACACCCCTACACCGCCTAACAACTCCACTTGAAATTACTTGCCTACCCCTAGGCCATTTTTATCCTCACCAAATTGGCGACCACAGTGGGAGGCGACGGTGCCTGAATCAAGTATTCGAAACCAAGCAAAGAATTTTTGTCCGAATGACTTCGGATAATCCAGAGCTTCCACCGGCTTTACTCGAAGTGGTGGAGGAGAACGATGAGTATACTGTCCAAGAGCGCGACAGGTTAAAGCTTGAGATAGAGGCTCTGAGGGTTGAAAAGGCCAAGATGGGTATAAAAGAGAAATCCAAAGCGTCAGTTGCTCATCACACTGACAACCCTCGAGAGCCTGAGGCTTCGAAAACTCGTGTGAGCACTAAAAAGACACATGCCAGCTCTAAAAAGTCTCACCGGTCCAAGCCTGTGGGGAGCTCTGACTCAAGTTCAGAATCTTCGGGCAGCTCTTCGGACAGTGAGGGAAATGAAAAATCCTTGTCCTCTAGCAGTGATGAGGGTCGAACTAAGAAGAAACAAAAGGAAGTTAAGAAGTATTCGAGAAAAAGAGATCACCATGGAAGAATGAAAAGGCATATTGGAAAGGGGTCATCTCACCACCGGAGGTATACGGACAAGATGTTGATGGATCCTTTTGCTTTCCACGATGAGCCAGGTATCTTTGCAACTCCTAATGAGGATACCATGTTCAGTCGTGGAAGGAATTGGAGGCAGTCTCCATTGTCTTCTAAAATCCTGTCCGGAAACCTCCCTAAGAGGTTTGACAGTACTAAGATGGAGAAGTATGATGGCAGTACTGATCCGGACAATCATCTGGAGCAATTTAAGAACTTCATGATGAACTTTGATGATGATGATAAACTACTCTGTAGGGCATTCTCCCAATATTTTACGAGGAGTGCTCTGAAATGGTACAATAGCCTGCCTCAGGGTTGTATTAAAGACTTTGATACTTTTTGGGTGGCCTTTCGAAGGCAGTTTGTGGGGAGTAAGGAGCTGAAGGGCAATGGAGACACAATAATCCATTGTGCCCAAGAGCCAAATGAGTCGTTAAAGGAGTACATAAGTCGTTTTGTAAACACAAAGAATGGGTTTGGCTGATTGCTTCGAACAGGTGGCAATAGCATCCCTAAGACAGGGTTTGAACCCAGGCAACCTGGCTGATTCGGTGACCAGGAAGAAAGCTATGACCTGGGGAGGATTGCTGAATCAAGTTGGCAAGCAAATAAACGTTGATGAAACAAAAAAGACCAGGGTGCACAGACAGGTGAGATCCACCCCGGTGGCACCAACTCCAAATCAAAACCAGTCCGGGAATAGAGCAAGAGAAACCGGACAAGGGCATGGTAGGGGAAAAGCTCAGTCCCAGCCAGCTGCTCCTGCTCAAAGTCAGCAATCCAGAAACAAAAGAGGGCCATGGGTCCAGCCAGAGTGGTTCGCAGAACTTAAAGAAAGCGTGGCCACTATTTTTGATAAAACAAAAGATGAGGTACACTACCGGAGACCGGCAACCTTGCAGTCTCCCAGAGAGCATCGTAATAACTCATTTTGCCAATACCACAATGATATTGGCCATACCACCGATGATTTCATAGCGTTGAAACAAGAGGTACAAAATTTGATTGAAAGGGGGAAGTTGGGTGCATACGTTAAAAGAAAAAGAGGCAACAGGCCTGACAACACTCATCGGGCTGGTCCAGTTAATGCTGCCCCGGAGGGGGCTATGGTAATAGTTGAAAGGTTTGATGTGGAATCTGAATACTTGGATCCAGATCCAACAAGAAACAGAGTGGGTGCTATAGAGGAGCGTTCTAGATCGGTCTCCGGGCTCATTAAATTCTTTGAGTCACTGACAATTTTCGGAGGGGACACTGTAACGGCTCCTACCACTTCATCAAGAAAAAGGCATGTTCATAATTTGGCTTCCCAGCTAGAAGGGGGCATGACCTCTTATCAATCATCAAATTCATTCCCATTCATTGTCTTTGATAGGGATGATTTAAGAGACATTGATGGCCCTCATGAGGATGCTGTTGTTATAGGAGCATCAGTAGGGGGCAATGAGATAAGGCGAATTCTGGTAGATACTAGAAGCGCTGCCAATATCCTTTTCCTAGACACTTACAAGAAAATGAAAAATCCAGCTGTGATTCAAAAGTCAGACAGGTCAATCGTGGGCTTCACGGGCAGTTCGGCCGATGTGATCGGGGAGTTTGAAGAAGAAGTGTTATTGGGCAGGGGCCCTTTCAAGAAAATGGTTAGAATACTCTTCATTGTGGTGGATTGTCCCACCTGCTACAATGCTATTCTAGGGAGGTCTTGGCTCTCTAGGATGCATGCCGTGGCTTCGACAGTCCATCAGTTTTTAAAGTATGTTGTTCAGGGGCAGGTTGGGGTTGTCCGGAGCAGTCAAAAGATTGCAAGAGAATGTTATGCTACTGCCTTGGCTCCACGAACGCTGGGGGCAGTCCGTATAAGTGATCAATAGCAGTTTGAGGGCCTTTCTGGGGGTGAGGGTGAAATTGATGACCCCAGAGAGACCCCCGGAGTATTGATTCCGATTGAAGAGGTTGAAACACACTGCTTGGAAGAAGGAAAAAGTGTCAAGATAGGGTCCAAAATGCCACCAATGCTGAAAGAAGGAATGTTGAAATTCTTGAAAGACCATCAGCATGTTTTTGCTTGGTGTAGTGCTGATGTTACTGGAGTTCCATCAGAGGTGATTTCCCATCACCTGTCTGTCCGGAGAGATGTGGCACCAGTGGTACAAAAGAGAAGAGCTTTCTCAAAAGAAAAGGTTGATGTCATTGTACAAGAGGTTGACAGACTCACAAAGATGGGGCACATTAAAGAATCTCAGTACCCTTTGTGGACTGCCAATCCTGTCTTGGTAAAAAAGAAGAATGGCAAATGGCGTATGTGCATTGACTTCACAGACCTCAATCGAGCTTGTCCAAAAGATTTGTATCCGGTCCCCCGGATAGATCAGTTAGTAGACTCTACTTCTGGGAACAAGCTACTCTCCTTCATGGATGCCTTCTCCGGGTACAATCAGATCCAAGTAGATCCAAAAGATCAAGAGCATACTACATTTGTTACTGATAGGGGTCTACATTGCTACAAGGTGATGCCCTTTGGCTTGAAAAATGCTGGGGCTACTTATCAAAGGTTAGTCAATAAGACATTTGCTGGTCAAATTGGAAGAAATATGGAGGTTTATATTGACGATATGATGGTAAAAAGCGTGGATGAGCAGTTGCACTTGTCCGACCTCCAGGAGACTTTTGCCAACTTGGCCAAAGTAAATTTGAAACTTAACCCTGAAAAGTGCAGTCCGGGAAGTTCTTAGGATATATCATAAGTGAGCATGGAATACAGCCCGACCCGGACCAACTCAATGCTTTGTTCCAGATGGAGCCTTCTCGAAACATTAAAGAAATACAGCGATTAACGGGGAGATTGGCTGCCTTGAACAGATTCATCTCCAGGTCTTCGGACAGGTGTGCTCCATTTTTTCAAACCTTGAAGTGTGCAAAAGCGTTCGAATGGACACCACAGTGTAATGAAGCATTTAATGAAATCAAGAAACATCTTTCCTCTCCCAAAACTTTGTTCAAACCAATTGATGGGGAGACTCTCTTTGTATATCTGGCTGTTTCAAGTTGTGCCATCAGTGCTGTGCTAGTAAGGGAGGTTGATGAGTATCCTCACCCAGTGTACTACATCAGCAAAAGCTTGATTGATGCTGAGAGGCGTTATTTGAAACTCGAAAAACTGGCGTTGGCCTTGGTAATAGCTGCAAGACAAATGAGGCCCTACTTCCAGGCTCATCCTATCGTTGTCCGGACTTCTTTCCCTTAAAAGAATGTCCTTCAAAAAGCAGACATTTCGAGCAGAATGACAAAGTGGTCAGTAGAGTTGGGGGACTTCGACATAGACTTTGCTCCCCGAACAGCGGTAAAAGCTCAAGCTGTGGCTGACTTTCTGGTTGAATTCCATTCTGATAGGGATTCCGAACAACCTACTGATTCAAAAGACAAGAAAGTGTGAATTGTCCGAACAGACGGAGGGTCTAGTACCATGGGATCTGGAGCAGGAATATGCCTCACTTCCCCATACGGGGACAACATGTTCCAAGCTATTTGTTTTGCTTTCAGGGCATCCAACAATGAGTCCGAATACGAAGCAGCTATTGCTGGGTTAAAATTGGCCTACATTTGTGGAGCTAAGAGGGTCAAGCTACTAAGTGACTCCCAGTTGCTAGTCCACCATGCCTTGGGCCTATCAGAAGCTAGGAAGGAGCAATTGGTCAAGTATTTACTCCTCCTCAAAAATGAAGCGTTAAAATTTAAAGCTGTTGTCTATGAGCACATCCCCCGGGCAGAAAATGAACTAGCAGATTCATTGGCAACAATAGCATATTCGGAGTCCTACCCATGGATCCATGTGCTTGAAAGCCCTTCTATTCAACTCAATGAAGGTATAAAAGAGGAAGTCTTTGAAATACAAGTGAATCGGCCTCAAGACTGGAGGTCTCCTCTTATACAGTATCTGTCCGATGGCATCGTGCCCTTGGATAAATCACAAGCCAGAACATTGAAACACAGGGCTCGTGGTTTCCTGATGATAAGAGAAGTGTTGTACAAAAAATCCTATAGCAAACCTCTCCTACGTTGTTTAGGGGATCATGAATCACAGACAGTTCTCTCCGAATTGCATGATGGTGAGGGATCGGCCCATTGTGGATTTAGAGCTTTGACCAGAAGAGTACTACTCTCCGGATACTATTGGCCATCAATTATGAAAGATGCTAAGGAGCTGGTAAGAAGGTGTGACCCATGCCAGAGGTACAACAATGAAATTCATGTACCAGCCATTCCTTTGGAATCAATTTCTGAGCCCATCCCTTTTGCTTGATGGGGATTGGACTTAGTTGGGCCTCTCCCTGTGGCGTCCGGAGAGCGTAAAACCATAATTGTAGCCATTGACTACTTCTCGAAGTGGATAGAAGCAGCCCCTTTGGCAGGGACAACCTCAAAAGCTGTTATAAAATTCATTCTATCCAACATATGTTGCAGATTTGGTGTCCCCCAGAAAATAACAACAGACAATGGGCCACAGTTTGACAACAGAGAAATGGAAAGTTTTTGTGCCTCTAGAGGTATTCAGCACTGTTTCTCTTCACCTTTTCACCCACAAGCCAATGGGCAAGTTGAAGTGGCTAATAGAACAATTCTCTCCGGTTTAAAGAAAAACTTGGAAGGGGCTGCTGGGAAGTGGCCTAGTTATCTACAAGAAGTCTTGTGGGCCTACCGGACAACACCTGGGGCTGCAACACAAGAATCCCCTTTTGCCTTGGTCTATGGGATGGATGCAGTAGCCCCCATAGAAAAGACACTCCCTTCATTTCGTGTTCATAACTTCTCCGGGCAGGCTAATGAGATGGCAGTTAAAAATCAGCTTGATTTGATTGAAGAAAGACGGGTTAAAGCTCATCTTAGAATGGCACACTATTAGGGCTTGATGAGAAGCGGGTTTGCCACTAAAGTTAAAAGAAGAGATTTTCAACCAGGAGATAAAGTGTTAAGGAAAGTTTTCTTGCATACAAAGAAAAGCTCTTCGGAAAGCTAGCCCCAACTTGGGAGGGTCCGTATACTGTGGTTGAAAGAATCAAGCCTGGGACATACTGGTTGGAAGACAAAGATGGCAGGGTTTTAACTCACCCTTGGAATATTGAACACCTTCAAATGTACTTGGAATAAAACTTATGTAAATATTTACTTGTTTAAACATCCATGTAAATATTTGGGGGCATACCTTCCCCTCTTCGGTGGCACGGAGAGTTTTCAATGAAATTTGGTGTTCAAAATTCTCTAAGTGTTTTTAAACATTTTGTCTCTTATCATACTACCCGGGTTAAAAGTTCTAAGGGCTACTTAAATTCTAGCCGGAAAGTCTTAATACTCTCACAATACAATAAAATTATTTAAACTTCAGCTATTTAAACAAACAATGAAAGAAGAGGATGGTTGAGCAAAACAAGATATTCATTCAACAATTTAAAACTGCCTTGGCCCTCCAAGGACTTTTCAAACAAGTTTGAGCATAGTACAAAAATCTGTCCGAATAAAACGGACACCATCACAAAAAGAGTGCCTTGGCCTTCCAAGGACTTTAGTTCGGATAAAAGATAAACAAAATAAATTATAAGTTAAGGTTGAGCCTTTGAAGATGGCTCACCCTCATTTGCTTTCTTGCCCTTGATGTCGCTTTTCTCTTCGACTATCTTTTACCCTTAGGGTCACTTTCTTCCACACCTAGGCTCTCTCCGGTTTCCTCTTCCTCACCGGACGAAGATTCACTGGAGTACCCCTCATCCACCATGGTCCAGTATGGAAGATCATCATCATCCACATAGCGCCATAAATCCCATAATCTCCTCTTCGGGAATTTCTCGTGAAACAGGAGGACCATATCAGACTTCACCTTTTGGATCATTAGTTCCTCGCTTTGGATCATCTCCCTGGCATAGGCGTTAATCTTGGCCTTGATTGTGGCCTCTTGGTCCTTCACTAAAGCAGCTTTCTCTTCAACAGCCTGAGTCACTGCATTTTCTAAAGCAATTTTGTCAGTAGTCAGGTTGGTGATGAGCTTCTCCTTGGCTGCAGTTTCTCCCCGTGAGGTCGTTAAGCTCTTCTCCAGTCCGGATAGCTTATCCTGGAGATCTTTTACGGTCTGTTCCAGAGTAGCAACTTTTGTGTTTCTCTCACCATGGCTTCTCTTTAACTCCTCATGTGCCTCCTTGAGTAAGTTAGCATTGGTGGTGGCAGTACGGAGTTCTCCGGACAGTGTCTCCTTCTCAGACTTGAGATCTTTTATGATGTCTGCTTGACTCCGCACTTGCCTCTCCAGTGTGAGGACTGGCTGCACATTACTAAGTAGAGAGTGGGCTATAGTGTCCTTCTCACTAGAAACCATAAAAGTCCTACCATTAAAATTGACAGTATTAGAGCTGCTCGGAGGGACGTAGGGCCCTGCAAACTCATCTCTAGGTAGTCCAAGGAAATATTCACCAAGTCCACCTAGACCGGTGATGTCCATTTCATCCAAGCCCAGCTCTCCCCCCTCAACTTCACCTGTATGGAATTCCCTTGGGATCTCTTCGTGCAAGTCTCTTGGGATTTCTTCGGCCAGTGTAGGGTCAGTAGGGAAAGAGGGCTCCGGGTCCCGGAGAGCAACCTCGTCTCCTTGAGAAGTTTTCTTCTTCTTGACCTCCCTATCAGCACTCTCACTCGTTTGCTTGCGAGTTCTCTTGGAAGCCCTTAGAGGTTTTGGAAGGTTCACTTCCTACTTCTCGCTCTCCTGCTCCACCACTTGTAGAAGGGCGGCATCGATTTGAACCTGAGCCAGTTCCTCTGGGTCTGTTGGGGCCTCTTTCTCAGCATCGCCTTCCGCCTTCCTGCCTTTCTTTTTCTTGCCTTTCATTTTACTTGGGGCTCTGGCCCGGGCAGGCAGGTAGAGTGTCCCGTCCGGCTCGTGGGACCTTCTTAACACAATGTCCTCATCAGGCTGGGTGGACAGCTATTCCACTCTCCGACCTGTCGTGTTCCACAGATGGGACCTTGCTAAGTTTCCAGAAGTGAAGGCCTTGTGGAACCGATTCTCCCAGTTCTGTGCAGCCCATACGTTGATTTTGCCACAGGTGGTCTGTCCGGCCTTCAAGTAGTCTCCGAACTCCTTTGGCAGCTCTGATAAAACAAAAGAAAAACTAATTAGCATAAACTTGAAAGAAAAGAGAAATTCGAACAGAGATTTAAGATGAGAAGCTTACGGTCACTCCTCCATCTACTCCTGAGGAGGCTTGGATTCTCTCCGGTCTTGATTTTCTTGCCATTCTCCCATGAGCCACTGACAAATAAGAATTGGCTCCTCCATTTGCTCTCCGACTCCAGGAGATCATCGACAGCTTTAAGATCGTTCCCCATGTTGAAATGGTAGAAGGGGAACTGATGATGTTTGCACAGGTTGGCCACAGCTGCAAACTCTTTCATAGGAAGAGGGATTCCAGATAACCTAGACGCCATAATACATGACATCAAGGTGAACCAACCATTGGGGCTTAACTGTGATGGGCAGAGTTTGACCAAGTGAAAATAGCGCACTATCTCCGGGTCCAGTGGGAACCTGAGTCCCCAGTTGAATAGCTCCGTGAAGAAGACTATCTCATTCCTTTTGCAGTCCATCGGGGTCTCCGGATCGATGGGAATTCGTATCTTTACGTTCTCAGGGATCCCCCACTTTGTGCGCAATCTACCCAGATCTGAAGTATGGATGAACGCGTACTTGGGTTTCAACAAAGCCAAAAGATACTTGAACTCCACTTTATGAAAGCATGGCCCCACTCTCCCTTCAAGGCTCTCCGGCAGGTCCGGACGCCTCAGATACAAGTCCTCTTTGCCCTTCTTGGCAACAACGATAGCAGTTTCAGCCTGTCCGGAGGACTCTGACTCAAATCTAACCTCCTCTGTGGAGTCCTCCATCCTCTCCTCCATAATCGTTGGGGGAGCTTCACTAGAAGTAGTCCGGGGAGGATTGAGGCTTGGCAGAGCTGATCCTCCGGACTGTTGGCTGTCCGTATTTACTCGACTTCTCACCTCAATTTGAGTTGCTGAGGTAGAAGTTTCCTTAGGGGGTAGTGGGCTGCTGGCCTCTAGTCCTGACGGCCTCTCCCGGGGAGCCCTTATAGTTGCCCCAGACCCTGATTCACTATTTTTTGCCCCCGATTTCGAGGGTGTGTTTTTGGAAGAAAGCCCTTTGACCAACCGACTTGGCCTTTTCATGATTAACTTTTCCGGGGAATGGTCAGAGTCAGACCCCATAGCAATGAAAGAAGATTTTTTCCTAACGCTTGTGACAGTAACTCCCGGTTCAACAGCAGGGATCGACTCCTGAACTGAGGAGCCAGATACTATAGGGGAGAGTGTTGATTGAAAAAGCTTTTTGGGTTTTGTACCTTTAGAGGAGGATGAGCCTCTGTCAGATTCTGCGATTGAAGAGGCTGGTTTCTCAACAGGCGAGGATGGCAGCCCTGCAGCAAGTCGTTTTTCCTTCTCTACTCTTTGAGCTTTCTCCAATTCCAAGAGGTTAAGCCAGCCACCCTTGATAAGTGCTGTTCTTGCTGTAAACATAAACAGCCAAAGAAGTTTTTGAAGTTCTAGAGAGATAAAGCTCTGAGTAAAATTGCAGAGTGAAAGATGAAAGAGATAATGAGACAGTGAAAAGTGAATTAGAATTTATAGTAAATGTGAAAAAAGGAGTTGATTCCTAAGAGAATCCGAAAAGTTGGGCAATGATTAAAAGACGGCGTTGATGTCATTAATGGCATTTAAAAGAGGTAACTTGTTCAAGAAAGTGGTGCGAAGTTCAAGGTGAAAAAACGGCTAAAGTAACCAATCAGAGAGTGACACGTGTCCCATTAACTCTGGCAAAAACCGTTTAGAATTCGTAACGTTCGATCTGTCCGGGTATATCCACAACTCTCTCCGGATTAAAAAACCACTTCCTATAATCGGACTGTTTTTCAGTTCTTTGACAAGGACACTTGTTCAAACATCTAAAAAAGGGGCTCCTGATGAGTCCAAAGTCAGAATACTCCCCGGAAGGGCAGATCAGTGTAATTCTCTCCGAACTCCGGACAGAACTTTTGACCGGACAGATCACTTCGAACCAATGTGAACCTAAGGCAGTTCGAACTATGACAAAAGTACTGAAAAACCTAAACACTTTATGACTAAGCTACCTACTCACCTGCTTTAAACTCATGGGTCTTTAAACATGACCCGGGTCTATTAAACATGACCCGAAAGCCCATAAGGGCCCAAATAACATACTATAAATGCTCAACCACCAGCATTAACTTCTAATGAGAAAAATTAACTGCTGCCAAGCTGCTTAATTCTCTCTCCACATTAAAACACTTTGAAACACCCTTAAACGCCCTCACACCACCGTGAAACACCCCTACACCGCCTTAAAACTCCACTTGAAATTACTTGCCTACCCCTAGGCCATTTTTATCCTCACCACCTATGATCCCCTCCTTAGGTTCTTTGAACACTGCAACCTCTTCATCCCAAATAATATCCGAAGAGCAAGCCCGTCGGATCGCTCCAAAATCAAAAGGGGACATCGTGTTGCCCTTAGAACTAGACAGTATCGCTGGTCACAACATTCGGGGCATCGAAAACAAACATATGGTAGCCCTTGCCAATATTAGATACAAGTACTTTTCAAAAGACGAAGAGGCGATGCTAAGGACCCGATGGTGCATCCCTTCCTATATTACTATCAGATTTCCCTCAGAAGGAGAGACACCTTTATCAGTGAGGGACAACGAGTTGGTGGTATACACAGAGATCATGAACTGGGGGCTAAGGTATCCCTTAGACCCCTTCTTCATCGAATATTTGTTGAAGATAGACCTTTGACCTTCGCAGGTTGGTCCCAATATGTGGTTTACTCTGATGGCCTGCATCATGGCCTCGAAGCTCTCAGGTCATGAAATTTTTGTTAGAGCAACTCATTGGCCTTGCTGGTTTGGCCAGAAATCCTTTCTTTCCCTTTTACTCACTGACTTTCAATCGAGGACAAAAAATCCCGAAAGATCTACTGGAGGCTGACAAGAAATGGAGGCAGCAGTTTGTCTTTTTCTCTGGTTGCTGGGAGACCGGGTCAGAGGCCACTCCCTCAAATCCTCACAATCTCTCTCTGATGTGGACTAATAAATGTAAGTGCCTCCTCGAATTTGTTATGCCTCCTCGAATTTGTTATGCCTCCTCGAATTTTTGATTGTGATTGGTCTTGATATTGGCTACTTGTTGCAGCTATGACTGGGATATCCAAGCCCTATTCTGACTATGTTGAGGGTGCCACAAATGTGTTCACCAAACTTCGCTTGTGGGCAAAGGAACAATGGGACAACCGATTTCGTCTCTGCTTTACTGATAACAATCTTGCCAGGAGTCGATTGGGGAGGCTCAATCCCCTCGACCGCATTAGTATGAGAGGATTGATGACTCCTCCCTCGGAGCGAGAAGTGATGGAGTGGTGTAGCCAAAAAGACATAGTGGTATATCTGCCCAAGCGCTCCCGTTCGCAGAGTCATCTTGGGGATCCTCCGGAAGATGAAGTTCCAACTCAACAGCTAAACCCTGAAGGACCGGTTAACACTCAAAGGCCTCCTCCCTCGAACAATGATGGGTCATCGAATTCCATTCCCCCTCCACCAAACAATACTGGGTATCGGACTCCCTTCCTCCTCCCCCTGCTCCCATCCTGCCTTCAAAAAAGGATGCCAAGACAAGAGACAGGAAGGGTAAGGGTATCCTCGAACCCATCCAAGAATTCTCTGAGGGAGGTGAGACGCCCGAAGGCAATCAGGAGGCTGGTCTAGAGGAAAAGGTCCAAGAAATCACACGTGAACTTGAGGACAGAGGTGGCCATTCTCCCAGGGAAAGTTCTCATCAATCCCCACATTCGTCTCTTACTGAGGCTTCTCACCCAGTCCCCCTCGAAAATAGTCCAAGATTAGTACCTCTCCATATTCCTCGGAGTAACCCTCCTCAGCACATTGACCCAGACACTCTTGGAGGCGGATTTTCTGAGTTTGACTCTGCAGAATTAGGGTCTCCTTCGAGCTCCTTCGAAGTTCCTTTGGATGATGAATTCTCACTATCCCTTTGGAAATTTCTCCATACCTCAGTAAATAGAGGCAAAAAGATGTGTCACCTTGAGAAACGCAAAAATCACTACAAGTTTAAATCGTTGTTGGCTGCCTCTCAACTCGAAGAGGCCAATAAGCAACATGCAGTGATTGAGGGCCAAGCCGATTCCTTGTACGAGCGTCTGTCTGCCTCCGAAAATTACGTGATAATGCTAGAGAGGTGTTGTGAAGAGGAGAGGGACTTGTATAAAAAGAAGACTGATGCTCAATATCTACTGATAGCTGAGTACAAAAGGGACATCGTTTGGCTTGTGATGGATTCACAGAGTGTACCAAGGCCCTTAGAAAGGTGACAGTAGACCGAGATCAGTTACTGAGACGGGTTGAGAACTTTCTTGGACAAGTCAAGGAAGAGAAGGACAAGGCTGTGGATGCTTATGCGGCGACGTGCACAAGCAAGCTGCAAGCTCGGGATGCCACTACTCGAGTTGGTTTGCTTACCCAAATCCATGCTGACCATCCTGAATATAGCTTAGGGAGCTTTTGGAAACTTTTCCCCTTGGAACTTCGTCCTCCCCATATAGTGGTAAGTGACAGTGAAGAGTCAGAGACTGAAGGGAGTATCTCCTCGAAAAATTCAGACTTAGTGAAGACGTAGAAGAAGTTAATGTTTTGTGTATGGCCCAATAGGGCCTTTTTTGTAATGTGACTGGGATATGTTGTACTGCGCTAATTTTAGAAGACATAGTTCGATTTTGTAAGGTCAACAATCAACAATCAATTATTATTTTTATACGTAAGTTCAATCCACAACACCAAATGTTATGTTCCCTTCAATAATCCGAAGAGACAAATCCTTCAACCCACTATTATGACCTACCTGATTATTTGGAGTGACGATATCTTGTGTCACATTATTGTGACCCAAATACTAACAAAGGCATATTGGATTTGAGGCACACATCAATGTGATCCAAGTGCTGATAAAGTCATATAAAACTCGAGGCACACATTAGTGTGACCCAAATATTAATAAAGTTAAACAAAGTTCGAGGCACACATTAGTGTGACCCAAATATTAATAAGGTTAAAATAAAGTTCGAGGCACACATTAAGGTGACCCAAATAATAGTTCGAAGAGGCAAGAATTCGAGGCACGTGTTATTGTGACTCAAAAGAATAGTTCGAAGGTCCCAAAATTCGAGGCACATGTTCCTGTGACCCAAAGAATAGTTTGAAGGGACAACAATTCGAGGCACATGTTACTGTGACCCGAAAAATAGTTCGAAGGGACAACAATTCGAGGCACATGTTACTGTGACCCAAAAAATAGTTCGAAGGGACAACAATTCGAGGCACATGTTACTGTGACCCAAAAAATAGTTCGAAGGGACAACAATTCGAGGCACATGTTACTGTGACCCAAAAAATAGTTAAGGCAAAGAACTCTTTGTATTTAAGCGGCTCATCGAAACACCTCATTAAAACCTTCTTGTGCCTAACAGGGTAGGAAAGAGTGTTCCCTCACCAAATTTTGTTCTGGGGGATGCAAAGAAGAGGAAAGGAAATACAATTTTAGCTAGCTCTTTTAATCAAGATACAATTTTAAATGCTCAATATTCCAAGGGAGACGGAGGTATCGCCCTTCCTTATCTTTTAACCGATATGTGCCTGGTTTTATCTTTTCGGTGACCTCATAGGGGCCTTCCCAATTCAGTCCCAACTTCCCCAAACTCTTGTCTTTAGTGTGCAAGAAAACTTTACGTAAGACCTTGTCTCCCACCTTAAAATCTATGTGCTTTACCTTAGATGCGTATCGACTCCTCATGAGAGTTTGATAATGGAGGGATGTCAACTGTCTAAAGCCAATGCTCTACTCTAGTCATTCGTGTCGGAGACATATGTTGCTACACGATGTGAGGGAAAAAGAATCTCTGGAGGGACAACGGCATCCATTCCATAGACTAAGGCATATGGGGACACAACAGTGGCCGTTCGCGGAGTCGTTCGGTATGCCCACAACACTTCCTGTAAATAGTCGGGCCATTTCCCCGTTTTGCCTTCCAAGTTCTTCTTCAAACCATCGAGAATCGTGCGATTAGTCACTTCCACTTGCCCATTAGCCTGAGGGTGAAATGATGCTGAAAAACATTGTCGTATGCCCCTCGATACACAGAAGCTATGGAACTCCTTATTGTCAAATTGTGGTCCATTGTCCGTGGTGATCTGCAATGGTACACCAAAACGACAACAAATGTTAGATATGAAAAACTTGATCACATCTTTGGCCTTTGTCCCTGCCAGCGGCTCAGCCTCTACCCACTTAGAAAAATAATCGACTGCCACGATTATAGTCTGTCTGCCCCCAGACGCCATTGGTAGGGGCCCAACTAGATCAATGCCTCATCTGTCAAACGGGACTGCCTCTGAAATTCTTTCCAGTAACACCCCAGGTTTGTGAATCACATTAGCGTAGCGTTGACACGTGTCACATCGTTTGACTAAATATTTTGTGTCGGCCGCGATAGTGGGCCAATAATAGCCAGCCAGGAATACCCTTTGAATTAATACCTTGTACCCACAATGGGCAGATCCTTCACCATTGTGCAATTCGGACAGGATAATTTGCGACTCGGGCCCACTCAGACACCTCAATAATGGTCGACTCAGAGATCTTTTATACAGCACTCCTCCCAACAGAATATAGCCATGAGACTTGAATCTAACTTTCCTGGCTTCGTATTTTTCGACAGGTAAAGTGTCATGGGCCAGAAAATCAATGATGACCGTCCTCCAATCATGCGTAATCACGTTTCTTTCCTCCGAGATGTTCATTGTGTGCTCCTCGCCAATCAAGATCGAAGGGCACTCCTGAACCAAAACCCACGGGTAACCTTCCGTCCGTGAAGCGGAGGCAAGAGAATCCGGGACAGCGTTTAACTCTCTTCGAACATGCTCGTACTTGACTTCCTCAAATTCAGATGCCAAATCTTTCAATAGTTTCAAATACTGTATCAGCGTATCTTTCCTGGCCTCGGACTCTCCCGAAGCTTGATTTATCACCAACTGTGAGTCACTGATCAGTTTAATCTTTCGAGCCCCACATATCTGAGCCAAACGCAAGCCTGCTAGAACAGCTTCATACTCAGCTTCATTATTAGTAGCCTTAAAACCGAAACGAATGACTTGGAACATAGCTACCCCTTTCAACGAAATCAATTGGACACCTGCCCCACTTCCTGAAGTGTTCGACCCCCCATCCGTCCGTATCACCCATTCCTCTTCGTCAACCAAGTCGTGCACTTCATGTTCCTCTCTATTCGAATGGAACTCGACCAAGAAATCGGCTAAAACTTGTGCTTTTATCGTCGTTCGAGGCTCAAATGTTATGTCGAAGTCTCCCAGCTCTACTGACCATTTAGTCATCCTGCCAGAGATGTCAGGCCTTTGTAATAAACTCTTCAGAGGAAAAGTCGTCCGAACAATGATTGGGTGGGATCAGAGCTTTTAGCTGCTCGGGATCGGCCTCAATCCCTTTTTCGCTGATCATGTAACCAAGAAATTTGTCTGACCTCACCCCGAAAATGCACTTCTCCGGATTGAGTTTTAAATTGACTCTGCTTAAATTTCGAAATCTCTCTGCCACGTCGGTAAAATGGTCTTCGTCCCGCTCACTTTTGACCAACATATCGTCGATATAGGCTTCCATGTTCCGCCCAATCTGCCCTTCAAAGGTTTTATTGACCAGGCGCTGATAGGTTGCCCCCGCGTTTTTTAATCCGAATGGCATGACCCTATAGCAGTATAAACCTCGCCCGGTGATAAAAGAAGTGCTTTCCTCATCATTAGCAGCCAGTCGGATTTGGTTGTACCCCGAGTAAGCGTCCATAAATGACAACAGTCGATTGCCGGAGGTCGAATCCACTAATTGATCGATGTGAGGCACAGGAAACGGATCCTTAGGACAAGCTATGTTTAAGTCCGTGAAGCCAACACACATTCTCCACTTGCCATTTTTCTTTCGTACTAACACTGGATTCGACGCCCATATGGGATAATGCGACTCGCGAATATGGCCTATGCTTAGTAGCCTTTCGACCTCCAACAGAATTGCCGAGGCCTTTTCCGGGGAGACAGGTCTTCTTTTCTGGACTATGGGTCGGACATCTAATCGTATCGCGAGTTTATGACACATGATCTCTGACGGCACTCCAGTGGCATCCTGTGCACACCAGGCAAACATATCAAGTTTATCAGATAAAAAAGCAATTAATTTTTCCTTAAATTCGGGAGAGAGGTGGACTCCAATCTTCAGAACTTTGCCACTCGCAAATTCGTGTGTCGCAGAATCTTCTTCTAGGACCTGAAATCCGGGGGCCTCCCTCGGATCATCACAGGGGATGATTTCGGGGGGGGGGGGGGGGGGGGGGGCTTTAATTGCTATGCTTGGTCTGAAGTTTCCCCCCGAACCCCCTTGGACGACAGGGCTATCCGGTAACATTCACGTGTCATCTTCTGGCTACTTCGGATTATCCCAATATTGTTCCCGACCACGTATTTCAAGCATTGATGCACTATGGAGATTACGCCATGCCTCTGGGACAACCAAGAGCGACCCAGGATAGCATTATACGATGTTGGTGCGTCAACCACAATAAAAATTACCTCCGCCTCTTTCTTAAATGGTCTACGGCCCAACTCGACCACACACTGAAACTCTCCAACCACCACTGCTGTAGCGCCAGTAAAGCCCACTATAGTCCTGTCGGATCTTCGGATAGCAGGCGGGTCAGAGATTCGTCGGTTTGTACTCATAAACAATATATTCGCGGAGCTCCCCGTGTCGATGAGTATCTTCTGAATTTGATCACCAGAGATGCGTGCCGCAATCACTACCGCATCCTCATGAGGGCCTGCATCATTTCGCATATCATCATCATCGAAACAAATAATTGGGGAAGGCGATCGGTGCATTTGTGCTGACACTCCCGCTTCAATCTGGGTGGTCAGGTTGACCATGTGCCATTTTCGGGAGCTGTTGGAATTTCCCACAATAATGTCTCCCCTAAAAATTACCAAAGAATCGAAGAACACACAAAGGTTGTCCACTCTCCCCTTCGTAATTTCTTCTTCCACCAAGTTCACATTGTTCCTCCCTGCCTTGGGATCTAAATACTCTTGCTCGATGTCAAAGTCGTCGACCCCTTCGGAAATCACCATGGCTGTGTCAGTGTTCTTTGAGACAGCTTTCACCATCGCATTTTTCTGGGAGTGTTTTTTGACGAATTCTAACAACATTCCATTCTCAATCAGGGCTTGTACCTCTTTTTTTCAAAGCTATGCAATCCTTGGTGTCGTGCCCAATATCCTCATGATATTTGTAATATTTGTTGACGCTTCTGCTTTCCCTCGGAGTCTGTATGGGAAAAGGCTTCCTGAACGGGACCGTAGATTTTTCCTTGTCGAATATTGCAGCAACATTTTCTGTCAACTCCGCGAAATAGTCGGGTCGAACCCATTTGTTTGACATGAGTCTCACTCCTTGATTGTAGTTTTGCTGATTGCCATAGTACTGCGGGTTCTACTTTTGCCTCGGAGGATATTGACCCGTACGTTTAGTCTGAACATTCGAACGAGGGCCCTGGTTGCTCGACTCAGTCCTTTGAAATTGATTCTAGTCCAACTAATCCCCCGACCCTTTCTCCGAGGCTTGGGTCTCTTCTACCAGGATCCTCTTCTCAACCTGATCTAGCAATGCTCCAAAAGTCATCGCCTGACTTTCCGCCACCGTATCCTTCAACAACCCGGGGAGCAGGCCCATCCTGAAAGCTGCAAGCGCCACTGAATCCTTGCAATATTCCATATCCGTTTTCGTTTTAACGAAACGATTAGTGTAATTTTTTAGGCTCCCCCCCCCCCACCTTCTGTCGGCAATAGATGATCGTGTCTCCGTTAGCTCTGAACTTATTTCTCCCCACAAAGTGTTGTCTGAAGATGTTCCAGAACATATCAAAATTCTTTATCGAGCCCTGAGGTAGCCTGTTGTACCACTTAGATGCTACTCCCTTGAAAGTCTGAGAAAATGCTCTGCATAGCAGCTTATCATCGTCGTCGAAATTGATCATAAAATTCTTAAATTGCTCAATGTGATTATCCGGATCCTGTGTCCCATCGAATTTCTCTAGCTTCGAAATATCAAAGTGTTTCGGAAGATTTCCCACCAAGATGTCTGGGGACAGGGGGGAAGCTCTCCAGTTGTGACCCGCACGATAAACTCCGGATCTTAGGTTATCATTATTTGGAAAGTACAAACCATCCGCGGATGGCAAAGTATACTGATGCTGCCATGCCGAAGTTCGAGGGCCCATATCCTCTTTCCTCTCAGCATACTTCGCATGTTCATAGTATCGTTCGCCACCTCGAGCGTGGTGACCTTTCTCCCTCGGAGATTTCCTCTCAGAACTTCTTCCTCTTCGGAAATCGGTGTGTCTGCGATCATATTCTTTCTTCCTGTGGTATTTTCGCGGGGACGAATCCGAGGAGCTATATCGAGAGTAGTCACTCAGGTAAGCTGAGTTCACATGTCGCCTCTCTCTTCTCCTCGGCGATTGTCGCTCGCCTCCCCGGTATCGGTCGTCCCTTTTCTTGGGACGAAATTCAGTTTCATGATCTTCCTTTTCGCTAACCGGCTCCCTCCTTATCTCGGATCGAAGATTCTCCTGTACGAGGTTCTTTTCTGCTTTCAACCTTTCAATTTCTAGCCGCAACTCATTTCTCTGAGCCAACAGATCTGAGTCGTCAAAGGTATTTCCGACTCGCTGGCCCCCTAGTCCCTCGTACTCCATATCGTTCCGGTAGTCATCTCCCACCAGGTTCTCCTCGCAATTGTTAACCAAATCGCCCCCTTAGCCCTCCATAGTTCTCCTCGAAATAGGAATTATTTCCAGGAAGCGATTGTCGTCAGAGCGATTTTCGTTTCCCACAGACAGCGCCACTGAAGAGTTTTAAGATGGTCCAGGGGTGATTATGCGATACGAGGATTACTTAGAGACAATTCGGCGATACATAAATATCTTAGTATCAACTTTAGAGAGAGAGAGAGAGTAAAGATTATTAGGTTAAGTAGAGAGAGAAAGTCTCATACTATTCATCTCGGGATTTGTGAAGCGTGTGTGGTCCTTTTATAGTACAATTGCGGACCCCACACGCTTTAACTTTGGTTAATTACATATTTTAGTCCCTATATTTTACTTTCTTCCTATTCTGGCTATCTCTTTATATAGTTTGTACAATTCGGTCCTCACACAATTTTCTCTATGCGTTTTCCTCCTATCACACTTTTCCTTTGCTATTTTCTCCTGTCAAGTTTCTTCTTCACACTTTTCTCCTTGTCTTTTATTCTTCCTTATCAACAGCAACCACAACTGTTGGATGTGTGGTTCTCCTAGTGACATCAGCAATAGGCTGAAAATCTGATTTTTTAATATATGTTTTAATTAATTGTTAATTACTTTATTTTATTTTATTATATATTTTTAAGTTGAACAATATTTTCAAAAGGTATATAATATTATGAATAGTGTTTTTTTAGAAGGTGTACAATATTGTGAACAGTGTTTTTTGAAAACATTATTCATAAAAACATTATTAATCAAAATATATTAGATTTGTTTCACATGATAAAGTGTTTGGGTATGATATGTTTTGTATGTAGATGTGAATATGCATGACAAAGGTTTCAAATTCCAATAGGTGAATCTTGGAATTAATTTAATCAGCCTTCCTGAAGGTCAAATTAATCTCTTAGAGGATCCTAGGCTTCGAAAGATTCAAGGGGTTATTTTGAATTCAGATATTATCTGCCTTATATAAAGTTGATATTCGATTTTGATTAATCGTGAACTCGATAAATTCACTGAAAATGGTCATTTTGGTAATTTAATTCTAAGTAGGTGAAATCGGTTCATTTTGAGGGTTTCACCTACTTAAGAAAATTATATTAATGTTTGCAATTTTTTAATTTTGAACAAGAGAAATCGGTCATCCTAAAGGTTTTACCAGTACTTGGGAAAATTAAATTATGGTTATTTTAATTTAAATAAGTAAAATCAACCATGTAGAGAGTTTCGCTCGTAGTTAGGCAAACTAAAATAATGATCATGGTATATTTCTCAAACTCATAAATACATGCTAGTAGATTTGTCATACTATATCTATTATCAGAGTACTTTATATTTTACATGTGTATACCATGTTCATGCATGTTAGTTGTTATATATCACGAATCTAAATTCTTTATGTTTTTTTCTAGTGTACTTGCGCTACAATCCATTGGGGAATAAACCCTTTATACTGGATGGCACGAATTTCACTACATGGAAAGAAGATCTGTTATTGTGTTTGTTTTTTTATGAATATGACTATAAAATGTTGAACCCTAAACCTTCTGCTTTTAGTCAGAAAATTACACATGAGGAAGCAAAACAACATGAAAACTGGGAAAAATTCTAATAAGTTATGCATGGATATAATGTTACAAAGGATACTAGTTACATTTTGTGGGGCTGTCCTAACAGATGCTACCATAGCTACAGATTTTCTCGCGAAATTCGAGAAATATTTTGCTAAGAATGACAAGGTAGAGATGAAGTGTCTTATTCATGATTTTTTTACCAAGAAATATAGAAAATGCAAAATATGTGAGTATATTCTAGAAAAGTCTATGATTTCTAAAAAATTAAAGGCAGTTGGCATAGACTTACCTGAGGAGTGTGTGGTAGGATTCACTTTTCATTCATTACCGGAAAAATTTAAGCATTTCCACTATAATGTGTAAGTGTATGCGAGAAAAGCATCAGGTCTTAGAGGAAGGTTGAGGAATTGATGGTTGGTCGATGTTTTTTCTGGAAGGAGAAAAGACATCGAAAGAAGGTTTACCAGAACTAGGATTACATGTTAAGCAAATTTACTCTCACTAGATTGGTTGTTTCAGTAAGTAATCTTGTTTATGTGGAAAATAATGTTTTGTGGGTTGATTCGGCTGAAACAACTTATGTATGTAATTTTTTACAGGGTACGTCAAGGAGCAGGATGCTAAGTAAGGATGAAAGATCCATCTTTATCGTAGATGGGAGCCCATGCCATGTTTGGTAATTTGTGATTTATATTTAGAACTTTTTACTCGAAATGTTTTGTTTTTAAAAAATGTAATGTTTGTTCCCACTTTTTAAATGAACATAATTTTATTTCCGGTTTTAGACTTGTATGGATATTCTTGTCTTATGAGAAACATCATTTTTACTATCTTTTTAAATAATGTGATTGTTGGGCATGGAAATTTTATAAAAGAATTTATTTTTTATTTTTTGAATATTGTTAATAATAACTAAGTTTCCATGAACACACCATCCGAATAGATTTAGTTGATTCAGAGGATTGTTAGTTTCAATGAGAATTTTATAGTAGGATACGATGATATTTGTGATATTATATATAAAGGTTTTTTGCAATATATATGCTTGGTTATATTTATTGATGTACGTTACTTCATTAGATCTTAAAAGGTGGGATTATTTAAGAGTAGATATTTATGATGATAATTGATATTGTTATTAAGCTACACACCATAATTGGCTTAAGTAATTTATTAATAGCAATAACGTGATTATTGTTGCATCATATTGTTCACATTACGAGAAATAAGTCTTTAATCCTTTATTGTTTATTGATCATGTACCGGGTTTTATCGTTAGCCTATTAACAATTAATTCAAGATCCTCATTGATGTTAAATATGAGTAGCATAGTTGGTTCAAGTGAGATGTTTTTAGAATATTTATGGACCGGTATGTTAAATATATACTTAGTCATTAATATAAGATAGTCTAAGAATAAAAGTAATTGGGTTAGTTATATTATATAATTATTTATATATTGGACCTGTAGGTAAAAATATGTTATGGACTTATACGTGTGGTAACCAGGATGAATTTGGACATTGTGAAGGATTGGGCTCAGATTTCAACATTTAAGTCTGAACTAATAATTCAGGAAGTAAATTGATAAATTCAATTTACTGGGTTGTGGTTCCCTATCACTATACGGTATATGTTAATGGGATTTTACAACTAAGGTTCAAGTTGTAATCACCCATATAAGAATGACTAAGGCTTCAATATTCCTTCAACTGAAACCAAACCTAAACAAACAGATAATCGTCGTCTTTATGATTGGAAGCACTAACAGTCTTTTGCATGTATCTCTAGAACAAATCTTGTAGTAAATATTGTGATGAGGCACCTGAAGCCCCGATGACAAAGAAACAAATTTTTCGGGACGTTTATATTGTGGAGTCCAAACCCCAAAAGAATTTTAGGGTAGCTCGTATTTCTAACCATACCTATCCTTCAAACATGACAGAGACTGTGACTACATCTAATTAGAAAGGCTCTAGTGACTTCATGGTGTTATCTCCTTGGAAAAATGATGATGGGGGAACGGGACATAGTAGACTTTCTACTGGTGGGTTTGTGAGAAAGAAGTGAGTATTAATGAAGAACGGGGCCCATTTGGTGGTGATGGTGGTCAGCGTTGCTCCCTCTGTGTTCATGAAACCCTTTTATCTTCGAAAGGCTACACATGAGGTGGCTCGAGTGTGCTGTTGGAGATCATAACCCTCCATTTACATCGAGAAACCATAGTCGGGCCATTTCAGAGACCCCTTATATAAAAAACTCACATGTTGAACCCTTGGCTCATTCTTCTGGTGGTGATGGTAAAAATATGAGGGACTCTTCTAGCAAGGTGAATAACGTTGGATCTATGGGCATAGTTCCACCCTTGGGGCCTCGACTATAAAGCAGCCTCCGATGTCTGAGTTAAGCGAAATCCCTCTATCAATTAGCATGTTGAATTCATCCATGCGTATGTCTCATCAATTGAAACAATGCCCAACGATGACGTATTATAACAATAAGTCTATGACATACATTTTACAAAGTCAATTGGAATTGGTTTTGGAGGTAAACTTGTATACCAACCTATTAGTTATTGGTAACTTCAAAATTATTTTCGCTTTCTTATTATACCTTCCTTTCATGAATTCTTGGTTGTGGAGCCACTATAATTCAATGTTGTTGGCGTACCGCAAGATGACCCTTATCGATGCTAAGGCCATGGAGGATTTTAAACCAAAGCTGTTACTATTTTTGTATGGTAAGTCCATTAATGCTGAGTTGTTGTGCTACAAACAAACCTATGGTACTTCCAAGTTTTATTGTGATAGTCTGATGAAAGAGAAAGAAGATTTGGGCGATCAGTTGCCTTCAGTTACCTTTAAACAGGACAGTTTAAAGAAAAATATCTCATAACTTGTGGTACAGAACAAGACTCTTCCCAAGCGGGTCACGGAAGTAATCTCAAAAAATTATGGGTTGCTCGTCAAGGTTGAAGAGTCCACTAGTGTAAGCTGCAACGTCCGGCTTGAGAGTTCTACTCTTTGGGTATAACTATCTCGATTAAGGTTAGAACTGGAGGATGTTGAAAAGAATTGGAATGATCGTGTTACCAAGGCCTATGTTGATGGGCATAAGAATGAATTGGGGGTACTTAAATAAACTTGAAGAAGTTCAAAAATATATAATTATCAAGCTATGGAGAAAGAATCCTGATTGGAATTGGGACATCTTAAGAGACTAGTGCTGGAGGATGAGAGGTCATGGATAACAGGGGATGAAGATGAGGGAGAGGATATCGAGAAGGGGGTTGAAATGGTAACCTAGACCGGTGAGGTTGTATCTGTTCCTGCTGGGGAAGTCAGGTAATGTCTATGTTGCTTTGGTTAAAACTGAATGTTGCTCGGATTTTGTTGTAGAGGAGAAAGAGCTTGAGAAGGAAGGTGATTCTGGTGTAAAGGATGCCTGATTTATTTTATAATTAAATCTTGCTATAAACTTGTGTTTTGTTGTGTTGTGCACGATTATTTTTTTGGAGTTGTTTTTATTTATGTATCGTACAATGTACAATAACTTTACCAGTTGTTTAAAATTTATTTTCGTGCATTTGGAGGTGAATGGGGGGAAGAAGTTTTGTTAGTTTTTTAAGCATAATACGTTTTTTACGTGGTAGTTAAGGTTTAGCTTATAAGTTAGTTCGCTCTATAGGCTTCAACATCCTAGGCTCAATGTGGCATGTGGCATGGTCTTAAATACTTGGCATCTGAGCCATGTCGCTTTGTTGAGCTATATAGTTTGGGCTCAATATGGCCCCTAGCATAGCCTTCAAGACTTAATTTGCAAACGAGTTCACTTTAATGGACTTTTTTTTGTTAGGGCTCAGTGTATTTCATTGGGTAGCCAATTGGGCGGGGCCCAATTTAGCCATTCCACTTATATGTTTATGGCGCCCCCTTCCCCATTTCTAATTTATTTATTAATTATGGTATTTTTATATGTTACCATTTTATAAACTTAAAATAATAAAGATTTTGCAAAAGGTGACTTCATTAATAAATTTGGCTTACGGTGCGCCTCATTAAAAACCTTTAAGCACCGCCAAAAGGGAAAAGAGTGCACATGATTTCTTAGGTAGTATAGTGATACATTTTGTAATGATTAAAAAATTTTGGATGTTTTAATGCATTCTCATCTAAGTCCTCCAATCTGTACGCCCCGTGATGTCTTACTTTGTACGAACCCTCTCAATAAGGGGTCAGTTTTCCCGCATTCTTGTCTTGAGCTCGGTGGAAGAATTTCTTTAACACTAAGTCACATACTTTGAAACTTCAAGGTTTTATCTTTGAATTTAAACTTTTTGTCATTAAACTTTTGTAATTCTCAGATCTAACCTTGGCTTGATCATTTCTTTCTTCAATCAGGTAAATTGACGATAGTCGCTCTTGGTTGTTTACCTCCTCCGAATAATTGGCTACTTGATGGATTTGGATTATTATTTATGCAGGTACAACGGCTTCTATATACTAAGAAGAAAGCGGTGTCTCCGGTTGTTGACTAAGGCATAGTTCGGTATGCCCATATCACCTCGGCTAGCTTGTCTGGCCATTTTTCCTTTGAAATTTCTAGTTTTTTCTTTATCCATGCCATAATTATGCTATTTGTGAACTCGACCTCACCATTAGTTTGTGTTAGTACGGTGTAGAAAAATGTTGGTTAATTTTATTCCTTTGGCACAACGTTCTCAATATTGAATTCTGGAATTGTGGTCTATTGTCGCTCATAAGGATTCGTGGGATTCTAAATTGAGAAAGAATTTGATTTTGAACGAAATCATAAATATCTTGTGCTCTTGTCTTGGCTAGCGCCTTGGCCTCAATCATTTTGTAAAATAGTCGACTGCCACAATGAAAAATTGTTGTTTACATGTAATAATTGGGAGGGTTCCTACTAAATAAATTCTCTATTTATCGAAGGGTCATGGCGCTGATACAATGTTCATTGGCTCGCTTGGCAAATATCGCATATTCGTGAATTGTTGACAATGGTGAAATTTTTACACCAGAGCTTGCGCATTCGTTACAATTTTTGGCAAATGAAACCCAACTAGTAAGAATCTTCTTATTACGCTTCTATATCTAAAATGGACGCCAGCCTCCCCTTTGTGCATGTCAGTCAAAATTTGTAATACCTCCTCTTTGTTAATAAAACGTAACAATGGTTAGGTCTCACTTTTCATGTATGAAACAATATCTAAGAGTGTGCAATTGAATACCTCCTCTTTGGAGAATGAATCTGCAATTGAATTGTCTGAGTGGGGTATATGCTCGTATTCGACATGATGGAACTTACATTCCACTCCTTTAGGGCCTCAAAGTATCCTTGTGTAATTTCTTGTTAGGCCTTAAAAGATCTTATGGCTTGACCGATTACCAACTGCGAGTCCAAGAGAACTAGTAATTTTTTTACTCCACAGATGTAGGCTAATTTCAACCTGCTAATATTGCTTCATATTTCGTCTCATTGTTTGTTGCATTGAAGAAACTTTTATAGCTTGTCAGATTTTCTACCTGAAAGGTATCCTTAATACGATTCTAGCACCCCCTCCCCTGTTGTGTTTGAGACCCTGTCTGCCTTAACTATCCATTGGGGTAGTCCTCAATCGCCTTCCGTCTGTCCCTTTAGTTTTGTTCTTGGCTCGTAGGCTATGACATAAGCTCCAAGTTTAACTGACAATCTAGTAACCTTCCCCAAATATATATTTTTTTAATTACGTTTCACAACGGGAACAAATTGCACAAGATAATCATATGGCCCTGGAAATATGGGCACATTTTTCTGGTTGCGGTTATTAAGTCAAAGGCTACTTTTTCTGAGTTCAGGTATTTGCTCTCCGCATCCACTAATCCTTTGGTAAAATGATAAACTGGACTTTGTACGCTTGTCATTTCTCATACCAGCACGTCGTTAACTGCAAAGCTCAAATCTAAGATGTACAAATAAATAGATTCCCTAGGGTCAGGTGATTTTAGCACCTCTAGAAACGTCAAGTATTCTTTTAACACTTGGGATGTCACATTGCACTCGTTTGTCCGTAGAATTGTTTAGCCGCTTTTAAAAATATAAAAGAATGGTTGACTTTTATCTGATGCTCTAAAAATAAATTAGAAGAGGGCGGCTAGGCACCCGGTTAATCGCTAAACTTCCTTGGTACTTCTTGGTGGTTCCATTGTCAATATTGCTATCAATTAAGAGGGATCGGTCTCTATCCTCTTTTTACTGACAATGAAACTTAAAAACTTTATGTTGCGCACACCAAAATACTATTTAAGAGGATTGAGTTTAAGATGATACCTCCATAATGTTTTACAGATTTTCCCATGAATTTAAGTTGTTGCTCCCTATAGTCGCTTTTGACAATCATATCATTGATATAGGCTTCCATGCGGTGGCTTATTTGACCCCCAAGTATTTTATGATCAACCTTTGGTATGTTGAACCCATATTTTTTAATCTGAATGCCATGACTTTGTAACGATAGAGTCCTTGCTCTGTATGGAATGTCGTATATTCTTCGTTCATGGGGTCAATGGAAATATGTTTGTTCCCGAAGTATGTGTCCATGAACGATAAAAGCTCCATTCTCGAGGCGACATCGACCAATTAATTAATTCACATGAGGGGAAATCGTCATTGGGGCATGATCGATTGAGATCGGTGGAATTGACACACATACGCCACTACTGTTTTTCTTTTTCATTAGCACTAGGTTTGTTATCCATGTCGGGTAATGGGCCTGCCTGATATTCCCAAGCTTAATTAGCTTGTTAACTTATTTAAATATCGCCTCTGACTTTTCCGGGAAGACAGTTCGTCATTTCTGTCACACTTGTCGGACGCTACTTTTAATGGTTAATATATGGCAAATGACTTTTGGATAAACTCCTATCAAAATTTTGGAGTTCCATGCGAACACGACTTCATTTTTATGCAATAACAATATTAGGTTATTTCTATATACTGGGTCAAGCTTGTTACCTATCTGTGCGATTGTGCCCTCTTCTAATGTTACAAATATTTCTTCTTTTATGGGTCTTCCTCCATCTCGTCTTCTCTGAAATCATCTATTTCTAAATTAGGATGCTTAATATGTCTGCAACGATCCCAAACCCATGAGCTCGTTAATTTCTATTGGGACTCTTTAGTAGCATCGAGGGTTATGACATAGTACTTTCTTATCGTTCGTTGATTACCTCTAATTATTCCCACTAGATTGCTCACATGGTATTTGATACACTGTCTAAACGATCAGGTAGTGGCTCTGACCTTGTGAAGCCACGATCGTCCCATTATGGCATGGTAAGACCTCGGGACTTCAACTGGTCTGGACCATTTTCTTAGTGTTGTCGTGCCCTACCATGACTAGGAGCTCGATCTCACCGATGCATTTTAGTTGATTTGACCTTGTAACTAACCAGTTACATGTCCTTCATCTTGAACAGAGGTAACCCAAGAATTTTCTCATAGATATTCGCCGAGTTTCATAATCTACAAGTACTCTAGTAACCATATCCCCTGAGATGTTGGCGTTAATTGTCAGGGCATCTTCATAGGAGGTGATGATACCCTTCACATCATCAGCAATGAACGTAAGGTCCGCAATTGGCTCCCGAAAATTATGATATGAAGAGCTACCCAGCAAATGGATGTCCAAGTTTTTCTTGTATCATTTTCGTGCTGATGGATCAGTCATTGAGAGGGTCCACCCCAAAAATAGTCCAAAACCACTGTTTTTTCTCTTTGGACTTGTCAGGTGACTCACTAGTCGTGGCGCCACCATCCACATCTTCTATTACCACGCTCTCTCTTTGTTTAAAAAATTGAATGAGTCGTCGTTGTCAATCAACCTCTCGATTTCTTACTTCAATTACCAGCATTCTCCAGTTAGTTAACTATGGTCATTATTATATGTGTAAAAGTAGTGAGAAGACCTAATGTATGGTGCTGCCAACATACCCTTGGGCGGCTGGTATTTAGCCCTTCTATTTTTTTCGTATATAGTAGCTATGATCTCCATCATAGGTGTCAACTTCCTGGCGTGGTTATCATAAAATGATGGGAGCGGCCGACTTACTTGGGGCTTTGGACGAATCAGATCAGGATGCGTCCTCATAATGACTTTTACCCAGTTAGTGGTTTAAGCCCTTGAAGCTTCTGCTGGGAGGCGGGCATCGAGTTTCCTTTATTCGAGTCATCTGCTACCGGCTCGGCACAAGACGAGAGGGAATTTATTTCCCAAACAAACCCTTGCGTATAGCTCTTTAATGTTTCACCCTATCGCTGTTACAACTCCATGATGGCATCGCCCTCACATTTTTGCTCCTTGTTCCTAACAAATCGGTTTTTGAAAGCGATGTCCTTAATCGATCATTTTCTGAGGATGTTGAACCAGTCGATGGTGTTTCCTTTAAATTTCATGGAGAAATTTATGCAAAACAAAATGTTATTCGCATTGAAATCCATCATCATGTTCCTAAATTGTTCCATATGGTTCTCAAGGTCCCCCGATCCGTCATACGAATCCATCTTGTTTGGATCTAATTTCTGAGGGATTTTTCCTTCCATAATGCATTTGAAAATATTCTTGGAAAGCATAAGCAGCCATAGTGGGACTTAGCTAATCGTACTATGCCACCTCATGCCTTTTTGTTATTACGAGGTTCCATGTTGTTAGACAAGTCATCCAGGTTGGAATCCACCATCCTTTTTTTTCTCTGATTTTTGCTCTTGCTTTCACCAGTGCGCTCGCCTCCATGGGCACAAACTTTATTCCTACTAGTGCCATCAGTCTCACCGAATTTTTGGTGAGTATCTTTCTTGACCGCATCCTCATAAAGAACTCTCGCGCTCAAACATCGTACGGTATCAATGATCGTATCGACGCACTGTTTAGCTTCCTCCTCTCTCTCATGTTGGCATTGGGCAGCCTTGTGCTGCTCACGATTGATTTCCTCTATTTAAGTTTCCAAAATCTGCACGTTAGAAGGAGTGGAAGACATACCTAGATTTATATGGTTTTCTTTACCGTTCATCTAGGATTGATCGATATTCTCATTTTTTATCCCGTAAGCTACTTGATGACCTGCTTGATCAGCTCCCAAGATTCCTTCGCTGCTTGGTGAATTTTCCAAGGTTCTTTGAGCATCAACCTGGTTGTCTAGTCCACCGTGCCCATGGAGGGCTCCTGTATTTTCCCTTCTGATTCTTGATCTACTCATTGATATGGTTTATTTTTGTTTGAGGGTAAGTTTGTAATTTTTGTCTAGAGTTTTGTGGAATTTTGAGAGTATTTAATGTTTGGGTAGAATGTAGAGGGAGAATTGAGCTGCCTGGTTGTATTTAATTTTCATTACCCTCATTTAATGTAGGTGGTTGGGTATTTATACCCTTATGTTTGGGCCATATAAGCTTTCGGGCTGTGTTTAATGGATTCGGGTCGAGTTTAAGGACCCATCAGTTTTAAGTAAGTAGGTAGTCAGCTTAGTCAAAAAGTGATTAAGTTTTAAGTACTTTAATTTTGTTCGGATAGTTCAGTGAATGAAAGTTGTCCGAACTACCCATGTCTGGTGAAATGGACATTGTCCGAATTAACCCTGTCCGGTTCCCATAAGGTGTGGTGACGGAATCTGGACTCATGAGTAGCCCCTTTTTTAGGTGGTGTTCAAAGGCCTTTGGCAAGACCTAAAAAAAATTCTGCAGCTGGTCACAGTCATATCCGGACAGGTCCTTCGAACTTTGTTACAACTTTATCCGAACTGAAAAAGTTCTTGAAAACTAAACGGTTTCTTGCCAGAATTCATGGGACACGTGTCTCTCTCTGGTTCGCCACATCAGCCGTAATTTCACCTAGAATGGCGCTCCCACCTTCTCCAAAAAGTAACCTCTTCATTTAATGAAGATGACATCAGCACCGTCTTTAATCATTGCAACCCTTTCGAATTCTCCTAGGTATCAAAGCACTTTTTGCACATTTACTATAAATTAGTCACTCCTTTACTGTTTTATCATCCTCTTCAATCTTACTTTGCTTAAACTTCAAAGTTTTCTCTCAAAAACAAAAACTTTCTTTCGGTGTGAGTTTATGTTCACAGCTAGGAACGCTTTAATCAAAGGTGGGTGGCTTAATTTATCGGAGTTTGAAAAGGCTCAAAAGGTTGAACGAAAAAGGTGCATTGTTGCCGGCCTCCCTGTCTCTCCTGCTGACAAACCAGTAACACCAAGCACAGAACTTGATCAGGGCTCTTCTTCAACTAGAAGCGTTAAACCCTGGAAGTTGTTCCAAACCAGACTCTCATCAATTGTTTCAGGCTCGTTGGTTCAGGAATCAGAGCCCGCTGTTGAACCAGGGCCAGTTGTCACTAGTTTTAAGAAGCCTTCTCCTTTCATAGCCATGGGATCAGATGTTGATGCCTCTCCAGAGAAATTAGTCGATCGGAGAAGAGGTCGCCTGGTAAAAGAGCAGACTTCAAAAGGTACACCTTCTAAATCAGGGGCCAAAGACAGCAACACGGGGTCAGAGGCACCCATAAAAGTTCCAAAGGACAAGCTGTCCGGACCTGAGGCATCTAGCTCAAGCCTCCGAAAAGAAACCACCGCATCTGAGCCCCAGTCGGAGGTCAGAGTTCAAGAAAACATCGAAGCCCAACAGTCCGAAAGTCATGCTGAGCCAACTTCTAACTCCCCTCACCCACAAACAATTGAAAACCCCTCCCTGGTTATGGAAGAAGTGATGGAGGATTATGTTGAAGAGGCTCCCTTTGAGTCTGAAGTCTTCGGGCAGACAAGTGAGGCTATTGCTGCCAAGAAGGACAAAGGCAAAGAGAAACTATGCTTAAGGCATCCAGACTTACCGGAGGTCCTTGTGGGAAAAGTGGCACCTTGTTTCCACAAGGTGAGTGTTAAGTATTTGATAGCTTTGCAAAAACTTAACTACACTTTCATACACACAGCCGATCTGGGTCGGATGCGAACAAAGTGGGGAATCCCGGAGAACGTCAAAATAAGGATTCCAATAGACCCAGAAACTCCGATGGACTGCAAGCTCAGCGAAATAGTTTTCTTCACTGAGCTCTCCAACTGGGGACTGAGGTTTCCCTTCGACCCGGAGATAGTCAAGTATTTTCCTCTCATCAAACTCTGCCCAAGTCAACTGAGTCCTAACGCATGGTACACCCTCATGGCCTGTATTATGGCCTCTAGGCTCTCCGGAATTCCTCTTCCAATGGAGGAGTTTGCAGTTGTGGCCAGCCTCTGCAGAAACCACCACATTCCCTTTTATCACTTCAACATGGGTGATCATTACAAAGCAGTGGATGACCTACTTGAGTCGGAGAGAAATTGGAAGACTCACATTTTGTTTGTAAGTGATGCCTGGGAGAATGGGAGGAAGATGAAAGTCGGTGTCAACCCGAGCCTCCTCATCAGCAGATGGCGAAGCGATCGTAAGAATCCCACCCCACATTCCCATTTTTATTTTTATCAAACTTGTTTAACTAACTTGTCTTGTTTTGTTGTTTTTTTTATAGAGCTGCCCAAAGACTTTAATGATCACTTGAAGGCCGGGCAGGCCACTTGTACCAAGCTAAACGCTTGGGCTGCTGACAAGTGTGGGAATCGTTTTCACAATGCCTTTACCGGAGGAAAACTTGCAAGGTCCTACCTCTGGAACACCACCGACCGGAAGGAATTATCCTGGGAGGAACTTACCACCCCACCCCCTCCGGATGTAGTCCTCAAAAGAACACACGCACCAAACGGGGCATTGTATCTTCCCGGTAGATCCAAGGCCCCAAGTAAGATGAAAGGAAAGAAAGGTAAGGGCAAGCTCAGTGCAGTTGAAGCCAATCCTACCGAAGCGTAGGAAACTGCTCCAACAAACCAAGAGGGTCCTGTTCCAAGTCAGATTGATGCTGCTCTTCTTGAATTAGTGGAGCATGAGAGCACTAGGGAAGAGGCAGGATCTCCAAAACCTCCAAGGGTTCCTAAGAGAGATAGAAAACGGGGAGCAGAAAGCAAGGACAAGGAGGCCAAGAAGAAAAAGATCTCCAGGGGTGATGAGATTTCTCTCCGGCCCTCGGAGCCCCTTCCTCCCATTGACCCTACTGATCCTACAAGAGCAGAAGAGATCCCTGGTGACTTTCGAACTGAAGAGGTTGGAGGAGGAGATATTAGTATTGAAGGTGTCGATATTACTAGGCTTGAGGGGCTTGGTGAATACTTTGAAAATCTCTCCAAAGATGATTTTCCTGGGCCCTACCTCCCTCCAAGCACTTCGAATATCGTTACCTTCAATGGTAAGTCTTTCACCGTTTCAAGTGAAAAAGATGTTATAGCTCACTCTATTTTGAGTAATATTCAGCCAGTGCTCAATCTGGAGAGACAAGTGCGAGGTCAGTCAGCTATCATTACTGCCCTTAATTCTGATAAGGAGAGATTGTCCGGTGACCTCCTCATTGCCAACCAAAAGGCTGATGTTCTGAAGAGTGCAAACGAGGAGTTAAAGAAGAACCAGGAGGGTTGGGTCACAAAAGTAGCTACCTTATAAGATACTATCAGAGAACTACGGGGAAAACAATCCGAGTTGGATAAAGCTCTCTCTTCCTCGAAAGAGGAGGTAAATGCCAGGAACAGGGTCATTGATACTTTGACCAATGACAAGATCTCGCTCGAGGACTCGGTGTCCAAGGCTGCACAAGAAAAATCTGATCTGCTAAGGGAGCAAGAGGCAAAAATCCAAGCCAAGATTGATGTTTATGCCAACAATGTGATAGATACTCAAGAGGAAATGTATGCCAAACTGAAGTCGGACATGGTTTTACTCTTTCATGAGAAGTTTCCGAAGAGGAATCTGGGAGACTTATGGACTTTTGTAGAGTATCCCGACCTTCCCTTCCACACAATGGCTGATGGAGGCAAGCATGACTATTCTAGTGCTGACTCATCCGATGAAGAAGAGAACACTGGGATAGTCCTGATGAGGAAAATGATGGCCTTAAGAAGAAGAAAACAAGCGAGGTTGAACCATCTTCAAAGGCTCAGTCTTAGAGTATCAACTATCTTTTAACTTTTGTTTTGATTGAACCAAAGTCCTTGGATGGCCAAGGCATTTCTGTAACTGTGTCCGGTCCTCGACCGGATAAATCTGTTTGTTTTGACAATTTAAAGTCCTTGGATGGCCAAGGCATTTTGGTTGTTTTAATGTATACCTTTATTTTACACAATTCTCGCATTCTTTCATAGTTTTTTTGAATTTTGGTGGCTAATGTTTAAATATCCCTTAGTTATTTCATAAACATTCTAAAGTGAGAGTGTTTAAATTCTCCGATGACAAGTGTTTAAGTAGTCATCATTCCTTTAATTTAATCCGGCCTGTGTTTAAATAAAAATTTGACAAGAAACCTTTAAGTAACAACACTCCGAATTTTTAAGAAGGCATCAAATTTTATAAAAGAGCCCGGACACCTCATCAAAACCTCTCTGCGCCACCAGGGTAGGAAAGAGTATGCCCCCAAATATTTACATGAACTTTTAAACAAGGAAATATTTACATAGTTTCTACTCCAAGTACATCCGGAGGTGCTCAATATTCCAAGGGTGATTCAAAACCCTTCAATCTTTGTCTTGGAGCCGGTATGTCCCAGGCTTAAGCTTTTAAATGACCACATCGGGTCCTTCCCAAGTTAGAGCCAACTTACCGAACTGTTTTTCTTTAGTATGTAGAAAGACTTTTCTCAACACCTTGCTCCCCGGTTTGAAATCCCTTCTCTTAACTTTGGAAGCGAACCTGCTTCTCATCAAACCTTAATAGTGCGCAACTCTAAGGTGAGCCTTAACTCTTTTTTCATCTATTAAATCAAGCTAGTTTCTGATAGCCACCTCGTTAGTGTGTTCGGAGAAATTATGAACTCGAAATGAAGGGAGAGTAGCCTCCATGGGAGCTATGGCATATATCCCGTAGACCAAGGCAAAAGGAGATTCTTGTGTTGCAGCCCCAGGTGTAGTCCTGTAAGTCCACAAAACTTCTTGCAAATAACTAGGTCATTCTCAAGCAGCCCCTTCTAAATTTTTCTTCAAAGCGGACAGTATAGTCGTGTTAGCCACCTCAACCTGACCATTTGCTTGTGGATGGAAAGTTGAAGAGAAACAATGTTGTATCCCTCTAGAGGCACAGAAACTCTCCATCTCCTTGTTGTCGAACTGTGGCCCATTGTCTGTTGTTATCTTCTGTGGAATTCCAAATTTGCAACAGATATTGGATAAAATGAATTTTATGACAGCTTTTGAAGTTGTACCTGCCAATGGAGCTTCTTCGATCCACTTCGAAAAATAATCAATAGCAACAATTATTGTCCTGCGTCCTCCGGATTCCATAGGTAGAGGTCCCACCAAATCCAGCCCCCATCGAGCAAAGGGTATAGGCTCAGAAATTGACTCTAACGGGGTGGCTGGAATATGAATTTCGTTGCTATATCTCTGGTATGGGTCACACCTTCTCACCAGCTCCTTAGCATCTTGCATTATAGAGGGCCAATAATACCCAGCCAACAAAACTCTTCTTGTCAGAGCCCTGAATCTATAGTGAGCTGATCCCTCACCATCATGTAATTCGGAGAGAACTATCTGAGATTCATCAACCCCCAAACATCGTAAGAGGGGTTTACTGTAAGACTTTTTATAAAGAACATCTCTTAGGATGACAAAACCACTAGCCTTGTACTTTACTTTCCTTGCTATTGATTTTTCCGGAGGCAAGATACCATCTGAGAGGTATTGAATGAGAGGAAACCTCCAATCTTGAGGCTGTTTTATCTGTATATCAAAGCTTTCTTCCTCTTTACCCATACTGAATTGAATGGATGGGCACTCCAGCACATGAATCTAAGGGTAGGATTCAGTATAGGCTATGGTCGCCAAGGAGTCTTCCAGTTCATTTTCTGCTCGGGGTTTGTGCTCATAAACAATGCTCTTGAATTTAAATGCCACATCTTTGAGAAGTAGTAAGTATTTTATTAGCTGCTTCTTTTGGCTTTGGATTAACCTTGCGCATGATGGATAAGAAGCTGAGAATCACTCATCAACTTGACCCTTTTGGCGCCACAAATAGGAGCCAACTTTAAACCAGCTATAGCAGCTTCATATTCGGACTCATTATTAGAGGCCCTAAAAGCAAAACATATAGCCTGGTACATTTTGTCACCATACGGAGAGGTCAAGCATACCCCTGCTCCACATCCCATAGTACTTGGTCCACCATCAGTCCGGACAACCCAGAGTTTTTTATCTTTCACATCATTTGTTTGCTCTGTATCCCTATCTGAATGGAATTCAACTAAGAAACCAGCCACAGCTTGGGCTTTGATTGCTGTCCGAGGAGCAAAATCAATATCGAAGTCCCCCAGTTCCACTGACCACTTAGTCATTCTACTCGAAATATCTGCCTTTTGAAGAATGTTTCTTAAGGGAAAAGATATCCGGACAATAATAGGATGAGCCTGGAAAAAAGGCCTCATCTTCGTTGCAGCAATCACCATGGCAAATGCTAATTTTTCAAGCTTCAGATAGCGTTTTTCTGCATCTATCAAGCTCTTGTTGATGTAATACACCGGACGGGGATAATTATCTACCTCCCTCACCAATACGGCACTTATGGCACAACTGGAAACTGCCAAGTATATGAAGAGTGTCTCTCCATCAACAGGTTTAAATAAAGTCTTTGGGGAGGACAGATGTTCTTTAATTTCATTAAAAGCCTCATCACATTGTGAAGTCCAGTCGAATCCATTTGTACCTTTTAAAGTTTGAAAGAACGGGGCACACCTGTCCGAAGACCTTGAAATAAATCGATTTAACGCAGCCAACCTCCCAGTCAACCTTTGTACTTCTTTAATATTCAGAGGAGGCTCCATTTGGAATAAAGCATTAAGCTGGTCCGGATCAGGCTGTATCCCTTGCTCACTTATTATATACCCTAGGAATTTCCCGGACTGTACTCCGAACACACACTTCTCTGGATTTAGTTTCAAATTTACTTTTACTAAGTTAGCAAAAGTTTCTTGGAGATCTGTCAAGTGTAGCTTTTCGCCCACACTTTTTACCATCATGTCATCGATGTATACTTCCATATTTCTTCCAATTTGATCAGCAAAGGATTTGTTCACTAACCTCTGATAAGTAGCCCCAATATTTTTTAACCTAAATGGCATCACCTTGTAACAATGAAGGCCCCTATCAGTAACAAAAGTAGTGTACTCCTGATCCTTCGGATCTACTTGAATCTGATTGTACTCGGAGAAGGCATCCATGAAAGACAGCAGTTTGTTCCCAGATGTGGAATCCACTAATTGATCAATCCGGGGAACTGGGTATAAATCCTTTGGGCAAGCCCTGTTGAGATCTGTAAAATTAATACACATGCGCCACTTGCCATTTTTCTTTTTCAACAAGACCGGATTGGCTGTCCATAAAGGATATTGAGACTCTTTTATGTACCCCATTTTGGTAATTCTGTCGACTTCTTGAACTATGACATCGGCCTTTTCCTTGGAAAAAGCTCTTCTCTTTTGTACCACAGGTGATATGTCTCTTCGGATGGACAGTTGGTGCGATATAATAGTTGCTGGTACTCCGGTAACATCAGCATTGCACCAAGAAAAAACATGTTGATGGTCTTTTAAGAACTTCAACATTTTACCCTTTAGTCCGGATGTCATTTTGGACCCTATCTTAACATTTTTTCCCTCTTCCAAAGAATGTGTTTCGACTTCTTCGACTGGTATTAAAACTCCAGGGGTCTCTCTGGGGTCATCAATTTCACCCTCACCCCTAGAAAGCCCCCCAAACTGCTATTCTTCATTGATACGAACTGCCCCCAACGTCTGATGAGCCAGTGCTGTTACATAACACTCTTTTTCTATCTTTTGGCTGCTCCCAACAAATCCCACTTGTCCTTGCACAGCGTATTTCAAACATTGGTGGACAGTTGAGGCCACTGCATGCATCCTAGAGAGCCAAGACCTCCCTAGAATAACATTATAACAAGTGGGACAATCCACAATAGCAAACAGTATTTTAACCATCTTTTTAAAAGGGCCCATGCCCAACAAAACTTCCTCTTCGAACTCCCCGATCACATCTGCTGAGCTTCCAGTGAAACCCACAATTGGCCTGTTCGAACGCTGAATTACCGCTGGATTCTTTATCTTTGTGTAGGAAGTTAAAAAGAGGATATTGGCTGAACTCCCAGTATCCACCAAAATTCGTCTTATGTCATTGCCCCCGATGGATGCTCCTATGACAACAGCATCTTCATGACGACCTGCTATATCCCTCAAGTCATCCTCATCGAAAACAATGAAGGGAAATGGAATCTGCGATTGATAGGAAGTCATGCCTCCCTCTAGCTGGGTAGTTAAAGTATGAACATGCCTCTTCCTCGAAGAAGCAGTGGGTGCTGTCATGGTGTCCCCTACGAAAATTGTGAGTGATTCAAAAACGTTAATAAGCCCGGACACTGTTCTGCAACGTTCCTCAATGGCACCCACTCTGTTTCGAGTTGGATCAGGGTCCAAGTACTCTGACTCTACATCGAATCTCTCAATTATCACCATAGCTCCCTCCGGAGCGGATGTGCCTGTATTGTTTGGACCAGCCCGATATGCGTTATCAGACCTATTTCCTCCTCTTCGTTTAACATATGCTCCCAACTTTCCTCTTTCAATTAAATTCTGGACTTCTTGCTTTAAAGCAATACAATCCTCGGTGGTATGGCCAGTATCATTATGATACTGATAGAAACAATTGTTACGATGCTCCCTAGGAGATTGTAGCGCAGCCGGCCTTCTATAGTGTACTTCTTCCTTCGTTTTGTCATAAATGGTGGCTACACTTTCTTTTAACTCAGCAAACCACTCCGGTTGAACCCAATGCCCTCTCTTATTTCTAGATTGTTGACTCTGGGCAGGCGCAGCTGGCTGAGATTGAGCTTTGGCTCTGTTATGACCCTACTCGGCCTCCCTTGCCTTGTTCCCGGACTGATTTTGGTTGGGGTTTGGCGCAGCCGGGACAGTCCTCACCTGCCTGTGCACCCTAGTTTTCTTTGTTTCATCCACGTTAATTTGCTTTCCGTCCTGATTCAGTAGACCTCCCCATGTCATGTCCTTTTTTCTGGTCATTGAATCAGCCAAATTTCCAGGGTTTAAACCCTGCCTTAGAGAAGCTATTGCTACTTTCTCGAAGCAATCAGCCAACCCATTTTTAGTGTTTACAAAGCGACTTATATATTCCTTCAGAGATTCATTCGGTTCTTGGGCACAATGGATAATTGTATCTCCATTGCCCTTCACCTCCTTACTTCCAACAAACTGCCTCCGGAAGGCCACCCAAAAGGTATCGAAATTTCTGATGCACCCATGTGGTAGGTTGTTATACCACTTCAGGGCACTCCCCGTAAAGGATTGAGAGAATGATCTACAAAGCAACTTGTCGTCATCATCGAAGTTCAACATAAAAAAAATTAATTGTTCCAAGTGATTGTCTGGGTCTTTACTACCATCGTATTTCTCCATTTTTGTACTATCAAACCTCTTGGGGAAGTTCCCGGACAGGATCTTGGAAGACAAAGGAGATTGTCTCCAATTCCGGCCTCGACTAAAAACGGGTTCCTCGTTATGAGTTGCAAATAAACCTGGCTCATCATGGAAGGCAAAAGGATCCACCAGCATCCGGTCTATGTGTCTCCGGCTATGACATGACCCTTTGCATATATGCCTTTTTAACTTTCCATGCCTATCCATTTTTCTTGAATACTTCTTAACCAACTTTTGTTTCTTTTTAGATCGGCCCTCATCACTGCTGGATGACAAGGATTCTTCAACTCCATCTTCGCTCGAGGAGCTACTGGAAGATTCTGAGTCTGAATCAGAGCTCTCCACCGGCTTGAACCGGTGAGACTTTTTAGAGCTAGCATGAGTCTTCTTCGTACTCTCATGGGTTTTCGAAGGCTCGTGCTCTCTAGGGTTGTCTGTGTGATGAGAAATTGATACCTTTGACTTCTCTTTTACGCCCATTTTTTCCCTCTCTGCCCTCAGAGCTTCTATCTCGCCTTTTAACCTATCACGCTCCTCGATGGTATATTCATCATTTTCTCCCACCACTTCAAGCAAAGCTGGTGGTACTTCTGGTGCATCCGGATTCATTCGGACTGGTTTTTCTGATGGTTTTGAATGCTAGATTCAGGCACCGCTGATCTCCCACTGTGGTCGCCAATTTGATATGGTTTATTTTTGTTTGAGGGTAAGTTTGTAATTTTTGTCTAGAGTTTTGTGGAATTTTGAGAGTATTTAATGTTTGGGTAGAATGTAGAGGGAGAATTGAGCTGCCTGGTTGTATTTAATTTTTATTACCCTCATTTAATGTAGGTGGTTGGGTATTTATACCCTTATCTTTGGGCCATATGGGCTTTCGGGTTGTGTTTAATGGATTCGGGTCGAGTTTAAGGACCCATCAGTTTTAAGTAAGTAGGTAGTCAGCTTAGTCAAAAAGTGATTAGTTTTAAATACTTTAATTCTGTTCGGATAGTTCAGTGAATGAAAGTTGTCCGAACTACCCATGTCCGGTGAAATGGACATTCTCCGAATTAACCCTGTCCGGTTCCCATAAGGTGTGGTGACAGAATCCGGACTCATCAAATGGTACTAAAAGTATAGGTATTTCTGCTGAAGATTACTTCAAAAAGGTGCTCACTTCTAATCCTTATAAAGACTAGAATGAGGAGCAAATTAAAATGCATGATAATATTTTCAATGTTATTCCTAAATTAATCTTTGATGATGAAAATACTAATCTTCTGATGCATGCTAATGAGGATGAAATGTGGAATACCATCAATACTATGAGCAAAGATAGTGTTGCTGGTATTGATGGCTATAACATCACTTTTTACACTAGTTGTTGGTCTATTATCAAAATTGACTTATGTAATGCTATTAACTCTTACCTCAGTTGCCAAAACATACTTGCTGGAATTTTTTCCACAAGTATTTGGCTTATCTCCAAAGTGGCAGACCCTATTAGTTGGAGCAACTACAGACATATCAGCTTGTACTCCCTTCAACCTATTTAGGGATCATTCTCAACAAAAAATAATAAGTCTAGAAACTTCAATTATATGATAGGAAAAAATAATGCTAAAATTAATTAATTAAATAGGCTCTATCTTATTACCTATGTGCTTATGCCTATTCCTTGCTATTGGAGGCAAAATACCTTAATCCATAACTGTGTTATCAACAGATTAGACAAGATCTTCAATAAATTTCTTTGGAGATCTAAAATTAAAGAGCTCAGGCACAGGCTTTGTAAGCCTTTTTTTGAGGGAGGTTTGAATATCAGTTAACCTTCTCTCAAAAGATGTGGTTCAGTTACGGGCAAAAAATAGTCTTTGGTCCAATATTATGAATGATATTTATAATAAAAACTCCCATCCTCTTTATACTAACCTAAATGATTCTGGTTCTTTGGTTTGGAAACGACTTGTAGGTATAAGAGCTCAAGCAGAAGGCAACATGAGATGGATTCTAGGTAAACGGGATATTGACTTCTGAAGGGAAGACTGGCACAACTAGCATCCTATTATTGACAACAACAATATGGAGGGAAACTGGTTTTTTATGTGTTAATGTTAATACCTTTTGGAAGAATGATGGCTGGGATATTGGCAACAGTAATGGTCTTATCTCTGATGATAGAATGGCTCATATAAATCTTTATAAAGTGGACAAGAACAAGGAGGACAAGCTTATATGGAAGCTTTCGCCTGACCAAAATTTTAACACTAAGCTAACCTTGGAATATACTAGGCTTCACTCAACAAGGTCTGGTCTATATAGTAAAATCTGGAACCCTATAACTCATGGAAAGATTTCTTTTCTTATATGGAGGATCATTAAGGGCTTTATTCCTGTCGATTGTGCTCTTAAGAAAAGGTCATTTACAATAGTATCTAAATGTCACATTTGTCCTAATATTGAAGACATAAACCATGTGTTTATTAATTGTGACTTTGCCTCGTATATTTGGCACCATTTCAGCAGCATTTTCAATATAAAGATTGAAAGGTACATGGTTGTCCCTCATGTTTTGAGAATCTGGTTTTGGTTCTCAAAGCAGAAGGTTCACATTACTCATATAATCCCACCAATAAGTTGTTGGGTTATTTGGAAAAATACAAATGGTTCTAAGCTTAATAATACCAAGCAAAGTCATTATACTGCTATAAAATCAGTCTATAAAGTTATTTTTGGTCTAGACTCATCTAACATGCTTTCTTATAAGCATTGGCACAAGACTAATAATGTGAGTCCTACAATGGGATGCTTATCTCATATGAACAGTATCAGAAGAGTGTCATACCTCAAGTGGCTCACTCCTACTCCCGGTAGATTAAAGCTCAATTCTAATGTTGTGTGTCTTCATAACGGTGAAACAAGCGGGGGATTGGTCCTCAGGAATAGCAATGATGACCTGGTGTTTGGTCTGGGAAGAACATTTGGGAAGCTCTCTCCTATTGCTGCTGAAGCTAGAGCAATGTTGGAATATCTGCTTTTATGCAAAGAGAGAAACTAGTACCATGTCGATATAGAGACTGATTGTTAGTCTCTGATCAACATGTTCGGTGATGGAAAATACCCTTTCTTCCTTTCCTCTACTCTTTCCATTTGTAGAAAGCGCTTTGTTCCCAGTATGACTATAAAGTACATTTCGCATATCCAAAATCAGGTTGTTGATTGGACAGCAAAATGGACTTTAAATTGCAAGGAAAATCTCCAATTCACTCAGCTAAATGCTCATAACTTTCGTCTTGCAATTGTTCATCTTGAGAGCAATGTCTTGGTTACATAAAACCAACTTAAAATTAGATGCCGCCATTTGTTGTTGGATTTTGTTCTTTGAATGCAGGTAGCTGAAGTGTTGTCGATGATGAAGCTGATTTCCATTTGATGGCCATCTGGATTCGTGTTTCTTCAGGGATTTTGTTGCTGATAGATGAAGAAGTCTGGTCAATTCGTCATGACGATGCTGAACTTCGTGTCCTACCGCGATTTGAAGATTTCATGTTATGGTTGGAGGATCTACTTGTTGGAGCTGTTTGTTGCTCTGCATTGTAGCATTTGAAGATCTGTAGTCGTTGATCTCTCGTTTGGACCCTGATTGTGGCTCTTCTCTAAGCTCTTCGTGATTCATCTTTAAAATGGTGGGTTTCAATGGCGTGGTAGTTTTAATTGGCATTGTGTCCCTTATTTTGTTGATGTCTCTCATTTGAATAAAAAAAATTGTAAAGCTATCAATTTAGTAATAAATTTCTTTTTGCTTTAAAAAATCTGAATCTATACTTTCTATTGCGACAGAAAACAACATTTGATAATGTATTTATGATAGTAAGATTTGCTAGTGGTTTGTATTTTTAGCGTTGTTATTATTGAGAGCAATTTTGGTGTTCGTTTTAAATTATCAAGCATTACAGATGTGCTTGGGTAAGGGTTTCAAGTGTTTGGCGCCGAAATAAGTAATTGTTTTATGACATAAGTAATTGTTTTTTGAATCGGTGAATTGGACAGGTGGTATTAGAGTTGCAGTATCAGTAAAATAAATATATTGGATCTGTTATTTTGAATTAATATTTCAGCGATTAATTCGCTAATCTGACGCAAAAAAACTTACCCAAGTTTAAGGTCAACCAGTTTTGAACTTACCACGGTACAAGTGTATTTTTTTTTGGACCAAAATATTATTTTGGGATATTTAAGCTATTTTTTTGGGTGAAGTTATTTCTTCTCTCATATTTTTTATTTCCTCCATGTTTCAAAATCAAAAAAAGACTTATCATTTGTTTTTATTATATTGCCCTCATCTTACCTTCTAATTTATAACTTGATGACATTAACCAGTATGAAATCTTTATATCAACAAACACATGATTAAAAAAATATAATCTCTCTTTTTTTAGTTTTACGTTCATGTACTTTAAAAATCCGTGTTAAAAAAAATATTTTTGAAAATCCCGATTTGTGCCGGTTTTAGCAGAAAACAACTAATTCCGAGACAACATATAAGAATCAGTTGTTTTTTCTTCTAGAAAAAGACATCCGATTCTGAGACATCACCTCAGCATCAGGTGTTTTATATATAAAAAAATGCACTTAATTCTGAGATGTCGTCTCAAGAATTAAGTGCATTTCGTTTGTTTTAATAAATAATGGTGTATTTTTAAGTGTTGTTGTTTTTTTTAAATAACGAATGACTTCTACCTTAGACGAATACGAGAAACACTGCTGTTGTTTTTCAAGATTAGAAGAGAAAACGAATAGGTGGCTAGGGTTTGTTATTTTTCAAGATTTGAAGAGAAATCTGTAGACAATGTCGTTTTTATAATGGCTATGTTAGGTTATGGCTTATGAGTGATTGATGGTGAGAAGCTAATAGGATTGGTTGGGTGTGCAGGAATTAAAAGGGTGGGAGATAGTTGAGATGGTGGTAGAAGTCGATGGAGTTGCTGGAGAATGAATGAGTTTTGGGATAAAAAAATAAGGGTAAATATGTTATTTCCTTTATGGAGGAAATAACAAAGTAGAGTTTTTATTTATTTATGGGGGAAATAAAAAATTTGATGGAGGAAATAGCTTCACTTTTTTTATCTATTTTTTTTAAATAACAGTTCGATTTTTATTTTTTATTTTTTGTAAAAAAATGTTTAAGTTTTTATTTATTTTACGGTTAAATAACTTTTAAAAATATCTTAATTGTTTATGTATTTCTATGACTAACCTTATTTATTTACTTTTTTAGGCTATAAATTTTGTTTTAACATAATTTTTAATATTTCTCTATTATATTATACTCAAAATTTTAATTTTTTTCGGCATTCATCGAAAGTGAATTTCTCTTAATGAATTTTAATTGTTTTCTATTCCAATTATAAGTTAGACTTTATTTGTTATAAGCTTTTTTATATCTAAATTTTATCATCTTAAAATCTCACACAAAATAAATGATGAGATCAATTAATAAAATTTAAATTTTTATTAATTAGCTTCCTTAAAATAATATTTACAAACTTTTTTTAATTATAATAAATTTGATTAAATTTTAATACAATAATTATTTCAGACCAGTAATTAATAAAAACATCAGTATGAATCATAATCTTTTTTAAAATAAATTTCAATAGACACCGTATATGATTATTTTTTTAAATAGACATCAATTAAAAATTTAATTAAATTAATAAAACCTCTCTATATATATATATAGAGAGAGAGTAAGGAACCCTCAAGGGGTAGCCGAGTTGGTTGAGCATGGCATTCTTATAACCAAAAGGTCATGAGTTCGAGTCCCACTACATACGCTTTCTCGGCTGAGCCTGTCACCTTGTGTGGTTTACCTTCTGGCGTTGGTTTGCAGGCCATCGCGTCAGACTGAGGGTTTACCCTGTGCGCACTCATTGCACTCTGAGTAGCGGCTGCGGGTTCCCTCCGAAAAAAAAAAAGAGTAAGGAACTATTTTTTATATAGTATCATAAATAATAATTATAAAACGTTCGGGTAAGTTGCAATTGTTTTTAAATATAATCTTTAATTTCATAAAATCTCATAAATTTTAATGGATTGATTTAATTTTATAATAATAATTTAAATTCAATCATCATTTATCTCTTTGAATACTCGAACGGTCTGAAATCTTCAGCGGATCTATTTGTATCACACGCCTGTAATGTCGAATTTTCACAAAAACACAAGTAAAAATTACTAAACCAAAATTCCAAAACACAAATCAAAAAATCAAATTATTTTTTATTGTCATGCACCATTGGTCCAGTTGGATTTTTTATTTGATTTTGATTTATAATTTGATATTGATTTAGATTAAGGTTTCGATTTCGATTGTGATTTCGATTGGACTTTGGTTTTCGATTTAGATTTAAATTTTTTAAATTAGAGATTGTGGATTATTATTGAAAATATGATAGGAAAATACGATTTTATACGGTCTACTAGTACCAAACTGAATGAGAGGAACTTTATCATGTCTGCATCCGTATATCGCTGAGGTATGTCCTCGTTTTCTACTTCAAATACTAATTCACCATTGTGAATTTTGGATTCTGGTGTGTCTCATCATATGTCTACCCATCATATCGTTATCTGATGTTTACTATGTTTCCACTCTTGTTTTGAATTTTGTTTAGGTTTAGTCAATTGTGTAAATCTGGTTATTGAGCCTTGTTTCTAATTATGTTTGTGCTAATCAAAATTAACATACTCATCGAGTGATTGCGACAAGTCGTAAAAGAAGAACTCTATGCTTAGGAAAAACTCAAAGTAACTAATGTGGATGTTTATGATGTTGATAGTGGAAAAACATACATGACTAATATTGCTGCCTCTAAGGTTGATTCATCTTCATTTTGTTTAATTTTTTTGTCGTCTGAGTTTTATCTTTGGTATTCTGGTCTGGACATGTATTTGCATCACATTTAAAGTTTTTAGTTTCTACAGGGGCTTTAGATGAGTTAAACACTTATAATATATCGTATTGCAGTGGTTGTAAACTGGGGAAAAATTGATTGACCGTTAATCAAAGTGTCACTTCTTCTGTTTCTCATTTTAATATTATTCATTCTGATGTATGGGGTCTATCTCATGTCTCTACATATTATGTATTTTATTAATGATTATACTCGATACACATGGATTATCTTATGAAACAAATGTCAGATTTCCTTGGAATTTATAGAGAATTTTGAGCACTTGTAAAGACCTAACATTTTGTTGTGATAAAATGCTTCAAGTGTGACTTATGGGTGTATATATCTCCAATTATTTCAATCAGCTACTTTCATCCGATGGTACCATATATTAATCATCTTGTACTGAGACCTCTCAGCAAAATGGTATTGCAGAAAGAAAACTTTGTTACCTTGTTAGGACTTCTCGTTCTTTTTTGTTATCAATTAAAGTTCCTACTGTTTTTTGGGGAGAAGCAATTCTGACTCTTTTTTATGTGATTAATCGAATTTCTACTGGTTATAATGCAAGGGTGGCTCCCTTTCAGAAGTTATATGGACAACCTCCATATTATTCTTTGTTACGAGTGTTCGGATGTACATGTTTTCTCATTCGTCCTCATATTGAACGCAACAAATTGGGTCCTAAAATAGCTATATGTGTTTTTATGGGTTATGGTGTTACACAAAAGTTTATCATTGTTATGATCCCACTAGTCAAAATCTATGTGTATCTTGTCATGTCATATTTCTTGAGCATATATCATTTTATTTTATTCTTGTAAAATCACATCACGTAACGAAGACAGAGCTTCAGACTATTGATCTTTTTTAAATTGATAGTGATACGTCGATTGACATTAATATACTAGCTCATGAGACATCTGCTTCATCAATGCCTAAGTCAGCTCATTTCTCTAGTGAAACAAAAAAATTACACCTCTCATGAGATCTACTCGTACAATTAAGTCTACCAAACTACTAGATTTTGCTTATTATTCTTAGTCAACTTTGTTTACTTCTTTCATAGAAAACATACATGATTTGCATGAACCTCAGTCATTAAAAGAAGTTGTTTGTGATTCTCTTTGGTAAAATTATATGGCTGAAGAGCTTACTGCTCTTTATCATACTCATACATGGGATATGGTGAAACCTCCATTTGGTAAGCATATAATTGGTTATCGTTGGGTTTTTAAAATTAAAACAAAGTCTCATGGAACTGTTGAAAGATATAAAGCTCGTATAGTATTAAAAAAAATATTCACAAAAGTACGGTATGGATTATGATGAGGCTTTTTCCCCATTGGAAAAAATGATAACAGTTCGTACTTTTATTGCGGTTGCAACCATTTGCCAATGGAATATTTTTTCATTTGATGTAAAAAATGTGTTTCTAAATGGTAACCTTCATGAGGAGGTTTACATGACTCCTATGGGTGTAGCTCGCCATTTAGGTGAAGTTTGTCGACTTAGGAAAGCTTTACATGGTCTCAAATAAGCTCCTCGTGTTCGGTTTGAGAAATTCTTTACAATTATTACCTCATTTGGCTTTCATGCTAGTAATCAAGATTCGACTTTATTTATTAGATGCACGAGTGTCGAACGAGTTATTTAATATTTATATGTTGATGATATTATCATTAAAGGTGATAATATTGATGGAATTGAGGCACTAAAATGTGACTTGGTCATCGGTTTGCAATGAAAGACTTGAGACTGCTATGTTTTTTGTAGGCATCGAGGTGGTTCAGTCGCATAAAGGTACAAACATATCTGATTTGTTTGAGCGAGCGCAATTTTCTGATAACAAAACGGCAGACACCGCTCTTGAAACTAATGCTCGGTATTATCCAACTAACAGTGTTCTTTTATCAGACCTGACTCTATGTCGTACTATTTTGGGGAGCTTAGTTTATCTTACAGTTACTAGGTCGGATATAGCTCATGTTGTTTATGTGGTTAGTCAGTTTGCTACCGCTCCTACTTCTGTCCACTGGGAGTTACTCTTCGTATATTGAGATATCTTTTTGGCACTCAGTTTTATAGAATTTTATTTTCTTCGACTTCTTTACTTGAACTACGTGCCTATAGTGATACTGATTGAGATAGTGATCCTCATGATCGTAAAACCACTACTGGTTTTTGTATTTTCCTTGGAGATTCATTAATCTCATGGGAAAACAAGAAACAAGATGTTTCTAGATCGTCTTTTCAGGTTGAATACCGTGTTACGGCATTAACAACATGTGAGATTGTTTGATTATGATGACTTCTTGCAGATATGAGAGGTCAACATTATTAAGCCTACATCCTTACATTGTGATAATAAAAGTGTCATGCAGATCGCAAAGAGTTCTGTTTTTCATGAATGGACGAAGCACATTGAAATTGATTGCCACTTGCATATCTTCCATCAGCTTTGCAAGTCTCTGATATCTTCACAAAGGCTGAGACAGCATCGCGGTTTCCCTTTTTTCGTGACAAACTCTCAATGTTTATTTCTGTTGCATTGTAAATTTGAATGATGGTATTAGTGTTAAAGATATTAGTCTAATTAGCTCATATATTTTCTATATAAGTAATGGTTAACTCTATCTAACATCGTCATATCAATTTCTAATAAACAAAAACCTAACCGTTTTTTATTGAACATCATATCCGAAAATATTAAACTCACAACGAACTAGGCCGGATTCGGGTTCAAATAAAAAATCTTAATAAAACGGTCTAAATCTGATCCGAACCAACCCTCAAACATATATAAGTGTTTCTCCTCAGTAATTGAATAATACTCCGCGATAACAAAAATGACGAGAAAAAGATTCTATTAACATATAATAAAATTACCTTCCATTTTTAAAACTTGTTTGCGTGGATTTGTTTGTTTCTGCTTTGTGTGTTTTATATATACTTTTACTCTCCAGTATGCCACATTCATATCCATATTCCATTCTGGTTAATAATGTATGTATTGTCAATTCTTATGATATTTTGATGTCAGATATGTTCAATGATGCGTGTTAATTTCCGTAATAATGTATGTTAATTGTCAATTGAGTCAAGCTATATATATCCAATTCGGGTTTAAGTATACCCAATTTTGAGTATACCCAAAGGTGATCTAAGTATACCCAATTTTTTCCAAAAATGCCCTTTTGTGGGTATATAAGCCAATTTTTTTTTTACTAAGTTCATCCACTCCACTTAAACCTACACTTTCTCTCACTTCACTCATATCTCTCACTTCTCTCTAGAATCTCACCTCACTTCTCTCTTATTTTTTCCGGCGAACCACCACCACCACCACCACTCCTCCTCCTCCTCCTCCTCCTTCATCATGGTCAAGAACAAAAACCCTCATCCGCCTCCTACGTAAGTCCCCAAATTAATTTTGTTACTTAATTTTGTTAGATTTAGGTATGAATTTTAGTTTTTGGTTAGATTTAGGGTTGAATTTTGTGTTTAGGATAGAATTAGGTAGAGAATTAGGGTTTAGGGTAGGATTAGGGTTAGATTTGGGGCCACTTTCCAGCCAACTCGCCGGCTGGAAAATGGCCGGCGACGCACCGGTGGTGCGCCTTGGGCAGCACCATCGGTGCGTGATGGTGTGCCGCTCGGTACACCAGCTGTGTACCGAGCGGCACACCAGCTGTGTACCGAGCGGCACACCATCTGTGTACCGAGCGGCACACCATCTGTGTACCGAGCGGCACACCATCTGTGTACCGAGCGGCACACAGTGCCGAAACCGAGCGGCACTAGCACCCGTGTCGCTCGGTTCGCCTTATATGGTACCTATGGTACCCGAATTTTTTTTAAAAAAACTCCAATTTTTTTGTTTCAAAAGTTCCGGTATTGCATTTTTTTTAAAAAAAAAACTTCAAATTTCACCATACGTATAGGACTGTTGATGATTTAAATTTTATATGTTAGTGTTATTAATTTCGTGCTTTGTTTTGTATTTTTGTAGGTCAGACGCAGTGGAGGAGCGACGTCTTCCACGATCCAGGGCGTATCCCCCTGGGTCACGTCCGCCGCCGCCAGGCAAGAGTATTAAGACTGTTCGTGCGGTTGAAAATAAGCGGGTCCGCGATGCCAAGCGCGGACGAGATTTACCAGATGACCCTGAGACTATTCGTGTTAGGGAGGAGGAGGAACGGATACGGACTGATCGGTCTTTGCGCCGAATCAAGCATGGCCAGAGGAAGGAAAAGGCCATAGCGACTGAGGCGATTGATATCATAGGTGGAGGCTCCTCACGACGAGAGACGTCGTCATCACATACACATAGATCACCACCTCCCACTGCTAGTGATCCACCACCTCCCTCTTCTTCTCGCAGAGCTGCGTCCCCTGCGCATACTATTACACATCCACCACCTGTTAGCGACAGGGTGGATGCCACTCGGGACCCTGAGCAGGACACGATTGACGAGGAGCACATAGATGCCATCCACACCGAGGAGCAGCGAAAGACGTTTACATTTCTGAAATGCAACAAGATCCCTCTATTTCCTGACTACAAGGAGCATGAGGCGTACCACGTCTTCATCGGACAGGTAAGTACCTAATTATTAAACGTCTACTCTAAGGTTTTACTATTATTATGTTCTGACTTAGTTTTTAATTTATAGGGTCGCACTACACTGGACGTACAGGCACATTATAATGTGCTACGTATGTGGGACTTGACTGCTCAACCAGATGTGCAGCGATTTTTGGCGCGGACTCCTTTTGGTCCTCTTATAGCCCACCTGCCTCAGTACTTCACACATTCCGTCTTAGACGAGGTTTTTGTTGAGCGTTGGCATCAGGAGACCAACACTTTCCATTTCTCATTTGGAGAGATGACGATTACGCTCGATGATGTCAGCTGCATTACAGGTCTCCCTGTAGTTGGTCGGACACTTGATGTAGTCACGGCTCCACGTGACGAGGCATACAGCTACTACGCTAATATGTTAGGTCTGACAGTGGATGAGGTCCGCACAGAGATACAGTCCACCAGAGGCGTTGGCTTCAAGATAAAGTGGCTGAGGGAGACTTTCACCAGGGGGCGCTACATCGAGCAGACTGATGCTGAGACTATCCGCCAGGTATCACGAGCATACCTTATGTTCTTATTTGGTTGCACTATTTTTGCGGATACTAGTCAGAAGAGCGTCAAGGCTGACTACTTGTACGGGTTAGCCAATATGGACTCTGGGTTGTGGGACATCGCGTGGGGTACGAGTGCATTGGCATTCTTGTTCCGTGGTTTGGGTGATGCTTCGAAAGCATCGAAGCATAACCTTTATGGTTTTGTAGCTATGCTCGATTGTTGGATCTATGACCACTTCCCAGCGTTTAGTGCCTCAGAGAATGCTGACCACGTAGCGAGGCAGCCTAGGATTGTGAAGTGGCTGCCGAAGCGGATTGTTGGGCAAAACATCCGCCCCAAATCGGTCATTCGTACTCTCCTTGCTGATCAGAAGGAGTCAGATGTAAGTTTTTAAATATTTGTTTTCCATTACAATTTTGATATTAAGTGTTAGGATTTTAAATCAATCTAATTGTTTTAATGTTTTGTAACAGGTGCTATTTGAGCCATACGAGGACATTAGAGTCCAGTTTCCAGTCCAGGAGATCCGCACTATTGTTTATCCTTTGCGGATGATGAGCACGGTCGAGGGCTACATGCCTGATCGGGTTATGCGCCAGTTCGGACGGGTTCAGGATGAGCCCGAACTCCCACTTGTACTACGACCGGGTTACAGGAAAGGAGATCTAGCGAGGTACACGTGGCGAGAGAGCGCATGGCTAGATTGGCGTTAGCACTTGCTTGCTGAGGATCGTTTGACAGTTACAATTGCCACATATAGACAGTCAGCGACGAATACCTACTAGAGGTACCTGGCTGAGTATGGTTGGCATACTATCAGTCCCCCACCGCGTACCACGGACGATAGACTTTTAGACGCCGTTCGCTCCATTGTTACTATGCCCGTCGAGCGTGGGGAGGCGGGTGCGCTGAGGTGGAGAGATCAGGTCCTGCAGCTATTCTCTCCATGGTTGTTTGTCCTCATCATCGGACTTGTTCTAGCGTTGTTATGATCTTTCATTCTTGTGGACTTCTTAGTTGTTTCAGTATCTTGTTTTGTATTATGACTTATGACATCTACTTTGTAATATGACTTATGACTTCTACTATCTACTGCTTCTACTGTTCTTTTTTATTTTTTGTACTTAACTTGATCTAACATAAGTCATACCATAACACCAAAACACCATAACACTATACTAGTAATTCTCGATTTTCTGTACTTAACTTCATATTCAATTCGTCAAAAATTAAAATTATAATAGTAATTCATTCACTTAAAATCCATAACACCATAACACCAAAACACTATAACATTCAGGTATAAACTTGTCAAAAAAATACCATAAACCCAAAACAAATTTTTTAAAAAAATACAAGTTAAATTGCACCATGGGTACGCAGTCAGTGGTACCTATGGTGCACACTACTGTGCACCATGGGTACACAGGAGGCAGTACCGATGGTACATGGTACCATAGGTACACAGAAGACAGTACCTATGGTGCGCAATTTTGTCTTGGAATTTTTTTCCCGGTTTTTTTTCCCGCGTTTTCTTTTTTCGCGCTCTAGAATTCCCGCCAATGTAAACTCTCATTCTTCTATATAAGGAATCATACCTTACAACACCAAACACACAAAACTCTCCTTTTAACATAGTTGAAGTCTATCATAATGGGTTGGAGTGTGTTTGATGATGCTCATTTGCTCAAGGCTGCGAAAGCTGTGAAGTTCAAACGGCCGGACGATAATACCGATGAGTTCTTTGATGAAGTTTTGTGTATGATGTATTTTATGTACGGTGAAATGTCTACATCTAGACAAATTCCTCGATCCCGTACTCGTCAAGAGGTAGCCACTAGGTACAAGTCTATAACTAGTGGACCGATGTTCTTGGTGTTTAACGAGCCCCCAGAAGTCAGGAATGAAGCGTTCGACTCCTTCGGTTTAATGATCACAGACTATATGTCGTTGGAAATGGCACAATACGTTCATTCTCAAATTGCCATGAAGGAGGAAACAGTGCGTATTCTCAGCGACAATGGAGGCTACGATTTTGACTAACTGTCTGTTCTATATCAAGTTATGTACTAATGTTTAGAATATGTTGTTGTTGCTTGTTTGTGATGTTTTATTTTAGTTATGAAATGATTATTGGCTTATCGTTATAAGTTGGTAATTTGAATGAATTAATGCAATAATAGAGAAAATACCAAAACAACCAAAACGATGTAGTAAAACAAAGTTCTAAACATCATAAATCCTTACAAATGACGTAAAGCGACCAAAAGACACAGAAGAGTTCGAAACAATAAACCCGACTGAAACACATAAACCTACTAAACAAACTCGTCAAGATTAGTTACTTCTGGGAATGAACTAACTGGCTTTCTACCTTCGAGTTCCGTATATTTCTTGCAGCGACCAACTAATGGTAGCTCCCAATGCGTAGCCTCTTCGCTCTTCAACTTCTGCCACGTAGGATGTATGCGTGCGCAAGGGCAAAGGGGCTTGATTGATAGCTGTTTCATAGGTACTTAAATTAGAATCAACAATTGAGTAATATAGTGGTGAGAAAAAACATAACCATATATCGAATGACTTACATTGACAAAGTGGTTAGTATCGACGAATCCAAACCCAATCTCACGTCTTTGGGACATAATGGGAGGCTTACCGCGCAGAGGTAAAAAAGTATGACTACAGTTGTGATTCCCTACGAGTGACACAAAATGAACAATGCATTCGAACTTGGTTGCAATCGCAATACCCATTTCAGGCATTGTCATCCAATATTTGGGTGATGCTGGTGTCTCGTAGTAGTTTATACTTTCTGCAACCTTCAGGTAATCCTCTTTACCGTTATAAATCTTGCTGTATGTGTCGTAGTTTTCCATTAGCTCATCGTATATTGCCTTCCGAACACCTCGCCAACCTTCTTCATGACCATACAACCCGAATGAAACTGCTCTATATCCACAATGTCCATCTTGCTTAACATCATTAATACCCGATATAAAAGGGTTGAAGTGAATCGGAAACCAACGCAAAAACCCTTTCGGGTCATGTATTAGTTCTGTGAGTCGATCAATGGACGGTTGTACGATGTTGCTACCTAGCGAGGCAATGGAAGAGGTACGAGTACGAGTACGAGGTACGAGTACGAGTACGAGGTACTCTAGGCACATCTGCCCGAATCGTTGATTCACTACCAACTGCTTTACTCTTTTTAACTTTTGTTGGTTTTAAAGACTGCATGACTGCGTCATGACTAGCTTCATCCTCTTTTAGCGGGTATTCCCATCCGCTCATGTCCCGTTTAGTGGATGATGTATCCACCACTAACTTTCTTTTCACCTGTGGGCGGCCTCGGTGTTTCTGCTTCTCCAATGGCTCTAGCAATGACGATGTTTCAGGATAAACAACTTCAAACCATTTCTTGTAAATATGTTGGATACGGCTTTCATCTTTCGTATCCATAACATCGTTAACTAGCTTTAGCAGATCATCTTTGAGAATTTCCATGGTCGTACGGAATTTACGAGGCATTATTTCTAACCTTGTCCAGTGGATGTGAAAAGCATCTAGAGAGGCAGACATTCCACCTTTACGCCACTTGCGGACCTGGTGATAGCAAGGTATACCATGGGTAGATTTTACAGCGCATATACACTCGCCAGTGTCTTTAACATCCGGCCCATCTTCAATAGCGTCCATCTTGGTATCTTCGGCCTTCTCTACTTCAGAGAAAAATAGTTCTAACGCCACGTGGGAAACCTTGCCTCGAATCTCATCAAACAGTTTATCCGCGAACTTATGCAATGCTATGTAACGACTTTTCTCGAACGACGACCTAATGGCAGCATGTTGGATTTCAACAAGCGAATGAACCCTCCCCCAAAATAACTCGAAGTTTAATTTGCTCGTACGTATGTAACGCTTTAGGTTAGAATGAGCACTCTCGACGCGGTTTGTTGTGCAATGTCCCAAATGCATGTTTTTGTTCGTCTTCCAAACAACAAATTTGTCCATGTACTTATCGAGCCACGATTTTTCAGTGTATTCAATTGCTTTAGGGTAATCTTTGTACTTCAATAGCATCTCCCGTCTGGCGTGATCGAATTCAATCTCTGATTTACTATACGCAATCTTCTGCCAAGCACTAACAAATTCTTTATGATCACTTTTCTCGCGGAAGTGCTTTCTTGTTTGCCCTAGAACATTTTGGTTAATGTGCCAGCGACATAACATATGCGTTGTCTCTGGGAATACCACTTCTATAGCATTCATCAATGCTAAATCTCTGTCGGTTAGGATGACCCGCGGTTCTTCAATTCCATGAACGGAAATCAACGATTTCAAACACTCTAATACCCATTTGAAGTTGTTTAACTTCTCACCCGACATGAAGGCAAATGCCGCACAGAAAGTCAATCCAGTACACGTCACACCCACTATCTCGAAAAATGGCATACCATATCGTATCACTTTATATGTACTATCCATAATCAAAACTATCGGAAATGTGCGCAAAAGGTCAACACTGACAGGATGGGCAAAAAACAAATCTGTAATGATTTGTCCATCGTCTTCACCAGATTTATGCCATTCATAATAATTGTGTGACTTAAGCTCACCCCACAAGAACTGAAGTTGTGACCTACCCGCCTTCTTTAGAACCCGATTTTTCTGTCGTGCATTGTAGATCGTCCGCATGGTAGAAACATTATCTTCGTTCAATTTCTTCACACCATTCAGTATATCTCTGGGGTTAGTACCAATGAAGGTCGCTCGTTCAACATACTCCATCTCTTCATCATTCAAACGGCCAGCAAAAGAATGACCATCTAGATGTATAGAAGTGTCATGGTTATGAGTACCACATTTTACTTCTAACTTCCATTGATCTGGGGCAACCATTGACCCGAGAAGCTGAAATGGGCAGTCAATCTTTTTCGTTCCTGTAGACTTCCGTTTTCGGTCTTTTTCTGCAACCCTTGCAATATATTTCCCCCCCCCCCCTCTCACACTGGAAATAAACTCTCGGACTTTTTCTGCTGTTTACTTTGTCGCGCCGACTTATGTTGATAACCATACCATAAAGTTTTCTGATCTTCGTAACCCATTTCACCAACACGTCGTGTGTGTAGAACTCGGTAGTGAAGAACAAATGACTATAATCGGTAGCGGAAGGTGCCTCAGTCCCACTTGCGACATCCGTCCCCTGTTACTCAACAAAAAAGCACAATAAACATTCAAGTATAGTTAACAACATAAAAAAATCAGGCTTTTTTTCGAAAAACATGCGCAAATCCAAGATTCTGAGGCCTAAAACCGGTGGTTCTAGGCCTCAGAACCGGCCGGACACGGCCATAAGCACCACCGGTGCTGAGGCCATGAACCGGTGGTGCTGGGGCCTCAGAACCGAGCGGACTGAGGCCCCAGGTCCACCGGTTCTTGGCCTCAGCACCGGTGGTGCTGGGGCTGTGGAACCGACCGGCTGCGTCACCTACGCCCCATCGGTTCCATGGGCCGGAACCGATGGTGCATGGGACGCCGGGTTCGTGAATACCTTTGCCGGCGACGGTGGTGGCGATTCCGGCGACCATGGCTCCTTCTCCGGCGACTCAATCTCTTTTTCCGGCAAAAATTCATCATTCCTTCTCTCCAGCGACATCAACTCCTCCACGCTGATCCCTAGTTCTGCTTCCGACATGATCGATTTTGTGTTTTAGTTTGAATGTTCTTGATTTTCTTAGGAAGTTTGAATTAGGTTTCAAAATTTTTAAGAAACTATACTATTTGGATAGTAAATTCAGCAAAGAAGAGTGTTTGTTTGGGTATAAATAGCGAAATAGGACTTTTGGTGAATTGGGTATACTTAGGATACACTTAGTAGTTTTTTTTTACTTAATGGCAGTTTAGATATTAATTTTCTGATGGAGGATAAAAATGTCAAAAACAAGTCAATCGAAAGTCAACTGTTGTTTTTGGGTATACTTAAACCCGTTTTGGGTATATATAGCCATACCCTTGTCAATTAATCTGAGTGACGGGGCTTGCGACTGGACGCACTTTATTATTAATAAATAGTAAAATAATTATCTACATTTAACTATAGAAAACTCAGATATGTAATTGCATTTTAACTAAAAAGAGCTCAGACAGATCTTATTTTAAAGTAGTACAAACATGAGACCAATTAGTTTAAAATAGTACAAATAGACCTATAGTTAATCATAAAGAGGATGATATGACACAAGTAGGAAAGACAATAATGCGATTTAAACTATATAAAGTCCTTTTTCTGTTCCATTATGAACAAGAAAATTATCCCTTAAATCTCAACTACCAAACATGATTACTTACGACAACATAGGCATGCATATTGGGTCTACACCTCACATAGAAAAGGCAGCCATTTGTTCTCACCCAAAAAAACAGCTCGCACTACTGAACCTAAGCTTCCATATGACAACAAATGATTTGTAGGGAACAAAGAAAAACAAAACAAAAGAAAGACTCTTTCCCTGATGAAGCTATATGTATGTTACAGATCCTCTACATGGATTGCTGACCTACCCAATTGATGAATAGACATAATACATGACACTGAATACACCACTAACAATAATTATCAACTCGTAACCCCTGCTTGAGAAATTTGACTCGACGCGATTGTTTTAACTTGGCTACAGCTTCTTCTGACTTGCCAAGCTTGAGATCCACATACACCGCAGTCATAACTGCTTGGGGATAGTTAGGTGCAAGGGATAATGCCTCAGATACCAAATTCTTGGCCCGTTCAAGATCACCTTGCAACGCATACAAAACGGCAAGATTCGCATAAAGGGTTCCACGCGCCTCTTCTGGATTGATGAATACAAATTCTTGCGAAGAAATATTGGGTAAATCTTCCGAATCAAAATTTGTGTCTGCACTGCATTGTTTTAGATCCTCTTGGCTAAATGGTATTTCGATATCGCCTCCTCCAGAAATATAAACTGATAAATGTTGAGTAGCTTCTTGTGGTTTGTTGAGTAAGCAAAGAGCTTCCGCTGCATAGACATGACCTAGAAAGACATAAATTTGCAAACAGTTTGGAAGTTGTAAGAGAGACTTTGCAGTCGAATAGGCATTGAAAGGGTTCCCTAATTCTAACTCTACATACGCCAAGTTAGCAAGAAGAGCCTGCTTAATTAAATGATTTTGTCTTTCCCGGATTCTCTCATAAGAGGAAAGGGAGTTCCGAATTATCTCATGGCTTATGCCGCCCATCTTGTTATTCAAATCACCATTCACATTAACCTGACCTATACCAATCAGCATACTCGATAGATTTGAACCATTGCTGTGCAAATCCCTAAGGTTTAATGTGGCTTCACTTGATTCATGTTCGTCCAAGAAGGAAGTAGAGTGCGACTTAGACTCTAAAGTGTTTGAATTAAAACCACCACTCAGCAAGTGCAGAGCCTTAACAAGACACCGTCTACCAAGAGAAAGAGAGAGCTTAGGGCACCCTTCTGTACCTAAATCACTACCACCCTTAAGAGCAGCATACACTCGTTTATCCCTTGAGTAACTATCCTCAATAACCAGTTCCCTCCATTTCCCTTTCCCGACAACACGTATTATGACATCCGATTTGTCTAAAAACGATTGGCTGTCTACCAAGAGACCCTTCTGTAAAGCCATTAGACAGCACTCAGCAAGTCGGAGCCAAAAAAGAGGATGTTTATTGAAAACTAATCTTGCCTTTTGGAGACAACGAGCGGCAAGTGTAGGATTACCGCGAGCTAAGTAAAGCAAACCACAGTTATATGATATGAGGACAGACTTATCCTGTGAGATACTAGATTGCTTCAGAGGTTTCTCTTTCCGCAGCAAGGAACAGTTGCTCAGTGCCTTGAGAAACAGCACAGATGATGTATGATATTCCCCGAGCCGGAAGTAGATGCAACCTAGATTGTTGTTTAAAATGATCGAGCTTCCTGCATCTGTCTTATTACTCGACGCCATCAACAACTTGATAGCTTTTGAATAGTTTTCACGAGCAAATTCAAGCTGTGACTTCAAGACGAGAACCATAGACGAGTCTCTCCCTCGTGCAATGTGCATTGCCTGCTTGACTTCTCGCTTTGCCAGCTTCAGGTTTCTACTAAGAAGCAGAAATCGAATCTTGGATATATGCAACTTCAGCTTTAGTTCAGTGGTAGAGACAGATTTATCACCTCCATCTCTTGAAAGTGATACACCCGCAGACCGAGCTGGGTTTTCTCCTCCAATCTCTGATAACACGTTATTATACTCCAAGGTTTCATCAGATAGAGTTCTAGACAACGAAATTTCCGAAGCATTTATACTCATATCTAAATCTAAATTTGAAGCATTTGTGCTGAGGGAGCTGCTTAAAACAGAAGAGTGTTTAGAAACCATATTTGCAGACTGCTGCTGTGTTGTGCTCAAATTATCACCCTGACTTTCACAGGCAACACCGAAAGCTTTCTCCAGATAACTCAATACAACCTAAAGAAAAAAAAATTATATTAGAAATTGAAAACAAAGCTACCTAACATGCAATGCTTACACTTCACACTAGATATACTTCTGATTATGAGCAAATACATACACCTGTACCCGAAGCTAAGAGGCACTGGAAAGACATCGTGCCAGAATAAACAGAAGGGAACTTGCTTTGCTTAAACTTATGAATTAAGATGCTTGCTGACATCATTGAGCTCACAGTCATTGAGGATCAAAAATCGAAAAGAGGGAGAGAAGGCAAACATCAAGAAAACCATGCAGCTAGCAACGATATCGGAGATCAAAACTAGGTAATGAGAGTCCAAATAAAAAACTAAATTCAACATTTTATACGTAGAAGAGAGCCGTTGTCCAGTGAATGAACAATAAAATATACGTTTTTTGGGAGGACCATCTACTGTGGACATCTTTAACCTTTTAGGGAATTAGTTAGATGGCAAAGTCTCTACCACCACAATTCTTCTAAGCAGCTCACAATTGTTTGATGTATAAATGTGCTCAGGTAGTAAGATGTGAACTACAGCATGTGCAGACATCAGAAACAAAAAAAAAATCACAAGGCTTACGTATAAAGAGTCTAGGCATCCAAAGATTTGGTGCAGTGTGGCTTTAAAATCAGAATTTTAAAAAGTATTACAAATAAAAAATGTTACAGCCTCCTACTCAGAAGTTCTTGGAATTTTTATCCAGAGGAATGTTTAAGAAAATATTTATCTTTTTCAAGAAAAAAATTGTATAATCAAAAATATATCTCATACAACTTTCAATCAAATAGAATATTGCCTTAAAAGAGTTTTATTATTCGAAAGACAATAGAAGTCTGTTATTTATGAATCCAACAGCTGCTTAAGATATGCAGAGGCCCTAGAGTGACAACTACCAAAACAAGTAAGACAATCCAGAGTGTGAAGAACAATGAGAAAACATGAAATAAATAAGACACTAATAGAAAGCAGCAACGGAACATACCGCAGACTTGGATACATCTCCACAAGCTAGCACAACATCCAACAATAATAGACAAATGTGAAGCTTAGTTGTCTGCAAAGTGAAAAGAAGAAATATGTACATAAATTACAAAATCAAAATTAGCAAATATGGACGGTAACAAAAACCATTACCTCCTCTACAAGATCAATATTTTGATACAAAGGCTCCAAAACGGACAATGCTTTTGCATACTCGTGAAGATAGAACCAGACAACTGCCTACATATGATATTCTCAAGCATATAAATTAAAATAGTAAGTAAGAAACAGCACCAATCATTTACTAACCAAAAAGGGGACATACAATGTTAAGCTTTGCCACAGAAGTGTTAAGCTCATCCTTGTAAACACCACTGGAACTCGGTGCTACCATGTTGCTTCCTTTGGGCCCTGGAGAAGGTATGTTTCCGACGTTGCTAACAGCTTCCGCCTGTTGTTCAGATGCATGAACTATCTCTTCGCTTCGATTCTGAAAAAAAAAACTAACATTAAACCGCATATAGTAAACATTACATGTTCTTGATGCAATTTTTAAATTAAGAGACAGCAACAAAAAAAACAAAGAGAAAAAAAAGAGAGAGCTGTTATAGTAACATCATTCTGACGGCAATTTCAAGAGTAATGCTATATGTGAGATACATACTGGTCTCAGGTGAATTTTCTGTCAAGATGTGGATATTGGCACATTGGACATTTTAGGAGCTTGGCAGCTTAGTTACATCTATTGTTCATCCTGATCTTCTCAATTATGAAATTTCACTCACCTTTACACCATAACCTTATTTGCCTGATTCTTGTACAGCTTACCTTGTTAATAAATACAATAGAACGACATTGCTGACTACTATTTTACAGGGCACTTCCGAATTTGCAAATGCAGGAAAATATTTGTTTCTTTCCCTAACAAGGATCAAGTATCCAGCCGAAACATCTCAAAAGCTGGGTCCAGCTAAAATTTTAGCCAACGTGACTAGTGGCAGCTTGCTTTGCATATAACATAATATACTAAAGAAAAGCTACCTTGCAAAAACTTCTAACTAGCTGAGTGCTGCAGCCTATTTTATAATACCCTCAAAAGCTTGTTTCAGCCAAAAGGATTTCCATCTAGGCTTCTAAGAGCAGCCACCTTAGAAGCTAGAAGCTTCTAGCTCAATATATCAATGAGCTAAATAAGGTTAATGTCCTCTGTTCTATCTCGGCTTAAATTCCTGATACTATGAATATTTCTTTCATATATATAGTCATTTGACTTCATACCTCTTGTAAAACAAAATATATATTCGTTGGCATAATTTAAATACAGTAAATGCAATAGCTTATAGAGATGGTACTATTTTCTAGTTCTGAATTCTGATATGGTTCGTACAAAATTGTAACTGTTAGAATGCATGTAAGTACCAAGAGGGAGATATCATCTACATGTATCTACCTTAAGATCATGAAGTGTTTTGAGAAACTTCTTTGGATCCGAGCAACCATCCTTAAAATACTCAGCGACAGCGATATTGTGAAGAACCTACAAAGAATCATCAATTCAAAAACACTTTTAAAATAAGCCGAACGGTATTTTCTTCTACAGTACAAAAACGGAACATAATCGCTAGCAGATTCAACGAAACCGGAGCAAATCAATCCAACTCACACCAAGTCTTAGATTATCAACTCAATAGAACTGCAAAATAACTACAACGATTTTGAAATCACCTTAATGTCGTCTTCTTTTTTTTGTCTGAGCTGATTCAATATATCAATGCACAAGACGAAATCGTTGGACTGGAAATACACGGAGGCGACTTTGGCTAGAGCGGATGTGAATATAACCAGAGCGTTATCTTCACCGGAGGAAGCGTCTACCATAGCTGAAGTTGACGAATCTCGTGAGCCCATGGATTGGCAGATCGTGCAATCGCAGCTAGGATTCAAAATGAACAAGCTCAATGTATGTATGTTGCAAACGAAAAACCCTAAATAGTATTTACTTTTGTTATCTTTAAATCTCAGTAGGAGAAGAAACTGAGTTCATTTTCAGAGAAGAGTGGAGTTTTCTGAGTTTTGGTGAAAACTGGAGATGAGAAATGGCGATCCTTCGAGACAAAACCTATGAGCCCAAAACGGAAAAGGGAGAGGGAGAGGGAACGAGATTGAGCTTTTTGGTGGGTTTAGAGTTGAATTAAGAACGGATGGGTTTTGATTGTGTTTTCACCATTTCTGTTTACTATATTTAGTATAGTAATATATTGGGAAAACAAATATTGGTCGACTTTACGTTTTAACTTTTTTATATTTTTGTTATATTTTTTTCTTTAAGCGGTAGAATTTTGGTTTGAAAATAAAGAAAATACTATTGAAAAAATTTGAAAATGTTTGACATGTACGATTATCAACGATTATTTATTTTTAATTTTTAAAATTATAAATTTAAAAAAAAAAATCCAAAACATATGAGTTTTTATCTTCTAATAAATAATAAACCGAGATATATGATTGATATTTTTAGAGATTTTATTTATTTATTTTGACCATTAAACTGTATTTAGCTACCAGTTGGAACATATTTGTTTTGTAGCAACCAAATTACATGTGATTTCTTAATTAGAATGCAAATGTTTTTTCTAAATTTATTTCGCAATAAAAAAAATTATATAGACAACAAATTTATAAGTTGGAACACCATTATTTCCTTCACAACTAAATTATACGTATTCACAAAATTAGAACACACTCTAATCTTTTTCTAAAAAATCGACACAAAAATATAAATATTTTCATAATTACAAAAAATAATTGCTTCATACCCATTTAGCACTTATTTTCACAAAATAAGTTTATATTTTGTTTTTTCACACAATTAGATTTATTTAGCAACCAAATTCATTTTACACAACTCTTTTTTTCTTATTTACGTAGCTCATTTACATGTAATTACGCAACTATAACAAAGTTTATTTTTAGCAATTTACATGTAATTACGCAAATATAACAAGCAACCAAAATACACATAGTTACGCAATTGGAACACATTTGTTTTTTACCAACCAAGTTACACATAATTACGCAACTAGAACAAAATTATTTCTTATAAACTTATTTCGCAACCAAAGTAGACGTAATTACGCAACTAAAAAAAATCAAAAACAATATTTCATGGATCGAGTTTTTTTGTCTTAACAAAAACAAAATCAATGGTGTTTTCATATTATTATTTTTTGGAGCTGTGATTTGAAAGATATGACATTTTATAAAATGAAAAATAAAAAAAGAACATGAGAGAGAAAAACGGTTAAGGGATATTTCAGACTACAATGCGGTTATCTATAAATACTTATTTATCACCAGATGATTGTCTGTACTTTATCAAACCTTGGGTGGTTATTGGTAAATAAGTTCGATGTTTGGTGTTTATTGGTATATTGTCCAAAACAATTATCGGTGGGCTTAAGTTTAATTTTCTTTTAAGTGATAATATATTGGTTTTTAAATTAAAAAAAATTATAATTAAAAAATGAGCGATGTGTTTTGTGTAATGGGTTTTTTTGTGATGGAAGGTGATTAAAACGAAGAGAATCTATCTGAAAGATTGATAGGTTTCAGGATTGTTAGTTAGATCTTCTCAAGTTGGTTAGAGTAATGCATGTAGTGGTGTTGAAATATAAGAACTTAGTTAGAAATGAAAGAGGTAGTGCGAACAAGAGGACGGGATGTAGTTAATTACATGAAACATATAGTAAATTGTAAAAAATAAAAAGACCATCAACATAGATGATTCAACCTTACCCAACCCAAAAATCTTAGTTGCGTACAAATTTAACCTTACAACCTATCTAAACTTTTTATGACCAAATCTACAAAAAAAAATACGTACTTTAGAAGCTCAAAGTTTGGATTTAATCCTTACAATTTATGACATTATCAATAATAATAAAAATAAATATGGTATCACATGGTAATTAAAAAGTGTGTCATATAGTAATTTTTTATTATTGTAAGAGTTTGAAAAAATATATAATAAGTTATTTTAATTATATATAATAATAAATTATTCAAAATTTTAAAATTTTATATTTATGGTTACACATGATGTTTCAATGACTAATTGATATAACCAATATTGAATTGCACGATATAGTTAATCATACACGAAATAACAAACTCTTCAATCTTATAATTAACTAATAGAGATATGATATGGAACTTACAGTTTTTCTACAATCAATTGTTAGTGATTCATTGCTCATTTTAAGCTCATACACATACGCGATGGTTGTGGATCTTCTAATACAACAAAATGTCAACCAACCTGATAAATTTAGATTCAAGGAATATCTTAGTCTTATCTATATATGAAATACAATTATTAGCCCTAATTTTATTAAGCCCTTATACGTTAGTCACTTTATGATCGGGGAATACAACAACTAAATTGATTTATCAATTTAGTCACTCAATTATCAGTCCATGCTTAAGTGTTAAGATTTGGATACAATCCTTCACAGTGCTCAAATTCAATTTGGTTACCATACTTATACCTCAATAACGCCTTTCGACTATAGGCTCAATTCCTTATATATAATATAATTAATCTCATTACTTATCAATTGGACTACCTTACGACAATGACCAAATATATATTTAGCATACTGATCCATAATTATTCCAATAATCTCGCACTTGGATCATCATATGTTACTCGATAATATATTTAACTTCAATGAGGCCCTGAATCCATTGTCAATAGGTGAACGGTACAACCCCGTAAATGATCAATGAACGATAAAGGCTTATAGACTTATTTCTCATAATGCGAACATTATAATGCAACAATAATCATATTATCACCATCAATCAATTACTTTTCCCAATTATGGTGTGTGCTTTAAGAATAATATGAAATGTGATCATATATATATACTCTTAATTGGTCATACCATTGAGATCTAATAGGATAGCATATGTTAATAATTTTAACCAAATCATATATTATAATAAACCTTTATGTATATAATATTTCAAATGTTAATCGAATTAATTGGATCTTATTATAAAAACTCTCATTGAAACCAACAATCCTCTAAATCCACCACTCGCATCATGATGGTGTATTTTTGGAAAATCTTAGGCAATATCGCTTTTTAAAAGGACCTGTTATCATGAAGTTTATAGGTGTTTAATATTTATATGATCCCTATAAATTATCTCTTTAACGGATATGAACTTTATGTTTATGTGTCTGGACTTAGACGAGCTCCGGTTACTGTTAGAGTACTGCACTGTGGAATTTTTATCAGAATACAACTTCATGGGACCCTCTATTCCTTTTATAATACACGAATCAATGACAAACGTTTAGAGCCATAATGATCGGTTCGATAACTTGAAGCACGCAACAAAATTTGTTGTCATAATGGACAAATCAATAAGTGTTTATATTACACTTTTCCACGATATTACACCTCCAGCTAATAAGAATATTATTCCATAAGTTATTTGCAATGTGTTTGTGTATCCATCAAAATTTAAGTGGGAATACCCAATGATCTCCATCTTTTCCGACTTACTATATGTTAATATGTGTCTTTCGTGCCTTATAGATATCATAATACTCTTTTTACTGCCTTCCAATGGTCCATGAATGGGTTACTTGTATACATTCTTAACATATTCATAATAAATAAAATATCTGGCATAATAAAAACTTGAGTATACATGAAAATCTCAATTTTTGAAGCATAGAGGATCATTTTCATTTTCTCATTCTCAAGTGTTGTCTTTGGCTATTGACCTACACTTAATTTGTCATTATTTTCTATATTAGTACTCAATGGTATGTAGTTTTTCAATTTGTAACATTGTAACACACTTCATATATATGAATTTTATGATAAACCAAGAATACCACAAGAGTGATCTCGATGTACTTGGTTCATTAACGCATAACCTGCATCACCAAGATCTTTCATATCAAATTTGTCTTATACAAATTTCTATATAGTGTGTAATAATTCCTTTTGTTCGTGGCAAGAGGTATGTCATCAACATATAATACCAGAAATATAAAATTACTCCCACTAAACTTGTGATACACACAATCTTTTACTTAGTTGATCTCACAGCCAAAATAGACTATTACCTCAGGGAATTTGTGGTACCACTGGCGAGAAGCCTGTTTAAGCCCGTAAATGTATTTCTTAAGCTTGTATACCATATTTTTTTAGTTACCTATTTCAAAGTGTTCTAGTTACACCATATAGATCGATCTCTCAATATCATAATTGAGAAACGCGATATTTATGTCAATTTGATGAAGCTCGAGATCAAAGTCTGCAATTAATACCATAATTATTCTAAAGGAATCTTTCGTAGATTTCAGAGTGCATATTTCTTTCAAATCAAGTCATTCACGTTGGGTATAACCCTTTGCTAAAAGGTGTACCTTATGTATTTCCACATTACCCATGGAATTGCGTTTGATTTTGTAAAACTAGTGATAACCAATTTTCTTTTTCCCGTTATATAATGAAATAAGTTCATATACCCCATTGTCTTGTATCGATTTATACCTCCCTTCATAGCATGAATTCGCATCCAAAAGTTAGAGTTTTCCATGGGTTGTTTGTAGGATGAGGGATCATATATAGTTTTAACACACGACTCTTCATGTTCCTGATATATAATTTATAATTCGAAGATATGTCGCCCTTCTTTTATCTTGTGGACCTTCTTAAGGGCATCATTACTTCTTGTTGCACCTCTTGATGAGGTAGGTTTTGACCATCATAGATAATGTTATTTTGATCTGCTTGTGGAATATTAACTTGAATGTCATCTTGTTCTAACTGCGCCATATTTTCTCCCTGGTTAAAATGATCAAATACAACATTAATGTTATTCTAAGTATAACCTTATTCTAACGGGGCCAAAATAATTGGTATTAAAGTCCAATTTTATGATACATGAGTATCTCATTTAGAACCTTCATGAAGCTTTACATATTCTTTCTTCAAAATGTATATTATTTTTTGAATGCTTCCCTCCCAACACAACATCCTCAAGAAAAATTATTGTTACCATCTCAAACATACTACTAGTATGAGGATCATAAAACTTAAATCCCCTTGAATACTTAAAATAACCAATAAAGAAGTAGCTAACCGTTTTTTGTTCCAAATTATTATTCAGAGTTCTGTATGTCATTTCCTCAGTTGGACAACCCCATATATGCACATGCTTTAAATTAGGCATGCACCCATTTTAGAGCTTATGGGGTTTTAACGGTTGCCTTAGGGGATACTCTATTGAGTATGTATGCAGTACATTTGATGGTTTCCCCCAATAGTGATAATGGTAGAGTTGAGTTACGTATCATACTTGTAACCATATCATTTAGTGTACAGTTCATTCTCTCATATACATCATTCATGCGGGGTGAACCCGAAATTGTATACTGAGGGACTATACCGCATTTCTTTAGGTATTTTACAAATGACCTTTTCATGTTTTTTACCCGACACATCATATCTACTGTAGTATTCACCACCACAATCAAATCTAACACTCTTAATGCTTTTAACTAACCGTTTTTAACTTCAGTTATACAAGCTTTGAACTTGTCCAAAACTTCTAACTTTTCATGAAAGAGGAGAGGTGCCCGAAACGAGAGAATTCATCTATAAAATATATGAAGAAGTATTGATGATCGTTCCATGATTTATTTGGAAACAATCCATAAATATTGGTATGAATCAATTCTAATACTTTAGTTTCTCTATTTCCCCCTAATATTTTGGTTTCGGTTTGCTTCCCCTTGATACACTCGATACAAGTTGTGCATTCATGGAAATATTGTGATTATCAACAATATTTAATAAAATACAAGTTATGTTCCATTATTAAGCTACTATAACCAACAATCATATAATTATAAGAGAGACTTAAACTATTGTTGTCCAAAAGACAAGAATAAGTATACATGTCCAAACCCGGAAAATAAATCAAGTTCTTTCGAAACATAGGAACATGCATAACATTTTCCAAAAATAATATATGTCATGTGGTAAGCCTTAAATTTAAATCACAAGTGGCCGAAACTTTGCACAAGCTCTCGTCAGTTGTGAAGATGGTCCTCTCATCTTCACATAACCTCTGACTATTTAATGTACATTGTAAAGAATTACAAACATGAGTTGTTGCAGCCAAATCATCCCATCGTGTATTCTTTTCCACAAAAATAATATTAAGTTCCAAAAAAACAAAGACATTATATTACATTTACTTAGAAATTTAACCCGTCATCTTTCATAGTACTTCTTGAGGTGTCTATTTTCTTTGTAGAAGAAGCATCAACCTACCATCAATTCTTGAGGCTTGTTATTCTTAACCAGACCATAGCCAGGTCATTTGTCATCACACTTTCTCTTTTTCCCAATCCATTTTGTTGGAGACTACTATGTTTACTTCAGACTGCTCCCCTTTAAGTTTTTCTTATTCTTGTACATCGTGTGCAATAAATTCATTGATTGTCAATTTTTCCCACATACAATTATAAGTGGACTAAAAAGGCTTAAATTTTCATGGGAGAGATTGGAAAATAAATCATACCATATACTTTTAGGTAAGTCTACTTTAATTTATTTTAACTTGGTTGCAATCATAAGCATCCCCAGAAGATTCTCTCAGATGAAAACTTTTATCACTGTACTTTCACATAGAGATCTCATTCATGAGATGTTGCATGTCTATCTTATCATTTTTGGGAAATAATTTCTCAATTTTTGTGAGAAACTCTGAGGAATTAGTAACATTTGTTGGGACATACTTACAAAACACAACTGGTACCGCTTGAAGCATGAAGGTCAAACACAACCGATTAGACCGTTCTTAGTTTTCATACTCCTTGTGAACTTTCCTAAGTAAGAGCATATGGTTTATGTTTCATTAGCAAGGTCATAATCACATTATTTCAAGAAAAATTAATATCTTATTTTCACTTATTAAAATCTGACCCATCCAACATTGGAGGTTTACTTCCCAACGTATTGTAACACGTAACATTAACTTGAATATATATATATATATATATAATATAATATATTAGTAAAGTTTACATATTACAACTTAACATACTTGAACATGGCTATACACATAAATCATAACATATACTCGAGGGAAAATCACACTAACACATATTTATGAGTTTGAGAAAATTATCACTAATCATTATTTTAATTATCTCAAGTACATGTGAAACCTTCCAGAGGATTGAATTTGCTACTTAAATTAAAATAACCTTAATTTTTTTAAAATATCGGTGAAACCCTCTGGAGGGATGATTTTACCCATTTTAGCTAAAATAAACGGAAATATTAATTTAAGTTTTCAAAATATCGGTGAAACCATTCGGAGGGTCGATTTCACATAATTGAATTATAAAACTCAATGAACATTTTTCTGTAGAACTTCTCCATTTCATAGTTAACTTAAATCCAAATATTAACTCTCTTGAGGGATAACAATATTTGAACTTAAATTAATCTATTAAACCTTTTCATATCCTACGAACCTTATGAGATCAATTAAAATTCCAGATGACCGATTAGATGATTCCATGATTCATCTACCAAAATCTGAAACCTTAGTCATGCTTATCCATATAATCATTTAAGAATATAACACATTTATTTCATAAATACATATAAAATATAGTATGTCCAAACATTTATTATGTGAAATAAATCATAAAAAATCAATATATTTCAACCCACTGTCGTTGTCGCTGGGCGAATTCAACCCAGCCAGCAGACAACATCTGTTCTAGATGAGCAAACTACCAAGCTAGCAGTAGTTGTTGCTTGTTGGGCAAGCCACCTAACCAACAATCACTTGTTGCTTTAATCGCGACATCAACTATTATCTTCTTCACAAGCTGCGACATTCATTTGTAGTGTCAACAGCTACCTAGCTACGGTAAACAATCATGGATAGCCTTTGACCATCAATAAAATCTGGGGTTACGCTGTCGATGAGCCGATGTCCAAGTAAGTCTGATTTGTCAATTTAAGTTAGGGTTAGGTTGATTTTAAATTTGAGAGAGAATTTTTAACAACCGAACAACCCCTTCTTTAATAGGAATACCTAAATGATTATATATATATATATATATATCTTTATTCATAAAACTTAAACATTTAGTCATGATTTTCTTATGAACATATCAATCTATTCATGTTTTTCACATAAGTCCTAGATTCATATACTACCAAGTCAATTAACAAATAATCTAAATGGTGTGGATCTTGTATATAAAAACATGTTTTTGATTCAATAAAATATACACATGATGTTTATCATATAGATCACAATTGGGTTTTTTGTTTTGATACCAATTGATAGAACTAATATTGAATCGCCCAATATAGTTTATCATACACAGAATAACAAACACTCCAATCTTGTGACTAACTAATATAAATAGAATATACAAAACTTACATGTTTACCTGCAATCCATAGTTACCGATTGATTGCTCATTTAAACTCTTTTAGATACACGATGGTCGTGGGTCTTCTAATACGGCAAAACGGTGACTAACCTGAGAGATTTAGATTGGAGGAATATATTAACCTTAGTCTTATTTCTATATGAAATAAAATTAGAAACCCTAATTGTATTAAGCCGCTATAAATGTGACACTTATACCGAATTGTATTAGAAGTTCATTTGAACTTATCCCTCTATGGTAATGACCAACATATCTCATATTTATCACTGATGAGACTCTAATTTATGTATATGTTGAAACTTTCTGAAATAACTTGTTATTACCCATTGTAAATTCGATGTTTAGATTCTTTAGAGTCGAATTGAGTTTTCATTATTTGCAAAATAATTATATCAAAAGTGTTAGTCCACTAGCTTTAGATGTAGAGTTTACTAATTCTTGAGCTAATCGTTTGGTAAACGGATACACTAATTTCTCACTAGAGAGTACATATGAGACTGATATAATTATATTTTGAATTAATTATATAACATACTCATGTCTTAGACTTATATGTATAGACTTTCCATTATAGAATTCTTTTTATGCTATATTTAATCTTGTTAGACTATCACAATGTACTTGTATTATTATATTCTACTACTTAAAGTGAATGGTATCTCTAACAAGAGATCTCTTAAACATTCAGTTCCTTTACTCGTTGCGACCAATGCTATAAACTCGGACTCCATAGTCGAGTGAGATATACACATTTGTTTATTGGATCTCCATGAAACAGCACCACCTGCATATGTGAACACCCATCCCATAGTCAATTTGTTATTGGCTAGATTGGTGATCCAACTTGCATCCGTGTATCCTTCAAATACCCTAGGAAAATTAGAATATTGGAGAAAAATATCTTTAATTTTTTTCAAGTACCCCAACACTCTTCCAATTACATTCTAATGTTTCATACTTGGATTACTCGTAAATTGACTTAATTTACTCATCGTAATATATATATTTACTCTAGTGCATTCTGCATACATTAAGATTCATGTAGCACTAATATATTCTAGTTTAGTCATTGTTCTTCTTATATTTTTCCAAGCTTTAAACTAGGATAAACCTCTTAGTGTCAATATAGGTAAATTTACTTTTTTTAGGAGTTGTTTTAGAGAGAGAAAGTGGGAGCTTTGCTTAAGTAGAGAGAGAAAGTAATATATAATTCATCTTGGGATCTGTGAAGCGTGTGTGGTCCTTTTATAGTACAATTGCGGACCCCACACGCTTTAATTCCCATTTATTACATTTTTAGTCGCTACATCTTATTTTCTTCCTATTTTAGCTACTTCTTTGATTGTTTATACAATTTTCCCCTCACACAATTTCCTCTTTGCATTTTCCTCCTATCGTACTTCTTCTTTGCAATTTTCTCCTTGTCTTTTATTCTTCCTTATCAGTATCCCCCCAGTCCTAGTAAAAGTTCTTTTACTGGGACTGTGAAGGATTCTCAAATTATTCATTTCAAATTTCCTCGAATAATTCTTTTTCAGGCAAAGTAAATATTTTTTTTGATACCCTAATAATTTGCCTCGAACTTTCGAAGCCAAAAAATCTTCCTAAAAAATTTCCTTTCTTCAAATTAATCCTGATAACCGGTTCCCTCGAATCTTTCGAAGCCAAAGAATTTTCCTCAAAAAATTACCTTTCTTCAAATTAATCCTAATAACTGGGGACCCCTAATCCTTGCACCATTTTAGCCATATGAGCCCCTCGATATTCACTGTGTCAACGTGCCAAAACTATTAATTTCAAGGCTAAATATGATGCCAGGATTAATCTGTCCGTCATGACGTCAACAGCCGAAAATACTTGTCAGCATATCTTTTTAGAAACGCTTCCTATTCCCAAGATACTTTCTGACTAGAAAATCTCTGCATCTTCCCTTGTGGCTTATGTGTCAGTACAATTTGCACCTATGTGGACCATAATGCCCCTAGGCAAACACCAGAAAAAGTCCCCGGGCCTAGTCGATCCGGAAGGCCCACCTTCATCTATAAATACGGATCTCATCCCCTCATTACTCCAACTTTTGTTCAAACTTTTCTAGAGAGAGAAAACTGGCGAATAGACCCCGTCGGATTCCTGAGTGGTTGTTGATCAGCAAAAGGTTCGAGGAGAGAGTTGCTGCTGGGGAATACGTGAGGCCCCAACCCCAACCATCTGTTACTACTTTCTTTGGTTCCTGGCCTCCCTCAGCAGATTCTACTGCGATTATTCCCCTCGAAGTCGCACGACAAAGCCTACGTAGTGATCCTAATCCTCTCGGAAGCATGGGTAAAGATAGACAATACAAACACTCATATGGGAAGAGAAAGAGACCTCATAAAGATAGGAAGAGTTCGCAGGAGCAAAAACGTGCTAAGGAGACGCCGCTGGTCATTCGAGAGCCTATTTCCACGACAGCGGTCGAGAGTCCTCCTCGGAGATCTACCAGCCCTCCTCGGACATCTACCAGCCCTCCTCGTACAACTACCATCCCTCTTCGTAAAAAGGATTCTGATGAGTCAAGTCTGCCCTCTACTCCCTCTATGACCATTCATGGGATTCGGTTTTCTCCTTCGAAAACGATCATAACCGAAGAGGACATGCAAAACAGACGAGGCGAAAGCCTAGATGCCAAAGGAAAAGCAATTGTAGCAGTGTCCCTCGAACCAAAAGTACCCGTAATCCCCTCTTTAGGGTCCCCGAGCAACGCGACCTCCTCTTCTTGAACAATATCCGAAGAGCAAGCTCGTCGGATTGCCCCAAAATCCAAAGGAGATATTGTGTTACCCTTAGAGCTGGATGCCATCGTCGGTCGCAATATTCGGGGCATCGAAAATAAACACATGGTAGCTCTGCACAATATCAAATACAAGTATTTTTCACAAGCCGAGGAGCTTATGCTGAGGACTCGATGGTGCATTCCCTCCTATATTACGATCAGGTTCCCTTCGGAAGGTGAGACTCCTCTGTCAGTGAGGGACAATGAGTTAGTAGTGTATACTGAGATCATGAACTGGGGGCTAAGGTATTCCTTAGACCCCTTCTTCATTGAATATTTGGTGAAAATAGACCTTTGTCCTTCCCAAGTTGGCCCCAATATGTGGTTTACTCTGATGGCTGTATTATGGCCTCTAGGCTCTCAGGTCACGAATTTTCGTTAGAGCAGCTCATCGGCCTTGCTGGTCTGGCCAAGAATCCTTTCTTTCCATTCTATTCGTTAACTTTCAACCGGGGGGACAAAAAGTCTTGAAAGATCTGTTAGAGGCTGACAAGAAATGGAGGCAGCAATTCGTGTTCTTCTCCGGCTAGTGGGAGACAGGGTCAGAAGCTACCCCCTCAAATCCTCACAAACTGTCTCTGATGTGGACCAACAAATGTAAGTTTCTGGCCTTCTAAGCTACTTATTTTGCATCGAATTTTGCTATGTGACTATACTTTATGTTGGCTACCTACTTTTTGCAGCTATGACTGGGGTATCGAAGCCCTATACCGAATATGTTGAAGGTGCCACTAACGTGTTCACCAAACTCCACCTGTGGTCCAAAGATCACTGGGAGAACCGATTTCGACTCTGCTTCACGGATAATAATCTAGCCAGGATTCGATTGTGGAGGCTCAACCCCCTCGAACGAATTAGGATGAGAGGATTGATGGCTCCTCCATCGGAACGAGAGGTTATGGAACGCGTGAGCCAAAAAGATATAGTGATTTATCTTCCCAAACGCTCCCATTCGAAGAGTCATCTTGGAGATCCTGACGAGGAGGTTTCTACTAAAGAGCAGCAGTTAGTTCGTGAAGAGAAGCAGTTAGGTCGTGAAGGGACAGTTTACATTCAAGAGCTATCTCCCTCAATCAATGATGTGTCATCTAAATCTGATTCTCCACCCACTACTTCCATCCTTCCACCAAAATAGGGCGCCAAGGCAAAAGAAAAGAAGAATAAGCTATCCTAGAACCCATCCTAGAATTATCTGAAGATGGTGAAACACCAGATGATAAACAAGAAACTGCTCAGGCTGATGAGATTCAAGAAATACCAAGTGAACCTGAAAGAGGAGGTGGTGATTCACCCAAAGAACGTTCGCATCAAACACCAAGCTCGCCTCTTACTGAAACATCAAGCCCTGCTCCCCTCGAACATAGTCCAAAGCTAGCACCTCTCCCAATTCCTCGGAGCAATCCTCCTCAGCATATTGACCCAGATACTCTTGGTGGTGGTTTTTCTGATTTTGACTCTACAGCGTTAGGGTCTCCGACAAGCTCCTTCGAAGTTCCTCTGGATGATGAATTCTCGTTAAATCTTCGATGATTACTGCATGCCTCAGCTAATAGGGGAAAGAAGATGCAGCACCTTGAGAAGCGGAAAAATTATTACAAATTTAAGTCATTGTTGGCTGCTTCTCAGCTCGAAGAAGCCAAGAAACAGCACGCAGTCATAGAGAGCCAAGCATATGCTTTGTATGAGCGTTTATCTGCCTCTGAAAATTATGTGGTGATGCTGGAGAGGTGTTGTCAGGAAGAGAGGGATCTGTATAAGAAAAAGACCGATGCCCAAGAAAAATTGATAGCTGAATACAAGAAAGGACATCGTCTAGCCTGTGACGGATTCGAGGACTATACTGTCAGCTTTAAAAAAACGAAAGAAGATCGAGATCAGTTAGTAAAGCGGGTTGAAAACTTCCCTAGAAAAGTCGAGGAGGAAATAGATAAGGTTGTGAATGCTTATGTAGCTACGTGCACAAGTAAGTTGAATGCCCGGGATGCCATAACTCGAGCAGGGTTAATCACCCAAATCTATGCTGAACATCCTGAATATGATTTGGGGAGTTTTTGGAAGCTTGTCCCCCCAAAACTTCGTCCTCCCAACATAGTGGTGAGCGATAGCGAAGAATCAGAAACGGAGGGGAGTGTCTCCTCGAAGAATTCAGACTAAGAAAAAACAAATGTGACTAAGAAAAAACAAATGTGGGGTATTGTGATATTTTTTGTTTATGGTCTTATGGGGGCTCTTTTTGTAAGTTTTGTGACTAAGGCATGCTGTATTATGCTGCCTTTCTAATTAATGTTTGTATTTTCGACTTGTGTTATCATACCATTTGTGACATGCTCTTCGGAACACGACTCGTTGTAACCCAAATCAAGAATAATTCGAAGATATAACAATTCGAGGCACATCTTATTGTGACCCAAATAATAGCTAAGGAAAAGAATATCCGAGGCACAAACTAATGTGACCCACATAATAATTCGAATAGATAACAATTCGAGGCACAACTTGCTGTGACCCAAATAATAGTTAAGGCAAAGAATATCTGATGCACAAAGTAATGTGACCCACATAATAATTCGAAGAGATAACATTTCGAGGCACAACTTGCTGTGACCCAAATAATAGTTAAGACAAAGAATATCTGAGGCACAAACTAATGTGACCCACATAATAATTCGAAGAGATAAAAATTCGAGGCACACCTTGCTCTGACCCAAATAATAGTTAAGGCAAAGGATATCCGAGGCACAAACTAATGTGACGCACATAATAATTCGAAGAGATAACAATTCGAGGCACAGCTTGCTGTGACCCAAATAATAGTTAAGGCAAAGGATATCCGAGGCACAAACTAATGTGACCCACATAATAATTCGAAGAGATAACAATTCGAGGCACAGCTTGCTGTGACCCAAATAATAGTTAAGGGAAAGAATTCTTTGTATTAAGCAGCTCATAGAAACACCTCATTAAAACCTTCTTGTGCCTAACAGGGTAGGAAAGAGTATGCCCTCGCTATGTTTGTTTACTGGAAGATACAAAAAAGTTACAAACATTACTTGCTAACTAGCTCCTCATTCAAGATACAATTTTAAATGTTCAATGTTCCATGGGAGACGGAGATATCGCCCTTCCTTGTCTTTTAGCCGATACGTGCCCGGTTTTAATTTTTTGGTGACCTCGTATGGGCCCTCCCAATTTGGTCCCAATTTACCTAGGCTCTTGTCTTTCGTATGCATGAAAACTTTACGTAGGACTTTATCACCTACCTTAAAGCCTCTATGCTTTACGTTAGACGCGTATCGACTCCTCATAAGAGTCTGATAGTGGAGGGATGTCAACAACGCTCGTTGTCTTTTTTCTTCAACCAAGTCTAAAGCCAGTGCTCTGCTTTGGTCATTCGTGTCTTTTGCATATGTTGCCACATGATGTGAAGGGAAAACAATCTCTGGGGGGACAATGGCGTCCATTCCGTAGACTAAGGCAAATGGAGATACAGCCGTGGCCGTTCGTGGAGTTGTTTTGTAAGCCCACAACACCTCTTGTAAGTAGTCAGACCATTTTCCTGCCTTTCCTTCCAAGTTCTTTTTCAAACCATCGAGAATCGTGCGATTAGTCACTTCCACTTGCCCATTAGCTTGAGGGTGAAATGGGGCAGAAAAACATTGCCGTATTCCCCTGGAGACGCAAAAACTTTTTAACTCCTTGTTATCGAACTGAGGTCCGTTATCCGTTGTGATTTGCAATGGCACGCCAAAACGACACCAAATGTTTGACACAACAAATTTGATCACATCCTTGGCCTTTGTTCCTGCTAATGGTTCCACTTCTACCCACTTAGAGAAGTAATCCACTGCTACAATGATGGTCTGCCTGCCCCCGGATGCCATCGGTAAAGGCCCGACTAAATCAATGCCCCACCTATCGAACGGGACCGCTTCAGAAATACTTTCTAAGAATACCCCAGGATTATGGATCACATTGGCATAGCGTTGACACATGTCACGTCGTTTTACTAGATCTTTTGCATCTGAAGAAATAGTTGGCCAATAGTAACTGGCCAGAAACACCCGTCGAATTAATGCCTTGTACCCACAATGGGCAGAACCTTCCCCATCGTGCAATTCAGACAGGATGATTTGCGACTCATCCTTGTTCAGACACCTTAATAATGGCCGACTCAGAGATTTTTTATACAGCACACCTCCCAGCATGATATACCCATGGGACTTGAACCTGATCTTCCTAGACTCGTAATTTCCAACAAGTAAAATATTGTTTTCCAACAAATCAATGATAGCTACCCTCCAATCTTATGTGACCACATTACTTTCATCATTAACATGCATTGCTTGCTCCGCATCAACCACAATCGAAGGATGTTCCTGAATCAAAACCCAATGGTGTCCCTCCGTTCGTGAGGCGGAAGCCAGAGAATCTGGGACAACATTTGATTCTCTTCGAATATGCTCATACTTGACTGCCTCAAACTCGGATACCAAATCTTTTAACGCTTTCAAATACTGTATCAGCTTATCTTTTCGGGCCTCAGACTCTCCCAAGGCTTGGTTTATCACCAATTGTGAATCGCTGACCAGTTTGACCTTTTTGGCCCCACATATGTGAGCCAAACGCAAACCCGCTAACGCAGCTTCATACTCTGCTTCGTTGTTTGTTGCCTTGAACCCAAATCGAATAGCTTGGAACATAGCTATTCCTTGTGGAGAAATAAACTGGACACCCGCCCCACTTCCAGAAATGTTCGACCCATCATCTGTTCGTACCAACCATTTCGTCTCATCAACATGATCACCGACCTCTTCTTCCTCCATGTCCGAATGGAATTCGACCAAAAAATCAGCTAAAACTTGAGCTTTTATCGCCATTCGAGGCTCAAACGTTATGTCAAAATCTCCTAATTATACTGACCATTTAGTCATTCTTCCAGAGATATCAGGCCTCTGTAACAGACCCTTTAAGGGAAAAGTCGTCCGAACAACTATAGGATGTGCCTGGAAGTAAGGTCTCATCTTTCTGGCTGCCGTAACCAAAGCCAAAGCTACCTTCTCTAACTTAAGATATCGTTTTTCCGCATCCAGCAAACTCTTACTGACATAATAGATGGGTTTCAGAAGAGATTCTTCCTCGCGAAGTAGAACAGCACTGACCGCACAATCGGACACTGCTACATAGATAATCAATCTTTCCCCCACCAATGGTTTAGACAGAATATCAGGGGATATCAAACATTCCTGAATTTTACGAAAAGCTTATGAGCACTCATCAGTCCAATGAACGTGTTTGGCATTGCATAGTACCTTAAAGAAAGGTGCACATTTGTCCGAGGATCGAGAAATGAACCTGTTCAATGCTGCCAATCTCCCTGTCAAGATTTGGACTTCCTTGATATTTCGAGGTGGAGTCAGAGTAATTAAAGCCTTTATTTGATCCGGGTCAGCCTCAATACCTCTCTCACTGATCATATATCCGACGAACTTACCCGATCGTACCCCAAAAATACACTTCTATGGGTTCAATTTTAAGTTGACCTTACTCAGATTATTGAAGGTCTCTTCCAGGTCAGCAAAGTGATCCTCGTCTCGCAAACTTTTGACTAACATATCATCAATATATGCTTCAATATTCCTGCCGATCTGGTCCTCAAAGATTTTGTTGACCAAGCGTTGATAAGTTGCCCCCGTGTTTTTCAAACCGAATGGCATAACTTTGTAGTAGTATAATCCTCTCCCGATAATAAACGAAGTACTTTTTTCATCATGAACATCCAACCGTATTTGATTGTACCCAGAATACGCGTCCATGAAGGAAAATAATCTATTACCTAAAGTCGAATCTACTAACTGATCGATACGTGGCACTGGGAACAGATCTTTAGGACAAGCTCTGTTTAGATCTGTAAAGTCAACACACATCCTCCATTTTCCATTCTTTTTCCTAACTAGGACCGCATTCGATGCCCAAGCAGGATAATGTGACTCCCGAATATGGCCTATTCTTAGCAACCTCTCCACTTCCAAAAGAATAGTTGTAGCCTTTTCCGGGGAAACGGGCCTCCTCTTCTGGACAATGGGTCGAATATCGAGTCGTACCGCAAGTTTATGACATATGACCTCCGGTGGTACTCCTGTGACGTCCTGTGCACACCAAGCAAACATATCAAGTTAGTTAGATAAAAATGCAATTAGTCTCGCTCTGAATTCAGAAGGAAGTTTTACTCCAATCTTCAAAGATTTGCCATTCTCAAACTCATGGGCCGCGGAATCTTCTTCCGAGAATAGAAATCCGGGGGTCTCCCTCGGATCATCACATGGGATGACTTCGGAAGGAGGCCCCTTTAACTGCTATGCTTTGCTTGACCCCTCTCCTCGAACTTCCTTCGAGGATAACGCTATCTGGTAACACTCTCGAGCCATTTTCTGGCTACTTCTGATTATCCCGACATTGTTTCCTACCACATACTTTAGGCACTGATGTACCATTGAAATTACACCATGCATTCTAGACAACCAAGAACGACCCATAATAGCATTATACGAAGTCGGCGCGTCAACAACGATGAACAATACCTCCACCTCTTTCTTGAACGACCCACGGCCCAACTCGACCACACACTGAAATTCTCCCACTACCATTGTTGTGGCACCAGTAAAACCTACTATAGTTCTGTCGGACCGTCAGATAACTGGTGGGTCAGAAATTCTCCTGTAAGTGCTGATAAACAAGATATTCACTGAGCTCCCCGTGTCGATAAGTATCTTCTGAACTTGATCCCCAACGATGCCCGCGGCAATCACCACCGCATCCTTATGCGGGCCTGCAACATTTCGCATATCATCGTCGTCAAAACAAATAATGGGGGAGGGTAATCGGTGCATTTGTGCTGACACCCCTGCTTCGATCTGGGTGGTCAGGTTGACCGTGTGCCTCTTTCGCGAACTATTGGAATTTCCCGCAATAGTGTCTCCTCCAAAAATTGCTAGTGAATAAAAGAAAGCACAAAGGCTATTCACCCTCCCCCTCGGAATAACCTCTTCCACCATATTCACATTATTCCTCCCCTCCTTGGGATCCAAATATTCTTGTTCAATGTCAAAATCGTCGACCTCTTCGGATATTACCATGGCTGTGTCAGTGTTCTTTGGGACAACTTTCAGCACATCGTTCTTCTGGGAGTGCTTTTTGACATACTCTAACAACATTCCATTCTCGATCAAAGCTTGCACTTCTTTTTTCAAAGCTATGCAGTCCTTGGTATCGTGCCCCTTATCCTCGTGATACTTGCAATACTTATTAACACTTCTACTTTCCCTCAGATTCTGTATAGGAAAAGGATTCCTGAAGGGTACTGTAGATCTCGCCTTGTCAAATATAGCGACAACATTTTCCGTCAACTCCGCAAAATAATATGGTCGAACCCATTTATTCGACATGGGTCTTGTTCCTTGATTGTAATTTTGCTGGTTGCCATAGTATTAGGGGTTTGTTTTCTGCCTCGGCGGATATTGACCTGTACTTTTGGCCTGAACATTGGTACGGGGCCCTTGGCTACTCGGCTCAGATCTATGGAACTGATTCTGATCCAACTGATCCCCGGATCCTTTCTTTGATGCTTGAGTCTCCTCCACCAGAATTCTCTTCTCGACCTGATCCAACAATGCTCTAAAGGTCATTTCATGACTCTCCGCCACCGTATCCTTCAACAATCCAGGGAGTAGGCCCATCCTGAAAGCTGCGAGTGCCACTGAATATTTACAATACTCCATATCCGTTTTTTTTTTGACAAACCGATTGGCGTAGTTCTTCAAGCTCTCCCCAATATTTTGTCTGCAGTAGATTATTGTGTCTCCGTTAGCTCGGAACTTTTTGCTCCCCACGAAGTGTTCTCTGAAGACATTCCAGAACATGTCGAAATTCTTTATCGAGCCCTGCGGAAGCCTATTATTCCATTTGGAAGCTACCCCCTTGAAGGTCTGAGAAAATGCTCTGCACAGCAACTTATCATCTTCGTCGAAGTTAATCATGAAGTTTTTGAATTGTTCGATGTGATTATCCGAATCTTGCGTCCCATCGAATTTTTCTAGTTTTGAGATATCGAAATGCTTTGGGAGGTTTCCCACCAAAATGTCTGGGGACAGAGGAGAAGCTCTCCAATTGTGACCCGTACGATAGACGTTGGATCTCATATTGTCATTACTCGGAAAGTACAGCCTCTCTTCGGATGGCAGAGTATATTGATGCTGCCACTGCGAATTTCGCGGGCCCGTGTCTTCTTTCCTAACAAGAAACTTCGCTTGGCCATAAGCCTGATCGTAGAACTGAGCGCGGTAACTCTTCTCCTTCGGGGACTTTCTCTTAGAGCTTCTTCCCCTTCGGTAATCAGTGTGTCTTCGACCGTGCTTTTTTCTTTCTGTGGTTTTTCCGAGGGGACAACTCTGACGAACTGTATCGCTCGAGTCAGGAAAATCCAAATGTCGCTTCTCTCTCCTCCTCGATGATCGCCGCTCGTACCCCTTGTATCTATCGTCTCTGTTTTTAGGACGAAATTCGTTTTCGCGCTCCTCTTTTTCACTAGCTGGCTCCCTCCTTATCTCGGAACGAAGATTTGTTTGTACGACTTCCTTTTCTGCCTTCAACCTTTCGATCTCCAGCAACAGTTCATTCCTTCGAGCCAACAGGTCTGAGTCATCGAAAACGTCTCCGGCTCGCTGGCCCCCTTGTCCCTCGTACTCTATGTTATTCCGGTAATCATCGCCCACTAGGTTCTCCTAGCAATTGTTGACAGAATCGTCCTCTTGTTCTTCCATAGTTTTCCTCAGAACAGAAATTATTTCCAGGAAGCGATCATCGTCAAAACGATCTTCGTTTCCCACAGACGGCGCCACTGAAGAGTTTTGAGAAAGTCCGGGGGTGATTTTGCGATACGAGAATCTCTTAGTGTCAATATAGGTAAATTTACTTTGTTTAGGAGTTGTTTTAGAGAGAGAAAGTGGGATCTTTGCTTAAGTAGAGAGAGAAAGTATAATTCATCTCGAGATCTGTGAAGTGTGTGTGGTCATTTTATAGTACAATTGCGGACCCCACACGCTTTAATTCCCGTTTATTACATTTTTAGTCCCTACATCTTATTTTCTTCCTATTTTAGCTACTTCTTTGATAGTTTATACAATTTTCCCCTCACACAATTTCCTCTTTTCATTTTCCTCCTATCGTACTTCTTCTTTGCAATTTTCTCCTTGTCTTTTATTCTTCCTTATCAAATATAAACCTCTTCTTTTCATTAATCAGATTTAGGTCATTACTTAATATGAGAAAACCATATACATATAGACAACCAATAACTATAACATCACCATAGACTTTTGTATATAAATATTTATCCTCCGTATTATATCTAAATATATCGTATACAATAACATGATAAAAAATTCCATGCCACTTCTTAGGTTCTTGTTTAAGATCATATAATGACTTAACAAACCTACATGTCTTAGAATCATTCCCCGAAAGTAAAAATCCTTCAGGTGATTCCATATAAACCTACTCATCGACCATTTAGAAAAGCTATTTTGACATATATTTGGTAATTTTTTAACCTTTATATTGATGAAATTGAAAAGAGCATCTAATGGTTGTTGTCCTAGCTACTAGAGCATGTGTATAAAAAACTTAATTCCTTTTTTTGTTGAATTTTTTTTGCTACCAAACTTAGAATGAAAGCTTAAATAGTTCCATCCGTGTGGCATTTGTGTATAAATATCCACTTACAATCAATTGGTCTTGAACTTGAAGGTAACTCCATTAACTCCCAAGTATGATTTGATATCATTTTATCTATTTCGTCATTTGTGTTATTGATTACTTCCATTGTTTTGAACAAGGATTTGTCATAGGAGACATGAACGAATACACAAGTTTCGTGTCATCATCTTGAAGTCTTATTATAAATGGAAGCCACTTCTATCAATATTGCAACAATATTTTCTTCCACATAATTTATACTATCACACTTCCTTTTAAGATTGCATGTGTAAGAAAAATGTCTCAGTTTTCCACACACAAAACAATTACCCTTTACATTTTTAAAGGTATTCTTATTCTTTTTATCAAATGACTTTTCCTAATTACGTTTCTATTTACTTTGGCTCTATAACATTTCCACTCCTAAAAGATCTGATCCTAGATTTTTATTCCGCATCCCTAACACGTGATTCTTCTTCAGTCCTAAAATGTTTTTAAGATATATGAAGTGCCTTATTATGATAATTTTCCAAGATGAATGCAGCTTTGTTATGATTGATCCCACTTGAAAATTTCCAAGTACCACTTTTACAGTCACGATTTTGGTTACTATGATTTGTAACTCATGAATCTGGGGAGAAATATGTTACCATTTAAAAACTTAAAACAAAAATACTAAGATATTAAGAACTTCTTCGTACTTTCTTTTCTGATTTTGTATTTTTCTTCCATATTTTCAATTTTGAAGATTCACTTGTGTAGAGGTCGTAACTATGATCTGATAAAGGATTCAAAATATGTCCCCAATATATAAGGTTATCTTTTTATTTCTTATGCTTTTAGATTTTATTTTATTTGTTTTGTTATCACGTGTTTCAAGAAGTTATTCAAAATACAATAAACTTTAAGTGTTTTCGACAATAATGTAATCTTATCTCGCCATCGAGTAAAATTCAAACCATTGAAACAATCCTAAACGACAAGGTCTTCGTTCATCACCTTGATTATAGCCATGGTTGTTTCTGCTACCATGATACTAATTATTTTTTATTTGTAAGAAATTATATATATTGGGAAACAACATTTAGAATAATTTATCAATATAAGTTGTTTGGAGGATTGCCAGAAATTCACCATAAACTAAGAATATTGAGACACGTATATAGATTCGCTTTCCAAAAAGAATTATTATGATATTCTATATTGCTTAGATCTTGTTTAAAAAATTCTTTGGGGATATAACACATTGACATGTTCGTCATTTCAAATGATGAACCTAATAAGATATATTATATATTATATATGACATAGTTCGAATCAGTTCGATTTGGTTCACCAAAGATATAAAGAGTAATTTGAAAGAGAATGAATATTAAATGTTCCAAAAATATAATAATAATTGTTGATCATTTTCAAAAGATGTGATAAGTTTTATTCTATTAAGATCAGTTTTGATTTTTTAGCACTTATAATTTATAAATACAATAATTCACCATTAGACTTGTACAACGTGGCTAATAAATATAAATAAACTTGTTCCAAAGCTTAATAATGATTCAGCCGATAATATATTATCAGAATCTCTCCTATTAATGGAGAACTTATTAAAAGATAAATATATCAAGCCCTCTTGGATAGACTTGTGAATCTAGTGTCGGAGGAAGATGAAGTGTCGACTCGGTAAATGTTGTTGTGGAAAAATCCGACCAAGGTGAATAGATCAAGAAAATAAAAGTTATGGTGTTCGAGGAAACGTTAGAGGGTTGTAAGAATGTTGAGTTTGTTAAGGCTGTTGGAAAGAAAAGCTCATGTAGAACTTATAGTGAATCAAGTCTCGCACGCGAACATGAGATAAATATCTCTAGGTAAGTGACAAATTATTATTTCAAGGGTGGTAAGAATGTTGAGTTTATTAAGGTTGATGAAAAAAAGCTCATGCAGAATCTATAATGAATTGAGGCTCGCACGCGAACATGAGAGCTAAATATCTCAAGGTTAGGGCCAAATTATTCTTTCAGGCGCTAGCGATCTACAAAGGGGTTGTGATTTGGTATGCCCACACTATCAAATCTGCTACGCCTGCCACCAGAAAAGCTTTGCCCAAAACTTGTACTTGGAAAATCACCTTTAAATTTATAAGTAAATTTACTGACCTTTTCCCTTGTGATTTGAACTTTAACTCTCGTGAGATTCTTTTACTTATTATTCTTTTGTAAGTCATTAAAAATAAATTTGTCATAGTTCAAAGCCTATTCGATGAACACGAATTCAACTTTCCCAATTTCTCAAGCTTGATGAGGAATATGATAAAATATGTCAACGATGATGAGTAAACCAAGTATAGAAACCAGAATTGGCAGTCCACATGCTTGAGATTAAGAGGGTAAATAACAATAACTAAGAATGCTTGTAGGAGACCATTTCTGATCTTCAAAAGTTTTTGGAAACTAAAGATAAAACAATAGAGCTTTCACGACCTCTCAGGATGAAGTTTAGGACATTTTGAAAAACATTTCCTAAAGCGGCATACCATGAGGTGTATCATTTGAAGTTGAAGATGGATTCAAAGATAAGGAAAACTTTAGAGTAGAGGATGAGTATATCAAAGATATTGAATAATAGAATCCTCATGGGCCTCAGACTTTAGATACTTTAGTTGATATCGTTGTCCACACCAACTTATTTGTCATTCTTTCAGACCAACAAAACTTCACCTTAAAGGTTGATGGTAAAGATAACGCTCCAAAAAAATGAAGGTTTTATCGGTTAAGTTTTATTATTTTCTTAATGTACATGTTATTTAATTTATTGTGACTAAAGTCTCTTGAAGGCCATGACATATGTTGTGTGCTTGTTTTTTTATATTATGTTGGACCGCTCAAGTCTTTGGAATGCTGCATTATTTTTTGTGTTTTGCTAGACCCTCATCTTTTTGTTTTATCCATGTATCTTTTTATGTCTCATTTTTATTACTCAATAAAGACTCAGATCTACCAAACCTAAAGGTGATCAACCTTTTAATGGGATGTGAGTCTATGTTAAGAGCTTTGATAAGTATTTGGACAGATATGACTTTAACACTTTAAAGGCCAGATCGAACCAAAACAAAAACTGAGATCATAGGATATATCGTTGACCAAATAAGGTTGGAACACTTTATGAGGGTCAGATCAAAGCGAGCCAAAAATGTTAGAGCATATGATAGTTTTTTTAGCAACTAAGGTTAGAGCATTTTACAATTGTCCGATCGAACCGAGCCATACTTGGAGTATATGTTAGCTCTTTGACCAATTGAGGTTGGAGCACTTTACGATTTCCGGATTGAATCGAGCAAAAAAACTAAAAAAGCAAGGTAACTATTCTACTAACTAAGATTGGATCACGTTTTACCCGGTCTAGATTTTGTCGAGCCAAAATCAAGGTAACTATTCCACTAACTAAGGTTGGAGCACATTTTACCTGGTCTGAATTTCGCCAGATCTCACATGTAATACTCTTCCAAGATCACTCTCTATTTGTCTCGACAAGAAATGTACTATGTATTTTCTCTCTTAATCAATGTTGCACACTTCACCAAAGTCTCGTCATATTATTCGAAGTCCAAATATCATTACTTATAATGCTTGGTGCCAATTTCTCTTTAAAATAGAATATAACAAACTCCTTAATAGAAATAACCGTTTATGTTATAACAAGGAGTAAATGATTATGTTTATAACAGAACTACTATAACTGACATATTATACCAATAATCACACCTAACAACTCAAGTCAAAGACGCTAACCACTTGGATAGTGCAAACTTTACATCATTTGTTGTCATTCAGATCAAAACAACCTTTGCCTCGTCCAGAGGCCCTCAAGCACATGACCTCGCTTGACTTTACCGATATTTTCCTAATCGTAGCTAGAAATATATTTGCCAAAGACTTCATAGAATATGGACCTGCACGATTTGAACAATGGATTCTTAGTTGAAACAATCAATGTCTCATATGATAACAATCTGGTATAAGTAGTTGCTCAACTTTATCAAAGGCATCCATGCCTAAGCATCTAATACCTTAGCTGAAGCAACTGATTCATCAGTGATACATAGACCTGTATAGTTGATGCTTCGATGATGCCCAGGCTGACACACTTGATACATTCAATCAGTTATGCATTTCTCACCAAGGCGGAACCATACTCTCATAATTATCCACCTTAGTTTTGAATTCAAAACAAAATACAATTGTAGATCTTCTTGCCCCCTACAAGGGCCTCAAATATTATGGATATAAACCACGTCTAAATAGTATTTGAACTTGTTCGTTGTAACCGGTTTAGTAAACATATATGTTGGATTGTCATAACACAATATCTTCATATTCGAGAATAATTCTTACGGAGTAGAGTTTAGCATCAATGTGCTTAGTCCATTTATGAAACACTTTTTATTACAAGTTCATTGCACTTTAGTAGATATAGTGCATTATCAAAATTTCCTACTGAACCTTAAGCTTTGTCAACATTCCTCTTAACCACATAGCTTCATTTATGGATTTAGTAACAACAATATATTCAACTTCAATGGAGGATAAGGTTAATACGGGTTAAAAATTAAGTTTCCAACTTATAGCACTACCAAACAACACAAACACATACTTAGTAAAAGACATTCTTGTGTCTAGACAACCAGAACAATCGTAATCAACAAAACCTTCATCATCTTCCAGTCTCAAACCAGCATCTTCATACATCAGTCTTAAACTAATAGATCTCTTGATATACCTCAGAACCCACTTAACAACCTGCCACTGTTCCCATGAGGGCTTCGAGATGAATCAACTCACCAAGCTTGAAACATAAGCCAATCATGCCTACTATAGACCATGACATGCATTATACTTCCCACAACATTAGCATAAGGAACATATCCTTTTCTTGCATCTCCACATATTCAGCGTCAACCTTTAAATATGTTAGTTTAAAGTGTTAAGCAATATGACAAGTGATTATTTTTGCCTCTGTCATACCAAACCTATCAAGGACCTTCCTCAGATAACCTTCTTATGATAAAAACAAGGTTCTCATTTATCTAGCCCTAGTTATTTCTATCACAAGAATATTCTTGGCTAAACTCAAGTCATTCATCTCAAACATTCTTCTTAATATTACTTTCAAGTAATTAATTCATGCTTTGTCTTTGCTAGTAATCAACATATCATATACATAAAATAATAGATATATATTAGCAGAGCTAAACTTCTTCAGATACACACAACTTTCATAAGTGGTTCTTCAATAACCACTTTTGACTATGAAATCATCAAAACACTTATACCAAACGCTTAAAAGATTGCTCCAGGCCATACAATGTTATATTCAAGAGACATATGTGGTCACTCATTTCCTTCTTTACAAATATTTCAATGATGCTTCATGTATATGGTTTCCTCAAGGTCCCATGTAGAAAAGTTATATTAACGTCCATTTGGTCTAACTTCATGTCAAACTTGGTAGTCATAGCAAGTAGGACTTCGATTGAACCATGTTTCATTATAGGAGAAAAAATATCATTATAATCCACACCCTCATGTTGAATGAACCCTTTAGAAACCAACTTGGATTTGTACAGAGCCAGTTTAACCCCATGAATTTCTTATTTCCTCCTAAAATTTGACTTGCAATCAACCAAGCTATGACCTTCAGGTTTGTCTATTAGATATCATATGTTATTCTTATAAAGTGAATTTATTTTCTCATTTATAGCAACAAGCCACTTGGCTATATCCTCACTTTCCATTGCATGCCTTGAGTTCTTTGGTTCATAGTGAATATGTCGCAGCCAATGCAAAAGATATCAGTCTGACATACTTGTACCTTTGAGGAGCTCGGATGACTCTTATGGTCATATTTCTTGCTATTTGGTATCCATGTTAAGTTTGGTTATATTTTAGATTCATACACACTTCTTGTCTGTGTGTATTTACTAGCTCTGATTCCCTTAAGACACTAGCAGGTTCTGACCCAAGTGACTCTTCCCCGGTTTCAAGTATATTATTTCCCTCAAGTTGGGCTTCATGTAGTTCACCACCCAAACGAGAATAATCATTCTCATTAAATATCACATCCATACTAATAAATATTTTTTATACCCTTATTTAAGGTATCATAACTTGTAACCCTTGACATCTTACATTTACCCAATAAATAAGCATTTCTTGGTTGCAACTTTGCTTATCTGATATCTGCATAAGCAACACAATCGAACACTCTCATATTTAAATAATCTAAAGGCTTCCCGTACCATATTTGTGGAGTCTTCAAGTCAATCATAATACATGTACATATTTTATGAGGTAACATGCATTCATTATTGATTAAGCCCAAGCTTCCTCGAGAGCTTAGTGGTAACCAACGTGCACCTCACCCTCTCAAGAATGGTTATGTTCATTCTTTCAACAAAACTATTTTGTTATGGAGTTTCCCATACAATTCTATGTAGAGCTATCTCTGCTACTTTGTAGTAATCAGTAAATTCATTTGGACATAATTCAAAGCCATTGTCCGTCTTGAACTTCCTTAATTCTCTACCCACTTATTTTTCCATAATTTTCTTGAGTAATCATCAATTATTGACCAAACGTATTTATTACTTCCATGAGATCGAACAATTGAAGGTCTCTAGAGATCAACATGTATATAGTCAATGTTCTCATTGTTATATGTTCAGATCTTACAAATTTGATTGTGCTACTTTTTCCGCACACACATGATTGATAAAATTCCGAATAAGTCAGTTTGTGTTTACCAGACATACCTTGCTCCTAAAACTCTAACAATTAATTCTCATTATGTATGCCCAACCTTCTATTCCATATGGTTGTACCATCTACCCGGTCTTTCGGACAAGCTAGCCATTGTGGTTATCACACTACTGCTAATCAAGGAATACAAGTCATTGGACAGTTTTCCCTTCATTATAGTCATGACACCTCTAAAAATCTTCATTTGACCATTTTCAACATTAATTAAACAAATTATGTTATCCAATATGCAAAGGAGAATCATATTCTTATCAGATCTGGAACGTACCTTACATTCATCAGAATTCGATTGCAACCATCAAACATTCAAATCTTCACAAATCTTATTTTGTATATCTTGCAAGCCTTGTTATTGCCAAGTAACACAAAACCTTCAGTATTCTCTTACAATGAGTAGAACCAGTCCATGTGTGGACTCATATGAAATGACCATCCAAAAAAAAATACACTCCCTCTGGCCTTTATCTGAAGAGTGCACAAGAACCTTTACAAAGTCATATCCTTCAGAAGCAACAGAAATATCCCTCTGACCTAATAAACAATCATCTTGCTTCTGTAGGTTTTTGCAACGATAACATATAAGCTAGGCTTATCAAATAATTTTGTTGACTATGATCTATATTTTACTTCGAACTTGTTGGTATATCTTCTCTCTTATTTTCCTCTAATGTTCAAAGCTTCATGGTTACTACCCGAACTCTCAACTCTTCGACATTGCATGAGTTCTAACTCTTTGGACCTTATTGCAGGTTCCAACCCATCCATCGACATTGTTACTTTATTTTATCAGATAATATTCTTCAATTGTCCATATGTAGAAGAAAATAAGTTTAACAAGATTACTTCTTGATCTTTATCAACGATATTTTCACCAATGTTTTCCAAATTGATCATTATTTTAGAGAAGCCATCAAGGTTTCCATCAAGATTCTTATACTCTATCATCTTGAAATCAAATAAATACACCTTCAAATATATTTGATTTTTAGAGACTTTTTCATGTAGAAGCTCTCGAGTTTGTTCCAAAGTCCAACTGCTAAATTTTATTTTAAGATGCGTCTCACATTATCACTTAGTTACACAATGATCGTGTTGTATGTAGCTTCAAGCATATTTTTCTTCTCAACCTCAGGAATTTTTTCGGGCAACATATTCTCTACTACAAGGGATGGAGACACCTTTTATAGAACCAAGATTGCACGCATTCGTTGTCTCAAGATTTCAAAATATGTTTTCCCATTAAACCTCTCAGTTCTTCATCAGTCTCATCTCAGTTTCAATAATCACTTTGTAACTAGGCTCTAATACCAGTTGTGATGCTAAGAACAAACTTCATTCGATCAATTCAAGTCCCAAATTGATCGTTCCACGAAATACGTCATTGAACATGTAATGATTCTACTAAAGAATAAAACAAAGAAATAACAAAGTAGGAGAAAGTAGGACACGTACATTTATAAAGGTTCTAAAATTTGTCTACGTCCACTTTAATCCAGAAAAAAATTCATTCATTAGTTGTTCAATAGTAACAAAAATATACAAGATTAAGATAATGGAGAAAGTTAGTGTTTATAGAAACTTCAAATTTCAGAGCTCACACATAATACTCTTCTAAGATCACTCTCTACGTTTCCTGAGAAAAAATCTACTAAGTATTTTCTCTCTTAATCTCTGTTGCACACTTTACCCAAGTCTTATCATATTCTTTAAAGTCCAAAAGGCATTATTTATAATGCTTGGTTCCAATATCTCTCTAAAATATAGTGTAACAAACTTCATAATAGAAATAATTATTTATATTATAAAAATGATTAAGTGATTCTGTTTTTATCATAATATATATCTAATCGTTATAACTGACATCATATACCAATAGTTACACTTAACAGCTCAATTCCATTGCGATAGCCACCTGACTAGTACAAGCTTTACGTCATTTGTTATATTTCAGACTGAAGCAGTTTATGCCTCGTCTGAAGGCCCCCATGCCCATGTTATCGCTCGACTTTATCAATGTCTTCCTAACTGTAGCAGCCAATGCATTTTCCAAAGGCTTCTTGGCAGATGGACCTGCTCGATTTGACCAATGGTTTTCTAGTCAAAAAAATTAATGCATTGGATGATAACATTGTGGTATAAACAACTATTTGGGTTTATTAAAGGCTTCCAAGCCTAAGCAGCCATTACCTTAAGAATTCGATGTCTGAGTGATGCCTAATTTGATATAGGGGATACATTCAATGAGTTATGCTCTGGTCACCAAGTCAGAACCATACTTTCACAAGATAAAACCTTGTTTAAGTTTGTAAAATTTACATACATTCTCTATTCAGCATTCTTCATTGTTATTTATTAGAATAATCAGGTTCAATGTCCACAATGGGTATTGAGATTATCTGATATGGCATATACTGAATAAATGATCCATTTTAAAAGTAATTTCTTCATATTTTTTTATTGAGAAAGCTTTTTTATGTATTATGGGTCTGACATTGAGGTTGACTGATAGCTTATGATAAATAATATCAATCGGGACCATGGTAACGTCTCTTGCTGACCAAAAAAACATCTAAGTGATCCGAAAAAACGAGATCAGGTTACTTTCTAAAGAGCTAAGTACTAATGTTTAAACATTTACTTTCCTCAAACCAATAAGCCTTGGCATTTTCCTTAAGAATGACCAAACTAGAGGCCTCTCATAGATCATCAAAGGCTTCGATCTTGATTTAAAGCCCAAATAATTGTTATTTTTTTAAATCTAAAGATGCCCTGTAACATTCCCTAACTAAACTTTTATTACTCTGAACCATTCTATCTCTGTATCCCACAACATACCAGAAACTTGTGTATCATTGATGTGATGTTGTGCATTTGATCAAGCCACTGAAGGACAGAAATCTCATTATATGAGGTATGAATGTACATAACTATAAAAAGGATGTGAACCACTTTGATGAACTCAACCTGTCCCAAAAAAACCTTGGCATCAAACTATCATGTGACTAAGGTGATTGCCCCTGTGAAACCTAGTGCAATCATATATGTTGGTCAAATAGCGGGATAATTCTTCATCCTGCTATAAGTTGTTTTGAAGATAATGTTTACCTAATTACTTAGATCAAAACTATTCGAATATCCTTCTCTTAAATTATAATGCTTACGAAAATATTATCTTCATAAGGACCAACAACACCTCAAAAATCATTATCGTATAAAATTATTAAAAGGTATGGAGTTCGGTAAAAAAAAAATAAACGGATGTCTTCCTCTAGAATTATGCCTCAAGGCTTCCAACATGGCTCTCTTTAAAATAGTTGGTTATCCACGAAATATGATCTCCCCTGAAAATACTTAAGAGTTAAAAACTCAAACTTAAATCACCACCAGAAATAACCCTCATGAAATGTCAATTTGAATCGGAATCCAAATACTCACTGGACATGTCAAAACTTTTACTTCTTGATCCGTTATAATAATAGTGATAATAGTGTTGTCATGCTTATGAGCTTCTAACTAGGTCTCTAAACTTCCATGACCGGCAGACACCGACTCCTTCCACTCCATTAAGCAAAATTGTTATGGTTTTTAATGATCTGAACCAACTACTTATTATCTATGAAACTCTGTATTTATTTCTTTAAAGCAATGTGATCTCTAGTCCAATGGTCGATGTAGTTATTGTACTTGCAATACCTATTATTTATTTTTTTACGAGGCCGTATTCACTGGCGGAGCTGCAGTGGTGTCCCTGGGTTCCTAGGAACCCACGAAATTATAGTAGATACTATAATAAACATTCCTGAATTCTAAAGTGTGCTTGTCTCAGTGGATAAAAGTGAGCCAGGAACCCACGGGGTCTGGGGTTCGAACCTCAGTGAAAACTCCATATATTTAATTCTTTATTTTTTTAAATTTATTTTTTTCAATAATATATATTTAAAACGAGGAAAGGAATGACTACTCTAATACATTTAAATAGAAAAGTAAGTTAATAAATATAAATAGAGTTAACTTAAACTACCTGTGTCTTTTTCATGTACATTTTTTTGCTAATAACAATAACTTAATTTCAACACTAGCTAAGTAAGTTAAATTCGAGTAAATTAAAATTCGAATATAAAAAAAAAATTAATTATATCATAAATTTGTCGTCTCTGACTCCTACAGATCTTAAGAAGACATATAATACAAAGATAAGTAAAAAAAGACTAGGATAAAAAGAGCTAAATGTGAGGTAGCATCGTCAAGCCCGATAACTTTGGTGTGGTCATGATTATATATTGACAAAATACTAAAGAAAATAACCAATACATAAAGGATTCATGAAAACAAAAAACACTAAAGAAAATAACCAATACATAAGGGATTCAGCACTAGTTAACCAAAAAACAAAAAAAAAACATACTTAGTGTAAAAAAAAAAAAATCGTTCTTGGACGATAACCAGGACCCCGTAGGGATCAAATCCTGGCTACGCCACTGGCCGTATTAATGAAAGCGGCTTCCTTTATGGAACATAATCTATGGTATTGTCATAGATAGTTCCCATGCTCTCACTCGTCTCTGAGTAATTCTTATGTTTTTGCAGTCACGCCGACCTCTAAACGATGGTCCTCCTTGGCTCGTGGCACTTTTTTTGCCTTTTGCCACTCGGAGCTTGAGGTTGTTGTGTCATGGACTGCAGAAGTATTGTGGGCGAAAGAGGAAGATAGTAGTGGAATTGTTGTTGCTCATGTTGTACCGGTGGTGTTTGATACACTATTTTGGTCGTGTTTAGAATTATGATTGGTGGTTGATAGTTTTGCCGAGGCTACCTGTTTGGGATAAGTCGAAGTCGCATAGTATATTCCACTTTAATCTATGACTCTACTTGACCCAGCAAGCTCTGAAAAATAATCTTCTTATTTTCATAACATCATCGACCAAAATCCCTGGGAGGAGTCCATATCTGAACGACGCACAGGCAACCTCCTCACTTCACTATTCGAGATTGTTATTAGTTTGGACAAAACCTTGGATATAGTCTCTTAAGCTGTCCTTAGATTTCTACTTGCAATGCATAATGAAGTCTCCATAGCCATGGTCCTTTTTTTCCAATGAACTGGTGCGTGAATAAAGTCTCCAGCATATTAAAGTTTGTAATTGATTTCGGGTCCAACTGATTAAACTAATTCAAAGTATTTCTCTTGAAATTAATCAAAAACGTTTGACACACGATCATGGTATCATCCTTGAAGCTCAACGCAATGTTCATGAATTGTTCGATGTAGTGCTTGGGCTCACTCGTCCCATCATACTTCTCCATCTTGAATAGATCAAAATTTCGCAATAGCCTTGACTATGAAAGGTTATATCGACATCCCACTTCCGGTTGTTGAGTAAAAACATGTATGATATTGGGGTGCAAAGCTGCAAGAGGAAGTTGTGTTTGTTATTGGAGTTTGGACAAGCACACAATTGAAAAGAATTGCACGTGTTGTTGAAGTCCAGGTCGAACCTTGGTTGCATTGGTTTTGCAGCTAGAGGGTAACCATTATTACCCCTCTGCAATGAGGATCACGATGTTTATGTAAATTCTTCTTAGAGAGCCTTGAACGCCTGGATCGAAAATGATGCATGTGCTTAGTGTGTGTTGCTCGTTCGATAATGTCTTATCCTAAGCGAAGAAAGATACTCAAAGCTCTTGAAAAACTGGTCATCATTAGAAATAAATGAGTAGTAGCAACGTAGTGCTTAATACTCCCTCTTACGAGAATTGTTACTCTTATCCGGACCGTAAGCCTCCGAATATTCTAAAGAGCCTAATAGTCGTGTTTTTATCTCGACCCGAAGTACAACCGCTTGAACCATGAGTATATTCTATACTACTCTAATTGAACTTGTAATTGCGTTGAATGAAGTAGGTTTCTAACCTTTTGTGAATAACCTTACCCCTTAAAGATAAAATGTTTTTTCTAAACACTAGCCATGTTGTCAGAGTTAAAAAAAAAATCACTTCTTCAAAAACTGATTTTCAATTATGATTTTCTAAGTTTCTTTGAAGCACTACCACTAAATTCTTCATCAGTACGATTCGGTTCACCTAAACGTAAAAATATATAAAGAAAAAAATAATAAACATAAAATTAAATATGAGAAAAGTATCTCTAAATACCTTCTCAAGTATCAAATACCAAGATGGTACCCGTTTTTGGACTAGTTTCATAAACTACCTAAAGCCACATTTTGGACAATTATACCCTCTAGGGTATAAAAGGGGTTTTTTCCTTGAAACCCACTTATTTTCACCTTCTAATCTGACTTTTAGGTTCCAATTTCCCCCCACTTTCACATTTCCAAATTTGAGGAGAGAGAAACACGTTTTACGAGAGCGAAACCAAAAGCCATTTTTGGAAGGTTATGTATCGGCGAACCACGACTGAACCTGTTTCTCTTCCGATTTTGTTGCCCCCTACCGGAGAACCACCGGCGACTAGTAAGCAGCATCTAGGTATGTCTCCTCCGATAATTCTGACATCGACCGGCGAAAAACCGGCGACAACTAACCAGTTTTTATGTCTCTGTTCCTTGTATCAGGAACCTACCGGCGCACCGAAACTGTCTCTGTCTCTGGTTCGATATTTGGAACCACAACCGGCGAGAATCCAACTGCGACGAAGTGTCCGTCGAACCGAACGGTCGCCTTCAAACGAAATCAGGTATGTGTTCGATTCTTATGCGTTTCTGTTGAGGTTTTCGAACACAAGGATAGTCCATGCTGTATTATGTGTAACACTCCGGTAGAAACGTAAGGTCATTTGTTGCTGTTGCTCGACTGGACAACGTTACGTGATAGTTGTATTGGTAGTGAGGATGGTTTGTTGTAATCATTGTGAGGCTGGGGTTTTAAGCATTGTCATGCTGATGTTTTTAGCATTGGGAGGCTGATGTTTTAAGCACTGTGAGTTTGCAAAGTGTTGGTCCATGTCTAGCAATATGGGCTCTATTATCTATCAGTACAACTATCAGGTTTATGAGGCTGATCGTTAACGTGTTAGATCTTGTGTAACAGATATAGGGATGCTGTTCCAAATGTTGTTAGTGTATGCAGGTATCGTCATACAGGTAGCAATGTATATTGTATTATATATCAGGGTGTGGTAGTAGTTTACATGTAAGAGAGCAGGTCTAGGGGATAAGTATAAGTTTCAGGTCACTTATACGAATCTTCATAATGTAGTGGCTGCTTAGTATTATTGTTTTAGTTACCATGTTAATTACTAACTACATTATTATGTGAACGTTGACAGGTTAAAATGACAGGAGTATTCTACCGCTCTGGATTGGTTGGCATAATCAACGTCCTGCGACGAGATATTATCAAAGCCGAACACATCGAGGCTGCTCGTGGAACACCTTTTTACACATTCCTCAAAACCTCGTACGACTTGAGGAACGAAACTCTGAAGCTTAAAAAGTTCCACCACCTTATCGAGGCGATCTGTGGTTTATACGACGTCAGATGGAAGGCTTTCAAGATTGGACAAAAGCGTGTAAGGCTGACGAAGAAAGACGTTCAGGCAATCTTTGGCCTGAGACACGGTAACGAAGAGATGCCGATGAGCAAATCAGGTGGATTTATCGCTCGTTACGCCGAGGGAGCAGAATTAAATTCGACTTTGATGAAGAAATATTTTTGAGTCCAAGGACGAGGAGAAGCGGGCCAACGAACGACAAATCAGTGTCAAACGCGTTAATAAAGGTAAATACAGTATGTTTGAATGTAGTTGTTTTGTAGTTTGTACTGCAGGCTGTGCTGGTTCATGAAATCCAGGGACATTTTCACATCACTATAAATAGATTGCTGTTAATAGCAAGCTATGAACACTAACATATCACAGATAGTGTAACATTTAAAGGAACTGTCCAGTTAGACATAATTTATAAGATTTAAACATACATAGCAATTTGGAATGTACTAAATATCATAGGGTAGCAATATAGATAGCAATGTAAACGTGTATAGATATCAGAGTATGTAACAAATGTAAGTAATGTTATATACGAAACAGAAAACAAAGCCTCATGTATGCAGATCTGTAAAGTATCGGGCTTTAATAGATTGGATATCAGAGGGTAGCAGCATATATAGCAATGTAAACGTGTATAGATATCAGAGTATGTTTACAAACAACTATGGTATGTATGCAATCATATATCTAATGTCTTATTAGTTGTGGATGCCTTTAATTGTTCTGTCTGTATTGTTGTTATGATTTTGGATGTTTTTGTAGGAAGCAATCGAGAAAGCAGTTAGAGAAGGAGGGGAGGATGAAGCGAGCGATGTGGCTAGGCTACTGATACTTTTCATATGCTCGACACTTTTCTTTTCAGTGTCGGGCGATGTAATCGGTTGGACAGCAATCTTCTACGTGGAGAATCTTGACAAGATAAACGACTATGACTGGTCTGGAGCAATCTTGGATAAGCTTCACAAATCGCTGGACAAATGTATTAAGGCCGGGCATCCTTCAAGAGTTATCGGATGCGTTGCTTTGCTTTTTGTAAGTATAGCTAGTTATGATCAGCCTGTCTGTTAGGAAAATGTTTTTTTTAATAGTTAGTTATGTTCTGTGCAGCCGTTTCTTATGGAGCATATTTCTATAAATGTCGACATACCAAGGCCTTACATAATACCTAGATGTTACAAGTGGTGGGGGCTAGAGGGCAAGGAGTCCACATTCGAAATGATCCAGATGGTCGGTGAGCTCAGGGACGACGAGGTATGTTGTGGTATAGTAGATATATCGTAGTAGTATGATACATATATCAGTGATGATTATAATATTTTGCTGCTAAATGAACATTATAATGTATCTCCTAGGTTGTCGGCGGGGAGTTGGTGTTTACAGCATCAGAATGTTTTGTTTATGGAGTAAATGATTCGCGGATAAGGTGGGAAGGGGCTGGTGAACCAAGCGAAGAGAGGAGTAGGAAAAGAAAGAAATCTGTTGCGAACAGAAGTTTGATAAGGAAGGAAGATGACGGAGCTGGTAGTAAGAAGACAAGACATTCAATGATTGAGGTTGAAGATGATGTTACGTTGGGGGAGTTCATTGTGGAGAGGAAGGCAAGAGTTGGTAAAAACAAAGGGGAGAGGTTGAGGAACCGGAAAAAACGTAGGTCTAGTATGATTCCTAGTTTTGGAGTGCTGTCGCAGTCGGTACTGCGCGACAGCAAAAAACTGAAAAAAAGAAGCCGGTTGCGGCGGTTGAAAGTTGAGAACAAGAGGCTTAAAACATGCCTTGATGAAAGAAACGAAGAGGTTAGTGCTAGCATGCCTTCTAAGTACTACTAACATCTGTATGGTTGTTGAAATGAACTTGTCTATCAATAAAGTATTCTGTAACTATCAGTGCTGTAAATAATGTAACAATTTCGTATGCTCGTTTGAATCAGGTTGAAAAATTGAAGAAAGATTTGGAGCACCTTAAAGAAAAGCTGGAGATGGTCGACTCAAGAGAGGATGGCGAGGATCAACAACTGCTGTTGACATTATCCTCGCCATTTTGCCGCTATGATGAGGATGCTATTGAAACCTTAGATGCACGGGCTGCTGAGAAGGTGGTTAAGGAAACACTGGTTTACAAAAGAACTCGGAGGCATGTAGTAACTGAAACAGACAAAGCAACGGAAGAAGACGGCGTTGATGGGGAGGATAAAACAGAAGAACAAGAGGAGATTGACAAAGCTAAGCAAAAAGAAAAACATTGCTCGGAGGAGGACAAAGAAGAAGTTGATGGAGGGGGTGTTCAATCTGAAACCCGTGTTGAACCAATGGAAGAGAGTACTACACATGATGCTGTTGCTGTTGATGTGTTTAGGAAGCCAAAAGGGACTATCACAAGTGTTTGTGACGCTGGTAATGGGGAAGGGGATGTGGCAGAAGAATTACCACCCCTAACTCATGCTGCCGGTGCGCAAAATGTAGTTTTGGTACCTGCACAGGGACTTGGAGTTGGAAACAACGAGGTTGAACAGCAGCAGCTGACGGTGGACGGGATTGATTTGTTGGACGAAGTATCAAACGAAGGAACGAAAACAATGGAACGACAGTTGGCGGAGTCGCAAAAAAACGTCGATGAAGGAAATAATGCAGAGAGCGCTGAGGAAAAAGGAGAAGATGAAATAGCTGTAGCAACTACATTGTTAGAGATAGCAACAACAGAACAACATGTTCCAGATCCTGTCTCGCACAATGTTGCTGAAGACGTAAGTGGAGTTTAAAATGCTTAGTTGTATTTGAATATCATATATGATTGATAGTTAATCTCGCAACTAATGGTTTCCTTTGTTATGTTTTTAGGAAGTCGAAACAGCGGAGGCTGACGACACACGAGACTCTAGCTTAGTTGTATTCACTGGCACTGGAACAGCAGCAAAGTGCGAACAACTATCGCAAGCTGTGTCGCCATTAAAGGTGATACAAATTTTCAAGAGAGCAGATCAATCCGCAGAGAAGATTGAAAATGTGTCACAGCTTGAGCCATCTTCGTACGCAACACCACAACAACAGAAAGCAGCATCGAAGGATCATATTGTCCAATCGGTTACACCATTGGCTGAAGATAGCTTTGTAGACTGCACCCAATCATTTTACGCAGAAGTTGACAAGGCTGTTGAAACTTCAAACGAGAAGAGGCGGACACTGGACTGCATCGAGGAAGACCAAACGGACGTTGACGTAAGTAGATATTTGGTATTCTCAATAAACATTTAAAAAGAAATGTTAACAGTTTACTATGCTGCTTTTTTTTAGGTACCCATTGATGACATGCCTGGGTTCAACTTACTTACTCCGACGCAGGTTCAACAACATTCAACTGAAGTTGTAGCTTGGCCGTTCCCGACAGAGACAACGAAACTGATCGATGTAAGCGAGTACGAGAAAGTACTGAAACTGAAACAGGAAGAAGAACAAGAAGATCCAGAAATATGGTACTTGCCAACAACAGAGTTCTCGTACAGGCTTTCTATCAGTGTGACAGAGCTAATGGAACTTCCTAACGAAACTCAATTGGACTTCAAGGTAAAAAAAATTCTTTGGATGTATCAATCGTATTTTAATTGTTAGTCTAGCAACGTGCCTCTATACGTCTATCAATATTAATTGAAGCAGCTATCATTGTGTCAACCAGTAAACCATTGGTTATTATTTCAATTGATTCGATACTGTAATTTTGTTTTAATAGGTAATAGATGCTTGGATATACAAGCTCTTAAAGGATTCAGACTGGAAAGTACCTCTGAAAGGGTTTGATAATAAGTATTCATTCCCTGTCCCAGCCATTCAAATAACTGGGATTGCAACTGTAAGTTCCAAGTGGATTATTGCTTTCATATTAGGTATATCCCCTTCCTGTATTGACGTCTTAAATTTACAGGGGACACTGGCTAAAAAGGGAGATATGTCTGTCATTGTGGACAGTGTTTTTGAGACAATGAACCCCTTTAACATATGTCTGTTTCGTCCCCCTATGTACTGTAAACACGGAAGGAGTGAACCATTGGACACTCCTGGTTATAGACATGGAGAATGGGGCTGCCAGAAGCTACAACCCAATGTTGCCGTGGAGCAAGCACATCCCCGATAAGACGAGAAACACTGCAGATGCTCTGGTAAGGAATTTAAATTTCAATTTATTTAGTTTGGTTAACTGTCTAGCATTTTCTAATAATAAAGCTATCAGACTGTGTAGTAATGCCTATCAATGACTTAAACTGTATCTATCAATGCAGTTGTCATATTGCATGAAGAAGAAATATATACCGCATGTAAAAGGTGGGTACAAAATTAAGACCATGTTAAATATCCCACAGCAAAAGAAGCGGAGCTATGACTGCGGTGTTTTCGTGTGTAAATACGTGGAAGACATTATTAAATATGGTTTTGTTGGACGGCAATATGGCGACGAAATGCCGGCAGAAACAAGAGCAAAAATGTTCAAACATTTCTTGAACGATCGTAACACAAACAAACATTGGTAGTATGTAATTTATATTTTGGTATCCATTGATTAGCATTGGGTGAAGTGTGCAAAACATCTATGATTTATGTTTGTAGACGAAAATTTACATGTAAAGCCACTTTTTACTTGTTGCGGTCGACTGGGAAAAAGTTATCAAATAACATTCTGTACAACTTAATCTATCTGATATAGGCCCTAAAGCTAGCAAGCATTAATACTTTAAATACCAGAGTATGTAAAACAAACTATCAGACAGGATTATTAAATCGCAAACTATGTAAACATACTTTTCATATGTTGGTATCCATTCATTAAAGAGAATGTAGCAGTTTAAGTTGGTATCCATTGATTAGCATTGGGTGAAGTGTGAAAAACATCTATGATTTATGTTTGTAGAGGAAAAATTACATGTATCGCCACTTTTTACTTGTTGCGGTCGACTGCGAAAAAGTTATCAAAGAACATTCTTTATAACTTAATCTATCTGATAGAGCCCCTAAAGCTAGCAAGCATTATTACTTCAAATACCAGAGTATGTAAAACAAACTATCAGACAGGCTTATTAAATCGCAAACTATATAAACATATTTGTCAGACCAAATTTATTTTGAAACGTAATTTTAATGACCGTTGTTTCCATCTCTAGCCACTGTTGAAAGCAACACGCCACCATCTTTTCACAAAATCCACCTTAATAATGATCCGCTGTTCAAACAATTACATGTAAATAATATATGTTGTTACCATTCGCACGGTTATTGGTAGTTATATATCTACTACTGGTACATATAAGAGATGTGTTAAAAAAGTACGAATAATAAGAACTATCAATGTGCACCAAATTGTCTATCTGGGGTTGAGGAAGGATCTATCTGGGGTTTAGCAGGCAAATATCGTAGTGCGCAACATATGGTAATTTAAAATCATTTTGGTTACAAACCATAAACTATAGTTTTAGATCTATTTCAGAAAAAATAGATAGACCAGATAGGTTTTAAAGTTTTAATTTTTTTTATCTACCATTCAAAATTACTCGCAAATATCATATAACAGGTTATTGATGCACAAAATAAAAATATATGGACTGCACAACATGGTTATTGGTAGATAAATGCAATTAATTTGTTGAAAGGACTGGTAACCACACACATTACTCATTACTACATTAATGTGTTAAAACCATTGGTTTGATAGAACTTGAAAAGACAATGGGTAGATGAAGTATAATGATTACCTTCATTTAATGTATGTGTGCCATTAAAGTTGATTTCTGAAAATATGGTTGCTTAAGGGGACTCAACATTGGGTGCTGGGTTTTGCTATAAATAGAGGGTCATATGTCAACCTATTACTCACAAACCTACCAGCAAAGGAAAAAAAAATCCAGAACCTCTACCCTAAGTTCTTACCTCTGTTCCTGCAACAATGGCTCCTTCATCACCATTCTCCCCACACCAGTCCAGCGAGGACGCCTGGTCCTCTGACTACTACTCATGTGAGAAGGCCTACAAGCGCACGACAACGTCGGAGTACTCCTCTGACGAAGAAGATGATTGGTCTGTCTGGTCTGAGGACCAAGAAGACCCTTATGGATCATGGGATTCTTGGTCCATGGACGACTGTTATCTTTCTGACGATGAGAAGCTGCCAAAACGGAAAAGGTGTAAGAGCGTTAACCCATTTTGGGATGAGGAAGACGACGATGAAGATGAAGAGGCAGACGACGAGGCCTCTGACGACGAAGAAGGTGATGAAGATGAAGAAGAAGAATAAGAAGAAGAAGAAGAGGACGAGGTATCTGATGGAGACGACTCAGATTAGGTTACATTTAGATGTATTTTCATGGCCCTGTTGGTTTTTATTTTGTTGTTTTTAACGTATGTTTATGTTTTTTTGTGGACTGTAACTTGCCCCAACCCTGTGCAGTAGTGTTATTTTTTGATAGGGTTGGATGATTTAGGGTTGTTTGGACTGTTGCATGATTTTAATGTACAAGTTTCGTTGTATTTTACCTTCGTTATCTAGTCAAACTGGTAAGGTATGGTATTACAAGGTGCTGTTGAAGGTAGCAGTTTAAGTTGCAGTTATTTCACAGAATCGCAATCTATGAACACTAAGATGTCGGAGTTATGGTAAAATTAAAAGAACAAACAATGTAAACATAGATAGCAAGGTTGAATCGAGTGGAGATCAGAGTATAACAGAATAGGTAGCAAAGATGTTGAATGTAAGCAAAGATGTTAAAACCAAAACAGAAAACACAGTTCGATGTATCTGTCAGATGCAAAGTCCAGAAACTATCAATGTTGAATATAGTAGATATCAGAGGGTAGCATCAGAGATAGCAATGTATACAGGGATAGATACCAGAGTATGTAACTTGCCATTTCTGTAAGGGTATAAAACATAAGTCGAGATACAAAAAGTGCTTATCTTTTAAATGAATCAGGCATGAATGATTTTGAGTACACCTATAACAAAAGTAAGTGAAATATCAGATGGATCTATTTCAAAACAGAAAACATATATTGATGTATCTGTCAGATGCAAAATCCAAAAACTATCAACGTTGAATGGAGTGGATATCAGATGGTAGCAGCATAGCTAGCAATGTATACAGGGAAAGATATCAGAATATGTTTCGAAAAGATATGGTTCGTGCCATTCCTCAAAGCCGAACACATCGAGGCTGCTCGTGGAGATACAAGAAGTGATTATCTCTGAGATGAATATGGCATGGAATATTTGAAGTACATGTATACAGATGTAAGTAAAGCACAAGATGAATGTATACCGAAACAAAAAACATACTTTGATTGTATCTGTTAGATAAAATAGGTAGAAGCTATCAATGTCGAATAGAGTATCTAACAGAATATATCCTCAAAGATAGCAATGTATACTAGAATAGATATCATGGTCAGAAGGAAACTGACATGGAACATGTAAATGTTAAAAGTGTACGAAACATCAGTGGAAAGATAAGGAGTGCTTATCTTTGAAATTTAAAATGTTACAAAAAAGTAGGTAAATAATGTTTAGAACGGAGCATCACACGACCTCCTATTATGCCCCGACTTTAAACATCGACCACAACGGGCCTGGCTGCTGGAAACTTCGCCTCTTGATGGAATACGCTTCTTCCTCGGACGCCCGGGTCGTCTTTTAACGTTAGGGGGCAGCACCAAGGGCTCTCCATCACAATCTGCGCTACTGGATTCACCAAACTCAGTTATAGCGGGTATGTTAAATGAATAGCTGGACAGGTAATTTTGGGTAGTGAAGAACGGCTCGACCAATGTCATAGGATCCTCGTTTATAGATGCGATTGCAGCCAGCGCATGAGCGCACGGGAAACATTCTTGCTGCCACGAACCGCATGTGCATTTGAAATCCAGTATGTTGACCACCATGACTGGGTCCGATAAAACCTCAAAATATGCGGCTGAAGACTTGCGAACTAACCATGTCCGACTGGATTGTACATTCTCTTTGAACATCTTGTCAAACTCGGGGCACAAATTTGTGTTCCAACTTTGGCCTTCTCCTAAACGTCGAGACATTTGAGTCATCAAGAGAGCTCTGATCCGGTCGATTAATTCGACTATAGGCAGATGGCACAACTTTTTAATCTGGCCATTGAACGACTCAACAGCGGTTGATGCCATCGCCCCATACCGTTTGCCTTTCACATATGCCTGAGCCCATTTTTCAGGGGCCAGATTCCTTACAAAGGTTTCAATACGCTTACCGCCTAGCCGCAAAAACTGAGCATAACGTTCATTAAAAAGATCCACCGTAGGGGCATAAGCACAACTCTTAAACATCACTAGCATATCTTGTTTGTAGACTCTGTTAGTGTGTTCAAGAGCTTTATTCAAGTTCTGGATAAGATGGAAGATGCAATAAGCGTGGTAGTCAGTTGGATAAAGAGTTGCCACAACGCTAATAATACCAGCATGGCGGTCTGAAATGAAAGTTATTTGGCGCCCTAACAGATGAGGTTTTAATTTTTCCAAAAACCAAAACCAGTTGTCCGAGTCTTCACTACCAAATATACCAAAAGATACGGGGAAAAGACCTGCGGTGGGGAAAATTGGTCTTAAAAAACAGAACGACAGTAACAGAACGATGTTGAGGTCGACTGTGTAATAGTAAACAAAGAACAGTCCATGTAAGTAAACTACCGTAGTATGTAATACAAACTATCAGACAATTCGCATCCTAACATATCAGACAGGGTCTCCCAATCTAGCAATCACTAATAATTAAACTATCAGAATATGTATTTATAACTATCAAACAATCTTATTAATTACCTAACTATGCAAACATATTAATCAGAATAAATGTATATTGAAACATGTACTGACCGTTGTTTCCATCCTTTGCAACTGCTGAAAGCAACACGCCACCATGCTTCCCATTTAGGTGCGTTCCGTCAACGTACAGTAGAGGGCGGCACGAATGGAAACCCTGAAGACACGCCCCAAACGCTATAAAACAGCGACGGAAAACATTGCCGGGAGCCAAATCCAGATGACAGTCCGTAGTGATGTCACGACTCTTTAGCCTCTTGAAGTATGGTTTTAGCAATGCGAAAGAGGTATTGCTATCTCCAAATACAAGGCGACGGGCCTTCTCCAACGCATTCCAAGATAGACGATATGAAACGTCTAAGCCGTAGTCTTGCTTGATGGTGGACTGTATAGTCTTAGCTGTTAAAGAATGGCTGTTCCGTAGAGAATCGTGAATTTCATCAGCAATCAAATCGGACGACAGATGCCTGCTTCTCTTCTTTGAGAATACGGGACTGCACGTGTGGGTACTGAAAAATCTTTTAATTGTCATCAACCCAGTCTTAGAATCCACAGAAGCGTAAAGCCTCCATTGGCAGCCATCCGAATCTTTGTTTACGCAATAAACGGTGATCTTGTTAAATGTATTGTGCATGTACTTGAACGCAAAACCGTTCTCTAATGCATAACGGGATAAGGATAACCTAAGACCGTGAGCACCGTCTTGAAATGACTGTCCAACACCAATAATAGATTCTGCCCATGCCGCTGTAGCTAGATGTCTTTTTTTGGGGGTTGTAATTGCCAAACAGGTACTGCTTTCACCGCTGGTTCGTTGCATGTGAGAGCATTCTTCGAACAGTTGAACGGGTTGTTTACGTTTAATGGAGGAGCCTTTATCAGCAGCATGTTCTTCGATAAGAAATGACACGCTCTTCAAACGCTCAACATCGAGGTAACACTCCAACCCAATGAAATCGGTCTCCTTATTAAAAATACAATTATTCTGAGCACCGCAAGAGTAAGTAGTGCTGTAGTTTCCTCTAACCAGCCCTTGCCATGTTTGCTCAACGTACACTTGGAATGACTCGAAGTTTTCAAATTCGGACAGCGGAACAATACCTGTTTCCGTACCAAATTTGAAAATGCACACTCTTGGTTTAGACATTGTGTACCCTGAAAATGCACACTCTTGGTTTAGACACTCTTGGTTTGAATATTGTGTTACTTATATTGCATCATATATAGCAATATCATGTAACTAACATATCAGCGTATATGCATCGTGGTCTATTTTAAACACAAAATAGCAAACTGTCATACTTAAACTATCAGGGTATATGAACTATTGGTCTGGTTTGAAACACATATATCAACCTGTTATAGCTAACATACAAGGGTGACAGCAGCAAGGGGATATACTTTGAAACATATAGCAATATCACGTACCTAAACTATAAGGGTATATGGATTAATGGACTATTTATCAACACATATAGCAACATGCCATAACTAAGATATCAGGGTGTATGCTGTCAGGTGTAATCTACAAACACATCTAACCTATCAGGGTCTGTGCAGGGATCTAGCAACATCAAATCATAAAATTGCAGGCGACAAATAGCAAACTGGCATACCTAAACTATCAGGGTATATGGACTGTTGGTCTGGTTTGAAACACATATATCAACCTGTTATAGCTAACATATAAGGGTGACAGCAGCAAGGGGATATGCTTTGAAACATATAGCAATATCACGTACCTAAACTATAAGGGTATATGGATTAATGGACTATTTATCAACACATATAGCAACATGCCATAACTAAGATATCAGGGTGTTACGTGTCAGGTTTAATATACAAACACATCTAACCTATCAGGGTCTGTGCAGTGGTCTAGCAACATCAAATCACAAAAATGCAGGCGACAAATCGCAATGTGTTTACATATAAATATCAGGGTTCATCACAGAGGTGGAAAAAAGAAATTACTCACCGGAATGTGAACGGAGCTGGTTTGGATGATTTGAATTGAGCAGAAGCAGATGGTAATAAGTCACCTGCAATTAACGTACATTATATGAGAGTCTATAATCGATTTCGAAAATGGTAAACGATTTCGAAACTGAAAAATCGACTCTGTCACTCACCTGTAAAATGCTAAACGACCGGCTACGATTTCGAAACTATCAACCGGAGGTAGTAGGATGTGTACGGTGGTCTAGGAGGCTGAGATACGGTGCAAGATCGGAGCTAGGAGGATATCACGGTGCAAAACAGTACCCAGGAGGCTGACGACGTTAAACTTGTTTTCTGAACTCGCCGGTGATCGGAACAGTCCGATAAGGCTACTAGATGGATCGCCGGTGGTAACGTAAGATTAATGGTGGTTCAATAGGGTCGCCGGAGGTGGTGTGATCAGCCGTAGTTTTTTTAAAAGAAGAAACGTTCTTGAAAAATGGGTTGTTTGAAATGTTAGGAGAGAGGAGAGAGAAAGGAGGCTAATAAATTCAAAATTCAAAATTCAAAATTCAAAAGTGATTAAGAAGATGCTGGAGCTAAAAGGGGCCCTTTTTTTCACAAATCAACCTTATATACTAGGTTGAGGGTAATCTTGGTATTAAAAAAAGAAAAGGTATTAGAAGTGGATATGTTTAATGAGATGGGTATTTAGTGAGCATTAACCCATTTTGGGGCACTAGGTTGTAATAGGTTTGGCTAAAAGGTACTTAGTGTGTCATTTCCCATTAAATATTGATCATTCCTTATTTCCAAAATAGGTTACGTATTATATTTATAAGGAACATTTTAGACTGGTTCTGAATACTTTGAATACTTATTAATAAATTTAAAGTTAAAATTAGACTGGTTCTGAATATTTTGAATACTTATTAATAAATTTATAGTCAATATTGGACTGGTTCCAGATGACTAATAAATATGAATAATAATCTAAACCCTAATAATGACACCACAAATAATTTCCAATTCAATTTGATGGAATCAATGTTTTGTTACTAATACTACAAAAGAATGCCAGAATAAATTAATTATAAACAATGATACAAAGATAGAAATCCAGAAAAATGAGAGTCCAGATTTACATAAAGTTATAAATGCCTCAATTTCGTTCTCTTTGATGATAGAACTGTTGCTCTACCAGAAGCAGATTTGTGAGTCGGGCTGAACCGTCCTTGTCTTGAGAGTTTATCTAATATACTAACCAAGTTTTTCGGGTAAATTAAGTTCATTTGATTACCATATGTAGCATTCCAAAACTTTATGGTCAGTTCTGAAATGGCCGAAATCGGGTGATCTAGTGTTTTCTCAAGGAGGCCTGCTTGAAGTTGGATGAAGGAGGAATCAAACGTAATTGACGGCTGACTCCTTCGTAAACAATTTAGAATTTCGGCCCATAGGTCTTCAAGTAGACACGTTATGCTGCTATCTTGCATGTCTTCGCAAGACAACAATTGCACCAAAGAACAGGACATGACCTACGAAACATTAACAACAACACACCAGTAATAGTTCAGCAGCATACTTGGTTCAACAAAGGAAATACTCCGTATCAAATATTTTCTTAGCTTTGCGAGCGTTGCAGTTTTTATTCAAGACGTCTATACTATACAGGCAATGTTTTTATTTTAAAGATCAAAGATTCAGAGCTTTGTCAAAAATGGGATTTGAATGGTGTGAATTGTTCCCACATTCAAGACATTAACCTATTAGTCTCTTGTCTATGAAGGCTAGTCGTGTTAATTATAAAATCAAGGGACTAAATTCTATATTGGTTTATCAAGTTCTTCTACACGTCATAATTGGGGAACTAACCAACCAGCATTCAAAGCCTAAAAAATGTTAATCTTCTCAAAATCTTCCAGATGTCTACTTCGTACTAAGTTGAGTATCATATACAACAAAAATAAGAAGTAAGAATAGCTAACCTCAATAAACATGAGAATATGTTGCTTCAGGCGTAGGCTAGTTACGAAGCTTACCAATGCAGATATTACACTGCATATCAAACATAAATAATAAATATAGTGGTTTAGTAAAAAGAATGGGCTGAGAAGCATGAGTGATCAATAAACCAAACTTGCCTCGAAATCGCACTGGCTCCTGTTGGGTGTTGTTTCCCTATATTTGTCAATGACAACCTCAGGAATCTGTACAAACAACATATTTAGAAGCACTAACCAAGAGCCCTTTATTGATCACAATAATTTTAAAGATAGAACAATTTTATACTTTCTTGAGTCTTTAATTTTCAGTTCCAGTAGAATTGAAAGAAGTAAAAGGTTAAAAATCAGACTTTTCAATCATAGGTCCTTTTAAAGTCATTTTCTACCAATGAGGTAATAAGATTCATTCATAAAATTAAAACACTAATCACCGGCTTCATAGAATGAAGCTGATAACCAAACTGATACATTATATACACAAATAAATTGTTCGTAATGGATTCATATCAAGGAACAAAAAAAATCAAGGTTTCTATATACACCAAATCATCCAGAAGCAGTAGCTCTGTGAATTTTATAGTACGTCGATTTAGTACACACAAGTCAAACTTAATTGGCCAACAGGAAACTAATATAAAAGAGCCAATATCAGAGAAAGGAACAAAATAAATTATGAAAAATATGAAGAAGAAATGTATTTTTGCACACACCTGGAAGTAAATCCCAGAATGCCATGGATGAATTCTTGCCTATAAGTATGCTTGTTTTTGTTTATGTCAGAGACTAAAGTCACGGTCTTCTGAAAAACAATGACCACAACGTCACTGGTTAAGCAAAGCATATCAAGATCTGAAAGACTATGAATTCGATCTACTGCTTTGCCAATCTCAAGCTCGCTGGTGTACTCATCCAACAACTCGTTTAGCACTGCACAGAGATGATTAGGGAATTGGTTTGTGAAAGAACATTCGTTCAAATGGTTAGTAACAGAACAATATAATGTTTTCCATGCTTTGATGATGTGCTCAAGCTCAGGTTTTCTCTTATGTTCTACAAAAGAACCATCACTTTCAATTGAGGCCACTTTTTCATGCAAAGAGCACACAATGAATGGATAGGATAAAAAAGGGCATATGGCAGAGCAAGCTGTATAATCCGACTCGTTTCTCAAGACTGAAATATCCTTCAATCCATCGACGTAGACTCGAAGACCTTCAGCCAGTGCTATCCAAATCTTCATGTAGCAAAATCCGATGTGTTGGTGCAATAAACTAACAGAAGCAAGAATAATTTCCAGAGAATTATACGAAGTCAGTACAAGTCCAAAGAATCTGGGTGTTCCCCGCTGGATCAAATCAATCTTCTTCAACGGGTCCAAAGCTTGTCGGAGTCCCACGGAGACGTAGAGTACTAGTAGGTAAACAATAGGTGAGACCATATCTAAATAAGTGATACAGCTACTATGTTTTGCAAACTTCCCATGACAGCCTAATTGCAGGTTCTCAATGTACTTGAGATTTAATGCTATTTTGTACAAAGGGGATGCTAAAACTGAAACTTCTAATTCCTCCACAACTACCTCTACAAGATGAAGGACAAGATGCGACAATTCTTCACTGCCGCTGCCTTCTAAATTTACTTCTTCATCTACCTTCTTAACAAAGCTTAATATTTTATTTAAACACAGCATGATATCTTCAAATCTAGTTAAAGAATCTTTCAACTCGACTTGGATGCCTTTTAGGACAGATCTAAATATCCTTAAGGCAGCATTACAGGCTAAACTTCTGTTTTCAGGGGTGACTTGTTCTATGGATGTTTGATTAAAAATGATTTCAATCATCTCCAAAAATAAATTTAATTGACTGAGATCCCATGGAAACCATTTGATAGGGTACAATTTCAGTGGAGATTTTTCTGGCATTGAAGTTTCACGGATAGTGGCTCCAGCTGTTAAGTGAAAGTCCATCTTGCTATTTCTGTCATACTCGACACCTTTAAACTTCACAGATATATAGTCATCAAGCAGGTTCAGGCATACATTCCATAGCAATAAACTCTTGCTACTGGGTCCTCTTTGAAAAACTGCTATAAGCATTGGATCTAATATTAGTTTTCTAACCGATGGGTAGTTGACAGAGACGTCTAATTTGTGCATCAGATAGCACCATGTGCCAAAGCAGGATAAGTAAACCGATAGATCACAATTGCTTCGTATGATGCCCGTTAAGGGTGTCATGATAAGCTTCAGGATTTTCGGTGATCCTTGGATTCCTCCATCTTTCTGTTGGGATGTTCCTATTTGCTGAATGCTACTTTTCAAGGTTGTATCTGCATTTGCAATTTGTGGTGGAGCTTGTATTAAGGCATCAATAAGTCCCTCCCAGGCAGCCTGCACAACAAAGCAGTTACTTACCTATACAAAAATGACTTACAAGATCCAATTACAGCACTTAAAAGTCAATATAGTACCAGATCACATGGCGCATTAATTCTTACGACGATTCGAGCATTACTTAGACAACCTTTACAACATTCCTAAGTAAAGGTTTGTTTGTGCTCATATTTTTTTTTGTTTGGTCTCGCCTTTGAAGCTAAAAATAGTTAGCTTTCAAAGTTTTTTAAATAAATAAAATCAAAAAGCCAAAAACAATCAAAAGCTTGAAAAATATTAGTTTTTTAAAAACTTTTTCACTGTTTTTTCTGCGCCAAATTTTTATACATTGTTTTCATCAAAAACATTATTTTATTAGTACTTTGATTCTTCGTCACGCCATGTACTCTCATTTTTTATTATGCACTATGCACCAAACAACCTATGACTTTTTTTCAAAAATCTGGTGTGGGATTTGACTATTAGACAGAATAGACGAGACGGAAGGGAGCTCAACACGTAGATCAGAGGGCGCTCATATCTGGCCTGCTAGAGTATTTCTTAACCTTTTTTTGTTTGTTTATCTTAAGCTAACTTTTTAGCTTACTTGGCCACGGACACTCCCTAAGTAGTTCTGATGGTAAATCCCTAACTCAACACTTAGGCCCTACGTATTAGGAGTGAGATTATTTAACGCTCCATAATGGCATAGACCACCAAGGCATCATGTTGCAAGTACTTTTAATTGCCCCTATGTTTCACACTAGCCCCAAAACTGGATTAACGAATTATTGAAGTCTCGTATCTAACTTGTTTTTAAAAAAAAAAATGAACTCCTACTCAAAGAAGCAAATTTTTATATGATAAATACTGATTGTTTAGGATCTACATTAGAAAGATGTGCTGAAGTAGGTTAACCATAGACAAATTTAATAACATCCAGAATCACAGCAAAATTCGCCTTCTAGTTGACAATGAATCATCAATAAATCCAAGAACTTGCTTTGTGAGAGCTTATATGGCACACACTTGAACGCTAACAAAATATATTAAATATATCAATCATACCTGTGAAGCGATCTGGACTTGTGGGCTTGGATCCGAAAAAGTATGTTCAAGAATGGTCAGCATATCGTTGATCAATTGCCTGTTTTTCAAAGCATGAGATCCCATAAACCGCATAAACCATCCCCATGCTTGTACAGATTGGACTTTCATGCCCCTCTTTGACATATCCTTCATCCCAGAGATAAGATTTTTCTTCATATCAACAACAAGCACCTACTAAAAAAAGAGTAGTATTTGACATAAAGATGTTATGGAGTTAAATAACTATAATATAATATTGTAATACAATTTCAGTGTGTTTTGAGCAGTAGCACGGTGCCCAGTTGATGCCCTATCGCAAACGTCTAATGCATATACAAGTTTGGTAGTAAATTAGTAACGCACCAGTTATGTTCAATCAATAAAATATATTTTAGACACTATTTCTATTCTTTTCTCTCATGATTTCAGAAAGAGGTTCCATATCGCTCATCGATACTCTCATCCACTTCTTAAGTCATAATCAGTTCATGGCATGTTATCAGTGTGTTGCCATGAAAACTATAAGTTGCTTGTTGGAGATTATGAACAACAAAAGATATATGGTTGTCGTAAGTTCTTTAAGTATGGGAAATTCTACCTCGGAAAGAGTTAAAGAAGGAGGTAATACGGTTGACGCAATCTTTAATAGGCATCTTTCTGACATATCCCTCTCTCTCTTATCGATGCTTAGAAGACGTCTATATATAGGAGGAAGCCATATATGCGAAGATTCACTCATCTTTTCACTTAATTGCACCGAGAACTTCATGATACACTGTCAAGAAATCAAGAGAAATTGCTCATTTCGAACTACATGAGTGGATGGATATCTTTTAGCATTACATAGCACAGAAATGCAGCACTGTACTCCAATTGATATATAAGAAAATATGAGCATCTTTTCGATTTATTTATAAAAAATAAGCATTGGTTCATATGTACAGTGATGTTGCAAAACTCTTAATGAGTCACCTTACCTGCATAGCCTCATAAGTGGTTGATAAAGATCCCATTGGATTATCGATGGCATGGAGAACTGCTCGTAAGAGAGAGCTGAAGTGTACAGCAACAACTAGTGCATCAAATTGTTGGATCGATAAGCACCAGACACTTGTATTACAAACCGACTGGAATTGATGGATAAAAGGCGTTAAATCATGTCCTATACAAAACATCCAAAAAGCATTTGAATTCAACATTGAACATCTACCTTCATTTTTGTGGTGATAATGAGTCTCACCAATGACTCAAAAACCAAACTTGCATTATCTTCTGCAACAACAACAACAAAATCGACCTGCTTGAAACTTTCAGCCTATTTTAGGTGATATATAATTAGCCATACTCAACATTAACTCCTTCTGTATTTTCCCTGACTGAGACATTCTTGTGGCATCTAGTTAAGATAAACTCAACGTGCCTGAGCTGAAGTAGTCAACCTATAAAGTCCAATTCACGGCCATTATCTTTTACATCATAAGATAGGCTCGGAACAAGATATATTGTCTCTACCACCAGAGAAAGAGAAGGGTGTCATATATAGTCCCAAATCACAAGGCTTTTCTTTAGATTAATCAAGCTACTGACTAGGCTTTCTTATATAAGCTAGACTTTGCTTATTTTACTTTTAAACATTAAAATGACACAAGTTGGAATGCAGAATCTGAGGAACCAAAAAGTTCGAAAAAATAAACTCAAAATGAAGAACCTGAAGAGAAATAGAACAATAAAAAAGAAACAAGGGCATGGAAGCATTCCAACATACCCGAAATGACGGTGACAAGAGAAGGATGGTAGATCATAAATCCCAAACACTTCAAAGCCAGAGTAGCACTATACTCAAAATGAATGATTATTTCTAATTAACACGCAGATAAAAAAAAAAAAAAAGCGAGAATTATATGTATGAACTCACATTTCTTCGTCTTCAACTGAGATATCTGCCAAAAGGAGAGGGATGAAAATGGTGGAGTTTTGAGCTAGAGTTTCGATTGCAGAAGGATCGTCAACTGATTGTTGTTGCAAGTGTAGTAGGGTTGAGTAAGCGAAAGGTCTACCATATTTCGAAGAGAGCTGCGATTTGATTTCTTCAACTTGGCTGAAGAAACTCGACATTCTTTCTTGGATTCTAAACAGAGGAACTCGATTGAAGAATCCTAGAGAGTGTTAAGAGAGTGTTAAGAGGAGGTAATTTTCGCGCCAAAGGCTGGTTAATGTCTTTACTTTGGACAAATAATCATGTTGGATTTAAGTAAGCTTTTCTACTGAATTACTCCAAAGAAACTCAATCATTGGGAGTTACTTCTCTCTTATTACTCTTTCTTCCGCCCAAAATAATTGGCTCACTTTCTTAATTTTTTGTAAGTTGAGTTAAATTTATTTATGAAATTGTTATTAATAAAAAAAATACCACATATATTTTAGATAAAAGTACGGGTAAATACCCACTCAAGTATCTTATTATCCGCTAGTATCCAAATTTTGGGTCGACACGGCTAAAATGAGACCCATTTTCTTTATAGTGAGACCCCAAATCCAATTTTTTTCTAAAAACGTGAAATTACCAAATTGCTCCCAAATATAAAAACCATAATTTTTTCCACCAACCCATTCTCTTCTTTTCCTCCTCTCTTTCCTACCACTTCTTTCTCTAAAATTCAAAAAAAAAACACAAACTTTAAAGATTTCAAACTCCCACCCAAACATTTATTAAACATTAATTATTAAAAGTTAAACCCAATTACTCCAAGCATGGATTTAAGCGACTATAATGACGATTGGAGCTGCAACGTTGAGGATTTCCTTTCGGAGGAGGAGAAGCCGCTTACTGACCACATGGAGAGTGTAGCTGAGGTAAAAATTAGCTTTTTTATGCACAGAACAAATATTTGCATTTTCGTGCCTTCAGATGTACACTTCCACGCAAGAACACACGTGGAAGATGACACATCTTCGCATAAACACGCGAATATTTTACCAAATCTTCGCACAATCATGCGAAGATTTGGCAAAATCTTGGCGTGTTCATGCGAAGATTGTGACAAATCTTGGCATGAAAATGCTTAGATTTGGCAAAATTTGCGCATTAACATTCAAAGATTTGGCACAATCTAAGCATGAAAATGCTTAGATTTGGCACAATCTTTGCATTTTCATGCCAAGATTTGGCCAAATCTAAGCATTTTCATGCAAAGATTGTCCCAGATCTAAGCATTTCCATGCGAATATTGGGTTTGTCTTGGTTTTACAAGTCCTTTTTGGTTGAATATTGGGTTTGTCTTTATTATTTGACTTGTAAATACATGTTTGTGTTTGTGTAGGAACCGGTGGAAGCACCATGTAACATGGAGGATTATAGTCAAATATTTAGGACGGATAATTTCTACACCAAGGCGAAATTGATCGAATGGGTTGATAAAGAGAGCAAGAGTATAGGATTTATTGTCGTGGTAGATAAAGGTGACGATGGTAGTAAAAACGGTAAAACACCGCAGTTATATTTCAAGTGCGAGAGGCACAGTGTTTACAAGTCGAGGCCTAAACCGGGGATTGTGAAGAAACGACGAGATTGTTCATCCAAAAATGCGGATGTCCGTTCATGCTTAGGGGAAATCCGGTGTTAGAAGCACCCGGGTATTGGAAATTGGTAGTTATAATTGGAAAACACAACCACCAACCCTTCTTGCATTTGGATGGTCATTCACGGGCCGCGAGGTTAAAGGCGGAAGAGGAGGAGTATGTTCGTAAACTCACAACAATCGGTTCTCGGCCAAACGATATATACCGTGGATTGAAGTTAAGAGATTCGGAAAATGTATCTAGTATGCGTACCATCTACAACATGCGGCACAAGCACCAATTGGTTGATAAAGCGGGCAAATCTCAAATGCAATACTTGTTTGGTAAGTTAAAGGAGCACGAGTACTATGTTTGGGAGCGCACAAACAAAGAAACCGACGAAATCCTAGAATTATTTTTCGCACATCCCACGAGCATCGATTTGTTGCGCACTTTTCCTCAAATGCTTATAATGGATAGCATGTACAAGACTACAAGGTATAAATTGTCTTTGCTAGAAATAGTTGGCCAAACTTCGACGAAAAAGACCTTTTATATAGCTTTTGTTTTTATGAGCTCGGAGAAAGAAGAGAACTACACGTGGGCAATGAGCGTTCTAAGGAGAGTGATGGTGAACAACATGTGCGCATTACCAAATATTATCGTCACGGATAGGGAGCTGGCTTTAATGAACGCTATCGATGAGGTATTCACGGATGCAACTCATATGTTATGCACTTGGCATATAAATAGGAACATTAGCTCATACTCTAAGAAAGTTTTGCCCAAAGCGGACATGGGGGAGGAGTTCTTAGAATTTTATGTCGCGGTTCAACATTCGGCGACGATCGAAGAGTATAACAAAAACCTCTCCGACTTGCACCAAGCCTACGCATATTGTCCTAAGGTTATCGAGTACTTGATGAAACAATAGATAGACCCTTACGGACACAAATTCCTTAATGTCTACACTAACAAGATTAAATATTTAGGCAACCACACTAGCAACCGTTGAGTTATATTATCATATGTATACATTACTATATTTAATTAGTTGTTAGACTTGTAACAAATTTAAGTTTATGGTTTAGGGCGGAGAGTGCTTACTCTAGTCTAAAACGGGCAACCGGTGAGTTATATTATCATATGTATACATTACGATCAATTGGTTTGCAAAAAATGTACCTTTGCTTGATTTGTTCATGGTTACGCACAACAAAACCTTCCGTTCCTAAACGGCCGTAATTATAGTACATCTTACACAAGACTAGGTCGACAAACGTATCGCTACTATCTTCACCCAACTCACGCAGGGCAAGTTTCACTGCCTCAAGCAAATGGTAGTCCTCATGAGGGGTAAACTCCATTGTTGCACAGTTTATGTTTGAGGAGTGCCAAGCATCTAGTTATATGCTCGTGGATTTTTGGGCGGGAAGTGCATTAAACGCGGGTGTTTTTTGCGGAAATTTTTGTAGGTGTCTCGTTATAGCGAGACACCTGATAATGGAAGTTACGCTATAATGAGACCCCTATTATTGCACTACAACGTTTGTGTACTTTTTTTAAAATTAGGTGTCGCACAATCATTCGTCAACATGGATTACGTTATCCTTATCTTACAAGTGTTTATACTTGATACAAAAAATGGTACATAAAGACATTTTATAGGCAATAACAATTATAGCAAATACATCAATTGCAAAAATGTGTCCATGGACTGAGTTGGAAGATCAATATCTGATGATGGCATCAGCTGAAGTTAGTGACCTTAACATGATAGAGGGGGGTAATAAGTATTGGTGGGCATTGTTATGCAAGATGTACTACCTATATGGAAAGGATGGTGTTCAGCCGCCAAGAATTTGTAGGTGTGTTGATGAGGTGAAAGCTAGGTGGTCTAGTATAGTCACATTCCGTCAATATCCAGTTTCTGGTCTCACCGAATTGGAACGTCGTGTTGCGTGTAACCGGTTCAACTCTCAAGTCACGAATTTTTTAACAGAGAACCAGTTGGATTCGGTCCGCGCTGATATTATTGACATCCGCCTAGAGGAAATGCGTGACTAACAAGAATGCGAGAGATTTGTGTAGTTCATGTTTTACAATGAGTTTTACGTTATGTTTGATATTTTCGTTCGAGTTAATGTTTAAGTGTATGATTCGTTTTATGTATGAGTTTGTGTTGTTAGTCGTGTTTACAAAAATGTTCGGGTTTATGTTTGAGTTTATGTTGCATTTGTTTTGCATCTGGATGCTTATTTTAAAGTTAGAGTTTGAACAAACATTTGAAAGTTATATCACTAAAATGTAACAAACTAACATAACACATAATTAAACAACGACCCAATACCATATCACAAAAATTAAACTGGTCAAAAGTAAACAACACATAAAAAGTCTTAAACTGTCAACACAGAAGACATAAATGATAATCAATCTCTGTACTCGTGAGCAAGACGGTAGCACTCGTCCAAAGGCTCCCGAAGGTCCTCCAAACTAATGCCAGGGTGGATCTGCTCGTACGCCTGTAAATCCAGTAGGTGCGTAGTCAGCTCGTGCAGTCTGGTGGTATGTGTGTGTGGTGAAGGGTTCACCCCTAACTCTACATCATCTCGGTGAGCCTCTGGATCAGATATGATGTACCACAAGTTCTTCGTAACCCATGAAATATAGATCAAAGTGGTACCATCCTCCTGACCAGGAATAAACTCTGCACCCTTCAGACTCGGGTGAATACAGTGTGACTCCCAGTTGTCCCAAGTGAATGCATCCGAGAGGTAGATGGTGTTCGCACGACGAACCCTACTAGAACCGGTAAGAATAGGACGCAGTGAACCAGGAACCTGTATTTAAAAAAAATATAAACTATGTAACACACATGGGTAATACAAACAATATTAATATTTCGAGCAGCAAAATATTACCTACTGGATGCGACCCAACTGTCTAGCCACCCGTAGCGGATAGTACGCCTCGACAATGTCCGACGCCTTCAGCGTCGCATCTATCCAAGCTATATCAGCGTGACCTCGAGCATCCCGCATGGTCGTATACGGTATGAATGATACCTGCAAAATATTAATAAACCACTTATCATTAGCAACTTATATTATATATACAATAATTGAAATGAAACTGATTATAACTTACATCGTGCTCGGTCAAGGTAGCTAGGTGATCTCAAACACCGTCTCGAGCCTCCTGGCTTTGTCGAAACTTCGGAGGCGCATGCAGGCACAAAGTAGGATCCACGATACTATACCTGGGGTACTGATGAACTGAAAATGACTGGAAATGGTCGTAAATCCACGTTTCTAACAAAGCCAAAAATCCAGAAATACCTGAAGTAACGTGTAGGCAACCTCTGCCTAGCTGGTAGTAGAGTTGCGCGAGTATCATCTGTCCCCAGTTATACCTCGCCGAGCTACTATAATAGTCAATGAACTGTAAATAGTCGAGGCAAATGTTGTTGCCCGACTTGTTGGCCAAAATGGTACAGCCAAAGAAGTGCAACAAGTATCCCCTGGTAGCTCGGCGGACATCTGCATCAGTGATATCATCGTCGTAATACTGATCAGTGCAGAATCTCCTCTTCATCCACGCAAGGCGAACATGCCTCTTACCACCACCCTTGTTCTCCTTAATCTCCGCGTGCAGCTCCCCAACGCTGCACCCAAGTAAGCGAGCGTATGCCGTGGTACGCTCATCAACAGTAGGGTACTCGTGTATCTCACAGTTGACACCCACAACTGAGAGCCCTGTGATCATATGGACATCATCCAGGGTGACCGTCATCTCCCCGAAAGAGAAATGGAACGTGTTCGTCTCGGGATGCCATCTCTCCAAAAATGGCTCAATCAAATGGACATTAGTAGACCACTTACCCAAGGCATCAACGATGGGCCCGAAACATGTGGCCATAACGTGCTCACGTATCCGTGTCTGGCGGACTCTCAAGTCCCAGGCACGGTGAGTATGGTACATGGAGTAACAGTGCAACTGTACCCTGGGCTGCATTAAAAATATACAATATATATATATATATATAAACATATATGCAATCTAACATTTAAGATAAACTAATAACCAACATGTTCAATATATATGCTGTATAACAACTAAGATAAACCAATAACCAGTAATTTAAATGACAGGTATAACATATAAGATACTCATATAACGAATAAATCGAATAATGAATAAAACATCTAAGATAAACCAGTAACGAATAAATTTAATAACATATGACAAACCAATAACAAATAACATCTAAGAAATAAAATTTAATAACATATAACATCTAAGAAATAAAATTTATAAACCTATAACATATAACATCTAACATATAACATCTAACATTTATTAAACGAATAAATTTAATAACAAATAACATCTAAGAAATAAAATTTATAAACCTATAACATATAACATCTAACATATAACATGTAACATTTATTAAACGAATAAATTTAATAACATATAACATCTAAAAATTAAATTTTATAAACCTATAACATATAACATCTAACATATAACATCTAACATTTATTAAACGAAATAAAATTTATAACACAAACCAATAACTAAATTTAATAACTTTAAAAAGTAAATTAAAAATAAAACAACTTACATCGCCTTTGAAGACGTTATAGGCCTCATGCTCTTTGTAGGCATGGAAAGTAGAATATAGGTCTACGACGTGAAAATTATATCTACGGAAGCGCTGGTCCGCAGATAAGCGACGCTGGACAGGGCGGTCGGCGACCTGTAAGGTCCCTCTAACACGGACGCGGACGCTCCGAGACGTCTCAGCACGGCGAGCTCCTCCGTCTCATGAGCTGAATCATAATCTATGTCACTAACGGGAGGACGTGGACGAGGAGTCGTCCTACACAAGACAAAAATGAGTAATTAGACGAATTGAAAATAAAAAAATATGGAAAAGGGGCATAAAATCGTAGATTTAGCAAATCCACGCAATTTAGTGCGATGGAAATGCCAAATCCACGAATCGAGGATTTGGCATTTCCACGTATGGTCTTGCGTGGAAATGACCAGCGGCCGAAATTTCGGCCCTTGATCCTAAATCTACCCAAATCAACCCCAAATCCCAAAACAAACACCCCTAAATGGTCCTAATCTCCTAACTAACAACATACATGCAGTTAAAATCCAACAAAACAACCCCAATTACATAAAAATTCAATTTTTTTACCCGAATGTTAAACTATAAATATCTCTAAAAAAACGATGGAAAATGAAAAAAAATTGCATCAAGAAGTATAAAATCCTTACCTTAACAGCTTGCTGGAGTTGGATTTGAAAAAAATCGATTAAAAAACGTGGGTTTTTGGAGGTAGAGAGAGCTAGGGTTTCGAAGAGTAGAAAGAGTAACAAATTCTGAGTTTTTGCTATTTATATGAATGACATTTTTGTAAATAATAGGGGTCTTGTTATAGCCGATCTGGGTCTCACCATAACCGGGTCTCACTATAAAGAAAACGGGTCTCATTTTAGCCTAGCCCATTTTGGATAGTGTTACTTAGTACCTCTACTAAAAAACTGGATAAAAATACCCCTCGACTATATAAACCCATTTTTCACTTCAAACCCACTTTTTCCACCTTCCCATCACCCTAAACAAACCCAAAACACGTCTAATTTTAGAAACCACCAGAAACCGTTCGACTTCGTGATACTCTCTCTCTCAAACCCAAAACCCCTACAGTTTCTCACCGTTTGAAATGAGTCGTCATTTGCACCTTTAACGGAATCGCACCGGTCACCGTCTTTTACTCAGTCCAACGAGTAACCGCCTTCTGTTCGAGGAAGTTGTCGTCAAGCCTTCTCCGACCGGTGAATAGGACAACGTTTAGAAGTAAACAGGTATGTATTATCATGGAAAGTGTATTTTTTTTACATTTTTGATGAATTCGAACACCTATTTTCTGTTATTTCACGATAGGCGTTGTTTTTTATACTGAAATGAAGTATTTAGTGACGATAGTTGCTCAGTTTCTGGGTTTATCATCGAACGCAGAGTAGAAGTTTAGTTACATGTAATGTTAATACTTTCTTGAGAACTATGATGTATGTTAGATGCGCATTAGGTAGTTGATTATTGATTTTGGTGTTGTTTCAATATTTCCCAGATCCCTGCAACGTGCATGTAAAAAATAGAACAGTTCGTACCCTGTACGTGTGGGTTGTAGTACAGTTCGCATCTTTATCACCCATTATGCAAGCAATTCGCAAATCGATTCAATTTTTTATGCCATGTATTTCGCAACGTTTATTTACAAACAATTTGCATGCCAGCATGCGAATTGCTTGTAAAAACTATATTCATATATAGGCAATTCGCAGCTTGTCATGCGAATCGTGTGACATTTTAACTGATAAGACATGAAGTTTGCAGCTTGTGATGCGAGGTTTGTGACACTCCAACTGATTTGTGTTTGTGCAGGAAGTATGACAACAAAATCTAGCTATTACAGATCAGGGTTGGTGAGCCTTCTGAAGCTACTTAAAGAGATGGGTATTACCCGTGCCTACATTGAAGCTGCAAGAAACACACTCTTCTACACGCTTTTGAAAACGACTTTCGAAATCCGTAATGAGGCAGAGCTGTCAAAGAAGAAATTCTACTCGATCATTCAGTATCTCGTTGAGAGGTTCTCTGTTGATAGGGACACCTTCCGTATTGGCTCAAAGTTTGTAAAGCTAACCGAAGACGATGTGAAGGTCATATTCGGGATGAAGCATGGCACGAAGAAAATACGGTTAACGAAAACTGGAGCATTTCACAACATATACGCGCCCGGAGAGGAGGATGCATCGAGGATGATGAAGAAATACTCCATGGGTAAAACTGTCAGGAAAGTAGCACCGAGTAATACTAAAACAATAACGAGTGTCATTATAAAGGTACGTGTAAAATCGACTTCATCTTATAAAGTAGGATGCTATACTTTTCTAACATAGCATGTTGCCGTTGGTTTTACAGGCAGGTATAGAAAAAGCCATAAGCGAAGGGGGGGAGCATGAGTTGGAAGACGTTGCGAGGCTGTTGATACTGTTTTTGTGATCCACCCTATTCTACTCCGTATCTAGAGATATCCTGGGTTGGAGCACGCTTTATTATGTTGAAGACCTGAGCAAAATAAACAATTACGACTGGTCCGGATCAATACTGTACAAGCTCCGACAGTCTATCAGGAGTTGCTTAGCAATCGAAAAACCTGATAGAGTCGTCGGCTGCGTCGCCTTTCTAATTGTAAGATTGATCTATTAAGTACAAAAATTAGTTATGTACAGAGCATCTTGATGATAAAACTTACCCCCATGCAGCCCTTCTTCATGGAGCACACAACAATCGACCTCGAGGTAGCGAAGCCAACCTTGTTACCAAGGTTTTTCAAATGGTTAGGATTAGAGTGTGAAGCAGCAACCGTGGCGCTGCTTATTAAAATACCCGACCTGAAAAATGATCAGGTATGAGCTTTTATATAACTATTGAATTGGGGTTGCAAATAGTTCGCAGCATATCATGAGTTTTGATTGGTGTTATATTAGAACAATTTATCAATCATTTCACAGCCTGAGATGAGTACTGAGTTCGCAGCTTATTGTTTCCACACAGTTCGCAGCATATTGTTTACACACAATTCGCAGCTCAGCATGCGAGTTGTTGCAACTCTAACATTGATAGAGTTTCACACATTTCGCAGCATATCATGCGTTTTAATTAGTGTTATATTAGAATAGTGCATCAATCATTTTGCAGCCTGACATGAATACTTAGTTCGCAACTTATTGTTTCCACATAGTTCGCAATAGATGGTTTACACACAATTCGCAGCTCAGTATGCGAGTTGTTTGCAACTATAACATGGATAGAATTTCACACATTTCAAAGCATATAATGCGAACTGTTTGTAAAAAACAATTTGTTTGTCTACACCTTCATACTTTCAAAACAAACCGCTTGCATCTATTTACTCACATGTGCCTCTGTTGGTAGGTTTTGGAAGGTCCACTACTTCTTACCGATGTTGAAAGTGAAGCTTTCGGAGAACGGCCAGATAGTGGAGATGCAGATGAGGAACGTATTTCGTCGGAAGAAAGATTAAGGAAGAGGAACAAAAACACAGTATCAAAACCAAGATAAAGGAGACGAGCATCACAGAAAGAAGCGAATAAGGTGATGTCTCCCAGACCCGAACAACCAACACTCCCCGAGCCAACGATTCCACCACCAAGAATCCTCAAGCAAACGATTCCACCACCACCGAAAGGCAAATCCAGGCAGGAGCCCGACGACGATGCCACAACCAGTATGAGTGAAACAATCAGTGATTATGTACTCAAACGCAGCGGACCTAATCCCGAGATTTATGTAATTGTTGCTGAATCAAAGCGTTTGAAGACATATGCCGACAAGAACAATTACGAGAGAAAGATAGAAAAACATGCCAGAGAAGTAAGTATGACTTGAGCCTTAAATAATCGCTATAATCAACACTTAATATGTTTATAAAACGTATGCTATCATTTTTTCAGCTGGAAGAATTGAAACGGAAGATAGCGGATCTTGAAGCACAACAACTCCACAATGCTATCCTCAGCCAATATGCCAGATTGAAAGCCCAATAGTTGAGAAGGTACCAGCATTTTCAGATAGAGCAGCATCCACTGTATTGCAAGCATCCGTGTCTGATGCTGATCAACACCATGCTGATGGTGTACTGCCAGAAGAGAGGGATGATGATACCAACCATTCACACATTCCGGTACAATCTGCAAGGATGCACGAAGAGTTGTCGGTGTCCACAGAGATGGACACCACGGAGACACACACAGAGAAAGAAAGACACGAGCCTCCCCCGAATGACCCAAATGAGATAGAAGATCGTGCGAAAGAAGTGGCAAAACCAGACAGCCTAGAAGATGTAAGTGGATTAAAAGTTCACTAAGATTCAAATATCTTATTTATTTGTTGTGATGAAATTGTTTCTATAATAATATTTACTGTTGTATAGATATTCAAACAAACTCAGTGTATCTATTTAAAACAGTCAGCGGGGTTTTCCAGTTGAATACATATTCCAAACAATGCCATCACATGATATGATGATATCAAACAAATATCATGACTGTTGTGTAGTCTTGTCCAAACAATTTGCATCATATGTTGCGAATTGTGTATTCAACTGGTTGGTTGGTTATTTTACAATTCGCATGCTGAGCTGCGATTTGTTTGAAGTGGAAAAAACAAATATTAGGTCAGCATGCGAATCGTTCGCAACTATGATTATAGTATGCTTAACCCTTCCACCTTTTTTTTGGGAGTTTTTGTGAAACAGGAGACCGAAAGACAATAAAAACAAGAACAGCAACAACAACAACAGCAGCAACAAGTTCAACACCAGCAACAACAACAACACCAACAACAACACCAGCAGCAACAAGTTCAAGACGAACAACAACAACAACAACAACAAGTTCAACACCACCACCACCAACAACAACAACAACAGAATCACCAACAACACCCACAGCAATAGCAACAGAAACAACTTCAACAACAACAGCAACAAGAACAACAAAGACAACAAGAACAACAACAGCATCAACAGATTGCCTTGGCAAAGAGAGAAAGGCTAACGCAAGAGATAGCACCGCACGAGTCAGAACATGTCCATCCCTGTGAGAAGACTGAACTACTCAGCTAGGAAGGACCATCCTCAAAAGACAACACCACATATGCAGATGCACCTCAAAGACCAACGGTGGTGTGCACAAAGTCAGAATTGCTAAGCCAACGTGAAACTGTAGCACCAGTAACAAATCACCTGCAAGCTCCAAAGTCAAACGATAACACAGTAGGTTTACCCGATGCTTTTGTTGATGGTATTTACACTCAAGTTTCACAGACATTTTTAAATGAAATTGATAATATATATTACGATTCTATAATACAACGGTCTTTGGAGAACATGTCGGAGGATGACTTTAATGATCTCTACCGACACGGTCCAGATCTTATGCCAAACAAGTCAACGACATTGGTTGTCGCTGACCGTGCGATAAGGGCTACTTATAATGATTTCGCATCATAACATGAGAATTGTGTGGATCTATTGTAAATGTTACAAACGAATATGAAGGTAGCATGCAAACTGTTCAGTGGAACCTCGAACAGTTCACATGCTACCCTAATTGATACTCTGAAGTGTATTCAACTAGAACCAAGCAGTTCGCATGTTAGCATACGAACTGTTTAGGGTCGTTAACATTATAAGGACTGACACCCTTGCACTTTTGATTTTTGTTATTTACTAAGGTCGAGCCAAGTAAAGAGACAGATGAGCCAAATTTTAATCTACTGACACCAACACAACCTCCTATGGCAGAGGAAGATGAAGAGATATTTATAACAGTACGGGAACCGCCAAAAGTAAACTACAGCGACTGGTCAAAGAAAACAAAAGTAACTGACCGTATCGATGTCGCAGAATACCAAAAAATACAGTTAGTTAAAGCCTACGAGAGCGACACCCCTGATCCAGTGGTATGGCAGTTACCAGAGTCCAAATTTACATACGGAATCAGAGTGCAAGCAAGTGATGCGATGACACTACCTTTAGAACTGGAGCTGGACGTAAAGGTATACAATTGTCAACCAATTGTATTTTTAATGTTTTAAATATGTGTTGTATATTTAACATAAATAAACAACTCATTTCTTAGGTTATCGAAGCTTGGATTCGAAAGATGCTCGAAGAAGCAGACTTCAAAGGTCCATGCACTAAGGCTGAATGAGTGCAATATGACACCGTACTGATTTCGGGCATGACTACGGTAAGTTTAGCTAAGGTAAATTTCAAAGTTTCAGAAAATGTTCTTATTGTAATGTACTCTCGCTTGGATGTAGCATATATTGAAACAGGTTGGGAAGTAACAAATTTGGTGGACGCAGCTTTTAGAAAGGCGCCCAAAAACCCCAACATCATCATGATTCCAATATGCATCGAGACAAAGGACCAGGTAAACCATTGGACATTGCTCGTCAATGACGTCGACGGCAGGTCAATAAAAAACTATAACCCACTTCTGCCTAAACCGAAAGCCATAGACTATACCGCAAGGACACCTACACAACTGGTAATATTCCCAACTATACACTTACGTTTAAACACATTTTTAATTATGCATGATCAACACATGTTGCGAACTGTGATCGAGATATGCTGCGAAATGTGAGTAAATCAGTTGGATTTCACAGCGTATCCATAACACGTTTCGCAGCATAGGATGCGAATAATTTTGGATGATGCATTTTCAATAAAATAGGTTGCGAAATGCTTGTAGACAAAATGGATTGGATATCAAACGATTCGCACCTTATGCTGCGAATTACTTGACATGTCCATGTTGGATTGGTTGTCACACAATTCGCACCCTAAGGTGCGAATTGTGTGGTACCAACTGTTTGTTGTTTTTGTGAGGGTTCCTAACACTAATTGTTATAACCGGATCAAATATTTGTTGGAGAAAGGATTCCTACCTAAATCAAGGACAGGGTGGAAGGTGAAAAATGAAAGAAAAATCCCACAACAAAAACAAGGCACCATGGACTATGGTATTTTTGTCTGCAAATACGCCAGAGATATTATCCAGCATGGATTTGTGCAGACAGAATACGATAAAGATATGGTCACTGCCTTCATAGCAGAAATGTTTTATTTCTTATTAAATAACAAAGACACCGTGACATACGGGTGATTCGAAGTAAAACATTATGTTTTTTTCTTGTAAATACATTGATTGTAATTTTTTGGTGTGCATACATTAACAATTACATTTCCAGAAATGTGCATATTTCTTATCAAATCGTTCGGATCATAACCTAATATATAAGGGTTGGTTAATATTCGAATAATTCCCACCAAACAATTCGCAGCAAATCCCTGGTATGTCTTAAAACATGATACTCATCAAACAATTCGCATCCTAACCTGATAGATGCTTACTTATTAGTAAAACGTTCGCACCAAACCCTGGTATATCACATTAACAACAGTTCGCAGCCTGGTACAAAATAAATAATTCAAAATATACCGTTTAAGAATACGAACAGGCTATGGCTTATGCCTTGGGAAACGTTTTCTGCATTGAGCATGCAAAAAACAATCTAGTTACGTCTAGAACCCATTAATTGCTGATTGGACATGAAGGCTATGTAATGATTACCTCATTTCCCTATAAATAACACTAGTAAACCAGAGGCTAATTTTAAAACAAACTCTATATTTTTTTAAAACACTTCTTGTTCTCTTCGAATTCAAACAGCCATATCTTTTTCCACCACCACCTCATACTCAAATTCTGGTTCACTTGGTTCTCTGGGTGACTCCTGGTCATCCTTAACCGTTAACTGGAGCGATAAGTTGATCATGCCAGCAGCACCACCAAACAACCCAGTATATGTCTTTGATTTAGACATATATGATGACTATTACTCTGCTGACTCTCAACCAGTGGAAGTTGTTCCAATGGTTGTTGCTGAACCTTTGCTAGAAGAGGTTTCAATGGTTGCTGCTGCACCTCAGACGGTAGAGGTTCCAAACAACAAAAGGAAGAGGGAAGACAAAGCCGGTCCATCAAGGACAAAATTTTTATGCATGATGGACTAGATAATAAAGATGAAGAGGAAAAGGAAGAGCAAAAGGCTGATGATCAGCACACAGAGGAGAAAGATGGTGAAGAATCCTCTACTGATGACTGATAGAGTTGGCTTTTGTTTTTTGTTTTTTTTTGGAATTCAACTAACTAACAACAATAGCTTGTAGTGATCTGTGTAAATATTTGTTAGTGCATGAAGATTGCAATCCTCTTTTTTGTAATCCAATTTGTTTACAGACTTTCAATCATATAAACGGTTCGCATCCAATTACAACTGGCAAATGATTCACACCTTAACCCTGATATATTACTTGTTTTCAACATTACTGATTTTCATGTAATTCGCAACCTAACATGTGATTTGCAACCCACTGAATGTCCTGGTATTTTTATCAAAGCACGCTTCGCAGCTTAGCATGTGAACAAATATCAGGACTTCTGTTTGTTCTCCATTCGCATCATATCTCTTTACACAAGCAGCCAGGAGTCCTGATATATGTTCTGGTCATAATTCGCAGGATATCGTGCGAATCGTATGCGAATAATTGTTGTCATATGTTCTGGTCATAATTCGCAGCCAGGAGTCCTCATATTTATTTGAAAATGCATTACGTTATAGCTCAACACAATTCGCAGCATAAAATACTGATAATTGTTTGATATGGTTTTACTAACGATTCGCATCCTGGTGAAATTTCACACAAATCGCATGAAGACCTAATAGATGTTTGCAACATGATATCAACATATTGTACACAATTCGCAATACTGGATGCGAATTGCTTGCAACTCAAAGCACTTAATATTTCTTCACTCTAATAAAAACATTACAAACACAGAAATGTAAAAATGTTTAGTTTGTTGTATAAAACAATAACAGTACTAAAAATAAATATCGTCAACCAGATTTGTCCACAACACGGATTGTCCTTAAACTGGAACATCACAAGTCCTCCTATTATGGCCTGATTTCGAACAACAGCCACACCTCAACTGTTTGGTTGAGATTTCTCCTTTAGAAAGGATTCGTTTTTTCTTAGACCTTCCGGAGCGTCTCTTAACGTTCGGAGGCAGAACTTCAACAAACGAAGGATCCTTAGCGCTGGACCCTTCCCCGAAATCCATTATAGCTAGTATGCTGAAAGAGTAACTTTCCCTGTAATTCTTAACCGTAAAGAAGGGACCTATTACGGTAAATGGATCTTGGTCAGTATATTGTATTGCCACTAAAGCGTGAGGACATGGAAAATACTCTTGTTGCCATGATCCGCAAGAACATTTGAAATCCAGCAGTTAACAACAGCCACAGGATTCGAAAAGACTTCGAACATGGCGGTAGACGACTTACGTACTACCCAAGTTCGGCACATGTCAACATTCTGCTTTAGCTTCTTCTCGTACTTGAGGACCAAATTAGTACTCCAGCTGAGACCCTCTTCGTATCTTCGTGAAACTTGAGTCATAACCAAGACTCCAATCCAGTAAATAAACTCAACAATTGGTAGGCCACGATATTTTTTGATATGATTGTTAAGAGATTCAGCTCCAGTAGAAGCCATAGAGCCGTATCGCTTCCCTTTTACGTAAGCCGGCACATACTTTTCAGGGGGTAAATTTGCAAGAAAATCACTCATTCTGTCACCACCTTCACATGGAAAAACTATTAGTATATCTTTAAAAAGCTCTCGACTGGGAGCATAAGCAAGACGATGGAAGAAATTCAACATCCTTTTTTTTATAGTCTTTATTAGTATGTTCTAGTTTGGCTTTCAAATTCTGCATGAGATGGAAATAACAGTACGCATGATAGCAGTTTGGATACAAGACAGAAACAGCATTAACGATACCAGAATGACGGTCTGAAATAAATGTGATATGACAATCCAACAAATGTTGTTTCAAACACCCCAAAAACCACATCCAATTGTCCCAATCTTCGATGCTAACTATACCAACAGCAACAGGGAATAGTCCTGGAAAAAGACAGATCAAATGAACACTATAACAGTACTCAAACGTTTAAAAAATATACACATTTTGCATGCTGTCATAGTAGTTGTTCTCAAAATATTTGCCGCGAACTGTGTACAAGCATAAGCTGCGAATTAAGCACAGTTTCAAATACTGCCTAATTCGCAACCTTAAATGCGAAATGTCAAGATTCCAACAACAAATGGTGTGCATATATAGGATGCAAAATGTCATCGCATAATTCGCATCCTCAAATACGAAATGTCAAGATTCCAACACTACTTAATTCGCAGCTTCGGATGCGAATTGTTGCACAACAATTTCACACAAAAACATCATAACACATTCAGATTAACTAGTTAAATGTAACTAACCGTTGTTGCCGTCCTTTGCTACGACAGTAAGCAAGGTACCCTTATACTTGCCATATAAGTGGGTTGCATCGACAACCAACATTAGACGGCATGAATGAAAACCCTGAAGGGACGAACCGAATGCTATAAAAAAACGCTTGAATCGGTTTCTAGCTGATAACTCCAACTAGCAGTCTGAAGTAATATCCCGGCTCTTCAGGCGTTTGAAGTATCCACTTAGTAAACTAAAATAACTTGAAATTTCTCTGAAAACTCCCCTCCTAGCCTTCTCTAAAGCATTCCATGACAAACGCTAAGAGATGGCGTAATCTTGTTTGACAGTCGATTGTATTGTTTTGGCTGTCAACGAATGGAAGGTCCGTAGAGAATCCTGAATTTCCTCTGCAATCAAATCTGATGTCAAATGCCTGTGCCGCTTATTCTTATGCTCTCGGGAGAAAACAGGACTGCAAGTATGGTGCGGAACATACTTCTTAATCGTCATCAAGCCAGTGCTGGAAATCAATAGATGCATAAAGCCTCAATTTGCACCCGCTTGTGAACTTATTTTCACAATAAGCAGTGATCTTGGTTGTTGTGTTGTGCAGGTATTTGAAAGAAAAACCATGCTCTAACACAAATTTGCACAAAGATAACCTCAGACCGGCAGCACCTTCTTCAAAAGCTTGACCCACTTCTGTAGTAGCTCAGCCCAACCAACAGTAGCAAGTTGTTTTTTTTCTCTACTCAGAATTAAATAAACCGTTACTACTCTCCCCGCTAACTAGTTGATTGGGATATGGTTCTCCCAAACTCAAGCTATGCTCTTTAAGCTTTACACCACAATCCTTACCACCAGAGCTCCTATCAACAAAACTTTTTTCACCAGAACCCTTATCGAAGACGTGTTGTTCTATGAGAAAACTAACCTGTTTTAAACGCTCCAAATCAAGATATAACACCAACCCAACAAAACCATTATGGTTATTAAAGAAACAATTATTGTGATCCCCGCAGGAGTAGGTAGTTACCTATGACAAGCTCCTCCCATGTGTTCTCCACATAAGCTTGGATACTTTGAGAGCTTTCAAACTCCGTGAAAGGCACAATTGCACTTTGGTGACCATACTTAAAAATACAAACTTGATTTGGACATCTCTTATCCTGGACAGAACAAGCTATTAGTTATTAGTCCCAAAAACTACGTGCAAATTATTTATTACTGCATCAAACAATTCGCATCCTATCTTGCGATTTGTGTATATCTACAAGCTGCGAACTGTGCTCAATTCGCATTCTATCTTGATAGTTGTTTGTAAAAAAAGTCTTGATATTTATTTCGAAATACAATACTCTAAAAAGTTCTAGATAGTTCGCATCCTAGCATGCGAAACGTAAAAGCAACTAAAAAGTACTGATATTTGTTTGAAAATTTAATACTTTAGAGTTCTACACAGTTCGCATCATAACATGCGAAAACGTAGAAAATTAACTAAAAAGTCCTGGTATTTGTTTGAACATACAATACTCTAGAGTTCCACGTAGTTCGCATCATAACATGCGAAACGTATGTTCTCCATACAATTCGCAGCATAAATCTAAGCAAATTTTGAAACTCTTTCATGTGATTCGCATGCCACCATGCGAATTGGTAATACAATTAGCATCTTCCTCATCGAATACATCAAACAATTTGCATCTTGCGTGGAACGCCTAGACAACTAAAACTCGTAATCTACACATGTTTAACATCCGAAATAAAAATCTAAAGCAGTACAAAATTAGTATATAACATCAGAAGACAAGGACATGAGTATATAACGACAAATATTAACAAAACAATAACAGATCACTGTAACAGAAAAAACAGAGAAAAGCTCGAAATCAGGCTATGGCGTCTAAAACAGTAAAATATAACCTATTCCAACTCATAAAACCAACAAAATAACTTCAAAATCAGTAGGTAATTACGATTATCTGGGACCAGAAACACGATTACTTGCAAAACAACAGATTCCTGTACGTAGAAACACGATCAGTTCCTGTACGTAGAAGACAGTGGTTAGATAGGTTTTACACCACAAAACTAAATAAATAAACAGACCTTAAACACTCCGATCACCGGAAAATGTGATTTCAACCGTGCTTCGTGGTGGTTCGTAGGGTTAGGTGGTTAGAGCGGTTAACAAATTCAAATCTTCAAAAAGCTAGAAAAAATATAAAGAAAACAGAAAATTATGTTTATATAGTGGGTTAAGGGTAGTTAGGGTATTAAAATAATATTAGGTAGTAAGTGATAATAAGGTAGTTGAGTTGGGTATTAAGTAACAATTGATCAAACCTTGGGTAGTAAGTGACAATTGAATAGTTGAGTGGGTACTTTAAGTGCAATTTCCCTATATTTTAATCTTATCCCAGATCAAGCCTAGAATTTAGGCGGCCGTACATAAATATTTTTGGTACGCTATTAATAACTCACGCAAATTAAAATTGAAAAAGTTAAAAACAAAATTTTTTGGAACACTTCTTATGACTGAATCTTTTGTGAATTTGGAAAAAAGTTATTATTTTTTTAGGTTTCTGGCGAGTAATCTTTTCAGGATGGTTATCGACAATGGCAAGAACACCTTTTTCTGGTTCGATTTCCGTCTACTCTCCATCCCTTGCAACTCATCATGATCATGTAATCATCTACGACCCAAGGTTATGTAAGAACGTAACTGTTAGAATATTCACGCAATAACATGTTTTTAGTGCGCTAGCATGTAACACATTCACGCTGTATAGTATTAAAAATGTTTGTCATGTTTGGATATTGTTAGAATATTCAGTGTATTAAGTTTCCTTGTATAGGCCTCTGAGTTCTCTATATATTGAGAGCCTTACTTGGGTTTATTAATATAAAAAAAACAGTTCAATACAAAAAGGAACATTTTCTAATAAACACAAAACCCTAGCCGCCTCCTGCGGCTACTTCTCTCTTTGTTGTTTAACATAGTATCAGAGCACGTGTGATTTTTGGAATTCTGAACATCCTCAACAAAGATGGCTGGCAATGAAGTCGTGGTCAGTCAAATCCCTCATGAATTAACAATGCAGATTGCTGCCATTCTGAGAAATGGTCTCGGAACACAACAACAAGCAACTAACCTCGAGAATTTATCCCTAGGGATTAAAATCGATGGTGACAACTATGCCCTATGGGAAAATCTGATGAAGAAAGAAATTGGAGGAAGGGGAGAGGTTCTCACAGTACAAGGGAGCCGACACCTCCATCCAAAACTGACAACACATATACAAGGTGGGAACAAGATGATCAATGTGTTTTCACATGGATTATCCAGAATCTTGAATCCAACTTGGTGAATAATGTCTCACAATATCCCATTGCAAAAGCCCTCTGGGATGGGTTAGCCACCACATACGGTTTTGGTACAGATTCGTTACAGGTGTTTGACCTTCATAAGAGGGCTAATTCATTAAGGCAAGGGTCCGATACACTAGAAGACTTGTGGAACAAACTGCAGAACATCTGGATGTCTATAGATAGGCGAGATCTGAACCCTATGAAAGACCCATAAGACATTCAAATCTACAATAAGAAGACTCAAGAACAAAGACTCTATCGATTGCTAATGGTGATTAATGACAAGCTGGAACCAATCAAGAGAGATATCCTGAAAAAGGATCATCTTCCTTCCGTAGAAACAGCATATGCTACAATACGTAGGGAAGTGGCCAGGCTTAATATACTAAAATCAAGTTCTTCTGATAGTGACTCGATTGAAGTTGGAATGGGTTCGGCTGCTAAAGATTCTGCACAGAGGTTTAAATTCTGATCCAAAGAGAAAGAAGATAAATCCAAGTTGTATTGCACTCATTGTGGGATGAAAAAACACACTAAAGAGACATGTTTCCAGCTGGTTGGCTATCAAGAATGATGGGAGGACGGTCATATCGAGAAAAATAACCAGCGTTTCAGATCTAATGTCAAACGGGTTTCATCTACAAGTGGCGGTGAATATCCGACTAAAAATGAGCAAGGAAGTGGCACTGGTTTTGGAGGAATGGCGGCGAAATCCTATGAAAAACTTGGAGGTAAAGGGTTTGAGAAATCAATGAATTGGATCTTTGCTTGCGGGGCTACGAACACCATGTCTTATGATCCTAAAGACTTTGGTGACATGTCATCTCCAAAGAAGTCCCATATTGAGACTGCTAGTGGAGAAATTTGTGAAGTCAAAGGGGGAGGTTCAATTATTTTTTCAGAAAAAATAGAAATTAAAAACTGCCTCTACATTCCTTCACTATCCTTTAAGTTATTATTTGTTAGTCAAGTGACAAAACAACTCAACTTGTGGTTCTTATGTATCCATTTTTTTGCATTTTACAGGACATTCGTATGAAGGAGATTATTTGGCGTGGTACTGAACAAGGAGGTCTCTATTATGTTGATGAGGTAGTTCATAAGGGACATGCCATACTTGCTCACGGAACAACCGAAAGGCAACTTTGGTTATGGCACCGACAACTTGGTCATCCTTCTTTTAGTTATCTTAAAAGTTTGTTTCCTTGTCTTTTTTTTAATAATTCCATTCATGAGAAATGTGAAACCTGCATTCTTGCAAAAAATCGTAGGGTCTCATTTAATCAAAGTAATACTAAAGTTGATTATGCTTTTTCGCTAATCCATTATGATGTTTGGGGTCTAACACCAAATTCCACTAACAATCAAATCAAATACTTTGTTTTATTTGTGGATGATTTCTCAAGAATGACTTGGATATACTTCATGAAACATAAATCAAAAGTACCAGAAATATTTGTTTGTTTTTACAAAATGATTTTGACTCAATTTGAAAAAAAATACAGATTGTCCGTTCTAATAATGGAACAGAGTTTGTCAACCAAACAATGCATAATTTTTTCAAAACAAATGGTCTTATCTATCAAACCACTTGTCCAAACACACCTCAACAAAACGGTACTTCAGAACGAAAAAAATCGTACTTTACTTGAAAAAACTCGTGCTATTAAATCTAGAGTTCCTCATTCTCTTTGGCCGGAAGCTCTTGATACAACCATGTATCTTGCAAATCATCTACCAACCCTATGTCTAGGAAATAAAACTCCATTACAAGTGTTTGCCACCCAAGTTACAATTCCATCTGTTATGACCTTACCATCTTGTATCTTTGGTTGTTCGGTGTTTGTTCATATCCCTAAAACTAGTCGAAACAAACTTAATCTGTGTGCTGAAAAGTGTGTATTCGCTGGGTACGGTGTCCATCAAATGGGTTATCGGTGTTACAATCCGGTTACTTATCGAATCCATGTCACCATGGACTGTGACTTCTTAGAATCCAATTATTTATTTGACCACCAATCTCGTGCTCAAGGGGAGAAAGTAAGTGAATCACTCGACTGGTTGTTATATGAAAGTTACTTTGAGGATGTGCCGACAGAGTCGGTAGATGGCGCCCCCAAACACGCCTCTTCCAAGATAAAGGAGACTGACGAGGCAGTTCTTACCACCAATGATTCTCCCGAAGACAAAGTCCAACAAGAAATAAATGCCATGGATACTACCAGCGAGTCAGCCGAAGAAAATGTCCATCAAGAGGTAAAAAATTTACAATGTCATAATTCACAAAATGCTACTGACCATGACATTTCAGGAAGTGCATTTGTTAAAACTCAAACTCTGGTTCTTCCCCAAAGAAAAAATAGATGGGTTCCTCATGACCGGTATTCACCGGAACACGTTCTTCGTGCTTCTACATATCTGGTAAAAACGGACAGGAAAGGAATGACGAAGATTTCAAAGGCGTTTTCAGCTACTATTCACTCTGAGAAAATCCCTAAAACAGCTCAAGAAGTTAAGAAGATGACTGAATGGCATGAGGCAATGAATACCGAAATAGAAGCTCTAAAAAGGAATGGTACATGGGAGAATTGTGTGTTACCACAAGGGAAGAAAGCAGTCGGGTGTAGATGGGTGTTTAATATAAAATATAAATCTGATGACACCATTGAGCGACACAAGGCAAGATTGGTTGCCAAAAGATATACACAAACATATGGTATAGACTACTCTGAAATGTTCTCTCCGGTTGCAAAGATTGACAATATCAGAGTTTTACTTTCAATAGCCGCGAATAAAGATTGGCCTCTTCATCAATTTGATGTAAAGAATGCTTTCTTACATGGATACTTGGAAGAAGAGTTATATATGGAACCCCCACCAGGGTTCTCTAATGGTTTTCAAGAAAATGAGGTATGTAAACTGAAAAAGGCATTATATGGGCTCAAGCAGTCTCCTCGTGCTTGGTTTGGGAGATTAACGATGGCAATGAAGCAGTATAGCTACAAACAGAGTAATGGGGATCATACCTTTCTTTACAAAAAGAGAGGAGAATTATTCACTTGTCTTATAATATATGTCGACGATATGATTATAACGGGGAATGACGAAGAAAAATTAGCTCTCTTAGGAAAAACCTCTTCAAAGAGTTCGAAATGAAAGACCTTGGGGGATTGAAGTATTTCCTAGGAATCGAGGTTCTTAGGTCAAGAGAAGGGATTTATATCTCCCGATGGAAATATATATTGGATTTATTAGCAGAAGTTGGCATGGTGGATTGCAAACCAAATGACACTCCTATGGTTGTGAATCACAAACTAAAGATAATTGAAGGGGCCAGACCAGCGAGTAAAGAAAAGTACCAGAGGTTGGTGGGAAAGTTGATTTACCTGGCTCACACTCGACCCGACATTGCATACGCGGTGGGAGTAGTTAGCCAGTTCATGCATCATCCTCAGGAACACCATATGGAGGCAGTAATGAGGATTATTCGATATCTCAAAGGCACACCAGGAAGAGGCATAATTTTTAAGAAAAATGGACACCTTGATGTTGAAGTATTCACAGATGCTGATTGGGAAGGGAATCCTAACGACAAGCGATCAACTGCTGGCTACTTTACTTTTTTTGGAGGTAACTTGGTGACTTGGAGGAGTAAGAAACAGAAAGTAGTATCACTGTCAAGTGCTGAATCAGAATTTAGAGGAATTGTTAAGGGGATTACCGAGATACTTTGGTTAAAGAAGATAATGAAAGAAATCGGATACCCTCTGAAGTGTCCAACTCAGTTAATGTACGATAGTAAAATTGCGATTAAGATTTCAGAGAACCCGGTACAGCACGATAGAACAAAGCACGTTCAAATAGATAGGTACTTCATAAAAGAAAAGATTGAATATGGGATAGTCAAACTTCCGTTTGTTAGATCCGAAGACCAACTGGCAGACATCTTGACAAAAGCGGTTGCTGCAAGAATATTCGAGTCAGTTTTATCCAAGTTGGGTATTGGTGATCCCACTATACAACTTGAGGGGGAGTGTTAGAATATTCACGCAATAACATGTTTTTAGTGCGCTAGCATGTAACACATTCACGCCGCATAGTATTAAAAATATGTGTCATGTTTGGATATTGTTAGAATATTCAGTGTATTAAGTTTCCTTGTATAGGCCTCTAAGTTCTCTATATATTGAGAGCCTTACTTGGGTTTATTAATATAAAAAACAGTTCAATACAAAAAAGAACATTTTCTAATAAACACAAAACCCTAGCCGCCTCCTGCGACTACTTCTCTCTTTGTTGTTTAACAGTAACTGTCTCTGACTTCATCTCTGATGGTCGATGGATATGCCTCCACAATAGTAAATACTTCAGTGAAATAAACGGAAGCAACCTCATGGAAATCCAAAACATCGTTCTCTTCATTCCTTTTCTAATAGTCATTATTAACGAGATCCTCTACTAGACTGCTAAAAATAGATCCCCAAGTTCACGATTAAAGACATTTATAATGTCATCTGTAGGCATATTCCTTATGTCGGATGGGCGGGTTTAGTCTGGAATAAATATAATATTTTGTTTCACTCTTTTATTCCTTGGCCGACCATTCATGGCAAACTAACCACATTTGACAAGCTTTTGTCTTGGGCAATTACTACTTCCCCTTCCTATGTACTGTGTAAATATGCCGTTAAAAATATTAATCATATCCTCTATGATTGTAGTTTATCCCACATCTTGTGGGAACACGTTCTCCCTCTTGGGATCCCTTACATAATAACTCCAATTGGAAATCTTGGCTCATTGAAGCCTCAATTGGCCCCCTTCTAGCTTGCGTCATTTATGGCAAGCTTGCTTTAGTACTATCATTTACCATATTTTTTGTGAAATAAACAACCGAATTTTCGGCCCACCTCTGAGCCCTACCTCTCTTGTCTCTTTTTGTTTGCTAGATGATCTCCATTTACGCTTTCTAGGAGCTAAGATTGATTGGTCATTCCAGTTCTCACCTTCACTAACTTAATCTTGTTTATTTTTTATTTTTTTCTTAGGGCCCTGTACTACTTATCGACCTCAGATTGTTGTCACTCTGTTTTATTACTGACCTTGCTATGGTTTATTTTATTTTTATTTTTTCATTTCTCCTTGTTCTATAGCTTTAAAACCAACCCTCAGGATATGCCCTGAGTATCTGTAAGATTTATTTTTATTTTTTTAATGCATTTATTTCAGCCAAAAAAACATCAAACATAGCGAAAATTTGAGTCGGGAGTTTGTCGCTCATGTTCTTGTTTTCATGTTAGCTCATCCATTGTAGCCATTGAATAGAGTTAAAAACTTTTTATTCAAATTGTATAATTTTTATTATATATTTTAAAAATATTTCGAAAAAATATAATATAATTTTTGATTTCTATATATTTAAATCAGATTTTGTTTGTTATATGTTGGAAAAATAATTTGTAATCACCAATAATTTTATTTTTTTAGCGATCATAATGAATGGTTACTTCGATATATTTTAAGAAAAATTAAAAACTAATAGTAGTTAAAAAAGTTCAAAATAATACATAAATACAGTCAAAGTTACAAATTAAAAAAAGATGATAAAAGATTAATAATAATTTAAAAAATATTAGATATCGAAACATAAAAATAATAATTTTATATTTCTTCACCATTTTTCGCCCATAAATGTTGAATAAGATGACTACATAGTTGTTGATTGACCATTCAGGAATATATTGCCTGATGGTGCGTCGTGTAATATTTCCGTACATTTATATTTCCCGCTTTTGGATCGCGATAAATCGATGCACGCGCTCCTCGTGATCGATAATGGTCAGTATCCTCATCAATAAATTCTCCATCATAGCGGTTTTCATGTTCGTTCTCCACATACATGTTGTGTAAAATAAGACATGTTATCATTATATTACGAAGGTGTTTAATTTTTCACCATCTTCATGGTTCTCTACTTATAGCAAATCTAGTATGTAAAATTTTCGAATGTTCTTTTTACATACATACAAAATTACTTTTGTAAAGTAAAAAATAATTGTTCTTGCATATTGTTTGGTTGTCTCAAATATTGGACCAATGTCGCCCATTTATGATAGATTCCGTCAGTAATATATGGTGTCATGTTGTACTCGTTACCATTAATGGAATATCGTCCTTAGGTGATACACCTCGGGTAAGATTGTTAAACAGATGTGAACACTCAATAATAATTATATCATTTATGCACTTGGGACACCAACAAAGACATACCTACAAGTTGAACGCTCACCTTGTAGGTTTTTTTACCTTTCCATATCGATGGACAATTTTTCCATGTCCAATGCATGCAATCGAGTGATTAAATCATACCCAAAAATCAACGTTGCTCACTTTTAACCAAAAACCTTCTGTTGGTGTTGGTGAGCAAAGATATTCATATTGATATAGATCTATGATAGTTGAACAAAGTTTTGGAGATTATTAATTGTCATTGATTCACCCATACGATATATTTTGTCTAGAGGATCGACAGGGGTTGCATAAGCTGACATCCGTAATGCACATGTTAGTTTTTGATGCAGTGAGAAACTTGGCCTAGAAGTGTCATCCAAGTATTGCCTAAAATATGTATTTTGACGTGGAATTGCGTATATAAAATGTTCAAAATCCGGACATCTCATTCTAAAATGACGTCTAAATATATCATCGGTATAAATTGGATTGAGGCATAAATATTATAGCATTAGTATGACCTCCTTAATGGTTGCAGTTTATATAACAACGACCGGGAACTGAACCACGATAACCAAAATCTTCAATGACCTTCAGCAATTCATCAATATAATGATGCACTAGATAATCATATTTAATGTCATCATCTGAGTCAGTATCAAACCAAAGATTATGTTGCGTGGAGATGTCATATAATGAACTTTTTTAGCTGAACTTTGTGTATAAGGAATAAAATGAGAGTTGTGATTGAGTTTGCCAGATTAGATGAGCTCTATTTATAGTGATTATACAGCCGTACCCACAATCTACCTCATTCAATTCGTAACATCCACAACTAACACATTTAATTCATAACACATATATTAACAACCAACACATTTAATTTGTAACCCCATCCATAACCAACACATTTAATTTGTAACTCATCCACAACCAACACATTTAATTCGTTACACTCACATCCACAACCAATGGATTTATCACAATACCCTCCAACACATGAAGAAAATGGAACACAAGGATGAAAGAAATCATAGAACTTGAACTTGCACATGAAATGGACTAACAATATTTTTTAAACGCCCAACCATTTTATGTCTATGTACTATTGTTTAAGAAAACTTTGATTTAATATATATATATTATGTATATTAAAATTTAACGATTTTTATTTAAGAATATTTATGATATATTTTTGTAATAATAAATTTATTATGATTATTGTTTATTATTTATTATTATATTAATGAATTGAAATAGAATAATATATATGAATAGTTAAAAAGATAATATGATGCTATTGTATATTAAAATATGATGAATTTAAAAAAATTGGAATTAGATAGGAAGGGATGATATATATGGTAATTATAGTGTTGATGTGGCATAAGGGAAATGAGAATGGTTGAAGATAGGTGTATCCTAACTTCACCAAACTTCAAACACAACCACAATATTTAATTATACCTAAAACATTCCAACATATTTTTCGTCTTTTTGAATTTGTTCTTTAAGTTGTTCTTAAATTTGATCTTGAACTTGTTTTTGAAAAGAAATCATTAAAACTTTTAAAGTTAATATAATTTAGTTATTTTAGTTAAAATCAAACCTTTCCGGATAATCAATTTCTTGATAATCTAAATCTTTCACTAAACCTTAAATTTCAACAAAAACATAACCAAGTTAAACAGTGGTGGATCATGAATCAAAATAAGGGGAGGCTAAACAAAATTTTATAAAATTAATTCTACACGATTCATTGGTCGTAAAACGGTTTCATTATCAATTTTAAATTATAATTTTTTTAAATATTTCTCTCATTATATACAACTACTACTTTAAGATATTTTCTAATATATATTAATATATTATTTATTAAATATAAAAATAATATTCAACAATAAATGTTAATATTCTTAATATATTATTTTAAAAGATATTTAAAAAATAAAATATAACAAAATAAAATTTATTATATAAAATATATGAAATAAAATCAAATTTGTTAAGTAAACTATATATTTTTAAAAATATATGGAAATAAAATCAAAATTTTTATATATAAAAAATATTGAAATAAAACCAAATTGTATCAAATATAATTTATAATATAAATAAATTATTTTATTAAAAAAATTAAAAATATTTCAATATATATTGTTTGACAAACATAAGCATATTCAAAAATAAAATTAATTATTTTATAAATAAAAATCATAATATATTGGTAATGGAATAAAATAAAAATTATTATTTAAAATATACCTTAAAAATATTTTAAAAGATATTACTGAAGTAAATACGCTAACTAAAAAAATAGGTAAATGTACTCACATATGTTTTTATGTATGTAACTTTGAATTTGGATTATTAATGTTGTTTGTTTATTTATTTAAGGTTTTCTTCCTTAATTTAATTTATCTAATTAAAATCTCTACAATCTTATTTTAGTAAAATCTCTATCTTCTTCATTTTCGCCATCTTGTTTAATTTATTTAATTAAAATCTTCATCTTCTTTAATCTATCTAAAATATTCTTCATTTTCTCCATGTTGTTTAATTTATTTAATTAAAATCTTCATCTTCTTTAATCTATCTAAAATCTTCATCTCTTTCATGTTCTTCATTTTCTCCCTCTTTTTTACTTTTGTTAATTACAAATTTACCATCTCTCTTTAATAAACAATGATCCATTGACTTTTAAATAAAATTAGTAATGTAAAATAATAGAAGAAAACAAATATAAATAAAAAAAGTTAATTATGGAAGAGAAAAATTAAACCAAATAAAATTGAAACAAATTATTGAAAAAATAACAAATCAATAAAAAAATAAAAACACTTACAAAATCAACAGTCATCTTCTGATTTATAAATATTTTATTTTAACTTAAAAATTGACTTAAAAACCGGTATTATCCAAGATTTTAATTTTAAAAATTCTTTTGAAATAGTAATCATCCAAGATTTTAATTTAGAATTTTTCCTTAAAAATAACAATTATTGTGAAGATATAGAAAAAATGATGAAATTTCTATGGATAAGCTACTTTCGTCATAAAAAAAGGTAAACAACCATAAAAAAATATGGTGCAACTACGCACCATTGATCCAGTGGCGTTGAACCGGTGGTGCGTAGCTACACCAACTCCGATTCCATCCACAAGCAGAGGGTTTGAACCAATAGTGCAAGAGGGTCAAACAGCACCACGTTTAATGAGTTAAGTTTTGTTTACTTAGAATATTTTTTATAAATCTTTAAATTTGTAGGACGATGATGTTAAAGATGGATAGAAGATTTAAAAAAATCTTTGAATATTCTTAGAATAATTAGTTTAATTCAAATTATTATTTTCAAATTAATCAAAATCTCATACATTTATTATTTGTATTTATTTTGATTTTGTGAGGTTTTATTAATTAAGATTTATTTATTTTTAATTTTATGAGATTTTATTAATTAAGATTTAAGTTTAACTCTCTAACATATTTTTGTGATTAACTCAAATTTCGTGATATTTTAAAAAGATTAAAGTTTAGAAATTAAAAATATTGAAACTAACACCAATGTTTTTATTAATTAAAGTTTAAATATAATTACCTATTTTGGATATTTTTTTTTTTTTTTTTCGGAGGGAACCCGCAGCCGCTACTCAGAGTGCAATGAGTGCGCACAGGGTAAACCCTCAGTCTGACGCGATAGCCTGCAAACCAACGCCAGAAGGTAAACCACACAAGGTGACAGGCTCAGCCGAGAAAGCGTATGTAGAGGGTATTTTGGATATTATTTATATACATATATAAATGGTTAGTTAGTATATGTAATTACTGAAATATTGATTCACTAAAAAAGAAAAAAAATGATATTTCGGTGAATGCAGTGCAAATATCTATCTTTTAGTGTATTGGATGACATGCGTTAACAAGTAATAAAAGTTAAAAAAAAACTAAAATAAACATTAAAAAGCAAGTATTAGTAACTAAATTCTACAACAAACAAGTACTAAAAACTGAATATAAACAAAAGTTTAATTGGTAGGAAATTCAGAAAGTACAAAATGGACTTCGGCTCGGAAAGTTCAGAAAACATTCGAAAATATGCACAGGCGCAACACCACCGGATTATTCATCTTCCTCACATCCAAGTGACGAAGATGAATAATCCACTATCCATGTGTATCCTCAAAACTTCCAAATTAAACTTAAAACAACTTAAATACATAAATCCTAACATAACCGATGAATTCTACAACGAATCACAATAATAAATATTCAATATATAAACTAATAGCTAAATAGTTTAAAAAATTAAAGAAAATTAAAAATAAATAAATAAGGTAAAGTTTGATGGAAGAGGAGGAATATCAGATTTATTTACCATGGAAAATGAGGATATTAACGGAGGAGGAAGATGATATCGAATTGGAAACTAAGTCGCGGGAGGTGGAGCAAAATGGTCGGAAATTGTAGAGAGAGAATGAGAGAAAGTTAGAGAGAAAATAGAAAACAAGGTTTTTCTTTTCAAAAATAGGTGGATAGTGCTTAGCAAAAATATCTCTTATATACTCCAAATTAGGGCATCTTGGTCCAATAATGGGTGGGGTTAGATAACATTTGGGTGAAAATATATTGATCCTCAAGTTATTGTATACCAATTATCGCGAAACAATCTTTTATGTTCATTTTTGTATTAAAATCATCTCTCATGTTTCAACAATATAAATTTCAGTTCCCGCGTATAATTAATGAGAATTAAAAATATTATTATGTTGAAACATGATGACTATTTGGTGACATTAGATAAACATGATGGAATATTTATAATTACTGGATACCTAGTCCTTCATGTTCGAACAAAATTTTATTTTTCATCGCCATAATTACATGTTGAGGATTAAAATACAACATTATTGAAATATAATGGATGGTTTAATACAAAACTGTGCATCAAAACTATTTTTGCGACAGTTGGTATACATAGAGGACTTGTAGTAATTTTTACCCGAAATAATATCAATAATCCAAGGGTTCAAGCTAAATTCATCCAAATTCAGACTAAACACACCCCGAATCCCATTTGACTCACCTTTGACATTTTCTTACCCAATTTACCCTCAACTTTTATTTATTTACGAAACTGTCATTAATGACAAAAAAAATACTAAGTGTATTCTAACCCCCACCTAACATTAAGCACGACCTCACTCTCTAACCCCACCCAACATCAAACACGACCTCACTCTCTAATCCCACCCAAACAATTTCAACATTTTCTTTATCTTATTAAACTTGTTCTTGAATTTCATATTGAACTTCTCCTTTGAAAAAAAACTACTAAAATTCACTAAATTTCAACAAAATTTTAACAAAAACACAATAAAATTAAAGCAGATTTGAGTCAACTAGAGGATATAATTTCTATGGAGAAGTTATATTCGATGAAAATGAAAATAAACATACATATTTTTTTAAATAATCAGACTTGGTGTACCTTAAGTGCATTAAGTCCGGTTCTACCCACCTGCACCATCGGTGCATGGGGCTAAACTTATGTTGCAGGGCCTCAACACCACCAGTCTTTACCGGTGGAACCATTGGTTTGAATCCCTAGTGTCACTAGTTAAAATACAGTTCGTTTTTTTAATTGTTGTTTTATGTTTTTGAGTTACATTTTGTTTACATATTTTTATTCAAAAAAAAAATTGGAACTGCATGGCGAAGATGTTACAGATGGATATGCAGAGGATTTCAGTATCGATTGCACTCATGTTTTTTTTTTCAAAACCAAATATTATACGCTAGACAGATTGGTTGAGTGAGTTAAAAAGATCGGGACACAAAACGGTTTGGTTATTAATAAAAACATCATTATAATACAATAGTATAAAGAATCTTTGAATATTCTTTAAATGCGAAAAAATAGGATGGTATATTTAGGCGGTACCGAAAATATCTCAAGAAAAAGTCGGAAGGAACAAAAAACATATGGTTATCGTTTCGACCTTAAAGGTGATAAGGGAGTAATTCGCCAGAATTAATAATAAGGAGTTAATTGTAAATAAAAGGAAGTTAATATGACTCTAACAGCATTTGTCACTTATTAGAGGATAATTTGTAAACAAAGTATTTAATGAAGGGCCAGATTACCGATCTGGGCCCATGGAGAAGTCGCTAAGAGGGATCGGAAGCAGACCCAAGATGACTCATAAACAGTGTCGGGGCTAAACTCAGATGGGAGAAAGTGCCCGCACCCGATCGCTTAATAAAACCTAAAGGGTCGGACATCAGTTGGGAGAAAGTGTCCGCACCCGATCGCTTAATAAAACCTAGAGGGTCGGACATCAGTTGGAAGAAAGTGTTCGCGCCCCATCGCTTAATAAGAACTAGAGAGTCGGACACACTGGAAAGGAAAGGTCTAACCCGGGTAGACCAGTCATTAATCCAGAGGGTAAGGGACAGTGGCATTCCGGGTTGATTCTTTTACAAGTCTTCGTTCCCGTTGCTCTCGAAGACTGGGGGCTACTGATAAGGGAGTAATTCGCCAGAATTAATAATAAGGAGTTAATTGTAAATAAAAGGAAGTTAATATGACCGTAACATCATTTGTCGCTTATTAGAGGATAATTTGTAAACAAAGTATTTAATGAATGACCAAAAGAGAAATAAAACAAGCCCATCAAGGACATTAATGGGTTCACCCTTCCCTACTATAAAAGGAGACCCATTATTTTTGGTAGGTGGGACATTCTCGAATATAATATTCTCTTTCTAATTTCTCTCTCTATATTTACACTCTAGTCACATCAGGTCCAAGGTCCAATATTCTTCTTAGTCATATATTATCTCATCATTGGCGCCGTCTGTGGGAATCCGTGATACCAAAAAGGAATCGTTTTCTTTGAAAATTGCGATCTGATCTTAAAGAATGAATGACGAAGTTGTCAGAGAGAGGGTCGGGAGAGAAGTGGCCCGAGCCGTTTCGCTATCTGAAGGCGAAGAAGCCCCGGATCGGGAGTACTACGCTCAGGACGGGATAAGCGTTCGACCCTTATCATGACTAGGAGACAGCTGTTGGAAGACATTGCCCGGTTAAACGCTGAAAAGGAGCGAGCTTTAGATGAAAAAGAGTTCGGGAAGGGAAAGGTAAAGAACCACTCATAGATAACCGCGGCGAAGGCACCAGAGAAGAACGGGTAGCTCTACCTCAGGTCCAGTGACAGCTTTCGAACAGCCAGAACTAGGGGTACCGAACTAGTAGCCAGTTCATCAATCCTGGAGACGAAGGTCACTACGGGATTCAGACCCAAGGGCTCGGAGGCGGAGCGTTCGGATTAAGAAATGAACTGGAGAGCTTCACCGTTGTCCGACGAGATATTATCGGGGCATCTTCCGAAGAGGTTTGATATTTCCAAATTGGAAAAGTATGACGGAAAGAGAGACCCAGATGATCACTTGGAAGCCTTCAAGAACTTTATGTTGAGTTTCGATAACGACGATAAACTTTTATGTCGGGCTTTTTCAATGACCTGCAAAGATCGAGCGTCCAAGTGGTACAACCGGTTACCACAAGGTTGTATTGAAAGCGTCCAAGTGGTACAACCGGTTACCCAATCCTTGCCTATCAAGCCTTCGGTCCCCCCGAGCCAAAAAGAAAAGCAGACGAGTTAAGTGGCTTCGAAACAAATATCTAACAAGTGGATCCGACCCGCTTACTTCGCTGACTTGACGGAGTGCGTATCTTCGATCTACGAAAAAACTAAGAAAAACGGGATGTATCGGAGGCCTTTCCCTATACCAACGCCTCGGGAACAGAGGAACAACCGGTATTGTCGCTACCACGAAGACGTGGGGCACGACACTAAGGATTGCATTGCCCTCAAAAAAGAGATACATATGCTGATAGAACACGGGAACCTCCTAGAGTACGTGAAAAAGAAGCTCAGCAGGGTACCACCTCAAAAGAATTCGTGACGATACTGAAGTCCGAAACCACCATGACCATTTCCAAGGTCACTGACCCGTTTGATGTTTCAATTGAATACCTCGACCCCGAGGTGAATCACAACATCATTAGGATCATCGAAGAAGGAGCTGATGAATGTGTTGGGAATGTAAAAAACCTTTGTAACTTTTTCGAATCACTGACTATCTTCGGTGGAGACTCTATGGCAGGTACCATACACTCCTCTCGAAAACGGCATATCGTTAATATGGCCACCCAGTTAGAAGCTCGGACCTTCCCCCACTCAAAAGGCATCCCTTCATCGATCCTATATTTTGACGACGATGACATGAGAGATATAGCCGACCCTCATGAAGACGCTATCGTTATCGGGGTGGCCATCGAGGGGGAAGAGGTCCGACGCATCTTGGTAGACACCGGTAGCTCAGCCAACATAATCTTCGCGTCCACTTTCACAAAGTTCAGGACACCTCCGGTCATTACGCGGTCGGACGGGACTATTATAGGGTTTACAGGGTCAGCAGCCGACGTGGTTGGAGAGTTCGAGGGCATCGTTCAGCTAGGCCGCAGACCATTCAAGAAAGAGTTCATTGTTTATTTGTGGTGGTGGACGCACCGGCTTCTCACAATGCGATTTTTGGCAGATCATGATTATCGCGAATGCATGCGGTATCATCCACGGTTCATCAGTGTTTGAAATACGTGATCAGAAACAATGTGGGTATAGTCCGAAGCGGCCAGAAAGCGGCACGGGAGTGTTACCGAGCGGCTTTGGCACCAAAAAAGGATCAAAAGATGGTACAAGCGCGGGACTAGAAATTAAAGGGACTTACCTTGGGGTCGTTGCCCGTTGATGATCCTAGAGAAGCTCCCAGCTTTTTAACCACCGATGAAAAGTGTGAAAAGCACCCATTTACCGAAGGGAAAGTTCTGTAGGTCGGAGTCCGACTGTCCCCAGCCTTCAGAAAGCAGTTGTTATCTTTACTACAAGAGAACTTAGATTTATTCGCATGATGTTCGGGGGACGTGGCCGGAGTCCCAGAGAATCATGTGATTCACAAGCTAACTATCAACCCAAATGTCAGACCCGTTTCACAAAAGCGCCAGGATTTTTCCCCAGAAAAGGCAGAAATTATTCTGCGAGAAGTCGAAAGAATGATCAGCGTCAGACACATTAACAAGTCGAGTTACCCGCTCTAGACGTCCAATCCCGTCCTGGTAAAAAAGAAAAACTGGAAGTGGAGGATGTGCGTGGACTTTACCGACCTCAATCGGGCATGCCCGAAGGATCCCTTCTCAATGCCGATGATCGACCAGTTGGTGGACTCGACGTCTGGAAACAGACTGCTGTCATTCATGGACGCATATGCAGGCTACAACCAGATCAAGTTGCACCCAACAGATCAGGAAAGCACGACGTTTATGATAAGCCGAGGCTTGTATTGCTACAAAGTCATGCCGTTCGGGTTTAAAAACACTGGAGCGACTTGTCAGAGGTTGGTTAACAAAACCTTCGATTGTCAGATAGGGAGGAATATGGAAGTGTACATCGATGATATGTTAGTCAAGAGCGGCACAAACGAGGAACATTTGGCCAATTTAAGGGAAACCTTTGACAACCTCAGGAGTATAAATCTCAAGCTCAACCCGGAAAAATGCTCCCTCGGGGTAAGGTCGGGCAATTTCCTGGGTTCTTTGTTAGTGAAAAGGGAATCGAGGCAGACCCGACCCAATTACAAGCTCTTACCGACATGACACCGCCTAAGAGTATTAAGGAAGTACAGATTTTGACCGGGCGTCTAGCGGATTTAAATCGGTTTATCTCTCGTTCATCTGACAAGTGCACTCTATTTTTCAGGTCTTGAGAAATGCCAAGAATTTTGTGTGGACACCGGAGTGTAATGCTGCCTTTTCAGGGATTAAGGCTTATATATTATCCCCAAACCTTCTAACGAAGCCTCTGACAGGCGAGACTCTTTTCCTTTACATAGCAGTTTCGGATTTTGCAGTGAGTGCGGCCTTGATCTGCGAGTCGGGAACGGCCCCTAAAGCGGTCTACTTCATGAGCAAAAGCTTACTGGATGCAGAAACGCGGTATCTGAGGCTGGAGAAAATGGCTTTAGCATTAGTGACTGCGGCACGAAAAATGCGGCCATATTTTCAAGCACACCCCATTGTCGTCCGCACCTCGTTTCCACTCAAGTACGTTCTTCAGCGCCCAGACATGTCAGGGAGAATATCAAATGGTCGGTCGAGTTGGGTGATTTCGACATCAATTTTGAGCCGCGGATGGCCGTTAAAGGCCATGTTCTGGCTGATTTTATAGTAGAATTCCATTCCGACCGCCCGGACCAAGACGCACCGTCTGGAGAAGCCAAACCGAATGAGTGGATCATCCGCACCGACGGTGGGTTGAACGTAAATGGCTGCGGAGCGGGCGTACAGATAGTTTACCCCAACGGGCGTGAGTATGCATCAGGCAATCCGATTTGGTTTCTCTACTTCTAACAACGAAGCCGAGTATGAAGTCGACCTGGCCGGTTTGCGACTAGCACATGTATGTGGAGCTAGGCATGTACGCCTCGTCAGTGATTCTCAACTTTTGATAAATCAAGCCTCGGGAGCATCGGAAGCCAGAAAAGAATATCTGGTTCAGTACTTAGCCGCATTAAGGGTGCTTGCCGCATCATTCGTTAAGGTAACATATGAACATGTCCCGAGAAACGAAAATATGGTCGCCGACTCTCTAGCATCAACCTCTTGCTCAAGCAATTACCCCTGGGTAACCGAACAAGAAAACCCATCAATCATAAAGAGACAGGAGCTCGATAGTCGACCCGAAATTGCTTGTCAGGTGTCTTCGACTGTTTCGGATTGGCGACGGGATATCATTGGTTTCCTAGCCGAAGGTCTACTGCCGGACGATAGCGCATCGACTTGAAAGGTGCGCAACAAATCCTGAGGCTATGTTTTATTGGGCGACATATTATACAAAAAATCGTTCAGCCGGCCTTTACTGAGGTGTTTGAGGGTAAATGAGTCGCAGATCATTGTGTCTGAGTTACATGACGGAGAGGGCGCGGCTCATTGTGGTTACAAGGCCCTGATAAGGAGAATTTTTCTCGCCGGATTTTATTGGCCGACGATAACGGCGGATGCTCAGTAGATAGTAAAAACCTGTAACACTTGTCAAAGATTCGCTAACGCGATAAACGTTCCCGCAGCTCCTTTAGAGTCCATATCTGAAGGATTACCCTTCGACCGATGGGGAATCGATCTTGTAGGACCATTACCAATGGCATCTGGTGTGAGACAAACAATCGTGGTGGCTGTGGATTACTTTTCCAAATGGGTTGAAGCCGAACCATTATCCACCACTAAGACCAAGGATATCCTCAAATTTATTTGGTCCAATATCTGTTGTCGGTTCGGGGTACCCCAGAAGCTCACCATAGATAACGGACCTCAATTCGACAACAGAGAGATGAAATCTTTTTGCGCAACTCATAGGATTAGGCAATGTTTCTCTGCCCCATTCCATCCTCAAGCGAACGGGCAAGTCGAAGTCACCAACTGAACTATTCTGGAAGGATTCAAAAAGAACCTCGAAGGAAAAGCTGGCAAATGGCCGGACTATTTACAGGAAGTGTTGTGGGCTTACCAAACTACATCTCGAACGGCGACTAAGGAATCTCCTTATGCCCTGGTATATGGTATGGACGCGGTCACTCCGGCAGAGTCCATTTTTTCATCTTTTTGGATCGGTACCTATGATGAAAATACGAATCATGGTGACAAACAGTTAGCTCTCGACCTCATAGAAAAAAAACAGAATCGCGCTCAGCTAAATTCTTTGCACTATCAGACTCTAATGAGGAGTCGGTATGCGTCTAAAGTGCGACGGCGGAAATTCAAAGTCGGTGATAAGGTTTTAAGGCGCGTTTTCCTACACACCAAAGATAAAAGTTTGTGTTTTCCTACAGACAGGTGGGCATCGGGTGCATCCGTCTTTGCAACCAAGTCTTCCATACTGGGGGGTTGACGCAGCTGCTCAATAGTGAGCGGTTCCGACGAGCAACGCCATAGGTTACTCATTATCAAGTTTGTGTTTTTAAAGGCCCCATGGAATGCCCGACCCCAATGCTTCTTGGCATAGTCCTTCAACAGTTCGGAGGTAGCTTTGCCCGGCTTGAAGTAATCCTTTTTTAGCCCCTAGACGAATTCCTTCGATACTACACAAAGGATCGGTTCAATAAAAAACAAATCTTACCATCAGGAACCCATATCCACAGCAGTTGCCTCGGATTCTCCTTACTATAAGGGCGGCCATTTTCCCAGCAGCCGCTAAGGAAGACGAAGCGGTGTTTCCAACCTTTGTCGCCCTCAATAAATTCGTTTACTATCTTCCATGTATTTGCCAGAGAAGAATAGAAGAAATGGGACTTGGGAGATTTCGATAGCCCGGATATGGCTATGTACTCCTCCATGGGCATGACCCCACCCGAAAGGCGCGAGGCCATTATGCAAGACATCAGCGTGTACCACGCGTTGGGCGTCAGCTGAGAGGGGCAGATTTTTAGAGTCCTGAAATACAGAGCAATCTCAGGATCCACCGGATCAATAGCTCCTCCTGCTCGGCAGCGGGGAAGTAAAGATACTTGCCCTAAAAAAGAGAGATAACATTGCTCCCGGGCAACCAGCGATGATATATGGTGGTCATGACCGCCTCTATTTCCTCGCGAAGCGGCTCCTCGAGAGGGGCAGCGGCATTACCAGCAACAGCAATACCGTCTTCTGCGGGCAGAGCATCCACCTCTGATTCTTCGGTATTTACTACCGGGATTTTTTCAGAACTAAGGGAGCTGACCGCGCATGGATCCGATGGTCGAACAAGAAGGTCTGCAGGACCAGAACTGCTGCCAGTTTGGGCCAGGTGAGCTTCTTTTTGTTGTTGACGAGCGCGTTCGGGATCCAGTTCTGCAGGTGTGAGTGGCCGTTGATTAAGACCTAAAAAAGTCACAACAGTGTTAATACCGGTTTGGTATCCTCGTATGGAGGGATTAAGCTGAACCATCTTAGGAGAATTACCTCCCGCGAGAGAAGTTGGAGAGCTGGTTTCTCCCATAGAAAGAAATTTCGCTTTGCCGCGATGTCGGGGCGGAAAAGGGGACAGAGCTGCGTAAGAATTGACTGATGAAGGCGTCGGGCGGTTGAATTGAGCAGTTGGGGAGTGTGGGGAGCTACTACTGGAAGGAATAACAATGGCCTCTGGGGTCCGAGAACCGGATGGTTCGGGCAAGGTAAAGGACTCGGCGGGGATCGGATCAGCAAGAACGGGGTCGTGGGGCTGCGGTACAGGCGTGAATGGCTTGGTGTCAGAACTCCAAATTAATCCCGCACGTCGGTATTCTTCAGCGCGGTCACCAATGCTAGCCCAATCTACAAATCCGAACACGGGTTCTTTCTTCTTTTTAGGTTTTGGTTTCTGCTTCGGGTACCTGTGTCTCATAAAACAAGCTCTCTCTCTCTAGAAAAATCTGGACAACACTTTCTCTCTCTAGAATGCCTCTGAGAGTAATTTGTGTTTGTGAGGTATTTATAGGCAACCCACCTAGCCATTACATGTACGGGGAAGTCCAAGCGACGAAAAGTAGCAGGTTGTCGAAAGAACTCCTTAAGAGACTGTGCTGACAAGCACGCTTCGAGTTATCGGGAAACACGTGTCGCTTTTCTTTTGACACGCACGCTAAGCCTGTACTAGCTAGCTCAGACGGAGACACTAGATGGGCCACATTAACCCGATTCACTTTTTAAAGCCAGATTACCGGTCTCGGCCCTTGGAGAAGTCGCTAAGAGGGATCGGAAGCAGACCCTAGATGACTCATAAACAGTGTCGGGGCTAAACTCAGATGGGAGAAAGTGTCCGCACCCGATCGCTTAATAAAACCTAGAGGCTCGGACATCAGTTCGGAGAAATTGTCTGCACCCGGTCGCTTAATAAAACCTAGAGGGTCGGACATCAGTTGGAAGAATGTGTCCGCGCCCCATCGCTTAATAAGACCTAGAGGGTCGGACACATTGGAAAGGAAAGGTCTGACCCGGGTAGACCAGTCATCAATCCAGAGGGTAAGGGACAACGACATTCCGGGTTGATTCTTTTACAAGTCTTCGTTCTCGTTGCTCTCGAAGGTTGGGGGCTACTGATAAGGGAGTAATTCGCCAGAATTAATAATAAGGAGTTAATTGTAAATAAAAGGAAGTTAATATGACCGTAACATCATTTGTCGCTTATTAGAGGATAATTTGTAAACAAAGTATTTAATGAAGGACCAAAAGAGAAATAAAAAAAGCCCATCAAGGACATTAATGGGTCCATCCTTCCCTACTATAAAAGGATACCCATTATTCTTGGTAGGTGGGACATTCTGGAATATAATATTCTATTTCTACTTTATCTCTCTACATTTACACTCTAGTCACATCAGGTCCAATATTCTTCTTAGTCATTTATTCTCTCATCAAAAGGTACTATGTTAACTCTGAAGAGTTTTAAGATGGTTCAGGGGTGATTATGCGATACGAGGATTGTTAATAGATGATTTTGCGATACATAAATTCCTTAATGTCAGTTTTAGAGAGAGAAAATCTAGATTATTAGGTTAAGTAGAGAGAGAAAGTCTCGTACTATTCATCTCGGGATTTGTGAAGCGTGTGTGGTCCTTTTATAGTACAATTGCGGACCCCACACGCTTTAATTTGGACTAATTACATCTTTTGGTCCCCACACTTTACTTTCCTCCTATTTTGGCTATCTCTTTATATAATTTATACAATTCAGCCCTCATACATTTATTTCTATGCATTTTCCTCCTCTCACACTTTTCCTTTGCTATTTTCTCTTGTCAAGTTTCTTCTTTACACTTTTCTCCTTGTCTTTTATTCTTCCTTATCAGTAGCCCTCAGTCTTAGTAAAAATTATTTTACTGGGACTGAATAACTCTCTTGACAGGCAAAAACCATTTCTTCTCCGAATTTCATAAGTCGCTCATCGAAGAGTCATTCTTCCAATTTCTACAAAACTTCTCGAACTATCGAGGCCACAAACCAACTCTTCTAAAAATCGTCCTTCGAGTGTCTACAAAGCTCTTCGAATGTCTGCAAGCCTCTTCGAATGCGCAAACCTCTTCGAATGTGTAAACTTCTTTGAATGTGCAAACCTCTTCGAATGTCTTCTGTTAACCGAGTAGCCCCCTCAATCCTTGCACCATTTTAAGTAGATCAGCCTCCGAATAATTTCATACTCAGGCTAAAAAGGGTGCTAGGATTGATGACGTCATTTTACAAACACCTGTGTCAGCATAACTCTTTGGAAACGTTACCAATTCTTCTGGCATTTTTGTCAGAAAACTCTTCCTCTTCCACTGACATTTTCTGACACAAAAACCCTTCATCTTCCTCCACGGCTAGTGTCAGAAAAATTCCCACCTATATGGACCATAATGTCCCTAGGCAAACACCATAAAAAGGTCCCCAGGCCTGATTTGTCAGGAAAGCCCATAATTGTCTATAAATACCAGCCTTCTCTCTTCATTAACTCAACTTCTGTTCAATTATTTCTAGAGAGATAAAGCTGGCGAATAAGCCCCGTCGAATTCCTGAGTGGTTGTTAATTAGTAAGAGGTTCGAGGAGAAGATTGCTGCCGGTGAAGACGTGAGGCCTCGTCCCCCACCATCGACTACTACCTTCTTTGGTGCCTGGCCTCCCTCGGACGATTCGACCGCAATTATCCCCCGCGAAATCGCTCGACAAAGCTTGCACAGTGAGTCGACCCCCCTCGGAGAGATGGGTAAAGATAGACAACACGAGCACTCGTATGGGAAGAGAAAGAAGTCCCACAAAGATAGAAAAGGCTCTCATGAACGAAAACGGGCCAGGGAGGCGCCCCTAGTTATTCGAGAACCAACTTTGCCAACAGCCCTCGAGAATCTCCCTCAAAGATCTGCGAGCCCTCGAAGGACTTCAAACAGCCCTCCTCGAACTTCTGTCAGTCCTTCGCAAATATCCACAAGGACAGCCACAAGCCCTCGACGTACTTCGAACAACCCTCCTCGAAGAAACGAAGCTAATGCGTCGAGTCTGCCTTCCACTCCATCCATGACCATTCATGGGACTCAATTTTCCCCCTCGAGAACACTTATTACCGAGGAGGATATGCTCAATAGACGTGACGAAGATCGAGATGACAAGGGGAAAAAACCTCTCAAAAAGCCCCTCGAACCAAAAGTGCCAACCATCCCTTCCTTAGGTCCTGCAAACCTTGAAACGTCTTCATCCCCAACAATATCCAAAGAGCAAGCTCGTCGGATCGCTCCAAAATCAAAAGGGGACATCGTGCTGCCCTTGGAGCTGGACATCATTGCTGGTAATAACATTCGAGGCATCGAAAATAAACATATGGTGGCCCTTGCCAATATCAAATACAAGTATTTTTCGAAGGAGGAAGAGACGATGCTAAGGACTCGATGGTGCATCACCTCTTATGTTAACATCATATTTCCCTCCGCGGGAGAGACACCCTTATCTGTAAGGGACAATGAGTTGGTTGTATACACAGAAATCATGAACTGGGGGTTAAGGTATCCCTTAGACCCCTTCTTCATCGAGTATTTGTCGAAGATAGACCTTTGCCCCTCGCAGGTTGGGCCCAACATGTGGTTTACGTTAATGGCCTGTATCATGGCCTCGAGGCTCTCAGGTCAGGAATTTTCATTAGAGCAACTCATTGGCCTTGCTGGTTTGGCCCGAAATCCTTACTTCCCCTTTTATTCGCTGACTTTCAATCGAGGGCAAAAAGTATTGAAAGATCTACTGAAGGCTGATAAAAAATGGAGGCAACAGTTTCTCTTCTTCTCTAGTTGCTGGGAGACCGGATCAGAGGCCACTCCTTCAAATCCTCACAAGCTTTCTCTAAGGTGGACTATAAAGTGTAAGTATCCCCTCAACTTTATATTACCTTGAATATTTATACTCCCTCGAATTTTTATACTCCCTCGAATTGTTATGCTTCCTCGAAAACTTATATGCCTTCGAATATTTATACTTCCTCAAAAACTTTTGTGCCTTCGAATAGTTATGCTCCCTCAAACTTTTACTTGTGATTGGTTTTGATGTTGGATACTTGTTGTAGCTATGACTGGGATATCCAAACCCTACTCCGACTATGTCGAGGGTGCTACAACTGTGTTCACCAACCTTCGCTTGTGAGCAAAGGAACAATGGGACAACCAATTTCGTCTCTGCTTTAGCGACAACAATCTGGCTAGGAGTCGACTATGGAGGCTCAATCCCCTTGATCGCATTAGTATGAGAGGATTGATGACTCCTCCCTCGAAGCGAGAAGTGATGGAGCGGTGCAGTAAAAAATATGTAGTAATATACTTGCCCAAGCGTTCCCGTTCGCAGAGCCATCTTGGGGAACCTCCAGAAGAGGAAGTGCTATCGACCCAACAGCTGAATCCCGAAGGGCCTGTCAGTACTCAAAGGCCTCCCTCTTCGAACGATGCTGGGGGGTCGAATTCTCTTCCCCCTCCACCAATTACTGCTGCTTCAACAGACTCCGTTCCTCCTCCCCCTGCCCCCATCCTTCCTTCGAGGAAGGATGCCAAGAAAAGAGACATGAAGGGTAAGGGTATCCTCCTTGAACCCATCGAAGAACAGTCAGAGGGAGGGGAAACGCCTGACAACAACCACGAGGCTGGTCTTGAGGAAGAGGTTCATGAAAGTGCAAGTGATCCTGAGAACAGAGGTGGCCAGTCTCCCAGAGAAACTTCTCATCAATCCCTACACTCGCCTCTTACTGAGGCTTCTCATCCAGCCCCCATCGAAAACAGCCCAAGATTAGATCCTGTCCCTATTCCTCGAAGCAACCCTCCTCAACTCATTGTGTCAGAGACATAAGTTGCTATACAATGTGAGGGGAAAAGAATCTCCGGAGGGACAACGGCATCCATCCCATAGACTAAGGCAAATGGGGACACAGCAGTGGCTGTTCGGGGAGTCGTTCGGTATGCCCATAACACTTCCTGTAGATAGTCGGGCCATTTCCCTGTTTTGCCTTCCACGCTCTTCTTCAGACCATCGAGGATCGTACGATTAGTCACTTCCACATGCCCATTAGCCTGAGGGTGAAATGGTGCTGAAAAACATTGTCGAATGCCCCTTGATACACAAAAGCTGTGGATGCTTATGCAGCAACATGTACAAGTAAGCTGCAGGCCCGGGATGCCACTACTCAAGCTGGTTTGCTTACCCAAATTCATGCTGAGCATCCTGAATACAACCTGAGACCTTTTTGGAAGCTTGTCCCCTCAGAACTTTGCCCCCCCCCCCCATATAATTGTAAGTGAAAGTGAAGATTCAGAGGCTGAGGGGAGTGACTCCTCGAAAAATTCAGACTGAGGAAAGGTGCTGAAGGAGTTAATGTTTTGTGTATGGCCCAATAGGGCCTCTTTTGTAATGACTTGAACATGTTGTACTGCGCTAATTTTGTGAGACAAGTCGATTTTTGTAAGATCAATGAACAATTATCACTTCTATTCATAAGTTTGCATATGTTATATTTTCACCAAGTCCTTCGAACTTCTAATTATATGGCCCTTCGAACAATTATCACTTCTATTCCTCGAATCTATTCATATGTTTGCATATGTTATACTGTGCTAATTTTGTGAGACAAGTCCTTCGAACTATGATTGTGATCTACTTAAAATTTTAAGGAGATGATATCTTGAGTCGCATTATTGTGATCAAATAATGACAAAGTGATATTGGATTCGAGGCACACCTTAGTGTGACCCATGTTGGATTCGAGGCACACCTTACTGACAAAGTAAAAATAAAAATTTGAGACACATGTTAGTGTGGCCCGAAGTATAGTTCGAAGGTCCCAAAACTTGAGGCACACCTCAGTGTGACCCAAAAAAAATAGTTCGAAGGTCCCAAGACTTGAGGCATACCTTAGTGTGACCCAAAAAATAGTGCGAAGGTCCCAAAAACTTGAGGCACACCTTAGTGTGACCCAAGTATTGATAAAGTAAAAATAACACTCGAGGCCCACATTACTATGACCCAAAAAATAATTCGAAGGGACAACAATTCGAGGCACATGTTACTGTGACCCAAAAAATAATTCGAAGGGACAACAATTCGAGGCACATGTTACTGTGACCCAAAAAAAAATCGAAGGGACAACAATTCGAGGCACATGTTACTGTGACCCAAAAAATAGTTAAGGCAAAGAACTCTTTGTATTTAAGGGGCTCATCGAAACACCTCATTAAAACCTTCATGTGCCTAACAGGGTAGGAAAGAGTGTGCCCTCACCAAAATTTGTTCTGGGGGATACAGAGAAAGGAAAAAGAAATACAATGTTAGCTAGCTCTTTTAATCAAGATACAATTTCAAATGCTCAATATTCCAAGGTAGACGGAGGTATCGCCCTTCTTTATCTTTTAACCGATATGTGCATGGTTTTATCTTTTCGGTGACCTCGTAGGGGCCTTCCCAATTAGGTCCCAACTTCCCCAAACTCTTGTCTTTAGTGTGCAAGAAAACTTTGCGTAAGGCCTTGTCTCCCACCTTAAAATCTCTATGCTTTACCTTGGAAGCGTATCGACTCCTCATGAGAGTTTGATAATGGAGGGATGTCAACTGTGCTTGCTGTCTCTTTTCTCAACCAAGTCTAAAGCCAACGCTTTACTCTGGTCATTTGTGTCAGAGACATAAGTTTCTATACGGTGTGAGGGGAAAAGAATCTCCGGAGGGACAACGGCATCCATCCCATAGACTAAGGCAAATGGGGACACAGTAGTGGATGTTCGGGGAGTCGTTCGGTATGCCCACAACACTTCCTGTAGATAGTCGGGCCATTTCCCTGTTTTGCCTTCCACGTTCTTCTTCAGACCATCGAGGATCGTACGATTAGTCACTTCCACCTGCCCATTATCCTGAGGGTGAAATGGTGCTGAAAAACATTGTCGAATGCCCTTCGATACACAAAAGCTTTGGAACTCCTTGTTATCGAATTGAGGACCATTGTCTGTGGTAATCTGCAATGGTACACCAAAACGACAACAAATGTTAGATATGACAAACTTGATCACGTCTTTGGCCTTTGTTCCTGCGAGTGGTTCAGCCTCCACCCATTTAGAGAAATAGTCGACCGCCACGATTATCGTCTGTCTGCCCCCAGACGCCATTGGTAGGGGCCCAACTAGATCAATACCCAAACGGCACTGCCTCTGAAATGCTTTCCATCAACACCCCAGGTTTGTGAATCACATTAGCGTAGCGCTGGCACGTATTGCATCGTTTGACTAAATCATTTGCGTCGGCCGCAACATTGGGCCAATAATATCCAGCCAGAAATACCCTTCGGATTAAAGCCTTGTATCTACAGTGGGCAGATCCTTCTTTGTCGTGCAGTTCGAAGAGGATAATTTGTGACTCGGGCCCACTTAGATACCTCAATAATGGCCAACTTAGAGATCTTTTATACAGCAATCCTCCCAGCAGAATGTAGTCGTGAGACTTGAATCTAACTTTCCAAGCTTCGTGCTTTTCGACCGGTAAAATGTCATGGGCCAAAATATCAATGATAACCGTTCTCCAATCGTGCGAAATCACATTGCTTTCCTCTGAGATGTTCATCGTGTGCTCTTCGCCAATCGAGATCGAAGGGCACTCTTGAACCAAAACCCACGGGTAACCTTCTGTCCGTGAAGTAGAGGCCAAAGAATCCGGGACAGCATTTAACTCTCTTCGAACATGCTCGAACTTGACTCCCTCAAATTCAGATGCCAAGTTTTTCATCAGCTTCAAATACTGTATCAGCGTTTCTTTCCTGGCCTCGGACTCCCCTGAGGCTTGATGTATCACTAACTGTGAGTCACTAATCAATTTAATCCTTTGGGCCCCGCATATTTGAGCCAAACGCAAGCCTGCTAGAGCAGCTTCATACTCAGCTTCATTATTAGTAGCCTTAAAACCGAAGCGAATGGCTTGGAACATAGCTACCCTTTTCGAGGAAATTAATTGGATACCGGCCCCACTTCCTGAAATGTTCGACCCGCCATCTGTCCGTACCACCCATTCCTCTTCGTCAACCACGTCGTGTACCTCTCGTTCCCCTCTATCTGAATGGAACTCGACCAAGAAATCGGCTAAAACTTGTGCTTTTATCGCCGTTCGAGGCTCAAACGTTATGTCGAAGTCTCCCAGCTCTACCGACCATTTAGTCATCCTGCCAGAGATGTCTGGTCTTTGTAATAAGCTCTTCAGAGGAAAAGTCGTCCGAACAACGATTGGGTGAGCCTGGAAGTAAGGTCTCATCTTTCGAGCCGCCGTTACCAAAGCTAAAGCTACATTCTCCAATGTGAGATATCGCTTTTCCGCGTCCATCAAACTCTTACTGACATAATAAATCGGCTTCAGAAGAGAGTCATCTTCGCGGAGAAGGACGACACTGACCGCGCAGTCTGATACTGCTACATAGACGATTAATGTTTCCCCTACCAAAGGTTTGGATAAGACTTCCGGAGACGTCAAATAGTCTTGGATCTGACGAAAAGCGGTCGAACATTCTTCGGTCCAACAAAACTTCTTTGCATTCTGTAATACTTTGAAAAATGAAGCACATTTATCTGAAGACCGAGAGATGAATCTGTTCAAAGCGGCCAATCTTCCTGTCAGAATTTGTACCTCTTTAATATTTCGGGGGGGGGGGGGGGGGGGTGGTCATTGTGATCAGAGCTTTTAGCTGCTCGGGATCAGCCTCGATGCTTTTTTGCTGATCATGTAACCAAGAAATTTACCTGACCTCACCCCAAAAATGCACTTCTCCGGATTGAGTTTGAGATTGACTCTGCTCAGATTTCGAAATGTCTCTGCCAGGTCAGCGAAGTGGTCTTCGTCTTGCTCACTTTTGACTAACATATCGTCAATATAGGCTTCCATGTTCCGCCCAATCTGCCCTTCGAAGGTTTTATTGACCAGGCGCTGATAGGTTGCCCCCGCGTTTTTTAGTCCAAATGGCATGACTTTATAGCAGTATAAACCTCGCCCGGTGATAAAGGAAGTGCTCTCCTCATCGTTAGCGGCCAGTCGGATTTGTTTGTACCCTGAATAGGCATCCATAAACGACAAAAGTCGATTTCCAGAAGTCGAATCCACTAATTGATCGATGCGAGGCACAAGAAACGGGTCTTTAGGACATGTTCTGTTTAAGTCCGTGAAGTCAATACACATCCTCCACTTGCCATTTTTCTTCCGTAATAACACTGGATTTGACGCCCATACGGGATAATGTGACTCGCGTATATGGCCTATGCTTAGTAGCCTTTCGACCTCCAACAAAATTGCAGAGACTTTTTCCGGAGAGACAGGTGTTCTTTTCTGGACTATGGGTCGGACATCTAATCGTATCGCGAGTTTATGCCACATGATTTCCGACGGCACTCCAGTGACATCCTGTGCACACCATGCAAACATATCAAGTTTATCAGATAAAAAAGCAATTAATCTTTCCTTAAATTCTGGAGAGAGGTGGACTCCAATCTTCAGAACTTTGCCGCTCGCAAATTCGTGTGTCGCGGAATCTTCTTCTGGGACCTGAAATCCGGGGGCCTCCCTCGGATCATCACAGGGGATGAGTCCGGGGGGAGCCCCTTTAATTGCTATGCTGGGTCGGAAGTCTCTCCCCGAACACCCTTAGAGGATAGGGCTATGTGGTAACATTCACGTGCCATCTTCTGGCTACTTCGGACTGTCCCAACATTGTTTTCGACCACATACTTTAAGCACTGATGCACTATGGAGATTACGCCATGCATCCGGGACAACCAAGAGCGACCCAGGATAGCATTATATGAGGTTGGTGCGTCGACCACAATGAAAAGTACCTCCACCTCTTTCTTAAATGGTCCACGGCCCAGCTCGACCACACACTGGAACTCTCCAACCACCACTGCTGTAGCACCAGTAAAGCCTACTATAGTCCTGTCGGACCTTCGGATAACCGGTGGGTCAGAGATGCGTCGGTAAGTGCTCATAAACAATATATTCGCGGAGCTCCCCGTGTCGATGAGTATTTTCTGAATTTGATCCCCAGCGATGCCTGCCGCGATTACTACAGCGTCTTCATGAGGGCCGACTACATTCCGCATATCATCATCATCGAAGCAAATAATTGGGGTTGGCGATCGGTACATTTGCGCAGAGACTCCCGCTTCAATCTGGGTGGTCAGGTTGACCATGTGCCTTTTTCGGGAGCTGTTGGAATTTCCCACAATTGTGTCTCCCCCAAAAATCGCCAAGGAATCGAAGAACGCACAAAGGTTGTCCACTTTTCCCCTCGGAATTTCTTCCTCTACCAAGTTCACATTGTTCCTCCCCACCTTGGGGTCCAAATACTCTTGCTCAACGTCAAAATCGTCAACCCCTTCGGAAATCACCATGGCTCTGTCAGTGTTCTTTGAGACAGCTTTTACCACGGCATTTTTTTGGGAGTGTTTTTTGATGAACTCCAACAGCATTCCATTCTCGATCAGGGCTTGCACCTCTTTCTTCAAATCTATGCAATCCTTGGTGTCGTGCCCGATATCTTCATGATACTTGCAATATTTGTTGACACTTCTGCTTTCCTCGGAGTCTGTATTGGAAAAGGCTTCCTGAACGGGACCGTAGATTTAGCTTTATCAAATATCGCAGCGAAATTTTCTGTCAGCTCCGCAAAATAATCGGGTCGAACCCATTTGTTCAACATGAGTCTCGCTCCTTGATTGTAGTTTTGTTGATTGCCATAGTGCTGAGGGTTCGGTTTTTACCTCGGAGGATACTGACCCGTACTTTTAGTCTGAATGTTCGATCGAGGGCCCTGGGCGTCCGACTCAGTCCTCTGAAATTGATTCTGGTCTAACTGATCTCCTTTCTCCGAGGCTTGGGTCTCTTCTACCAAGATCCTCTTCTCAACTTGATCCAGCAATGCTCCGAAAGTCATCGCCTGACTTTCCGCCACCGTATCCTTCAACAACCCGGGAAGCAGACCCATCCTGAAAGCTGCCAACGCCACTGAATCCTTACAATATTCCATATCCGTTTTGGTCTTGACAAAGCGATTAGTGTAATTCTTGAGGCTCTCCCCCACCTTCTGTCGACAATAGATGAACGTGTCTCCGTTGGCTCGGAATTTCTTGCTCCCCACGAAGTGTTGTCTGAAGATGTTCCAGAACATATCAAAGTTCTTTATCGAGCCCTGAGGTAGCCTGCTGTACCACTTAGATGCTACTCCCTTGAAAGTCTGGGAGAATGCTCTGCATAACAGCTTGTCATCATCGTCGAAGTTGATCATAAAATTCTTAAATTGCTCGATGTGATTATCAGGATCCTGTGTCCCATCGAACTTTTCTAACTTTGAAATATCAAAGTGCTTTGGGAGGTTTCCCACTAAGATCTCTGAGGACAGAGGGGAGGCTCTCCAGTTGTGACCTGTACGATAAATGTTGGATCTCAAATTATCGTTATTTGAAAAGTACAAACCCTCCTCGGAGGGTAAAGTGTATTGCTGCTGCCATTCTGAATTTGAGGGCCCATATCCTCTTTCTTGCCAGGACACTTTGCCTGTTCATGAGACCGATTGCCACCTCGGTCATGATGACTCTTTTCTCTCGAGGATTTCCTCTCCGAACTTCTTCCTCTTCGGAAATCGGTTCGCCTATGATCACGTTTTTTCCTCCTGTGGTATCTTCGAGGAGACGACTCCGAAGTGCTGTATCGCGAGTAGTCGCTTGAGTCCGCCGAATTCGAACGACGACTCTCTCTTCTCCTCGGAGATTGCCGCTCGCGCCCCCGATATCTGTCGTCCCTATTTTTGGGACGAAATTCAGTTTCGCGTTCCTCCTTCTCAATAACAGCCTCTCTCCTTATCTCGGATCGAAGATTCTCCTGTGCGGCTTCCTTTTCTGCTTTCAATCTTTCGATTTCCAGCAGCAATTCGTTCTATTGAGCCAGGAGATCTGAGTCATCAAAAGTGTTTTCGACTCGCTGACCTCCTTCTCCCTCGTACTCCATATTATTACGGTAATCATCGCCTATCAAGTTCTCCTCGCAATTATTGACCACATCGTCCCCTTCCATAGTTCTCCTCAGAACAGGGATTATTTCCAGGAAGCGATTGCTGTTCGAGCGATCCTCGCTTCCCACAGACGGCGCCACTGAAGAGTTTTAAGATGGTTCAGGGGTGATTATGCGATACGAGGATTGTTGATAGATGATTTTGCGATACAGAAATTCCTTAGTGTCAGTTTTAGAGAGAGAAAATCTAGATTATTAGGTTAAGTAGAGAGAGAAAGTCTCGTACTATTCATCTCGGGATTTGTGAAGCGTGTGTGGTCCTTTTATAGTACAATTGCGGACCCCACACGCTTTAATTTGGACTAATTACATATTTTGGTCCCTACACTTTACTTTCCTCCTATTTTGGCTATCTCTTTATATAATTTATACAATTCAGCCCTCATACATTTATTTCTATGCATTTTCCTCCTCTCACACTTTTCCTTTGCTATTTTCTCATGTCAAGTTTCTTCTTTACACTTTTCTCCTTATCTTTTATTCTTCCTTATCAAACTCGAGATCAATGGTTATTAGAAGTTATCTTCAGCATTCACAACCGTCTAAATTCTAAAAACTTGAATAGTCATCTGTACACATGACGTTTGAAAAAAGAAGAGTTGGAATTTGTAGCATGTATGACCTTCATAGGGACTTGCCTTGTAGAAATTTTAAACAGGGTAAAAAAGGTAAATGAAAAAAAGTATCGTCCATGTGTACTATATACAACGCTCAACAGAAAAAACAGATGCTGGAGAAAGTCGGCCGGTCACAACTGCAATATTTGTTAGGCAAGCTCAAAATATATAATTAGTTTGAATGATATAAATTTAGCAAAGCTTAAAGTTGTATTATTACTAATATTTTCTTCGCGTATCTGGTTAGTGTGTATTTGTTGCAAAAATTTCTAATAGTGTTGATAATGGATGGTATTTACAATATAATACGGTACGAGATGTTATTTTTTGAGATCATCCGTGTAAAATCTACTGGTTTGACTTACTATGTTGCTTCAAGTAGGTATTAGATTGATTCAAATCGTTGATTATGTCTCATTGTATTGAAGAACCATTCGTGGTTTTGACAGATAGAGACTTGGTGTCGATGAATGGTCTAGAACAAGTATTCCTAAAAAACAACACACATGTTATATCGATGACACATTAACCAAAACGTTCAAGCGAATACAAAAAAGTACTTTAATGAGAAACAAATAATGCTTTGTTTGTGTTTGCATGGAAAAATATAGTATACTCGGTGTCAGAAATTGAATTCAATCACGTTAGGACTAAGATGCAACATGACTACAAAGATTCTCCTGAAGCAATCAAATACATCGAAAGGTCTTGGCTATCTATATTCACCACTAACTGGGTAAAGATCGCTCAGTCTTGATGAGTTCGGAGATTTCGGTCACCATACCTAAGCAAATTCACTTATCCAAATAGGGCGATTCCGACCATATCACACCACTATATATCCGAACAGGAAAAATGTATTAACTTTTGACTAAGTTGTTTACTAATCAACTTAAAACTAATAGGTCATTAAATTCGACCCGGTTTCCTGACCCGGCCCAACAAGCCCATGGGTAGACAACTTAATTAGCTCTCATTAATGAGGGTGATCAGAATTTAATACTAGTAGACAACTTAATTATCTCTCCACTCTCCACACAAAACACAAAACACCCCAAAATTATTAGAACACTTTCTTAACATTTTACTAGTATACCCTCAGCCCAAAATAAACCAAACCAAATTGGCGACCATAGTGGGAGGCGACGGTGCCTGGATTTTACATTCAAAACCAGTAACAAAAAAATTTCGGATGGATTCAAATGGGCTAAATACTTCACCTTCTGAGGTAGAATGTGCAAAAGAAAATAAATAATACACCAACGAGGAACGAGACCACCTGAGGGCTGAAATAGAGGTGCTAAGAGCTATAAAACAAGCAGAGAAAGGTATTAAGGAGAAATCTAGAGCGTCAGTACTTCACCATACTGACAACCTTGGGAGAGATGAGCCATCCGTAAAGACTCACCTTATTTAAAAAAAAGACACACCGGTCTAAGCCTGTTGAAAGTTCTGGATCTGAATCCTCTAACAACTCTTTAAATGAGGCAGATTTGAAGAATCCTTATCCTAAAGCAGTGATGAAGGAAGGTTCAGAAAAAAGATGAAGTTCACCAAAAAATACTCAAGAAAGAGGAACCGACATGGTAGGCTCAAAAGGCACCAGGGAAAATGATCATTCCACAAGCATCTTGATCAATTGATGATTGATCCTTTTGTCTTTCAGTCCGAACCAGATATTTTTGCGACTCCTAATAAAGATATTGTTTTTAGTCGCAATAAAAACTGGAGGCAGACACCTTTTTCTGCAAAAATACTATCCGGACACCTTCCTAAAAGGTTTGATAGCTTTAGAATGGAGAAATATGATGGAAGCTGGGATCTAGAAAACCATCAGGAGAAATTCAAGAACTTCATATTGAATTTTGATGACGATGATAAGCTCTTGTACAGAGCTTTCTCCCAATTACGAGGAGTGCTCTTAAATGGTACAACAACTTGCCTCAGGGATGTATTAGAAACTTTGGGGATACCATTATCCATTGTGCACAAGAACCAAATGAGTATTTGAAAGAGTACACACGTCATTTCGTGAATATAAAGAACAGATTAGTAGACTGCTTTGATCAAGTGTCAATTGCTTCTCTTAGACAGGGATTGAATCCTAGGAACTTAGCTGATTCTGTGACCCGGAAGAAGGCTATGACGTCGGGTGGCTTATTAAACCAAGTGGGAAACCAGATTAATATGGAAGAAATAAAGAAAACGAGGGTGCACCGTCAGGTGAGGTCCACCACTACAACAACTCCTCTTGCCACTAACCAATTCGGTTACAGAGAAAAGGAGACAAGACAAAGATCTAACCAGTCCAAGCAGGCTTAATCCAACGAGAACCAGACCCAGAGCCAACAAACCAGAAATAAGAGGGGTCGTTGGGTCCATCCTTAATGGTTCACTGAATTACGAGAAATTATAGCTACAATCTATGATAAAACCAAAAATGAGGCACACTTTTGAAAACCAGCGCCATTGCAGTCCCCCGGAGAAAACCAAGACATTTGTTTTTGCCAATATCACAATGATATAGGTCACAATACTCAGGACTTCATAGCATTAAAACAAGAGGTCCAAAAACTTATTGAGAGGGGCAAGCTGGGGGCATACGTTAAATGACGAAGTGGAAACAGACCCGACAATGCTCCTCGGACAAGTCCTTCGAACAATCCTGGAACATCTGCGCAAGAGGGTGCAATGGAGATCCTTGAAAGGTTTGATGTAGACTCTGAGTATCTGGATCGTGATCCAACTATAAATAAGGTAAGGGTGATAACAGAAAAAACTAAGACAGTTTCTGGACTGATCAGCTTTTTTGAATCATTAATTATTTTTGGAAGAGATACTGTAATTGCACCTACCATTTCATCAAGGAAGAGGCATGTCCATAATTTGGCTACCCAGTTAGAAGGTGGAATGTGCTCCCATCAATTTCAGTCCCCATTCCCGTTCATAGTCTTGGATGAAGATAACTTGAGGGATATTGTTGGGCCTCACGAGGACGCGGTGGTTATGGGAGCTTCTATAGGGGGAAATGATATACGTTGAATTCTGATTGACACGGGAAATTCAACAAACATCATATTTTTAAGCTCCTATAAACAGATGAGGAATCCATCTATTATTCAACGTTCGAACATAACCAGTGTGGGCTTCACAGGAAGTTCTGCGGATGTAATTGGGGAGTTTGAAGAAGAAGTGTTGTTGGCAAGGGGCTCTTTAAAAAGATCGTAAAAGTACTAGTTGTTGTGGTAGATTGCCCCACATCATATAACGTAATTTTTTGGAGATCTTGGCTTTCGAGAATGCATGTTATGGCCTCTATGGTCCATCAATGTTTAAAGTATGCGGTTCAGGGACAAGTAGGCATTGTTCGAAGTAGTCAGAAGATAGCCAGGGAGTGATATGCAACAACTTTTGCTCAAAAGATATTGAGAGTAGTTCGATTTAATAAAGATTAGCAGTTACTTGAGCCTTCTACTAAGAAAGGTGAGATTGATGACCCCAAAGAGGCTCTCAGTATCATAATACCCATTGAAGAAGGTGAAATTCATTCCCTTGCAGAGGGTAAAAATGTCAGGATTGATTCCAAGTTGGCACCAAAATTAAAGAAGAAATTGTTGTCTTTTTTGCTGAACAATCAACATGTGTTTGCATGGTGCAATAATGATGTATCCGGAGTACCAGCAAATGTTATTTCACATAAGTTGTCTATCCGGAATGATGTTGCACCTGTTATACAAGAAAGAAGAGCTTTTTCCAAGGAAAAAGCAGACGTGATAGTTCAAGAGGTTGATCGGCTGACTAATATAGGACATATTAAAGAGTACCAATATCCTCTATGGACTGCCAATCCGGTGTTAGTCATGAAAAAGAACGACAAATGGTGTATGTGTATTGATTTCACTGACCTCAATCGGGCTTGCCATAAGGATCTCTATCATGTTCCACGAATAGATCAGTTGGTGGATTTTACATTTGGAAATAGATTGTTGTCCTTTGTGGATGCTTTTTCGGGGTATAATCACATACAAGTAATTTTTAAGGATCAGAACTAACCCACTTTTATCACAGATAGAGGTTTCCATTGTTACAAGGTGATGCCCTTCGGATCGAAAAATGTTGGGGGTACTTATCAGAGGCTAGTGAACAAAACATTTGCTAATCAGATCGGCATAAACATGGAAGTGTACATAGATGACATGATGGTTAAAATCTTGGAGGAAGATTTTCACATAACTAATCTCTAAGAAACTTTTTATAACTTAGAGACTGTGAATTTGAAGTTATATCCAGAGAAATATGTGTTTGGGGTCCGATCTGGGAAATTTCTGGGCTACATAATAAGTGAGAAAGGTATCCAGCATGATCTGGATCAGCTTAATGCCTTATTGGAAATGGATCCTCCTCGAAATATTAAAGAAGTTCAAAGGCTCGCCGGAAGGTTGGCTGCTTTAAACAGATTTATTTCAAGGTCATCGGAAAAATGCGCTCTTTTGTTCCAAATATTGAAAAATGCTAAAGACTTCAATTGGTTCCTGAAGTGTGAACAAGCCTTTATTGAAATAAAGAAACACTTATCTTCACCCCAAGACTCTTTTTAAACCTGTTCGAGGAGAAAAGCTTTATGTATACTTGGTTGTATCAGAATATGCTATAAGTGATGTCATAGTGAGGGAAGTGGACAATTACCCTCGTTCGGTGTACTACATCAGTAAGAGTTTACTGGATGCTGAAAGAAGATATTTGAGGTTAGAAATGTTGGCATTGGCTTTAGTAATTGCAACAAAAAAGATGAGGTCGTATTTTCAAGCTCATTTTATTATTGTCCGAACGTTTTTCTCGCTGAAAAATGTTCTTCAAAAGGCAGATGTGTCAAACAGAATTACCAAGTGGTTTGTGGAATTGGGTGACTACGACATTGACTTTGCCCCTCGAACAATAATTAAAGCTCAATCATGGCTGACTTCTTGGTAGAATTTCATGCTGACAGATCTTCTGGACAAGATTTAGAAGATAATTTTAAGAAAGAATGGGTGGTCCGAACTTATGGTGGATCAAGCACTATGCATTATGGAGCCAGAATTTTCTTAACCTCTCCGTATGGTGATAAAATTTATCAAGCTATATGTTTTGGATTCAAGGACTCTAATAATGATTCTGAATATGAGGTAGCTATATTCGCTCTTAAGTTAGCTTTCCTCTGTAGAGCTAAGAGAGTCTTGTTAATAAGTAACTCTCAATTGCTCATCCATTATGCTCAAGGACAGTATGAGGCTAAGAAGGAACAGTTGGTGCAGTATTTTCTCATCTTGATAGAAGTGGCAGAAAATTTCAAAAGTATTTGCTATGCGCATATTCTTAGATAAGAGAATACATTGACAGACTCTCTAGCAACTATAGCCTATTCCAAATCCTACCCTTGGATTCTCGTACAGGAATGTCCATCCATATAGTTATATCAAAATAAAGAAGATGAAGAAAATATGAGTATACTTGTGATCCAACCTAAAGATTGGAGTTACACACTCCTTTAATACATTTCCGATGGAACATTGCCTTTAGATAAAGCTGTGGCAAAAACAATTAAATACAAGGCTCTTGGTTTTTTTATAATAAGAGAAGTTCTCTACAAAAAAATCATTCAGTATGCCTCTCCTATGTTGTCTGGGAGTTGAAGAATCCCAATTTGTTTTATCCGAACTACATGATGGGGAAGACTCATCACATTGTGAATATAAGGCACTGACCCGGAGTGTCTTGTTAGCTGGATATTATTGGCCAACCATAATGGCAGATTCTAAGAAGATGGTGAAGAAATGTGATCCATGTCAAAGGTATGGGAATGAAATTCATGTACTAGCAGTACCTATAAAGTCTATTTCTGAGCCAATACCTTTTTCTACATGGAGGATGAATGTAGTTGGACCATTTCCTATGACATCATAGGGATTCAGAACTATTATAGTCGCCATTTACTATTTCTCTAAATGGATAGAGGAAGCTCCTTTGGCTGGAACCACATCGAAATTGTTATCAAGTTTACTGTATCCAATATATGTTGTAGGTTTAGAGTTCCCCAGAAAATTACTACAGACAATGGGCCACAAATTGATAACAAAGATATGGAAGCCTTCTGTACTTCTAGAGGCATTCAACATTATTTTTCCTCTCATTTCCACCCTCAAGCAAATGGCCAAGTTGAGGTTGCAAATAGAACCATATTGTCCGGATTAAAGAAGAATTTGGAGGGAGCTGTGGGAAAATGGCCAAGATATTTACAAGAAGTATTGGGGGCCTACCGAACTACTCCTCGTGTTGCCACAAAAGAACCTTCTTTTCCTTTGGTGTATGGGATGGATGCAATTACTCTCATAGAGGCTACTTTACCATCACACGGGGTCCAAATTTCAAACATGCTAATAATATAGCAGTTAGGAATCAGTTGGACTTAATAGAGGAAAAAAGGGTTAAAGCACATTTGAGAACAACACACTACCAAGGCTTAATGAGGAGAAAATTTGCTTCCAAAGTCAAAAGAAGAGATTTTCAAACAGGAGATAAGGTTTTAAAGAAAATATCTTTACATATTAAGGAGAAGCAGTTTGGTAAATTGGCCCCGAACTGGGAAGGCCCTTATGTGGTCTGTGAAAAGATCAAACCAGGGACATATAGACTTCAAGACAAAGAGGGGAGAGCTGTAAAGCATCCATGGAATGTTGAGCATCTCAGGTTATATCTAAAATGAAGTTTTTCTGTAAATATTTACTTGTTAAATAACCAATGTAAATATTATGGGGCATACTTTTTCCTACCCTGGTGGCGCGGGGAGGTTTTAATGAGGTGTCTAGATTTTTCCAATAATACATGATGCCTTCTTTAAAATTCTGGTGTAATTTTACTTCAATTCAATTCAAGTATAAATTACTTATTCAACACCTCGTCTCTCAAGTTTTCTTGAGTAGATCGGATATGCTTAATATTTGGTCATAGTTATTGAATATATATGATTAGAGATATTAAATACTCTTGATTCAACAATTCTGAAATTCTAGGGGCTACTTAAACATTAGCCATGAAAGATTTAAAACAAAATATTAAATAAATAGGAAATTTGATAATTTAAACCTGGTCGGACTCAAACCGACCAGTAGTACAAAACTTCCTTGGCCATCTAAGGACTTTAGTTTTTCAAAAGCAAAAGTTATACAATAAAACCTTAGAGCTTATTCCCTTCAGACTTTTCTTCACCACAATCCTTCTTGGGACTCTTGAGTTCGGCACTTTAACTTTCACTCGTTCCTTCTTCATCATCAGTGGAGTCAGCTCCACTAGAATAGTTATGCTTGTAGCAATCTGTTAAGGTATGGAATGGGATGTTCTCATACTCAATATACTTCCATAAGGTACCAAAGGTTCTCTTGGGGAAAGTCTCATGGAACAGCAACACCATGTCGGATTTGATCCCATAATCTATTTTCTCTAGAGAATCCATTATCTCGTTGGCATATTTCTCTATGCCTACCGTGATAGTTTGTTCTTGCTGGCGTTTCAAGGCCTCCTTCTCCTTAACCTTCTCTAGATGAGTGCTCTCGAACTTGGTCTTCTCATCGGATAAAGTTCAGATAGCACCATCCTTAACGTTCAGCTGCTCTTTCAAAGCTGTGAGGTTTTGTGAGAAAGAAGTCTCCAGTTTGGAGTAGTTGGTTTGGAGCTCGGTATTGGCTGTCTCCGATGCGGTCAGCTTGGTTGCCAAGTCTTCCTTCTCATTCTTCAGCACCTCTATGCTTTGCTGAGTACTCAGAAGACTGTCTGACAAGGTTTACTTGTCAGTGGTAAGAGAATTTATAATATCCGTTTGATTTTTTACATGCCTCTCCAGATCAAGTACTGGTCGGATGTAACCGAGGAGGGCATGACTCAAAGTATCTTGTTCTCTGGATATGGAATAGGACTTCCCATTGTATGTTACCATGTTAGAGGAGATGGAGGGACGGTAGAGACCTGCAAAATCATCTTTCTCTAAATCGTTAAAGTAAATGCTAATATCTTGAAATGCTTCAAGGTCCACTTCATCATTTGCTCCACCGGCAATCTGTCCGGACTGAAGGTCTGTTGGGATTTCTTCTTGCAAGGTAGGTTCAGCAGGGGCTGGGGGTGGAACTTTCGTTGGGCGAAGGATTATCCTCTGCCCCCATAGTAACCTTCTTTTTCTTGACAGCTTTCTCATCACTTTTGGCCTTGTGTTTCTTGTCTTTTTTAGGAGGCCATGGTGGGTTCTTTGACCCTCCAGCTTCCTTTACAGTTTAAACTTCCACTGCCTTTAGCAAGGCCACATCAATACCGCCTTGGTTCTCCAAACCAGTCCCCTCTGTAGTTGTTTGAGCTAAGTCTATTGTAGCCTTCCTTTTCTTGTTCTTCATTTTGTTGGGGGATTTGGCCCTAGAAGGCAGATAATACTTGGCATCTTTAGCTTTTGTCCTCTTCAAGATCACATCAGCAGGGGGAGGGGTGTTTAGCTCTTCCCATGAATAGTCTCTTCTGCATGTGGTGTTCCACAGGTGAGACCTCATGAAATTGCCTCACTTGAAGCAATTTTGGAAGGCATTCCCCCAGTTCTCCGAAGCCCACGCGTTTAGCTTCGCACAAGTATTTTGCCCTGCTTCTAGATGACCTGAGAAATCCTTTGGTAGAAGTGAGGAGAGATATCAATTAGTCAAAATTAAAAATTGTAACTTAAAAATGTAAATAAAAATAGAAAAAAACTTACCAGTACTTTTCCATCTACTGGTCAGGAGGCTCGGGTTCATTTCAGCCTTAATTTTTATGTCGTTTTCCCAAGTCCCACTGATAAAGAGGAACTGCATCCTCCAAGGCGTTTCGGACTCCAGCAGGTCGTCAACGACTTTGAAATCATTTCCCATATTGTAATGATAGAAAGGGATTTGGTGATTCTTGCACAAGCTTGCTACAGCAGCAAACTGTTCCATGAAGAGTGGGATTTTTGACAGCCTGGATGCTATGATGCAGGCTAGGAGAGTATACCAAACGTTGGGGCTCATCTGGCTGGGGCATAGTTTGATCAGATGGAAGTATCTGGCAATCTCTGGGTCTAAGGGGAACCGAAGTCCCCAATTTAGTACTTCAAAGTAAACCACCATCTCGTTCAACTTACAATCCATGGGGGTCTCTAGAGTGATCAGAATGCTCAATTTTACAAACTCTGGGATCCCCTATTTAGTTCGGATCTGACCCAACTCGGTTGTGTGGGTGTAGACATAATTAATGTTCTGAAGAGCCAACAAATATTTGATAATGACCTTTTTGAAGCAGGGACCTACCTTGCCCTCTAGACTCTCCGGAATAGCGTCCAGATGAGTCATGCCAACTTTAGTTTTACCTTTCCGATCTGAGGCTGTATCCCCTATTTGACCGGACGCCTTTTTCTTGAAAGTGGCTTCCTCAATGCTGTCCTTCATATTCTCTTCCATAATTATGAAAAGTTGTTCAGCTATTTTGGAGGCATACTGCTCTGGCTCCTTCATTGGTGGTTGTACAACTGGCTGCTCAGAAGGCTGTGCAGACGTCGCTTCTGAAGTTCTGATATTTGGTAGGGATTGTTGTCCGGAGGATTTAGTTTATGGAACAACCTTTGTTGCCTCCAAAACGGAGGATTTTGAAGATGTAGGCTTGGATTTGGTTTTCATCTGACGTGTAATCTGACGAAAAGTTATTTTTCCGGTTACTTCTTTGTGTCTGAGCCCATTGCGATAAACGGTGAGGGTTTCCTAACACTAGAGACGGATTTTTCTTTGGGAATTGAGATTCGTGAACTGAAGAACCGGATGAGAGAGGTCAAAGGTCTATTTTGAATGGAAGCTTTCTGGTTCTAGGTTTTTTGAAGAAGATGACACCTGATCGGAATTCTGGTTTGACTGGTTACCTTTCTCGCATGGAGAAGCGGGAAGACCGGCAGCAATACGATTATCTCTTGCTACTTTCTTTTCTCTCTCTAATTCGGACAAGTTCAGCCAACCTCTTATAACTAAGGCGTTTCTGGTTGTGAACATATATGCCTCAAGAACAATTTAAATGTGAACTGAGTTTTCTCTCTAGAAAGATTTGAGTGTGGAAGATAATAAAATAGTGGAAAGATTTATATATAACACTGAAAACAGCAGTTATCAAGGAGACGATGAATAAGATTTTTGCAATGATTAAAGGCTGCGCAACGTGTGAAAAATTGAAACCTAGGTAACTTTCTAGACCTAGTGGGTGCGACAATCTAGGAGAAACGGTTGGGAGGTCGAACCAGATATTGACACATGTCCCACGATCCAAGAAAAACTCTTAGAATTCTGGGAAGGGAAATCAGTTCTGATAAAATACGAACAGGGTCATTTGTGAAAAGAAATTCTTCAGTTCGAATTAGTAGGTCACACAGAATTGGTGCTAACTTTGTAAATTTTTAGCCCTTCCAAAGATCTTTTACAAGGCCTAAGAAGGAGCTACTAATGAGTTCGATGATTTTGGTCACCATACCTAAGCAAATTCACTTATTCGAACATGGACAATTTAGTATCCAAACAAGACAAATGTATTAACTTTTGACTAAGTTGTTTGCTAATCAACTTAAAACTAATGGGTCTTTAAATTTGACCCGGTTTCATGACTCGACCCAATAAGCTCATGGGTCAGTAATTAAGGTATAAATACCTCAACCACTCTCATTAATGAGGGTGATCAGAATTTAATACTAGTAGACAGCTTAATTATCTATCCACTCTCCACACTAAACACAAAACACCCCAAAATTATTAGAACACTTTCTTAACATTTTACCAGTCTACCCTCAACCCAAAATAAACCAAACCAGGTCCAACCCAATACATTATATACGTACGAGCAATCTTAACTTCAAGTTATTTTATGGCATGGTTCATTCACTCGTTGAACTACAACATTGTGCAATTATATCCTCATTTGAAAAGAGTCGTTATATAACAAAGCATAAATTTTGGATATAAGGCGTTCGACCAAATTAGAGGTAAGGTCTCTAACACCGCTTTAGAAATTTTCTTATTGAATTATAAAGTGCTAAAGTTCATGAGAAATCCGATAACATTGGGATGACTATTGAAATTGAGACGACGGGTGAAATTTTCATTTGTGTGATACGATCGACGCACATTATCCCATATTAGCACCAGATTCGCGAGTCACTATATAATGAACCAATTGCACCTTTAGAATCTTTTCATGACCATTGGAAGATGTTCGATATAATGATATGCAAAAACCTAATCACAATAGAGCTTTTGAAAAAAATGGATAAACTTGATGAGTCCGAATTCAGCATGCTCCCCGGACACGGACGGATCAGTCCAAGGCCTCCGGACCGGACAGATCACATGGACTGGACAGATCACTTTGAACACTATGACCATAGGACTGTTCGAACTATGACAAAAGTACTAAAAAACCTAAACACTTCTTGACTAAGCTACTTGCTCACCTACTTAGAGCTCATGGGTCTTTGAACATGACCCGGGTCCATTAAACATGACCCGAAAGCCCATAAGGGCCCAAACATCAGGGTATAAATACCCAACCATCTGCATTAAGTGTAGGTAATGAGAATTAACTGCTACCAAGCTCCTTAATTATCTCTCAACTCTCTACTCTAAACATTTAAACACCCACACACCACCATAAAACACCAACTGAAATAACCAGCCTACCCTCAGGCAATTATTATCCACACCAAAACTTATAACTGATGTCATGTTAACCAACGATGAAAGACGCATATAAAATATTTACAAGAAATGGTTTAGAGTTATTTATCTGGAAAATCCACCTTTTTAGGACCAATAGGAAAACAAAAACATCACGACCATCCACATGCCAAATGAAAATTTTCTATTGGGACATCATCCACTAAACGACATAAATCGCATTGGGAACATGTGAAAGATTAAGAAAAAACCCATGAAGCTTTGGTGCCAGACCATTTTAAAACTTTTGGGGTTACCATTCGTAAAGGGACACCCCGAATGAAACCTGTTAATTTTGAACTAAGTGTACAAGGTTGTGGTCATACCGTTCGGGCATATATACATATGATAGTTTGAACTTCTTCGATGGTGTCATTATTTAGTTATAGCGTACCAAGGTCCAATATCTCGTCCAAACAAGTAAATAATAATCCAAAATTTTACGTGCCATGGTTTTCCTCTCACTTTATACTTTTTATAGCCGCTATAAATGATGTTAAACCCGATGGTCATTGCGGGTATCATTCAATATCATATGGGTTGTCTAGTCAATAAGATGGGCGAAAGTTGTTAGAAAGCTCCTTTATGAAGAATGTATTGATAACCATGATGTTTACAACAAGATATATTACAGTAAAGAATAATATTTAAAGGACGCTGAAAGTATATACTATTGCAGAGTACCTGCTCATATATCTTATGGGATGATAATATCGAAGATGAAGATATTAATTTTTCAATGCATTGTGCATTTTGTATCACAATCAAGGCTGATGAATTGCAATTACATTTTTTTACCATGGTGAGTGCACCCCCTCCGATGTCTAAAACGGTGGAAATCGTATTTGGTTTTGTTAATAATGAACATTTCGTCAATATAAGTATTTCATCTTACTTTTATTTTTCTTACTATACTAATTATTAACATCCTCATTTTGGTTTATTATTTTATATAGCTTTGCATTTTTACTGACTCACCATGTGCACGAATACATCATACATGGGCAACATTACATAGCGATAATGCAATAACTTGGAAATTTATTTTACTAAGTCACTACAAAATATATGTTGATCTTGAAGGTCGGAAACCTATCGTCGTCAACCCAGAAGTAACCGATTTATATGAATTTGTGTAATAATGTACTCGTTTAATTACTTAGATTTATGTTATTATATCAAAAAAGTAATGCAAAATTATTTGTTTAATGTATCGTAATTATGTTAATGCATCAACAATCTGCAAACCTCATACTTAACACGATAATATTTTATTGCATTAAAAATTTGAAAATATATTAAAAAGAAACACAAATACACAACTAGTAGTTATATTCTTCCATATCGAATTATAAGAAATGCGCATGTTTAAGTTTACTGCCAATGATGTCCAACCCAATATTGTAAAGTATATGTTGTTTAATTAAATCATTAATCTCCAAACTAAAAATCATATGCACCTCTTGTCTGACATCATAAGGGAGGTTACGTATGAAGGTATTATGCAAAAACTGTCAAGAACTAAAAATACTTCATCTGTAAAAATTGTTCTTATTAAGATATGTTTGTTGAGGCAACATTACTTTTATAAGAATAACTAAAACACTACCTCCTTAACCAACATCACAACCTGCCTAACAAATTCAAGATTAACTAACGTTCTCTCGTCTAAGCTTTGAATTTGGGTTAATGTCTTTCACTCCGGATTAACCTCCTCATGTCTTTGAACTTGATCCTTGCAAGTGTTTTAGTCAATATGTCTGCCTTCTGCTCGGTGCCTGGAATATGTTCAACTTTAACCTGGTCATTCTCAATGCACTATCGATTAAAATGATAATTCACAAGTATGTGTTTGCTTCTCTCATGAAATAATGGATTCTTTGTCGAGACATTAACCCATATTCAAAAACATGAGGAGGTTAATTCGGAGTGGAAGACATTAACCCATATTCAAATGAATTTATCACTTTCTTTGAATCCGGGTTCATGTCACTTTCTTGCTCTCTGATCCTGACACTTTTCCAAGAATCTCATATAACAAAATTTCTTGATATGCTGCTGTTGTAGCCACTTCATAATAAACAGTTGGTAGCTTCTACAAAGTCCAATTATCGGCATCGAACCATAGTAGAAAATATGACCTCATTTGCTTCTTTTATCATCAAGATCGATGTTATGATTGTTATCACTATAGACAACGATCTCTTCTTTTGCTCCGTATTTGTACTTCACTCCAAGACTAGCAGTTTCTTTGATGTATCGTAACACTTTCTTAATGGGTTATCCATGTCTCTCAGCCTATGCATATAACAAATTAGTACTCCTATTGAATATGCTAAGTTTGGCTGTGTATAAAGCAGGTATCTCAAATATTTGATCGTTCTTCTGTACCCGGTGGTGTTAATTTTTTGGATCTTCAACGACTTTGGTTAACTTAAAAATTGCATCCATTGGAACATTAGTTGGATTGAAAATATTTATACATGTATCAATCAAAATATTCTTAGTATAACTTTTTTGTCTAATAGTCATACCGTATTGATTTTTCTCAACTTTAATTCCAAGATAATAAGTAAGGTTTTTCAAATTTGTCATTGCAAACATTGTTACTATGTAATCTTTAAAATCGTGAATCAGCTGTAAAGAAGAACCAGTAAAGACAACTCGTCTACGTATACCACAATAATGAGTTTACTATTCTTCTCTTTCTTGCAATACATGGCTTGTTCCTTTGTGTATCTCACAAGCTTCAGTCCTTTCAGTACTTAGGTAAATTTTTTTGTTAACGCTCTTAGGGTTTGATGTAATCTATACAAATCCTTGTACAGACGATACACTTTTGTCTCTTCTACTCGTTTGACAAAACCTTAGGTTGTGTAACATATACTATTTATTTCAATTTATCGTGTAAGAATACAGTTTTCACATCCAAGTAATGAATTCCCCAACTTCTAATCGTGGCCATAGCAATCAGTAATCGTACGGTTTTGATTCGAGATACTGGCGTAAATACTTCGTCGAAATCGATACCTTGCTTGTTCGCATACCCTTTAGCCACTTATCTTACTTTATACTTGTTATTAGTTCCATATGCATTCCTCTTGATTTTGAGAATCCACTTCATACCGACTGCTTTGACTTATTTTGGCTTTTAATAAACTTCTAATTTTTTTTTCTCAATTGAAACGAGTTCAGCCTCCATCATTTCGATTCACTCGTTAACACCTTCAGCCTCTTCATAGAATTGAGGTTCATCGTTTAAATGTGGGTAATATTCGTCACACATCTCCATCTATACATATTCACCAAGATACTTGGGTTTCATGGCTGGTCTTATAGTTCGTCTCAAAACTGAACTAATGTCGATGTTTTCTTACTCCAACATGTCTTCGCGTGTATTGATATCGATGGTTCCGACTTCAACCTCTTCGGAGATCTCGTGTGCTTGATGAATGATAAGTCTTTTATCCATATCAACAAATTTGAACATATTAGAATCACCACATTCCTCATGTTCACTCTAATTCGATCTTTGTCTTCTACGAAGATCACATATCAACTCACAACAACAACATTTTTATTCTTTGGATTGTAAAGGTGGTACGCTTTCATACCCGGTTTGGTTATGAGTTTCACTAGCAGACGTGATCTCTCGTAGAGCTTCTTGAGATGTGCACCATCGATTTTCACATGAGCCAAGCAACCAAAGATCCTCAAGTGTTTGATATTCGGTTTCTTACCCATCTAGCACTCGTATGGTGTCTGATCTTCCAAATTCTTAATATGAACTAAATTGATGAGATAAGTCAAGTATCGTAGTGCCTCTCCCTACAAGTAATTTGAAAGTCCTATATATTTCAACATACTTCTGGGCATCTCCATCAAAATATTGTTTCATATCTCTACAACTTCATTTTGTTGCGATGTGTGGAGAGCAGTCGAGTGTCTTGTGATACCACTCTCTTCACATAATATGTTGAATTCAATCGATGTAAACTCTTCTCCTCGATAATTTTGAAATGTTTTAATTACTTTCCTGGTTTGCTTCTCAATTGTGGCCTTAGAGCGTTTAAAATGCTCAAATGCTTCGTTATTCTCCTTCATGAGTATGCCCCATATATAACTCAAACAATCATGAATCAAAACGAACATGTACCTATTTAGAGCAGGTTCGATGGCGAGATATGACCAGACAAGTCACCGTGCATCAATTCAAGAGCTCGTGATGCGCGACATCTCGTCTTCGCTGGAAATAAGCTATGTTTTTATTTCTTGCTTGACATGAATAACGAGCTTTGATTTCTACTCCAATCATACCTATCACTATATATTTATCTCCATGTAATTATAAAGTTCTAAATTTCACATGACCAAGCCTTTGATACCACTTCCAATTCTCATCGATTTTAACTTGTAAGCACAATGTACTCCCAATTTTCATGTTTGCCTCGTAAAGTGTATTGGAATTTCTCGTTACAAGAACCACAACATTTCCATATAAATCAAAAAGTGTCAAATAATCCTCCTTCATTTGCACTTCATATCCATTTTCTGTCGTTTGCCCAAGGCTCAAAATGTTGTATTTGAGACTAGGTATAAAATATATGTCCTTCAATGACCTTTGCTCACTATACCTACAAACAAACATAATTGTTCCTCTACCATTTATCTTTATACTCGATCCATCACCAAATTTCACTCTTTTTATGACTCGTTCATTCAACTCAACAAATAATGATTTGTTACCTGTCATATGATTGTTTGCTCTATTTTCCAAGTACCAAATTCTAGCATCCCTTGCAATGGGTTCAAGCTTACTCGGTTTCACTTTCTCATCATACAATAACATTACTTCATACATATACAATGCATCATCTGCATATTATATCTCAATCACATTAGCTTCTTGTTTTGTACTCTCTCGGTACATAATCTCATAAAATGACCATTATTATTGTATTGATAACACACAATCTTAGAGTGATCCTTTTGTTGTTTGTCTTTTTATTGCTTTTGATCGGTGGTTACGTTGTTTTATCTTCCATGACCGCGACCACGACTGTGACCTCATCTTTCTTTCCCACACTGTAATCGTCGCTAGAGCCTTGTCTATCAGAGTCAACATACATAAGATTTTTTTGTTCATGTACATGTGTTTCTTCTCATATACGCTCTTCATATGCCTTTAATCTTCCAATAATGTCTTCAAACCTCGTTTTCATTGAGATCAAGAACTTGTTCATGTGAAGCGATTATGTGTATGAACTTGTGTCTTGAGATAATTAAGAAACTTCTTCACCAGTTTTGATTCATCAATGATTTTACCTAAGGATGCACTTCTTGGTTACAGTTCGGATAACTTTCATACAAAATCATCGATATTGTCTGAGTCTTTCATTATCAACCTGTCAAATTCAGCATTCAACGTCTGCAATTGAGCCTCTCTGACACGGTCTGCTTCCATGTGTCAAGTTTTAATTACTTCCTACGCATAATTTTCCATTTCCTGTTCTCCAATCTACAGGATTAGCGATTCTAATATAGATTGGAATAGCAATGTTATTACAACATCGTTTTTCTCTGGATCATTTCCTCATAGTTCAATAATCTCCCATACTTTGTGATCCCTCAACGCTACCTTCATCCGCATCGCCCACACGTGTAATTCATCAAAGTTAACATCGAAAGTTTAATCGAGGATGGCCATCGCGACAGCATCGATGTCGTCGATGTGGAGTCTATCTTCATCATGATCTAGGATTTAATACCAATTGAAGGTAGTATTCAAGAACTATCAAGAATTAAAAATGCTTAATCTGTAAAAATTGTTCTTATTAGAATATGTTTGTTGAGGCAACATTACTTTTATAAGAGCAGCTATAACACACACTGGCTAACCAATATCGTAACCTGCCTAACTAACATCACAACCTGCCTAACCAATTCAAGATTAACTAACAACATACCCAAATATTTAGAATTCAAAATATATATTGTAACCGGATAGATAAATAAACATGTTAAGATGAACTATAGAACATCCAATGATATAATACAACATTAACGTAAACATTAAATATTAAGTTAATTCAAAGCACTCAAAGTAACATACAAAAATGGAATAACTTAAAATGATCAAATGATTATGGAACGACATTAATCATGACATAAAAATAACAAAAAATTATTCAAAGTCATATCATTCATTAAAAGTAATACTCTTTTATGCTTTCTTTTTTTCAAAGAATTGTTCATCTACAAAACGTTGCATGTATTTTGTTATCTTTCAATTCGAACAAGTTAGGCACTTCATTCCTAATTTTCCATGGAAGATAAAACACACGATATATTGTTTCGTTTATAGTAATATTGTACCTTGTATATACTTTTTCACGAATGTGTAGGGACAACATTGGTTTTCTTCTTACACCCCCATACATGTAGTACATTGTACATAACACTTCGTTGAAAAGTCATTCTATAGTCTCATTAGACCTCATTAACTACATATGTTTGACGACTTTGAGTGGATGAGAGTCTTCACATACACCCCATTTCAAATCAAACAAAGTTATATAGTAGATATTTGAAGTTGTATGTTCAAAGTTATGTTAAATTGTTCACGCTTTACGCGAACAAGTCTGAAATTTACGCTTGAACGGACTTGATAAAAGAAATATTTTCCCAGGGTGCTCAACTCTAGAGTGTGACAGGTGGTCTTTGCGCGTATTGGACGACCTGAGTCAACAAATAATAAATGTTAGATAAAAATAACTGAAAAAAAAATAAGTCTTAGAACCTAAACTATACAGAAAATAAATACTAAAAACTAAATAAACACACACAAATAAATTTAATAGGTTAGAAAATTCGAAAAACTCAAAGGGGACTTCTGCTTGAAATTTTGAAAAATTAAAAAAAAACGATTGTGAACCATAGGTGCATCGGCTACACACCCGTGTACCGATGGTTCGCAAGCCTGACACCATCAGTGTTGTTCATTTTTCCTGCGATTCTGGTGAGGAAGATGAGCATTCTCAAATCATACCCAAAAAACCTTAAATTCAATCCAAATTCATAAATTCTAACATTAATCCACCAAGTTCACAACCAATAACATTAAATCATAACAACAAATATAACAATAACCAACTAATAACTTTATAAATAAATAAAAACTTTCTTTTTTAAAAAAATAAAGAAAATAAATCAAGAAGGCTCATATTGGTGGAAGAGGAGGATCAAATTCATTCATTATCAAGGAGAAGGAGCTTACCAAAAAAGTAAGATCCCTTCAGAGGAGGAGTTCGGTCGTTGGATGAAGAATTAGGTGGTCGAATTTTGTAAAAAAAGGAGGATGAAAAATGAAAGTAAAAAAAAAGACTAAAGATGCTTCTTGTTCAAAATGGATGGACGTGTATTAAAAAAGTTTTTTTTTTTATATTCTTATAAAAAAAATGTTTGTCTAAAAAAATTTATATCACTCTCAAGTGCACTTAAAACTAAATAGGACCAACTTTCTAGATGAAAAACGCATAATAGGTTATTTGGCCAAAACCATTTAAAATTAAACTAATGATAATATTTTAAAACCAGATTTCAGTTTATTTATTTTTAAAATTTTAATAGAAGAAAACATAAGAAATTACGAAAAAATAACACAAAAGAGCGTGATGACTTTATCTTAAAAGATTCAATAAAGCCGTCAACTTTTAATTTATCTTAAATCACCCCACCTACTTTAAATTTATGTTAAATGAGCACGATGGACTATAATACATAAATCATATATTTATAGACCAAGAACGAACCTTTTAAGATTGTTATCTTCTAACGTTAATTAAAAAATAAATTGATCTTATAAATTTGTTAAGTTTAATTATCTCCATAATATAACCGATTAAATTGTTATGAAAATAATTTTATATCTTTTATTTTTGAGTAGCCCATACAAACAAACATATATTTATATATATACTAAACAGTCTCCATTATTACCTTCAAGAAGCTTCATTAATGCAGAATTTGTGGACTGGAGAACAGCACTGGATACAGTACTGAGAATCTTCCCACAAGTTATCTTGGTATCACTCTGCACAACAACAACAGAGCTTAGAATTACAACCTTCTATTAGACAACATAAATGTTAAAATCATAGAATGGGACTCCAAATTCCTATCCTATGGGGGGAAGGCTATCTTTAATTTCAACTATCTTAATGGCTATCCTTTATTATTTGATGCAGAACTCTCTACTTTCTAATTGCATTATCAAAAGATTATAAAATATTTTTAACAAACTTCTCTGGAGATCAAAGTTCAATGAAAACAGTATTCATTGGACTTCATGGGAGAAACTTTGTTTTCCTTTTGAAGAATGTGGACTGAATATCATGAAATTAACTGATATTCATAACACATTCTCTCAAAATCTTTGGTTTAAATACAGGAAAGAAAAACAATCTTTGGTCTAGGATGATGCATGATATTTATAATAAAAATACTCATCCTTTGAAAGCAAATTTTAAAAAAACTGGTTCACTAACCTGGAGACGTCTTGTAGGAATCAAAGTTGTTGCTTAAAATAATATCAGGTGGCTTCTAGGCAGGGGAGACATGGATTTTTGGACTGAAAACTGGCATAACTTGCCTCCTATCTTGGATCATAACCTTCCTACCATCAACTGGTTCTTGGAAGCCAAAGTTAACTTCTTTTGGAAGGCTTGCAGTTGGGATCTTGAATCCCTTAATGGTTTTATTCCTGAAAGCAGAATCATTCAAATTAATAAGTTCAGAGTAAACTTTAATGTAGAAGATGTAATGATCTTGAATCTATCTCCAGATCATAACTTCAACATGAAGTGCACTAGGAATAACATAAGGCATCAAAAAAATACGTCAAGCTTGCATAGGAAAATCTGGGCAACCATCACTCACATGAAGTTTTCTTTCATGTTATGGAAACTAATGCATAATTTTATTCCTATTGACTAGGTTTTGCAAAATAAGCATCTTCATATGGCATCGAAGTGTCAATTCTGCTCAAATTGTGAAAATGATAATCATCTTTTTGTTAATTGTGTTTATGCCTCGAGTATATGGAGGCATTTTAGTAATCTCTTCAACATTAGAATTGAAAGATTTATGACTCTAAATCATGTTGTTCACAACTAGTTCTTGTCTTCGACTCAAAAAGTTCATATCACCCATTCTGTGTCGCTATAATTTGTTGGGTGATATGCAAGAGTCGTAATAATGCTAAATATAAAGACTCTGGTCTCAGTCTTTATACTTCTATTATCATGATTAACAAAATCATTTTGGGTATGAACACTTCGAATGTATTTACCAAGCAAACACTGGTTAAATGTTAATGATGTTGGTTTGTGATTTGGTTGTCTGTCACAACAAAATATTTATAAAAAGGTTACTTACATTAAGTGGATTGCTCCTGTGACTGGCAGGTTGAAGCTCAATATCTATGCCTCTTGTCTCAAAAATGGAGAATCTTTTGGAACTATGCTTTTCAGAGACATTGAAGACGCTATCGTGAATGGTTCCAGCAAATCCTTTGGCAAGCTAACTTCTCTGGTTGTTGAAACTAGAGCTTTGCTTTAAAGATTGTTGATCCGCAAGGAAAAGAACTAGGTGTATGTCGATATAGAGACAGACTGCTTAACGTTAATTAACATCATAGTTAAAGGGAAGAATCCATGGTACCTATAATCCTTAATCTTCATTTGTAGAAAGCTTATAATGCCTTTTATGACTTTAAACTTTGTCTCGCGAGTCTAAAATAAAGCTGCAGACCGGCTTACCAAATGGACATTGAAATGCAAAGAGAAATTAACCTTCTCATTTCAATGCCCCAAACCCTCTTTTTGCCATTGTCTTTCTTGAAACCCTGGGATTAGACAATGTTTGCTCGCCTTAGAAATTAAAATTTTGGTTCGATTGGTTACTGCTATTTTTTTTTCTTGCAGATTGAGAGAAAGTTATTAGGAATGGTCTAAATGCAGAAATGGAGATAGATTGAAAGCGATTTGGGACTAGAAGTGAAGATTTGGTTTGGATTGAAATCGATTTGGAACTTATTGAAAGGTTTCGAAGTTGCAGAATGGAATTGTTTTTCGTAGAGAATTGAAATTTCTTTATCTAAGTGAGGTTTCGAGGTTTCATTTTATGGTGTTCCTTCAGAAATGAAGCTCCACGAAGCTTTGTTTCTGCCTTTAGATCTAAGAATAGGCTTTATTTTGTTTGTAGCCCTTCAATTGTTTCAAAGTTTTATTGGGCTCCTCAAATTGTTGTAATTTTCTCAATTTAATATTATAGTCTTTATTTGCTTAGAAAGAAAAAAAAAGAGCCTCAGTTTCTTAACTATGTATCATATATACTAATATATATACTAAACAGCCTCCATTAACTTATTAATTATGTACTAAATAAAATATCCATGTTCTTTCTTTTTCCGATCTTCCTTGCTAGTTACACCAGACTTCCTTGAACTTTTAAGCTCTCTATTACCTTGTTTGACAAATAGATGCTTTTTTATATACTTTTATATACTTCGTAATTAACTATTATAGACTTTTTTCTTAGACTCTTACTTGTCACTAACGGAGAAGTCAAGCTTGAAAGATGAGTTGTTCCAGTTCATCAAACCCTTCATCATCATCGTCATCATTCTGCTGCTCCGTCTCTAGTGGAAGTTTCCTTACTTCCAGTGGTGGGACGCTCATTCCAGTTTGTTTATAAAACGCCTCTTTTTGGTTATTCCATTCATCCACCGCCTTCTCCAATTTTTCACCTAACAATTCATCGTCTGCTATGTGCTTTATGTTCTCGATATCTACTACCGCCTTGGCCTCTTTATGAAGGAAGCAGATATACAAATAAAAAACAAAATTACAAACTACAAAACCCAATAATCAAATATATTAAAGTCACACTGAGTAAAATATATAGAAACGCACCTCTAATAGCTATCTTCTTGCTGTCTGCATACTCTCTGGAGATTGTCTTGACAACATCTAAATCAACTTCCGTTCCCTGTTGTACCAAGATAGAATACTCGAAATTCAGTCTCTATGCTATCAACGTTCGAAAAGAAATAAACGTATATAAACCAACCATGTCCTATTGTTCTACTACTTAGAACCATCCGGTCGAAGATCTATGTGGAACATAACAAAAAACATTTGATTTGATGAGCATTACATACCAAAGGCTGCAAAATATCTATTTCTGGGACGCTATTCGATTAATAACTAATGAGATTGTTCCCCTGATTTTAGTATCACAAAACTGTATATTTGAGACCTATCAATGACCATAACACATATTGTTTAGAAAAATAGAGCTTTACAAACTTGCTATACTTACTACGTCCATGTGTAAAAAGTGCTCGATTTGGGTGTTGGAAAATAACCTGCAAGCCAAAAGAAGATAAGTAATAAGACAAAATAAAGGACTACCATTCCAATGCAAGGGTCTAAAGGTTAACGACTTACTTCTCATAAGCAACTTGTGAACGTGTGTTTTGTAACTCTGTCAACTGGTTAACTCTCGCTGTGGCCGAGGAGTCATTCAGGTCCATGGATCCAAAAATAAACATATTTTTCTCAAGCATTTGTTTGACCAAAACAGCAACTACAATTATATTTCTATCCATTGCCTCCACGACAAGGTTCTTGAGTGACTTTAGCTCTCCTGCCACACGAGGAACAAAGAGAAAAAAGAGTTGGAGTTGGTTTGGCTCTAACATTAAAAACTGTGGAAAAGAATCCATAGTGAGATGTTTCTAATTATTCCTAGAATATCTACCCAATCAAGCAAAAAAATGAAAAGCAGCATTCAAATTAGACTAGGTTGGCCTTTAGCTTTAGAAACCCCTAGGCCTAAAAATCCAATTTCACCATGTTGAAGAACGAATATGCCCCTGAGCATGCGCGTCCCTGTTAAATACACCACGACTTAAAACAATCATTATTTTCCTTGTTTACACTAATAACCAACATCAAACCATTACTTTCCTTGTTGACACTAAATACACCAAGCATAAACAGACATTACATGAAACCTGCACAGATCAATGTATGAATCTGATATTATATAACAGAAACAAATGAGAAGTTTACTGCTTTGAAAAGATAAGCATATATGATATACCAGCTTATTATCTAGATAGTGTAAACTTAATTATTACTGCAACACAAAGTGAAGGTTACCCAAATACAGTATCAAGCAAAAGTGTAACATACCAAGAGAGAGGTATATTCTGTAAGGAGGCTTGAATGGCTGAATCTCATGTAGACAGTAAAGACAATAGAGGCCACCTAGTCTGTGAGACAAAGATGCAGAGCTAAGCATGTGACCTACATATGAGTGCATAAGAGTAAGAAGATGACTGAATATAAAAATGGAGGTAACAAAGAGAAGATACTGATCAAAGTTGAAAAATTAAAGAGGGCAACACATAACGGTGTCAAACTTCAACTTCAACTATGGTGAGAATTTATATAACAAAAACCAACCTATAAAATCCAGCAAAAAATACGATCTGTATGTTGAAAAAACAAGCATTATATTATGTGATAAAAATCACTTAAAACTAAGCAGCAGCACTGCCGAAGATTTGTATTGAGGTATCCTCCCAGATCCGTAAGAATGGCAAGACTCAACTAAAGATCTCACAACAAACGCAAGAGAACAATCCAAGTTCCACACTAAAAAGATAGTACTACATGTAATTAAAGACTTTCTGGCAAGAGAGAGTCTATCAAAAGAGCTTTGAATTATGTTAAAACCTTGTTTTTAAGCATAGAGCAGATAAACAAAGAACTCTACTGGGGTAGCTCCAGTTTTTCTCTTAATTCTTTACACAATTGTGGTTGCATGCAATTAGTACTGCCATGGTAAAAGCAACTATCAACAAATAGAACATATCTTGTTTGATGAACAAACAAGCAAACTGGAAGAGAGACAAATAAAATATATATTTGAAATCCTACTTATTGCTTGGGCATATAGTGTTTGCATAAAGTAAGTCAAGTGAGAGGAAGGGCTAGCTTCATAGATGTAGGAGAACTTTCTAGCGAGCCATACTCTCTTCATATCAGCAAAGGTTGTAAGTTGACGCTGTAAAATAGACAAACAGCTATAAGTCTTACAATGTTGAAAATATATCTTTGTCGCAATACAAACATAACAAAATCCAACAGAAGAGGAAAAGAAACAAGGGGCCTTGTATAGTACCTGAGCAAACTCACCGATGAGCTCGTCAATGTCCAGCTTAAACGAGGACAGATCCATTCTTTAATGAATTCACAAAGACAAAGAAGCAAAGACTTGTATAAACTCCTAAATGAAAGAAGAGTCTGAATAAAAAAAGACAGCAAACAAAAGCCATGGTAAGTAAAAAGAATGAACTTTTTCCACCTAGAATACCATAACAGCAATGAAGTAAAACTCATTACTTCTAGCCCTGCATTACACATCGACACATGAGAAGCTCTCGGTCCATAAACTTTATTACCTGGGCCAGGACTTTAATCAAACGGTTGGTGGAAACAACACAAGCATAAACTCAAGAGCTTCTAGACTATTTCAACTGACAAGCCTCGATGGCACGACAAACCCTAAACTCCCCCTATGAACACTATCCTTAAACCCCAAAAAGAACTCAATCAAACACAAAATTAATCAAATGGGATAAAAGAAAGGCACCTGTGTCTGCGATTTTCCTTTTCTTGGAGATGATCTTTAAAAGACTCGTTAAGAGTAGTAGAATTTGAAACAAGAACATACACGGTCATACGCGATACATGTTTGTTAAATAGCGACTAGAGACCTCTCAACTAGCTTAGCTAGTAGGATATTAAGTGAAAATCTGTTATTTTAAAGGGAATTGCAAAAAAAAAGAAGGCAAAACTATTAGGCCAAGTTGCATTTTTCTGTTTTTCAATATTTACAAAATTATCGCTAACCAAAAAATTCAAAAGATAAGAAAAAACCCATTTAAAGTTAAATAAATTACAATCTATGTTATGCTATCGAGTACTCCAAACTACGGGTAAAAAACATCGGTGCAACTTGTAACAAGTTGATCCTTTTCCTTTGAGGCTGTAATAAAGAGGTCTCTCATGTTTCAGAAACCAGAATAAAACCATCCTTTTTTACCCCAGCCCAACTTTTGTACCTTTAATACCCTTTGACCAGCCACATCAGCGATCCACGTAAGACGCTAATGTGGCAACAGTAAAAAAAAGGTAAAAGCAAGTTTTACTTTTACCTACTCCTTTTACCCTATTTTCAAACCTTAAACCCGGCCCATGAAGTATTATAACCCGGTTAGCTCATTCGACATCTCTTATTCAGCTCAACTTCTAACCCTAGATCCAACCCTGACCCAATAACCCAACCCTAACTTCTAACCCGACATTATCTAAACCGAAATTAGTGATCGAACCATGTAGACTCCAACCCGAATTGTAATCAGTTATCGATTTCTAAACATTTCCATATCGATTTCTCTCCTTGTCTTCAATTCAACTACGGATTGAACGAAAAAACCCAGATCCCAAAAGAATAAACCACTGAAAATCAAAGCAAGCGTTGCAGTAACAGAGAGAACCGAGAAACAGGAGAAGAAAAACAACAAGAAGCTGAGAATTCTTGTCGCTGGAGGCGGAATCGGCGGTTTGGTTTTTGCTTTGACGGAGAAGAAAGGGTTTGATGTAGTGGTTTTCGAAAGGGATTTGAGTGTTGTTAGAAGAGAAGGACAATACAGAGGTCTGATTCAAGTACAGAGTAACGCTATAGCTGCTTTAGAAGCTATTGATTTAGATGTTGCCGAAGAGATTTTGGATGTTGGTTGTGTAACTGGCGATAGAATCAATGGTCTTGTTGATGGTGTTTCTTTCTTCTTCTTTTATGTAAAGAGAAGATAACATATCATTTTATTAGTAGAGGAATGATATCTATTCATAGTTCAGGTTCAATCCAGACTCGATAAACAACAGCTATACAAATCGAAGGGAGTTCACAAGAATTAAACTATGTATTAACAGATCGAGATTTGCTATCCTCCGTTGGCATGTCTTTGCATTTCCGATTCAATTTTCCTAATATTGCCAACAATTACTCAAAATTTCAAAGATAATTCTTCGGTTTCCTCCTCTATGATACTCATAAAACTCAGTAAGTTCTCTCGATAAGCTAAACACATATGCTATTCGTCTGCCAACTCCATACTAAGTTCTTCGATTAACTTATCTTTTTCATCTTCAGTACTAAATCTGTTGGCAGTAAGAACAAGAGGGTGATTATGTTCTTTGACAAATCTTGTAACAACCCATTTTGCAATCTCTTCTGATTCGAACTTCAAACCAACGTACGGCTCTATTATTTCACCTTGGTTCGACTCCCCTAAATCTTGCACTTTCTCTTCTGTGAAACTGTCTAGTGCCACCACCTCTACCTCTTCTAAATCCACTGTCACATGAATTAATTTACTTCAAGTAGTCAAATTTATGTCCCAGCTATCAGTGAAATTAGTCAGATAACCAGAGGCTTGAACTCGAGCTTAAAGATTTATATTTGGATTTGGTTTGAATTTGTTGATGGTGTTTCTGGAAATTGGTAAAAAATTTGTTCTTTCTTTCCTTTTGTGTTCTTCCTAATTTCTGTTTAGATTATGTCGGATTAGAAGTTAGGGTTGGGTTATTGGGTCAGGGTTGGATCTAAGGTTAGAAGCTGGGCTGGATAAGAGATGTCGAATGGGCCAATCGGGTTATAATACTTAATGGGCCGGGTTTAAGGTTTGAAAATATGGTAAAAGGAGTAGGTAAAAGTAAAGCTTGTTTTTACTTTTTTTTTACTGTTGCCACATCAGCGTCCTACGTGGATCGCTGATGTGGTTGGTCAAAGGATATTAAGGGTACAAAAGTTGGGCTGGGGTAAAAAAGGATGGTTTTATTATGGTTTCTGAAACATGAGAGACCCCTTCATTACAGCCTAAAAGGAAAGGGACCCACTTGTTACAAGTGACAAACATAAAGGACGACTGGTGCTTTTTACCCTCCAAACTACTCCATGAAGTTGCAAACACAATTTCAAACACCAACCCTAATTCATCTTCTCTGAACTACTAAATATAAAAACTCAATAACAAACAAAACCTATTTTCTCAAAAACTTCAAAACTTTTGAAACATGGTCGGGAAATAGTCGGAACCACTTTCCATTCAGAGAAGTGTGGACGCCGAAGAGGTACATTGCATTTCCCTCACTCATTTTCGCAAAAAAATAGATTTTTGTAAAAAATCTGTTTTTGTTATTCTTCGTCACTCGTTGGAGTGGTCGATAGTGTGTACGCCAATGTAATGGCATACAACAGCATCACCATGTTGTTTTTTGGCTTGCACACCTTGTAGACGTCACACGTGTGGTGTGTGAAGGGTCCTCTACGCCAGCCAATGGCGTGGTGATGTTGTTATACGCCATTACGTTGGCAGAATGGGCTTAACTAATCCGGATTGTCGGTTTAATTGGTTTATCTACTTCTTACATATTGCAGAAGGTGACTCATTGCGATATTTTGCTTGTTTCAGACTACACTCACCATTTCACCACTCACGACAAGTATAGCTTAGACTCGATGACCGAGTGGGTAAAAAAGTACGGGGAAGTCATTGGGTTTTTCGATTAACGTAACATCCAAAGAGGTATGGAAAAGAAGGAGAACACTGAGAGTATATTATTAGTGCGAGCGATCCTGAATTTTTAAGTTGGCCGTTAAAGAATGCGACCGTAAGCGTAAGGCTACCGGTAGCAAAAAAATAAATTGCCATTTTCATATGGTAGGCAATCCGGTAAAAAGAGACGATAAGTGGGCTCTTAGTGTCCTTTCCGGGATGCACAACCACGAACCAATTAAGTATGCTCAAGGAAATTTGCAATGGTCCAAGTTAAAACGGAAGGAAAAATAGCTCGTTGATCTTTTGACGGTGAACGGAACAAGTCCGCGACAAATATTTGGTGCTTTGAAGTAGGCCGATCCGGAGAATGCTTTAAATATCCGTCACTTTTATAATCATCGTCAAAGAACGAGGATGGTTGAAAACAGTGGTCGATCTCAAATGCAATGCTTGTTAGTTAAATTACAATTACAAAAGTACAAGTATTGGGTAAAGACAGGCAATGACGGCTCTAACGTCATAACCGATTTGTTTTTCGCACATCCGCTTAGTATTGATTTACTACAGAACTTATCACGCTTGCTAATCATGGATAACATGTATAAAGTTATTCATTACGGGATGCCTTTGTTCGAAGTAGTCGGGGTAACATCGACCAACAAAACATTTTGCATTGGTTTCACGTTTATGGTGAGTGAAAATCAAGACAACTACGAATGGTCATTGAGATGCTTGAAAACGTTAATAAAGGAGCATGATTGTGAATTACCTTGTGTTATCCTTACGGACCGTAAACTAGCCTTGATGAATAACATCGACAAAATATTTCATAGTGCTAGTCACATGTTATGCGAGTGGCATATCAACAAGAATGTTAGCGGGAGAACAACAAAATGTTGGAAGACGGGAAAATGTTTAACAATGTTTTGGCGGCTTGGAACGACGTTTTTCATCCAATACCGTTGAGGTGATGAACGAGAGGTTGGCTAAGATGCGGTCGGTGTTCAAATACCAAGATAAGGCGGTGGATTATGTGGTAGACTCATGGATTACGCTTTATAAATAGAGGTTTGTTCATGCTTATACTAACAAAATCATGCATTTCGATAATCACACTTCTAATAGGGTGGAAAGCTCGCATGCTACATTGAAAAAATATGTCAGGTCAAGCCGATTGGATTTTGATGGGTTTTAGGATAAAGTGCATGGCTTCTTAACGATGCAACATTCGACCATTAAAGAATCGATCGATGAAGCTTAGCAAGTGTCGTCTAATTCACAAATTTCAAGATTTTAAAATTTTCAAATTCTTATGGGGGTACGTATCACCTATTGCATCGGTTATTGTATACGATAATTTTGTTGATAAAAGCGTCGGTGAAAAATCTTCGTGCATTTTCACCGATCGTACGATCCATGGGTTGCCATGTTCTCATGAACTTGAGGCAATCCGAACAGTGGACAGTAATGTACCTACTCGGATTATAGACGAGCATTGGAAGAGACTAGATATCATCCCTCAAGTTAAACTCACCGAAGAAGAAGAGGTGAAATTTAATTTCGCAAATCTAAATGCTAAACTCGAAGAGTTTGATGTTTACGAACAAAGTCATTGGCTAAAAAGATTTCAACAAAATTTGGATATGTCAAAGACATTCTTTTGTGAAACCCTCGAGAAGGTTAAAACCTGCGGTAAAACTATTAAACCCCTTAATTTATGCGTCCTTTCATAAGTCGAATTACAAATGTTATTCCTGACAGTAATTGTGGTTTTAGAGCCATCGCGCATGGTATGGTCGGTTACAAAAGAAGATGCCTAATGGTTAGAGAATCCAAGGGCCATGAGCTAAAGAGCGATCATGAGTTTTATAAACGGGTTGCATATTACGACGATGAAAGAGAAGTCGATAAGGAGATATACCGATTGAATTTTAATAAAGGGAATGCACCTTTTGCAAATTGGATGTCCTTGCCTAGTTGCGGAAAACTAGTCGCGACGATATTCAATTGTGTTTTCTATTGCCTCGCTTCCGGTGGATGTACGACTTACCTGCCGGTGAAAAATACACCGCCGAATAATGGTTCTTTAAAGGAGATCGGTGTGACATTCGTCAATAAAAACCATTTTATTCACGTGAGTAAAGAACTTTTAGTTTCACAAGCACTTAATCATTTATTTTCTTAATGCGCATTGAGATTCAATGTCAATTTGTATGTTGATTTGGTTAAAGGGTCACCTTTACCGACTATAAATCCAACGTGGATGCGAACGGCAAGAGAATATGCTACTTATTGGTCGATCCCCTTGTTAAATAGAGTCCGTATATTTTCAAGACTCTACAATCTCACGCCGACACATTTGGTTGAATTTGAGGAACCCGTAGTGGACTTGACTAAATATTTTTAGTTGAGTACGTGTTGTAATTTTTAATTTGAAATCGAATTTAGTTTGTGTTTGTTTTCGTTGTTTTCTTGTTGTAAAATAACTCTGTATTGTATTCACGAACCATTAAACTACCTAGATTAAAGCAATTTCAGTGGTTTAAACTTTTTTTCCCTAGAAATTACAAGGGATGGGTCAGTTCGCCACCACTTTGGCCTAACGAGTGCTTCATACACCAACGGTTGGCGTGGGCATGGCACCTCACGCCAACCGTTAACGTGCGCATATGATGTTACGCAAAATTGGTGGTGAACTGACCCAAAACTTGCCTTAGTTTTTCCAAAGACAGAAGCGAGGCCAAAATATTGGCCTATTGCCGTCATTGGTTGGCGAAATGGTCGTTGCGTACGCCATTGGTTGGCGAAATGGCCACTTTTTGAAAAATTTATTTAAACTAAAAATGTATTAAATTAACTAAGCGTTTAATTAAATTAACGATGCATATACTTACATTAATGATGGATTTAATTTAAATAATTAAGCGGTAAGAATAAATTAACGATGCATTTAATTAACGATCCATAACAGATGTAGTTGAAACAAAAGTTAAAGGAAATCCTAATCTAAAACAACACACGTGCAGGAGTAAGATAGTTGAAACATAGATTACTCGAAACATAACAAGTCAAGGGCCCAATCAAAGAAAGAGTTCATGATTAGTCGTCGAAATCGTATCCCATAATGTAATCTGAATCATCCCCCTCGTTCCTTTTTGCAATCTTATCCTCCAGATACGCCACCATATCCCTACTCGTGTAATCTGCTATCGTCGTGTTCCAGACCATAAGCGCTTCTTTCTTTATTCTAGTCGGCGTGAAAATTAAAGGTTGTAATGTCGTGTTACGTGTAGCTGGTTTAACTGCCAGGTCACAGATTCTCTAACAGATGAGCAACTGGATCATTCCTATTCTGACATTATTGACATCCAGGTAGAGGAATTGCGTGACTAACAAATTGCGAAAGAATAAAGGAAGTTGATGAAATGGAACTGGCATGATAGATAAAATAAGTCTGAGTTTGTATTTCAGTTTGTTTGAATTGATTTTTTAGTTTGTTTGAGTTTATGTTTCAGTTTAAGTTTGAGTTTTTGTTTGAGTTAATGTTTGAGTTTTTGTTTCATTGAATGTTTGAGTTCATATTTCAATTTATGTTTGAGTTTGTGTTTCAGTTAATGTTTGAGTTCATGTTTCAGTTTATGTTTGAGTTTAAGTTCGAGTTTATGTTTGAGTTAATGTTTACGTTTATGCTTCGGTTTATGCTTCAGTTTAATGTATTCATGTTGTTTGAACTATAACAAGATAAAAAAACACATTAAAACAAAAGCATAAAGTATCATACAAGAACTCCCAAACCATTAAAGTTTCTAACATCACAACAAAATAACGAACACTAGACCCGCAAAATATCGTAAATGGTATCATACAATCCCAAACATAAAAATGTAACGTCTAAGCTAGTCTCCTAGCAATAGACACAACAACCTCGTACGCCCCAACCAGACGATCAAAATCATGGTCAAACTCACCAACTGCGGGAAACAAAGAGATCCTACGCATACCGGCACGCAAATGTCAAATGATAGCTCATTTCCAATCCTCGTAAACATAGTCATTAAGTGAGTAGATTGCAGTATTGATGAGGTCGAACCAGTTAATTATTTTATGGAGCATAAGGTAATCTGGTGTACTATCCTCTCGCACCAAGTCTCCCCTAAATACTTCATTTAAAAGGTAATACTGCCAAATTGCCCAATTTTTCCCATCAAAAGCATACGTCATCGACTTTGTTTTCTTCTTGACTTCGACTGCATCTGCAGCAAAAGAAGTGAGATAAGCCTTTGGACACGTCCAAACTGTCTCAACACCCGCTCCAGATAGTATGCCTACGAGTTCTCTACACTGCATATGACATCTCTAAACCATGCTATAATTTGGAACGGAAAATGATCACGTATCGCACGACAGGATCGAAAAGTACCTACAATACAAACCAATAAGAACAAAAAAAACATATAAATAGCACTACAGCAGACCAACATAGCTGTAAAGCGGTTCTACCTTAGTCAAGTATAAAATCAATAAGAAGACTTACATCTGTCTCCTGCTGGTTGTTAACGGTAATCCGGAAGTCAAATACTGCAGCAGCTGTATCCCATCTAGCAATAGTGGGCTGGCGCTCAGTGTAAGTGGAACAAGTAACAGGGCGTAGCATGACAAAATGATCATGTATTCATGTGTCCAATAAAACGATACATCAGGCCATAGTCCTTGTGTCGTGGAGCGAGGCCTCACCCAGTTGGTGATACAAGTAAGCTATTACAACACTCCCCCATGAGTAGCTACCAACACTTGTCGGAGTCAAATCGCGCAACAGAAACAAATATTTGAAATTGGCGTACATGTTGCTCTTGTCCGGGAATATGATGGTGCCGAGCATATGTAACATGTAGGCACGCGCAACTGCATTTACCATAAGATCATTGAGATCAGGGCTGTCGTCGCCGAACTGTGGCCCACTAAACCTATTCCTGAGCCATTTGAATTCCAAATCGACGCTCTTGTATTTCTCAACCTTCATCACGAAGTCTACCTCGTCCACCATAAGTAACTTAGCGCACTCATACATGGCCATGGACTTGTCCGATGTACGAGGAAAAACAGCAAGTGAACCACAAACCGGGAGTCCCAATATGGTGTGCACGTCGTCGAGCGTGATCGTAATCTCGGCGAAGGAAAAATTGAAACTATTTGTTTGGCTCCCTTTGCTTAGCCGGTCCCGATCCATATTATTTGGCTCCCTTTGCTTAGCGGTCCGGTTCGACCCGCCCGGTAGCTTAACGAGTCGGTCCCGGTCTCGCCTAAACCCGGACCGACCCGACCCGATAACAGGACTAGTCTCGGGTGATTCCGGTGACCGGAGCAGACAACGCCATCACTGACGCGTGGGTATAAGGGTATACGCCAAAAGCCCATGGGTCCATAATTAAGAGTATAAATACCCAACTACTTTCATTAAAAAGAGTAATGAACATTTAATACAACCATGCAACTTAAATCTCTCAGTACAAAACACCCAAACATTTAATACCCTTAAAACTCTCCAATAAACTTGACAAAATTACCCTCATTTTAAAATAAACCTCACCGTTATTGTATATTATCTATTTATTCAAATTTATTATTTTCATAGTTAATTAAATTATGTTTTTTAAATATTTGAAATCAACTTTTTTAAATAAATAAATTTTGATCGTTAAAAACATATTAAATATATATATATATATTTTATTTTTTAAAATTATGAATTCAATTAGCTATAAAAATAACTACTCGAATAAAAAATTTATAATGGTAAAAATAGCTTACAAAAATTTAAATAAAGTTTTAAAAACTTGAATTAACAATCTTAGTACAAAATAAAAAAAATAATAAGGTCTTTACCGATTTTAATCTCCATTATTTATATTATTGTAAAAATCAAATCAATTTTTGTTTTCCAACAAATTAGTTTTTTCTAAACCATTATTTTTATTTAAAAAGTTTGAAGGTTTATAAATTAGGTTTTTATAATTTTGAATTAATTTCTTAAATAAGTAAATTTCGTTTGTTTAGAAAGTAAATTAAATATGTTAATATTAATCATTACTTGTTAAAATGATTTTCTCAAATCAGTAATTAACCGTAAAATAATGAATTTGAATCAAAAGCTAATATAAAACAATTAAACAATGAACTAAAATGATTAGTAAAACAAAAGGACAATAATGTCTTTAAAATGTTAATCTCAAACATTAATACTAGTGTGAAAAACAAGCTCATCATGGGTGAAAAAATACCCATTAAATAGTTGTTAACTCGTGCCATGGGCATCGGTTAGCATAACCCTTTATTTAATTGTTCACTCGTACTTTTATTTTCTCTAATTCACTTTTTTTATCAAATGTAGCAATAGTCATAATAAACTCTCTCTCAATAGTGATCATAACTTTTATTGGCTTCTTAAAGCCCAATATTAAATTGTCGGGTTAAAAGACTATCTCTAGATACATTTTAGCCCAACTACTATCCATATATTATTATTTTCAACGAATAGCCTTAAATTTATTTGGATCGAGAAATTTACAATAGAGGCCCAAAATTACTAGACTCGTATATTGAAGACTATTTATAAAGAAATTAAGAAACTCCTAAAATGTATATTTTAGGAACAGAGAAGGAAAACATATGTTTTGCTTCAATCTTTGTTTTTGGAAAGAAAAGCTTCGAGTTTTGATTAAGCGGTTGACTTCATCAAGTGTTGAAATTTCTTTCTTTTTCAACCGAATCAATATCCAAGGGATTTTTTAGCTCTAGTCCAAGTGTTGATTTCATCATATAAATTTGAATAACGAGTTAAGTAGCTGATTCGAATGATTGATAAAAAGATTAATTTGTGGTGAGGCTTTATTTGAAGACACGCAGGCAATAAGTTACTAACCAAATAAATATACTTTGTTTATCTTACTAGATCGTGTATTATCTTAATAATTTGATTATCTTTACAGTTAATCGGTTTTATTGGTGTCAACAATCCTTCAAGATAGTCGACATGATTTCCTTCATAATATTGAATCTATTTATGGAAAAGATATAAAACTAAAAACGCAACCAAAGTCAGGTATAAAAACCTGTTTGGGAAGAGTTAGAAACATATGAATAATTAGATGACAGTTTATTATCTTAAAGAACATGATACATATATAGTATATTTAAGGATTGATAATGATTTGTGGCCATACTAGATATATAAATCTTATGATGATATAAAAAATAGAAATTTTATTACTTGTATTAGCAGAACCCTATTAAAATCATAATATACCTTCGATTTTATCTAGTTTATCCATAGATATCATAGGCTCATGAAGAGTAATAAAATATAATTTTCTATCATCGAGATTGATTTGATCATTCTCATTGACCGTTTGCTACCAACATCTCTAACATTCCAGCTTAGAATTGTGGCTGTTATTTAGATATTGAATTTAGAGTTTTAGAGGATCACTTAAAATGTATTACTTTCATGGTAAGTGATCCTTTTACTGGGTTTGTCTTAGTCTCATTTGTTTCTTACTAACCTTTTTTTTTCTATCGTCAAGTTTACCAAAGGTTGGAGAGTAAGGAAAACTACGAGTAATGTTGGTTTAGGAGAATCGTTAACTAATTTATTTACTAACAAAATCCTTAATTTAGGTAAATAAGTTTCATTCTTTTATTATTTGAATGACTTCAATTAATTCTGAGTTTATTTCCTCTATGGGGGTTGAATGGTACTCCATAATTGTATGTTTGTTATCATTGTCTAAACTATCATTAGAAATTTTATTATCTTTATAGATTAGATTATTTTAAGTTTATTTATTGTTACATGTTGATGGAGAGAAGGTGGCAGGTTTCTTGTATGATGGTTCATCCTCTTGGGTAGTCAAAAGAAATGGTACAAGAGGTTTCTTAGAGGATAATCTATCATTTGGAAGATTTCTAAGTTTAGGATTATGAACCAACTGATTTGAATCGTATCTTGAAGAAATTCTAACTAGACGAGAGACGATACCTTCAGAATTGTTACCATATATAACTATGGATATGATTTTAGGGTTTTGTGTTTATTAGAAAATGTTCATTTTTTGTATTGAACTGTTTTTTTAATAAACCCAATTAAGGCTCTCAATATATAGATAACTTAGAGGCCTATACAAGAAAACTTAATACACTGAATATTCTAACAATATCCAAACATGACAAATATTTTTAATACTATGCAGCGTGAATATGTTACATGCTAACGCACTAAAAACATGTTATTGTGTGAATATTCTAACACTCCCCCTCAAGTTGTGTAATGGGATCACCAATACCCAACTTGGATAAAACTGATTCGAATGTTCTTGCAGAAACCGCTTTTGTCAGGATGTCTGCCAGTTGTTATTCGGATCTAACAAACGGAAGTTCGACTGTCCCATCTTCAATATTTTATTTTATGAAGTGCCTATCTATTTCAATGTGCTTTGTTCTATCGTGATGTACCGGGTTCTCTGAAATCTTAATCGCAGCTTTATTATCGCATATTAACTGAGTTGGACACTTCAGAGGGGATCCAATTTCTTTCATTATCTTATTTAACCAAAGTATCTCGGTAATCCCCTTAACGAGTCATCTAAATTCTGATTCAGCACTTGACAATGATACTACTTTCTGTTTCTTACTCCTCCAAGTCACCAGGTTACCTCCAAGAAGAGTAAAGTAGCAAGCAGTTGATCTCTTGTCGTTAGGATTCCCTCCCCAATCAGCATCTGTGAATACTTCAACATCAAGGTGTCCATTTTTCTTAAAAATTATGCCTCTACCTGGTGTCCCTTTGAGATATCGAATAATCCTCATTACTGCCTCCATATGGTGTTCCTGAGGATGATGCATGAACTGGCTAACTACTCACACCGCGTATGCAATGTCGGGTCGAGTGTGAGCCAGGTAAATCAAATTTCCCACCAACCTTGGGTACCTTTCTTTACTCGTTGGTCTGGCCCCTTCAATTATCTTTAGTTTATGATTCACAACCACAAAAGTATCATTTGATTTGCAATCCACCATGCCAACTTCAGCTAATAAATCCAATATATATTTCCGTTGGGAAATATAAATCCCTCCTCTTGACCTAAGAACCTCGATTCCAAGAAAATACTTCAATCCCCCAAGGTCTTTCATTTCAAAATCCTTGAAGAGGTTTTTCCTAAGAGAGCTAATTTCTTCTTCGTCATTCCCTGTTATAATCATATCGTCGACAAATATTATAAGATAAGTAACTAATTCTCCTCTCCTTTTGTAAAACAAGGTATGATCCCCATTACTCTGTTTGTAGCTATACTGCTTCATTGCCATTGTAAATCTCCCAAACCAAGCATGAGGAGACTGTTTGAGCCCATATAATGCCTTTTTCAGTTTACATACCTCATTTTCTTGAAAACCGTCAGAGAACCCTAGTGGGGGTTCCATATATACCTCTTCTTCCAAATCCCCGTGTAAGAAAACATTCTTTATATCAAATTGATGAAGAGGCCAATCTTTATTCGAGGCTATTGAAAGTGAAACTCTAATAATGTCAATCTTTGCAACCAGAGCAAACATTTCAGAGTAGTCTATACCATATGTTTGTGTATATCTTTTGGCAACCAATCTTGCCTTGTGTCGCTCAATGGTGTCATCGGATTTATATTTTATATTAAACACCCATCTACATCTGACTGCTTTCTTCCCTTGTGGTAACACACAATTCTCCCATGTACCATTCCTTTTTAAAGCTTCCATTTCACTATTCATTTCCTCATGCCATTTAGTCATCTTCTTAGCTTCTTGAGCTGTTTTAGGGATTTGTTCAGAGAGAATAGTAGATGAAAACGCCTTTGCAATCTTCGTTATTCCTTTCCTGTCCGTTTTTACCGGATATGTAGAAGCACGATGAACGTGTTCTGGTGAATCCCGGTCAGGAGAAACCCCTCTATTTTTTCTTTTGGGGAAGAACCAGAGTTTGAGTTTCAACAAATGAACTTTCTGGAATGTCATGGTCAATAGCATTTTGTGAATTATGACATTGTAAATTGTTTACCTCTTGATGGATATTTTCTTCGGTTGATTCGCTGGTAGTATCCATGGCATTTATTTCTTGTTGGACATTGTCTTCGGGAGAATTATTGGTGGTAAGAACTGCCTCGTCAGTCTCCTTTATGTTGGAAGAGGTGTGTTCGGTGGCGCCATCTACTGACTCTGTCGACACATCCTCAAAGTAACTTTTATATAACAACCAGTCGAGTGATTCACTTACTTTCTCCCCCTGAGCACGAGATTGATGGTCAAAAAAATAATCGGATTCTAAGAAGTCACATTCCATGGTGACATGGATTCGACGAGTAACCGGATTGTAACACCGATAACCCATTTGATGGACACCGTACACAACGAATACACACTTTTCAACACACGGATTAGGTTTGTTTCGACTAGTTTTAGGGATATGAACAAACATCGAACAACCAAATACACGAGGTGGTAAGGTCATAACAGATGGAATTGTAACTTGGGTGGCAATCACTTGTAGTGGAGTTTTATTTCCTAGACATCGGGTTGGTAGGCGATTTGCAAGATATATGGCTGTAGTAAGAGCTTCTGGCCAAAGTTAATGAGGAACTCTATATTCAATCATAATAGCACGAGTTTTTTCATGTAAAGTATGATTTTTTCGTTCTGAAGTATCGTTATATTAAGGTGTGTTTGGACAAATGGTTTGATGGATAAGACCATTTGTTTTAAAAAAATTATGCATTGTTTGGTTGACAAACTCTGTTCTATTATCAGAACGGAGAATCTGTATTTTTTTTTCCAAATTGAGTCAAAATCATTTTGTAAAAACAAACAAATATTTATGGTACTTCCGATTTATGTTTCACGAAGTATATCCAAGTCATTCTTGAGAAATCATCCACAAATAAAACAAAGTATCTGATTTGATTGTTAGTGGAATTTGGTGCTGGACCCCAAACATCAGAATAGATTAGCGAAAAAGCATAATCAACTCTAGTATTACTTTGATTAAATGAGATCATACGATTTTTTTGCAAGAATGCAGGTTTTACATTTATCATGAATGGAATTACTCAAAAAAAGATTAGGGAACAAACTTTTAAGATAGCTAAATGAAGGATGACCAAGTCGTTAGTGCCATAACCAAAGTTGCCTTTCGGTTGTTCCGTGAGCAAGCATGGCATGTCCCTTATGAACTACCTCATCAACATAATAGAGACCTCCTTGTTCAGTACCACGCCCAATGATCTCCTTCGTACGAATGTCTTGTAAAATGCAAAAAAAATGGATACATAAGAACCACATAGTTGAGTTGTTTTGTCACTTGACTAACAAATAATAACTTTAAGGATAGTGAAGGAATGTAGAGGCAGTTTTTAATTTCTATTTTTTCCGAAAAAAATAATTGAACCTCCCCCTTTGACTTCACAAATTTCTCCACTAGCAGTCTTAATATGGGACTTCTTTGGAGATGACATGTCACCAAAGTCTTTAGGATCATAAGACATGGTGTCCGTAGCCCCGCAATCAAATATCCAATTCATTGATTTCTCAAACCCTTTACCTCCAAGTTTTTCATAGGAGTTCGCGGACATTCCTCCAAAACCAGTGCCACTTCCTTGCTCATTTTTACTCGGATCTTCACCGCCACTTGTAGACGAAGCCCGTTTGACATTAGATCCGAAACGCTGGTTATTTTTCTCCTTATGACCGTCCTCCAACCATTCTGGATAGCCAACCAGCTGGAAACATGTCTCTTTAGTGTGTTTCTTCATCCCACAATGAGTACAATATAACTTGGATTTATCTTATTTCTCTTTGGATCGGAATTTAAACCTCTGTGCAGAATCTTTAGCAGCCAAACCCATTCCAATTTCAATCAAATCACTATCAGAAGAACTTTATTTTAGTATATTAAGCCTGGTCACTTCCCTTCGTATTGTAGCATATCCTGTTTCCACAGAGGGAAGATAATCTTTTTTCAGGATATCTCTCTTGACTGGTTCCAGCTTGTCATTAATCGCCATTAGCAATTGATAGAGTCTTTGTTCTTGAGTCTTCTTATTGTAGATCTAAATATCTTATGGGTCTTTCATAGGGTTCGGATCTCGCCTATCTATAAACATCCATATATTCTGCAGTTTGTTCCACAAGTCTTCTAGTGTATCAGACCCTTACCTTAATGAATTAGCCCTCTTATAAAGGTCAAACACCTATAACAAATCTGTACCAGAACCGTATGTGGTGGCTAAGCCATCCCAAAGGGATTTTGCAGTGGGATATTGCGAGACATTATTCACCAAGCTCGATTCAAGATTCTGGATAATCCATGTGAAAACATATTGATCATCTTGTTCCCATCTTGTATATGTGTTGTCAGTTTTGGATAGAGGTGTCGGCTCCCCTGTAATTTGAGAACCTCTCCCCCTTCCCCCAATTGTTTTCTTCATCAGGTTTGCCCATAGGGCATAGTTGTCACCACCGAGTTTAATCCCTAAGGATAAATTCTCGGGGTTAGTTGTTTGTTGTTGTGTTCCGAGACCATTTCTCAGAATGGCAGCAATCTGCATTGTTAATTCATCAGGGATTTGACTGACCACGACTTCATTGCCAACCATCTTTGTTGAGGATGTTCAGAATTCCCAGAATCACATGTGCTCTGATACCATGTTAAACAACAAACCATGTTAAACAACAAAGAGAGAAGTAGCCACAGGAGGCGGCTAGGGTTTTGTGTTTATTAGAAAATGTTCCTTTTTGTATTGAACTGTTTTTTTAATAAACCCAATTAAGGCTCTCAATATATAGAGAACTTAGAGGCCTATACAAGGAAACTTAATACGTTGAATATTCTAACAATATCCAAACATGACAAATATTTTTAATACTATGCACTGTGAATGTGTTACATGGTAGCGCACTAAAAACATGTTATTGCGTGAATATTCTAACACCATGTTCCATTTCGAGATGAAGGATTTTGTATTAGATTGACTTTTGGGAAATAAACTTATTTAGAAATTAATTTTGAATATTTTGAATTATGTCCTGGCTGTACATATACTCAGGAAGGTTTGGGAAGGAAACCCAAACATGATTTAAGAGTGATTCAATTATGGGATTGAACTGAGGAGTTTATTTTAACAATCGTAAGGACTATTAGCCTATAAACCATACATTACACTTTCATAGCTTCCTAAGGTCTTCTAATATTTCTAATGTTATAAGTGGTGAGGATAATAACCGCCTGAGGGTAGGCTAGTAATTTCAAGTGGAGTTTTAAAGTGGTGTATGGGTGTTTAACGGTGGTGTGTGGGTGTTTAACGGTTAGAGTAGAGAGTAGAGAGATGATTAAGCAGCTTGGTAGCAGTTAATTCTCATTACCCATAGTTAATGCGGGTGGTTGGGTATTTATAGTGTAATGTTTGGGCCCTTATGGGCTTTCGGGTCATGTTTAATGGACTCGGGTCATGTTCAAAGACCCATGAGCTCTTAAGTAGGAGAGCAAGTAGCTTAGTCAAGAAGTGTTTAGGTTTTTTAGTACTTTTTTCATAGTTCGAACTGCCTTAAGTTCATAGTGTTCACAGAAATCTGTCCGGTCCAAGTGACCTGTTCGATCCCTGTCCCTGTAACTTGTCCGGTTTTTGGAGAGACTTGACCGATCTGCCCTTGTTCGGGGAGCATGCTGAATTCGGACTCATCAAGAGCCCCTTTTTTTAGGTGTTTGAGCAAGTATTCTTGTCAAAGAACTGAAAAACAGTCCGATGCCTGAAGTGGTTTTCAATTCGGACAGAACTATGGGGATACCCGGACAGGTTAAGCTTTACGAATTCAAAACGGTTTTTGCCAGAGTTAGTGGGACACGTGTCACTCTCTGATTGGCCACTCCAGCCGTTTTTTCACCTTGAATTTCGCACCACCTTCTCCAACAAGTAACCTCATTAATTTCAAATAATGACATCAGCGCCGTCTTTTAATCATTGCCCAACTTTTCGAATTCTCCTAGGAATCAACTCCTCTTTTCAGATTTACTATAAATTCACACTCATTTTCCACTATTTTACCATCTCTTTCACATTTACTCTGCAAATTTACTCAGAGCTTTCTCTCTCTAAAGCAAAAAATTCCCTTGGCAGTTTATGTTTACAGCAAGAACAGCATTGATCAAAGGTGGTTGGCTCAACCTTTCAGAGTTGGCAAAAACGCAAAAGGTCGAGAAGGAGAGACAAATAGCAGCAGGGCTGCCATCATCACCAGTTGAGAGACCAGTCGTCTCTGTTACAGAATCAGATCGAGGCTCATCCTCCTCCAAAGGTACTAAGCCCAAAAAACTCTTTCAATCCACTCTCTCGCCTATAGTCTCTGGTTCCTCAGTCCAAGAGTCAATACCTGCTGTCGAGCCAGGAGTCACTGCTACAAGCGTCAGGAAACTCTCTCCTTTTATAGCTATGGGATCTGACTCTGATCACTCTCCGGAGAAACTAGTTATCAAGAGGCCAAGTCGGCTAGTTAAGGGACTAGCCTCCAAGAATACTCCCTCCAAATCGGGGGCGAAAAACAGTGGTTCTGGGTCTGGAGTGCCCATTAGAGCTCCCCGGGAGAGGCCATCTGGTCCGGAGGCCAGCAGCCCGGTACCTCCAAGAGAGACTTCTGCCTCCGAGCCCCAACCTGAGGTGAGAAACCAAAGAAATACAGAAAGACAGCAGTCCGGAAGTCAGGCTGAGCCAAGCTTCAATCCTCCCCGGACCACTACTACAGATGCTCCCCCAACAATCATGGAGGAAAAAATGGAGGACTCTGCTGAAGAAGTCCCTTTTGAGTCCGAGTCCTCCGGACAGACCGATAATGTTGCTGCTGCCAAAAAAGGCAAGGAAAATCTGTACTTGAGGCATCCGGACCTGCCGGAGTGCCTTGAGGGGAAAGTGGGGCCGTGCTTTCACAAAGTTGAGCTCAAGTACCTCTTGGCCTTGCAGAAGTCCAAGTATGCATTCATCCATACTTCTGACCTGGGTCGAATGCGCACAAAATGGGGGATCCCAGAAAACGTGAAGATAAGGATTCCCATCGATCCGGAGACCCCTATGGACTGTAAGCGAAATGAAATAGTCTTCTTTACGGAGTTATTTAATTGGGGACTCAGGTTCCCACTGGACCCGGAGATTGTACGATACTTCCACCTAGTCAAGCTCTGCCCGAGCCAGCTGAGCCCCAATGGCTGGTTTACTTTGATGTCATGTATCATGACATCTAGGTTGTCTGGGATACCTCTTCCTATGGAAGAGTTCGCAGCAGTGGCCAAACTTTGCAAGCATCACCAATTCCCCTTCTACCATTTCAATATGGGGAACGGTCTCAAGGCTGTTGATGATCTCTTGGAGTCAGAGAGCAAATGGAGGAGTCAATTTCTGTTTGTCAGTGGCGCCTGGGAAAACGGCAAGAAAATCAAGGCCGGAGAGAACCAAAGCCTCCTCAGAAGTAGGTGGAGGAGTGATCGTAAGTTTCTCACTTTAAATCTCTGTCCGTTTTTTTTTAAAGTTAAGTTTAAATTAACCAGTTTCTCTTTTGTTCTAACAGAGCTGCCAAAGGAGTTCGGGGATTATTTGAAGGTCGGACAGACTACCTGTGGCAAAATCAATGCTTGGGCCGCAGAGAACTGGGAGAATTGATTCCACAAGGCCTTCACCCCTAGAAATCTAGCAAGGTCTCACCTGTGGAACACCACAGGTCGAAGAGATTTAACTTGGGAGGAGCTCACCACCCAGCCTCCAGAAGACACTGTGCTTAGAAGGTCCCACGAACTAGATGGGACACTCTACCTGCCTGCCCGGGCTAAAGCCCCAAGTAAAATGAAAGGTAGGAGAAAAGGCAAGAAGGTGGCGAGCGATGCTGAGAAGGATGCCCCAACAGATCCGGAGGGGCCGGCCCAGGTTCAAATTGATGCAACCCTCTTGCAAGTGGTAGAGCAAGAGACCGAAAAGCAGGAAGTAGGCCTCCCAAAACCTCCAAGGGCTCCCAAGAGGACTCGCAAGCAAGTAGGTGAAGATGCTGATCGGGAAGCCAAGAAGAAAAAGACTTTCCAGGGAGATGAGCTCGCTCTCCGGGATCCGGAGCCCTCTTTCCCCACTGACCCCTCTGACCCAACGCTGGCCGAAGAGATCCCAGGGGACTTTCATACTGATGAGGTAGAGGGGGGAGATCTCAACCTCGATGGAATGGACATCACTAGTCTAGCTGGGCTTGGTGAGTATTTCTTTGGCCTCCCCAGAGACGAATTCGTAGGGCCCTACGTTCCTCTAAGTAGCTCCAATACAGTCAATTTCAATGGTAAGACTTTCATGGTTTCTAGTGAAAATGACATCATAGCCCATTCCTTGCTTAGTAATGTGCAGCCAGTTCTTACATTGGAGAGGCAAGTCCGGAGTCAGGCAGACACCATCAAAGGCCTCAAGTCTGAGAAGGAAAAGCTATCCGGAGACCTCCGCACCGCTACTACCAATGCTGATTTGCTTAAGGAAGCAAATGAGGAGCTGAAGAGGAATCAAGATGAAAGCAACACAAAAGTTGCCACCCTAGAAGAAACCATTAAAGATCTTCAGGGGAAGTTGTCCGGTATGGAGAAGGATCTTACGGCCTCAAGGGGAGAAACTATTGCAAAGGAGAAGATCATCACCAACTTGACCACTAACAAGATTTCTCTAGAAAATGAAGTGGCCCAGGCTGCTGAGGAGAAAAAAGCTTTGTTAAAGGATCAAGAGGCCACAATAAATGCCAAGATCAACGCCTATGCCAGGGAGATGATTAAAAGCGAAGAGTTAATGATCCAAAGGGTAAAGTCTGATATGGTTCACCTTTTTCATGAAAAATTTCCGAAGAGGACCCTGGGGGACTTATGGTACTATGTGGATGATGATGACCTTCCATTTTATACAATGGTCGATGAGGATGGAAATTTCGTGGGTCTTCATTTGATGATGAAGAGAAGACCGGAGAGAGCCCTGGTGAAGAGGAGAATGATCCCAAGGGCAAGAAAGTAGTCGAAGAGAGGAGCGACTCTAAGGGTAAGAAAGCAGATGAAGGGGAGCCATCTTCAAAGGCTCAATCTTAATTTATGATTTACTTGGTTTATCTTTTACTCAAACTAAAGTCCTTGGAAGGCCAAGGCACTCTTTTTGTTGTGGTGTCCGGTATTATTCGGACATGTTTTTTTTGTGTTGTACCCTGACTTATTCACAAGTCCTTGGAAGGCCAAGGCAATTTTAAGTTGTTGAATGAATGTTTCTATTTTGCACAACCATCATCTTCTTTCATTGTTTGTTTTAGTTTAGATAGCTAGAGTTTAAGTAGCTTTTAGTTGTTGCATTGTGAGAGTATTTAAATTCTCTGGCTAGAGTTTAAATAGCCCTCAAATATTTCAGTCCGTGTAGTATAACAAGAGATAGAACTTGGAAAATACTTAGAAAATTTTGAAGAAGGCATTGAATTTTATTCAACCATCCGGACACCTCATTAAAACCTCCCCGTGCCACCAATGAGGAAAGAGTATGCCCCCAAATATTTACATGGAAGTTCAAACAAGTAAATATTTACACAAGTATTATTCCAAGTACATCCGAAGATGCTCAATATTCCAAGGGTGGGTTAAAACCCTGCCATCTTTGTCTTCCAACCAATAAGTTCCAGGCTTGATTCTTTCAACCACAATATACGGACCCTCCCAGGTTGGGGCCAGCTTTCCGAAGAGCTTTTCTCTAGTATGTACGAAGACCTTCCTTAATACTTTGTCCCCTGGTTGGAAATCTCTTCTTTTAACTTTAGAAGAAAACCTGCTTCTCATCAAGCCCTGATAGTGTGCGACTCTAAGGCGAGCTTTAACCCGTCTTTCTTCTATCAAATCAAGTTGATTTCTGATGGCCATCTCATTAGCGTGTCCGGAGAAGTTATGAACATGAAAGGAAGAGAGTGTCTTTTCTATGAGGGCTACTGCATCCATTCCATAGACCAAGGCGAAGGGTGATTCTTGTGTTGCAGCCTCAGGTGTTGTCCGGTAGGCCCACAAGACTTCTTGTAATAACTAGGCCACTTCCCAGCAGCCCCTTCCAGATTCTTTCTTAAACCGGACAGTATAGTCCTATTAGCCACTTCAACTTGCCCATTGGCTTGTGGGTGGAAAGGTGAAGAAAAACAATGCTGTATACCCCTTGAAGCACAGAAACTTTCCATTTCTCTATTGTCAAACTGTGGCCCATTGTCTGTTGTTATTTTCTGTGGGACACCAAATCTGCAACATATGTTGGACATAATGAATTTTATGACAGCTTTTGATGTTGTCCCTGCCAGGGGAGCTGCTTCTATCCACTTTGAGAAGTAGTCAATGGCCACAATTATAGTTTTACGCCCTCCGGACGCCACAGGGAGAGGCCCTACTAAGTCCAACCCCCATCGAGCAAAAGGGACAGGCTCAGAAATTGACTCCAAAGGCATGGTTGGCACATGAATTTCATTGTTGTACCTCTGGCATGGGTCACACCTCTTCACCAATTCCTTAGCATCTTTCATAATTGATGGCCAATAATATCCGGAGAGTAATACTCTTCTTGTTAAAGCTCTAAACCCACAATGGGCTGATCCCTCACCATCATGTAATTCAGAGAGGACTACTTGTGACTCATCATCCCCCAAACAGCGCAGAAGAGGTTTACTAAAGGATTTTTTGTACAACACTTCTCTCAATATAATGAAACCACGAGCCTTGTGTTTCAATGTTCTGGCTTGCGATTTATCTGAAGGTACAATACCATCGGACAGATATTGTATGAGAGGGGATCTCCAGTCTTGAGGCTGTTTTACTTGTATTTCAAAAACTTCATCTTTTTCACCCTTACTAAGTTGAATAGAAGGGCTTTCAAGCACATGGATCCATGGGTAGGACTCCGTATATGTTATTGTTGCCAATGAGTCTGCTAGCTCATTTTCTGCCCGGGGAATGTGTTCGTAGACAACAGCTTTAAATTTTAGTGCTTCACTCTTGAGGAGGAGTAAATATTTCACAAGTTGCTCCTTTCTAGCCTCAGATTGGCCTAAGGCATGGTGGATAAGCAATAAGGAGTCACTTATTAGTTTGACCCTCTTAGCCCCACAGATGTAGGCTAACTTTAACCCAGCTATAGCTGCTTCATATTCGGACTCGTTATTAGATGCCCTAAAAGCAAAACAAATAGCATGGTACTTACTATCTCCATAAGGGGAAGTTATACATATTCCTGCACCACATCCCATAGTGCTAGATCCACCATCTGTTCGGACGATCCAGACTTTCTTATCTTTTGTATCAGTAGCTTGCTCCGAATCCCTATCGGAGTGGAATTCAACCAGGAAATCAGCCACTGCTTGGGCTTTTACTACTGTCCGGGGAGCAAAGTCTATGTCGAAGTCCCCCAACTCTGCTGACCACTTAGTCATTCTGCTCGAGATGTCTGCTTTTTGAAGGACATTTTTTAAGGGAAAAGAGGTCCGGACGATGATAGGATGAGCTTGGAAATAAGGCCTCATCTTTCTTGCAGCTATCACCAGGGCTAACGCCAGTTTTTCGAGTTTCAAGTAACGCCTCTCAGCATCAATCAAGCTTTTGCTGATGTAGTACACTGGGTGGGGATGCCCATCTACCTCTCTTACCAATACAGCACTGATGGTACAACTTGAAACGGCCAAATACACAAAGAGAGTCTCTCCATCAACTGGTTTGAACAAAGTTTTGGGAGAGGAAAGATGTTTCTTGATTTCATTGAATGCTTCATCACACTGTGGGGTCCACTCGAACCCCTTTGCACCCTTCAAAGTTTGAAAGAATGGAGCACACCTGTCCGAAGACCTCGAGATGAATATGTTTAAGGCAGCTAATCTCCCCGTTAACCGCTGTACTTCTTTGATGTTTCGAGGAGGTTCCATCTGGAAAAGAGCATTCAACTGATCCGGATCGGGCTGTATTCCATGCTCACTTATGATATAGCCTAGAAATTTTCCGGACTGCACTCCGAAAACACACTTTCAGGGTTTAACTTTAAATTTACTTTTACCAAGTTGGCAAAAGTTTCTTGGAGATCGGACAAGTGTAGCTGCTCATCCACACTTTTCACCATCATATCGTCAATGTAAACCTCCATATTTCTTCCAATTTGATCAGCAAATGCCTTGTTGACTAGCCTTTGATAAGTAGCCCCAGCATTTTTCAAACCAAAAGGCATCACCTTGTAGCAATGTAGACCCCTATCAGTGACAAACGTGGTATGCTCTTGATCTTTTGGATCTACTTGAATCTGATTGTACCCGGAGAAGGCATCCATAAAGGAAAACAGCTTGTTCCCAGAAGTAGAGTCTACTAACTGATCTATCCGGGGGACCGGATACAAATCTTTTGGGCAAGCTCTGTTGAGATCTGTGAAGTCAATGCACATGCGCCATTTACCATTTTTCTTTTTTACCAGGACAGGATTGGCAGTCCACAAAGGGTATTGAGATTCTTTAATGTGCCCCATCTTTGTGAGTCTGTCAACCTCTTGTACAATGACATCAGCCTTTTCTTTTGAGAAAGCTCTTCTCTTTTGAACCACTGGTGCTACATCTCTCCGGACAGATAGGTGATGGGATATCACTTCTGATGGAACTCCAGTAACATCAGCATTGCACCAAGCAAAAACATGCTGATGGTCTTTCCAAAATTCCGACATCTCTTCTTTCATTATTGGTGGCATCTTGGACCCTATCTTGACACTCTTGCCTTCTTCCAAACAGTGCGTTTCAACCTCTTCAATTGGAATCAACACCCCAGGGGTCTCTCTGGGGTCATCAATTTCACCCTCACCCCCAGAAAGGCCCGCAAACTGCTATTGATCATTTATTCGGACTGCCCCCAGCGTTCGAGGAGCCAGGGCAGTGGCATAGCATTCTCTTGCAATCTTTTGGCTGCTCCGGACAACCCCAACCTGTCCCTGAACAGCATACTTTAAGCACTGGTGGACTGTTGAAGCCACTGCATGCATCCTAGAGATCCAAGACCTCCCTAGAATAGCATTATAGCAAGTGGGACAATCCACCACAATAAAGAGTATTCTAACCATTTTCTTGAAAGGGCCCCTGCCCAATACTACCTCTTCTTCGAATTCTCCGATCACATCGGCTGAGCTGCCCGTGAAGCCCACGATTGACCTATCCGACTTTTGAATCACAGCTGGATTTTTCATTCTCTTATAAGTGGTTAGGAAAAGGATATTGGTTGAGCTTCTAGTATCCACCAGAATTCGCCTTATCTCATTGCCTCCTATAGATGCTCCTATGACAACAACATCCTCATGAGGGCCAACAATGTCTCTCAAATCATCCTCATCAAAGACAATGAAGGGGAATGAGTTTGGTGACTGATAAGATGTCATGCCTCCTAGCTGGGAGGCTAAATTGTGAACATGCCTCTTTCTCGAAGAAGCAGTAGGAGCTGTCATAGTGTCCCCTCCGAAAATTGTAAGTGACTCAAAGAATTTAATGAGCCCGGAGACCGACCTAGAACATTCCTCTATAGCACCCACCCTGTTTCGAGTTGGATCAGGATCCAAGTACTCAGAATCCACATCAAACCTTTCAACTATAACCATGGCCCCCTCCGGGGCAGCATTACTTGGACCAACCTGGTGAGTGTTGTCAGGCCTGTTGCCTCCTCTTCTTTTAACGTATGCTCCCAACTTCCCCATTTCAATCAGGTTTTGAACTTCTTGCTTCAATGCTATGCAATCATCAGTGGTATGGCCAATATCATTGTGATATTGGCAAAAAGAGTTGTTACGATGCTCTCTGGGAGACTGCAAGGTTGCTGGTCTCCGGTAATGCACCTCATATTTTGTTTTATCGAAAATGGTGGCCACACTTTCTTTAAGCTCTGCGAACCACTCCGGTTGGACCAATGGCCCTCTTTTGTTTCTGGATTGTTGACTTTGAGCAGGAGCAGCTGGCTGAGACTGAGCTCTTGCCCTACCATGCCCCTGTCCGGTTTCTCTTGCTTTGTTTCCGGACTGGTTTTGATTTGGAGTTGGTGCCACTGGGATGGACCTCACCTGTCTGTGCACCCTGGTTTTCTTAGTTTCATCAATGTTTATTTGTTTGCCAACTTGATTTAGCAATCCCCCCCAGGTCATGGCCTTCTTTCTGGTCACCGAATCAGCCAGATTGCCTGGGTTCAAACCTTGCCTTAGGGATGCTATTGCCACCTGTTCGAAGCAATCAACCAACCCATTCTTTGTGTTCACAAAACGACTTATGTACTCTTTCAAGGACTCGTTTGGCTCCTGGGCACAATGGATTATTGTGTCTCCATTTCCCTTTAGCTCCTTACTCCCTACAAACTGCCTTCAGAAGGCCACCCAAAACGTATCAAAATCTTTAATACAACCCTGAGGCATGCTGTTGTACCATTTCAGAGCACTCCCCGTAAATGACTGGGAGAATGCCCTACACAGTAGTTTATCATCGTCATCAAAGTTCATCATGAAGTTCTTGAATTGCTCCAGATGATTTTCCGGATCAGTACTACCATCGTACTTTTCCATTTTAGTGCTATCAAACCTCTTAGGGAGGTTTTCGGACAGAATTTTAGAAGACAGAGGAGACTGCCTCCAATTCCTTCCACGAATGAACATAGTATCCTCATTAGGAGTTGCAAAGATTCCTGGCTCATCGTGGAAAGCAAAGGGATCCATCAGCATCTTGTCCGTATACCTCCGGTGGTGAGATGATCCTTTGCCAATATGCCTTTTCATTATTCCATGGTGGTCTCTTTTTCTTGAATATTTCTTAACTTGCTTTTGCTTTTTCCTGGTTCGACCCTCATCGCTGCTAGAGGACAAGGATTTTTCATTCCCCTCGCTGTCCGAAGAGCCACCTGAAGATTTTGAGCTTGAGTCAGAACTCTCCACAGGCTTGGACCGGTGAGACTTTTTAGAACTGACATATGTCTTTTTGGTGCTCACATGAGTTTTTAAAACCTCGGGCTCTCTGGGGTTGTCGGTGTGATGAGCAACTGATACTTTAGACTTCTCTTTCACGCCCATCTTGGCCTTTTCAGCCCTCAGAGCTTCTATTTCACCCCTCAACCTGTCACGCTCTTCGATAGTGTACTCATCATTCTCTCCCACCACTTCGAGCAAAGCTGGTGGCACTTCTGGATTGTCCGGATTCATTCGGACAGAGTTTTTTAGTTGGTTTTGAATGCTTGATTCAGGCACCGTCGCCTCCCACTGTGGTCGCCAATTTTGGTGAGGATAATAACCGCTTGAGGGTAGGCTAGTAATTTCAAGTGGAGTTTTAAAGTGGTGTATAGGTGTTTAACGGTGGCGTGTGGGTGTTTAACGGTTAGAGTAGAGAGTAGAGAGATGATTAAGCAGCTTGGTAGCAGTTAATTCTCATTACCCATAGTTAATGCGGGTGGTTGGGTATTTATAGTGTAATGTTTGGGCCCTTATGGGCTTTCGGGTCATGTTTAATGGACCCGGGTCATGTTCAAAGACCCATGAACTCTTAAGTAGGAGAGCAAGTATCTTAGTCAAGAAGTTTTTAGGTTTTTTAGTACTTTTGTCATAGTTCGAACTGCCTTAAGTTCATAGTGTTCACAGAAATCTGTCCAGTCCAAGTGACATGTTCGATCCCTGTCCCTGTAACCTGTCCGGTTTTCGGAGAGACTTGACCGATTTGCCCTTGTTCGGGGAGCATGCTGAATTCGGACTCATCAATAAGTATATGTATTGGGTCCCAAATAAAAAGATTAAAAGCTCTTTAAAATTTAAAATCTTGAAAGAATTTGTGTACTATATTCATTTGAGGCATACCAAATGAAAATTCACCAATAAGCTAGAAAATGATCAACAAAAGATTGATTATGCGGTTCTTTTGAGGAGGGTGAAACTGTGAAGTTTTTTTGAATCCTGGTTTGTTGTTTAGGAGAGTCTTAAAACCTTTGTATATATCTCTGTTTTTTGAAACAATGCATGTATTAACTTGGATGAGATGAAGTTTTGAGTCTAGACTTGTTAGAAATGATTATTTGATGCTAATGTTTGGATGACTTCTTCAAACACGATGGCTAACGGGCAATGACGATAGGTCATGCTCATAAAAGATAATGAAACTATGTTTCTTGGAATATGTCTTGACCATTTGTAAACTAATTTCTAGACCGACTATATAGTTTTTTTTTTATAAAATGTCTCATTTATGCAAAAATATGAACTAAAAAGTATTCATGCTTTCAGTAATAAGCTTGATTTTACTAATAAAGAATTGAACTTTCATGGTTTACATCTCTCATCTCTTCCCCAAATCTGGATCTAACATTGATTTTTGAGTTTTAACTTCTTTGGAACCGGCAAGAACCATTAACCTATTTCTTCATTTTTTTACGTTTCTAAATATTTTTTTACTATCCATATGTTATTTATAAACTATTAAATCACGTAACAATATTAATATATTAATAATAATAATATTATAGTTAATTTATCTAATACTTTAATCAATTATTTTGATTAAACTTATAAAAAAGCCTCCGTATGTTTTCTTTCTTATAATTTTAAAATGTTTTGCCATATAAATTCAATATTTGAATGATATATGTTTTGTTTCTTGTAATTTTTAAATAAGGGGTCGCTCTCCCTTTAGAATTTGTTTTTTTCTGTATGGAATATTTGGAATCAAAATATAAAACAGAAAAAGAGAGAAATATGTCAGGTTGATGAAAGAAGTTAAAAAATGATGTAAAAATAGTGGACTTTATCACGGAAATGTAGGAGATGAAAAGCACAATACATTTCACACCAGCGCAAGAAACCTGCTATGATTTCATCCTTCCCAAAATTTAAATTAAAACCATACAAATCTGTGTATGATGGAAACATTTCACTCTATATTTCATTTTCGCACCATTTTGTATATTTTCTAGATTTATAAAACCTGAAAATCTTTTGTATCGTTTTATTTAACATGGAATATTCCTTTTGTAAAACTTTGAATATATTTTAAAAATTTCCAAAAAAAAAGTTTAAATTTAGAAATTAGCTTTCTAAAATTTGGGTAGTTCTATAAAATTTGTAATATAGTTAAAAAATAGTTTGATTTTTGAAATATCTTCTAACTATTTACTTTTTAAAATTTATTTTATAGTTTAAAATGTATAGTATCTTTCTTTGGATTTGTTAATTTTTTTAGTAATTAGTCCTCTAATTTAAAAAGTAACTAATTCATCTTTTTATTTATCAATTTTATAGATAATTGATTCTTGTAGTGTTTTAATATACATATAAAAAAAATTATGATATTTTCTAAATTTAAGAGATCGAAAATATAAAAAGGTTATATAAACTCTTAATGACGTGGTATATATTACAAAAGAGAATCTAAATGTCCAAAAAATTATGAATAGTGGAGGATGAATTCGGATTAAAAACTTCAAAAATCTATCAATCAATTTCATAATACATCTAGTTCTAAAATTACGCACCAGTACCAAAAATTATAATAGTTTTTTGTTTTTATTAAAAAATAATAATTGATAATATAAAATTTTGCACTCATATAATAAAACCTATAAAATTTAAGTTTTGGTTACGTCTGGTCAAAAAATATAAACCGTTTTTAAAATCCAATTTTTTTATTTTTTATTATTTTATCTAGATTTTGTATGTTCATCATGGGACGGATTTTTTCATCCGGCCGGGAAGGTCACCCGCGGGACGGAGCTTCGCATCTGTCGCGGCGGGAAAGATCGCCTACCAGGGAGAAAGTCCACACTAGCGAAAGATAAAAAGACATTTTTCAATGAACTCTTAAATTTGAAAAAAACAATTGGGTGGTTATTTTTTGGACCAGATTTAACCCTAACCTAATATTTAACAAAAAAGCATTTAAACAATCATACTTTTCTCGCTATATTGCTACTAATAGTTCAGTTTAAAGAAAGTTGTTGCTCTGATTTTCTTTATTCTGGTTTTTATGTAGAGGAGTTTAGTGAAAACTAAAGAAAAAGAGTAGTTCTACCAAAAAAAATGTAGAAGCCCACATCATGATTATTATGCATCTAGATCATGAGGTGTTAATGTAGGAAAGAAGAAACCTGAGGAGATAAGAAATTTAGAGAGGGAGAGAGTTATGAATCCTGAATTGCCATTTTGTACCGCAGCTTTCTTGAGCTTCTCTATTTAAGATCAGATATGTAATCTCTGTTTCTTGATTGGAGATTTATGGTTTATGAAGAAGTTCAAGAAAGCTGTGGAAAAATATGACTCAGGACATTTATGGTTTCATATATGTCAGATCTTATCTCTTCTTCTCTGAGAAGCCATAAGGTTTTTTTTTTTTTTTTTTTAAAGAGAGAAGGTAAAGAATGGACCACAAGAGCACATACATATAAACTCTGCAAATAACTTAGACTTTTATAGACAGAAGTAGGGGCGTTTTCTCTTGGAAATGGAATGCCTTCTTTTTAGATTGGTATTTTTACTCACTATAAGACGGGTGGGTGAGTATGGGATTTTGGGATTTTTCTAAGTTTATTAGATTATGATTATAGGTAGGGATGCGGCTAAATTAGGGTCAAACCGGTGGGAAAGCTTGAACTGGTGGATAAAAAAAAAGTGCATCTAATTCCGAGATGGCAATTCGGAATCAGGTGTTTTGCAGTTAAAAAAAACATATATGATTCCGAGATGGCTTCTCAGAATCACATGCCAAACATAAAAAAACATAATACAATAGCACAGTTATATGGACACAAAACCGAACCAAACTCGAAATTAGATCCAAACAAAAACATAAACCCTAATCGAACCTTAAATATACTAAATAAGAACCCTAATCGAACAACAACCTAGCTGGAAACTAAAAACACAAAAAAACTGAATAAATTTTACCTTGGAGAAAGGCTGGTCTCTCTCTACGATTAGAGTTTCGAAAGAAAACTGGAAAACAAAAGAAAGTAGAAAACTGAAGAAATAGATAAGTATGATTTTTTTTTTTTGAATTTGTTAATGGATAGGATAATAGAATAAATTGGTAGAATGATGACGTTCTTGAAAATGAAATAGGTAGAATAAATGGTTAGAAAGACAAATCCATAATTTTCTTTAGGGAGGAAATAAAGATACGAGGCTCTTTTCAAATTATAGAGAGGAAATAAAAATTATCATAGAAAAAATAGCCTTGACCTTTTAAGTTTTAAAAAAAACGCAGTTGATTTTAGTCCGATTTTTTTTGTGATAAAAATATCTTCGAAGATCAATTTAATTATGAAACTGATATTATGGTGCCAACTCCTCTTTTCACGTGCTTAAATAAAAATAAAAATTCTTATTTAGTTTGATTTAAGAAAAATTGTAGTTCCCTAGAATAATAAGTATGAATTAATGTCGTAAAGAATTAGAGATGAACATTTAAATAATATACATTTACTGCGCACGAATTATCAATTATGATGCGAATAACTATGATAATGTCATTTAATTAAGTATGAGTTAACTATTTATTTTCAAAGCTGAGGCAAATGGATGTCGATTTAAGATAACGGATGCAATCTGTTCCGATTAAAATAATAATATATATATGGAAAAAACTAATCTTCTATTGAATTTAAAGTTACAAAGATGTAACAATTACAATGGTTAGAGGCTTAGAATAAAAAAAATGATAATCATTAAGATTATATGGGAAAAATTGAAAAAGAAAATTATAAAAAAATATCTTGATGCAAAACTCTAAAAAAATAACTACAATTTTTTTCTATTGGAGTGATGATGATTAATTTATACTGTCATGCTTTTATTTTTTTGTTGGATATGTAGTCATTCTAGTCTTTGGTGAAGGATGGAGTAAATACTATATATAGATGTACTTGCTTTATGGGAGTATGTTGTAGATGTTGTGGACTTTCGGATGGAGAATTTACCGAATTTTGTAGGTGACTTTGCGTACATGGTAAACATATAAAAACATAACAGTGTTTGTACGATAATATGTTTGGTAGGTTGCCCCCAAGGGGGTAGCCGAGTTGGTTGAGTATGGAATTCTTATGACCAAAAGGTCATGAGTTCGAGTCCCTCTACATACGCTTTCTCGGCTGAGCCTGTCACCTTGTGTGGTTTACCTTCTGGCGTTGGTTTGCAGGCTATCGCGTCAGACTGAGGGTTTACCCTGTGCGCACTCATTGCACTCTGAGTAGCGGCTGCGGGTTCCCTCTGAAAAAAAAAGATAATATGTTTGGTAGCAATTGACGTAATGAATTTATATGAGTGGAAATTGTTAGAGATATAAGGGCCCAAGCCCATTAGTCTTTTATTTTATCTATAAATATAAGCATATATTCTATGTGATACTTACTTCTGAATAATACAAAAACCCTAGCCGTCTTGCGGTTTGTTTCTTTTGTTCTTTATTTCACATGGTATCAGAGTCATAAGTAAACTGATCGCGGAAACGTAACAATCTTCTATTTCGTAGAATTATCAGGTATTTAATTTCGTATTAGATCCGATGATAAAAGTATCAGGTATTTGATTTCGTATTAGATCTGATTGATGAAATTGTAAGTTGAATTTACCGGTGAAATTTGGGCTTATAAGGAATCAAAATTGCAAAAGTATTGGTTAAGAATATTTTTGGTAAAATTGCATTGTTAACTTATTGGTAAAGTTGCGTCTCGGGAAACAATCATAATTGAATTAAGAAAGATTGGTAAAATTTCATTGGATAAATTTATGGTAAAATTGCACAAAAGTACTGTTCGGCAAAGTAAAGTTATGTCCGATAAATTTGATTTATTGAAGTAGTGGTAAAATTGCACAAAAGTCCGAAAAAATGCAGAAGAGTTATTATTGAATTATTAGCAAGAATTTATAATAATTAGATATAGTTTTCGGTTTTCGGATCTGATGTGTGCAGCTCCAATAAAACGTCCGATCGAAAAGCAAACAAAGTCCGTTTTTGCTGAATTTTGGAGAGCATGTTTGGGACATCCGACCCTTCAATATAACCGGTCGGATTTTGATTCGGTACTATAGTTGGGGAGAAATCACATCTGGAACGGTGCAACAGTTTTGTTGGTAAAACAGTGAATTCAAATTGATTTTGATTTTGATTTTGGAAATTGAATTTAGTTTGGTATTTGGACTTTTTTTTTGGATTTAGTTTGGTATTTAGATTTGTTTTTTTGGATTTAGTTTGGTATTTAGATTTGGATTTGGATTTGATTTTGCTGGACCACTGAGATTTGGAATTTTGACTTGGTTTGATTTTTTTTTGGGTTTGATTTGATTTGGATTTGGTATTTCTTGATTGATTGATTGTGTTCGATTAGAGATTGTGGATCTTATTGCGAACATGATAGGAAAATATGATTTTCTACATTATACTAGTAACAAGCTGAATAAGAAGAACTTTATTACATCTGCATACCATTCGGGTATGTCCTCGTCTTCAACTTCAGGTATTGATTCATCATTGTGGATTTTGGATTCGGGTGCGTCTCATCATATGTCACCTCACATGTCGAACTTTTTTTCGTTGTCTCATGTTTCACCCATATCTGTTTTGTGTGCTAGTGCTACACCAATATCAGTAGAAGGTATTGGCTCTATTTGTACCCTTTATATATCGTTATCCGATGTTTACTACGTTCCAACCCTTGCTTTGAATCTTGTTTCGGTTAGTCAATCGTGTAAATCTGGTTATTGTGCCTTATTTTCCGATTCTGTTTGTGCTATACAAAATCAACAGACCCATAGAGTGCTTGGGACAGGTCGTAAAATAAAAGAACTCTATATTTTGGAGAAACTCGAAGTAACAGATATGGATGTCTATGGTGTTGATAGTGAAAAAACATACTTGACTGATATTGCTGCCTCTGGTGTTGATTTGTCTTCGTTTCGTTTGAATCCTTCATCGTCTAAGTTTTATCTTTGGCATTCTCGTCTTGGGCATGTATCTGCATCGTGTTTAAAGTTTTTAGTCTCTACAGGTGCTTTAGGTCAGCTAAACACTTGTAATATCTCGGATTGCAGTGGTTGTAAACTTGCAAAATTTTCAGTGTTACCACTTAATGACAGTATTTCTTCCTCTATTACTCCGTTTGATATTATTCATTCTGATGTCTGGGGTCCATCTCCTGTCTCCACAAAGGGTGGTTCATCCTACTATGTTTCTTTCATCGATGATTATACTCGATATACTTGGGTTTACCTTATGAAACGGAGATCAGATTTCCTTGGAATTTATAGAGGATTTCGGGAACTTGTTAAGACTCAACATTCTGCTGTAATAAAATGCTTCAGGTGTGACTTAGGGGGTGAATATACATCCAGTGATTTTACTCAGTTACTTGCATCTGATGGTACCATGCATCAGTCTTCTTGCACTGACACCCCTCAGCGGAATGGTGTTGCAGAAAGAAAACATCGTCATTTTATTGAGATTGCTCGTTCTTTACTTTTATCTGCTAAGGTTCCTACTATTTTTTGGGGAGAAGCAATTCATACTACTGTATATGTGATTAATCGAATTCCCACTGCTCATAATGCAGGGATGTCTCCTTTTCAGAAGTTATATGGATAACTTCCAGATTATTCTTCCTTACGAGTGTTTGGATGTACATGTTTTGTCCTTCGTCCTCATGTAGAACGCAACAAATTGGGTCCTAAATCCGCAATATGTGTTTTCTTGGGTTATGGTGTTAGACAGAAAGGTTATCGTTGTTTTGATCCCACTAGTCAGAAACTTTATGTCTTTCGACATATTATTTTTCTTGAGCATATCCTGTTTTATTCGATTCCAACGAAATCACATGATATAACAAGTACCAAACTTCAGACTATTGATCCCTTTGAAAATAATAGCGACATACCCATTGATATTAATGTGCCAGCTCCTGAGACATCGACTACAACTGATACTACTTATGCTCCATCAAGTCCTGATTCAGCTTCTTTTTTTAGTGAACCACCAGCTCCACCCCTTAGAAGATCTACTCGTACAAGTAAGTCTACAAAACTATCAGATTTTGCGTATTTTTCTTACTCAGCTCTTTTTGCCTCTTTCATAGCAAAAATAAATGATTTATATGAACATCAGTCGTTTAAAGAAGCTGTTTTTGATCCTCATTGGCAAAATGAAATTGTCGAAGAGCTTACCGCTCTTTATCACACTCATACATGGGATATAGTTAAACCTCCATCCGGTAAGCATATAATCGGTTCTGGATGGGTTTTTAAAATTAAAACAAAGTTTGATGGGTCTGTTGAAAGATATAAGGCTCGTCTTGTAGCAAAAGGGTATTCACAAAAGTATGGTATGGATTATGATGAGACATTTTCCCCAGTGGGAAAAATGACGACAGTTCGTACTCTTATTGCGGTTGCATCCGTTCGCCAATGGAATATCTTCCAACTAGATGTCAAAAATGCTTTTTTGAATGGTGATCTTCATGAGGAGGTTTACATGACTTCTCCTCCTGGTGTTGCTCACCAACCAGGTGAAGTTTGTCGACTTAGGAAAGCTTTATATGGTCTCAAACAAGCTCCTCGTGCTTGGTTTGAAAAATTCTCTATGGTTATTACTTAACTTGGTTTTCTTGCTAGTAATCATGATTCAAACTTATTTATCAAATGTACGAGTGCGGGAAGAATTATTTTATCCCTATATGTAGATGATATGATCATTACAGGTGATGATATTGATGGAATTGAGGCACTAAAACGTGATTTGGCTCAGCGCTTTGCAATGAAGAACTTGGGACTATTGCGTTATTTTTTAGGCATTGAGGTGGCTCACTCTTCAAAAGGTTATATTCTCTCTTAGACAAAATATATATCCGATTTATTCGAGCGAGCGCGACTTTCTGATAATAGGACGGTAGATACCCCTCTTGAAACCAATGCTCGGTATTCTCCGACTGATGGTGTTCCTTTGTCAGACCCAACTCTATATCGAACTCTCGTAGGGAGCTTGGTTTATCTTACAATTACTCGACCAGATATAGCTTATGATGTGCATGTGGCTAGTCAGTTTGTTACTACTCCTACATCTGTCCATTGGGGAGTTGTTCTTCGTATATTGAGATATCTTCGTGGCACTCAGTTCCAGAGCATTTTGTTTCCTTCGACCTCTTCACTTGAACTATGTGCTTATAGCGATGCTGATTGGGATAGTGATCCTCATGACCGAAAATCTACTATTGGTTTTTGTATTTTCCTTGGATATTCATTAATCTCATGGAAAAGTAAGAAATAGGATGTTGTCTCTAGATCGTCTACTGAAGCTGAGTATCGTGCTATGTCCGTCACCACTTGTGAGATTGTTTGGTTACGATGGCTTCTTGCAGATATGGGGGTTAATGTTACTAAACCTACCTCCTTACATTGTGATAACAAAAGCACCATGTAGATAGCAAAGAATTCTGTTTTTCATGAGAGGACAAAGCACATTGAAATAGATTGTCATTTCACTCGACATCATCTTCAGATTGGCACTATCTCGCTTCCATATGTTCCATTAGCTTTGCAGGTTGCTGATATTTTCACAAAGGCTGAGTCAACATCGCGGTTTCGTTTTCTTTATGACAAACTCTCAATGCTTATTACCGTTGCATTGTGATTTTGAGAGAGGGTGTTAGATATATAAGGGCCCAAGCCCATTTGTCTTTTATTTTATCTATAAATATAAGCATATGTTCTATGTGATACTTACTTCTGAATAATACAAAAACCCTAGTCGTCTTGCGGTTTGTTTCTTTTGTTCTTTATTCACATATATTTATGTGTTTGTTCAACTTTTGTGATGTCGTAGTATTTCCTTATAGTATCACTCATTGCGTAGTCGGGAAAATAGGAAGTATCATTTGGTTGATTCGCGGGAGTGATTAGTTGGGCCAATTGCGTAACCCAGTGGGCTTAGAGTAGTTCGCATATTATATCGTGTACAAGATATTAGGCTCAGTATGGCCTTTACATAACCCGTAGCTGTGGCCAATTAGCCCGTTCGTGTTATAGACTCTATGGTCTTAGCTGAGTATGGCCCCTTGCATAGCCCATATGCGTGGTCAGTGGTCCGTTCGCGTCGTTGTAAGGATGGAGAGAAGTATGCAACAAACACATAAATAGACAAAAACAAGAGATGTAGATGAAGATGACTTCGTGTATAACATGAATATAAATTAACTTACATCCTTTGTGTCGTGGAGATGAGATCATTTGGCTTATGAACTTTTTCAATCATGGAGATGAAGATCATGTGGTTTTTTCTAGCATGAAGATGGAGATTACGCGGTTGGTAGATCTTTCTATCGTGGAGATGGAGATCATTTGGCTTATAGTTCTTTTTAATCACGGAGATGAAGATTGATTGGCTTATAGCATTGTCGATCATGGAGATAAAGATTACTCGGCTTATAACCTTTTCGAGCATGGAGATGAAGATTACTTGGCTTATATACAATTCTGCCGTGGAGATGGAGGTCATTTGGCTTACAGTCTTTTCGATCATGGAGATGAAGAGCATTTGGCTTACATTCTTTTTTATCATGGATATGTAGATTACTTGTCTCGTAACAATGTTGAGCATAAAATGGATATTACTTAACTTATAGCTGTTTCGAATATAGAGATAATTTGGAGATCATTTGGCTGGCTTGACAACTCTATTATAGGTTGAATTTTTTGAAGTTCGAGTTATAGAGCAAAGTCATTGATGAGGGTTAAAAAATTCGTTTGGAATATCCATTGACAAAGTCATATAAGATATTCACTTTGATGACGGTTGGAGATCTTTCGTTTGAAACTGTTGTGAGGTTGAAAATTTTATTTGTTATGAATGATTTATTAAAAACGTTTGGAGCCTAGCGTTGACTAACGTTGAATTGGAGATGATTCAACTGGAGGCTTCTCTGAATTCTTCTCATCAATACTCATAACTTTTTATATATATAAACGAGGGTTTAAAAAGTATATTTCAATAAAAAAAATTTGAAGTAATTGTGTTGTTTATTCACATTTTGAATACGAAAATAGTTATTCAATAAATCTAAATATAAATATTCATATATAATATATAATGCACATTTAAAATTAAGATATAAATATATATTTAGTATTTATGATCAAATATATTATATTGAATAGAAAAACTATATTAAACTTATGAATTTATTTATTATAAATATCATTTAGTTAAAATATTTTCCAATTTGTTAATAATATTTTTAAAAGATAAAATAAATTAATTAGCCACTTTTCTCAAATAATATAATTGATATTACCGTATAAACATATTTAATTCAATTAATATATATTTAATTAATTCAACTAATAAAAAATTTAATTTTGTCAAATTAATTCAAATTGCACGAAAAAATAATTATTCAATTAATATTTAGGTTTATGACTATAAAATCAAATTATCATTATTATTTTTTCTCTTATTCGTAAGTTTCCATATTTTTACATTTTCTTTATCAAAAATTTAAAAAAGCTCTTTCTACCTCAGAAATTAAAAGAACTCATAAAAAATTGATTTAAAACTTAGCTTTATGGAAATCGAGTCTTGATGAAGTGTTTAAACGTTGTAGTTGTTTCTTACCAGGGAGATGTATGTAGGTGTAATAACTTCGTTGCAACATGTATATTTTTTCCATCGGTTCTAACCGAGTTGGTTGAATAAGACATGGTTGTCACCAAAAGTCATCTCTATACATACGTTTTTCGGCTGCAAGCTTCACTTACTTACATTGGTTTTCAAATATTTATTAATAAATTATCATTTTTAAAGCTTAAAAAGAAATCACCTAGAGAGTTAACTTTAATATTTAATTAAAGTTGTAAATTATCATAATAAAGCTTTAAAAAATCAGCTAGAGAGTTAACTTTAATATTTAGTTAAAATTGTAAAGTCTTATCATTTTATTTTATGGACTAATATTTATTAATATTTAATTCTTATTAATAATGTTATATGATTTATTAATAAGTGATGTCATTTATAACTAATATTCATTATTTATATTTATTTATGGTATTTATTGATAATATCAAACATTATTAGTTTCAATAATAACATTTTAATACATTAATTAATATAGTAAATAATAAATTTTATAGTTGTTTATGAATTTGAAGAGAATTTAAAAATATCTATATACAAAACTTAAAAGATTGGGCAGTTAAAAATATTAAATTATTGTATTTATATGATAAATATTTCTACTTAAAACCTTAAAGATATTATTTTTTAAATTACCGTATTCACTTTTATTTATTTGTATTCAAATGAGTTAATAAATAATTTTAATAAATAAATAAGAACAGAATATTTATGGATTTGGAGACGGAGATTCCAAAGAGAATATTATCGACATGAGAGATGCGGTTATGGGAAGGCGATGACGGAACATTTCTTGCATTCTTTTTTTAACTATGTTTTAGACTAGTTCTCATAATATATATCAAATATTATATTTTGTAAAAGCATATATAAAGTAAAAAACTCCTAACAACATGTTATAGATAAAAAATTGAAGAGCTGTAGTGGCGTATATTATTTATTAACGAAAGAAAAAGTTAGAGGGAAGTTTCTCTCTAGAAAGAAAACACTTTGTCTTTTTTCTAGTCGCTTTTTTACCCGACTCTCTCTCCTCCTCCTTTCTCAACCTAATTTTCTTCTTGATTTTACACTAATCACTACTGTTTCTTCCGAATCATACATCTTCTCCAAAAATAAACAAAGTTTTTCTGGACGATTTATGCTTTTGGTGAATCAGACGACCTTAGTAGATTAATCCAGATTCCGTTCATATTATAAGCTGGAATGATTATTATCAATTTTTCTATTTAAATGGAAGATTCACCACAAGATAATATTGAGAGGGTTCTGGTTCGTAAGAAGACAGAAAATGTTCAAAGACGAAGTGATTCAAAAGTTTCCGGTAAGAATGTTGTTCGATCTCTAATTTCTTCATTGGAGGATCTAGCGAAAGTTAATGTTCAGGAAGTTCCAGCCGGCGAGAAGAAAATTGTACTCAAGAGAAGGTGCTTCTAAAATTTCCAGTATGAGTGTAGATTGTGTTATTGCTTCTCCTAACGCTTTAGTTCCGTTCGATCCATCGGTGACTAGAGAAATGTTGTTCAATGATGATACTTGTGATGATGAACGAGAACTAAGCGATGAACAAGAGGATACGAATAAAGATCGAAACATCATTATCGTTCGTGAAACGGGAAAACTACTTTTAACCGCCTCCGACGAACAGATTGTTGTTTCTACTGGTTTCAATTTTTTTTCTCCGACGACTGCTGCTACTGGTGTTCCATTATTAAGGCAAGGTGTGAAATCAGTTCATGGAAAATTGAGGCAAAGGAAGAAACAAAAGAATAAACAACTAGCTCTGACGCCTGCAGATCTGTCTTCGGAACCGTTTTTGGCAAATCAAAGTATTGTGGCGAACTCTCCATCGAAAGAGGTAACAAAATCTGTAAACAGAACCTTTTTCGGTGACCGGAATGTTGCTACCGACATTCACGAAATTTCGCCGGTGCATTTAAGTGGGTTCTGTAGGACGAGACAAATCAGTGGAAGAATCGGTTGCATTCAACTTTGGAGAATCTGTCATTACTCCTAATAAAGACATGCTGACCTCTGGTGAAAAATTCAAATTCTCTTATCTTAATGATAGCACTTTAAATGGACGAGAAAAAATAATTAATGTAAATAAAGAAAATTTGAATCAGAAAAGAAACGGTTCTGCTGAAGGTAACAGTTCAATTATGGTAGAAAAGGAAACTGCATTAGAAGGTAACGGTTCACTTAATGCTTTTAAAAATGTGAACGAGAATATTTATGGAAAGGGAACAAATCAATTTAAAGCTAATATAAATTTGAATTCAAATAAAAGAAGTTTGAATTTGAATTCAAATGGAAATGACTTTAATTCTTATAAAACGCATGAAGAAAGAAACGGTTCTCTTCAAAAGAACGTGGGAAATGTAAGTAACTCCGGTAATGGTAGTAAAGAATCGATCCATTAAATGCACAACGGAAAGGAGAAGACCGATTTTCTTCTTTTCAAACAAGTAACGTCAGAGCTAATAATATCAGTAAAGAAGGTAATTTGTCTATAGAAGCAACATTCAATCCATTTCAAAGCAGTAACGAAAATGGAAATAATGGATCAGCAGCATATAATGCTAGTAATGTAGAGCAGAGGGATCTATTATATAAGAATGCTCAGAATCCTTCCGCCATTCCTACAACACAAACTCCTTCTTCCGCCATTCTTACTAAATCATTCTCCAGCTTATTCCAAGGTTCTCGTTTAGCTTCAAAAGGCCTCAAGCTCCAATTTATCCCTCCACCTTCAGATGGTGGCGATATCATCCTTGATCCGACAGATGAAGTTCCGTTCATCGAAAGTTGGGGCCATTGTCTTATCGGATGCTTCACCGGTAAGTTCCCGGGCAAAATTGCTTTTGATACTATTGTCAAAAGATGGGGTGTTAATTGCAAAACTCAGCCGTATGGAAAAGAATGGACGGTTTTTAAATTCCTCACCGAATCAGATCTGCTCCATGTACTAGCTAACGGACCCTACATTACTTACGGTAAAACTCTTATGCTTAAAAGAATTGATAAAGATGTCATGGTGACAGATGATCTGTTCACAATAATTCCAACATGGATAATGCTAAATGATGTCCCTCTAAGCATTTGGAGTGAAACAAGTTTAAGTAAGATTTCTTCAAAGATTGGTACGCCTCTCTTTAGTGATCAATTTACATGCGAAAAGAATCGGATGAAGTATGCTAGAATTCTAGTAGAAATTGATGTTAGAGAAAAACCAATTACGAGTTTTGGTGTGAGGCTTCCCTGTGGTAGGCGATATACTCAATCTGTTATATACAAAAATTACCCACTGTTTTGCTATGTGTGTCAGAAATTTGGACACAATCACTCTACTTGTCCATCTACAGAGCAGGGTAAAACTAAAATCAGCGAGAAGCAGAAAGAAACCTCGACACGACCATCCCGGGCAGCTCAAAACCTACGCAAGAACGCAAGTGACATAACAAGCGGCCCTAGAGGTAATCCTATCACTTCTTCACCATCTCAAAAAGTCACTGTTAAGCCCATCGCACGCCCCAGATCATCTGAAATTCCCACCCCTTTTATTGGAGAAGAGATGAACAACACCAATAAAGAACACGTCCGTTCAAATAGACTGACTACTTGCCTAGCCGAATCAGCCCCATAGTTGATACACCGATGACTTATGTTAATGACCAGGAACCCATATTTGACCATCCGCAAGACAAAGATGAAACCATAACTTTCACCAGCAACGCAGATGATCCATCAACCGTTCCATGGCAAAAAGTACAAGGCAAACGATCAAAGAAAAATGCGAGGCGCGGAGTGCCCACAAACTCCTCGGTTGATAAATGAAGATACTTATTTGGAACACCAGGGGCCTATGCGGGAGTACAGATCGAGGCGCTTCTCTCTCCACGGTTTGTAAGCTCGTCAAACAAAATTATTTGCCAATGTTTTGCCTCTTAGAAACTAAATTCTCGCAAGAACATTTAGATAATTTTATGTCTTCTCGTTTCATAAGCTGGAATCATGTTTCTAATCTTGATGTTATAAGTAGAGGACGCATCGTTGTTGTTTGGGATGCTAGCAGGGTGGCATGTAGGGTGATTGAAATTGGAAGACAACACATCCACTTTCAAGTCCATTGCAACGTCACTCAAGAAAATTTTTATGTTACGTTTGTTTACCCTTTGTATACTGTACCACAAGGGAGAGTTCTTTGGGAGCACCTAACCACTATAGGGGCCAACATTCGTTTACCTTGGATGATTACAGGAGACTATAACACCTACTGTGCTCCAGGAGACCGAATTGGGGCTGCCCCACTTCGAAATGGTGAGTTAATTGATTTAAATAATTTTCGGATATCTCACGGTCTTGTCGATGCTCCTTCCATAGGTCATTTCTTTACTTGGACAAATGGTACTGCTTGGGCCAAGCTTGATCGAGTCCTTATAAACCATGGGTGGAGTGATAAAGATCTCTTATGCAAAGCCACGTTCCTTCCGATGGAAACCGTTTCCGATCACTGTACAGTTATTGTCTCGATTATTCGAGATTTTCAGCATGGTTGTCGGCCCTTCAAATTCTTCAACATGTGGCTTGATCATCCCAGATTTGCTAGCATTGTAGAAAGTTTATGGGGTCAGTCTATTGATGGTACGAAGCAGTATATACTTGCGCAGAAGTTGAAATCCGTAAAGCGTCCGTTAAGAGATTTGAATAAAGCTGAGTATGGTGGCATTCTAGAGCGTACAACTACTGCAAATTCAGCCTTTAAAGAGGCGATCTCCTCACTCATGGCTAATCTTGATAACGTTTCTTTAAAAGAAGAGGTACACAGATTACGTGATCGTGCGAATTTCCTACTTAATGCAGAAAAGAGCTTTCTTCAACAACGTATGAGGACCACCCACTTAGTTGACGGCGACAGAGGTACGAAATACTTTCACAGCTTAATCAAACGAGATAATGCAAGAAATAACATTTCCTACATCGTCCGAGATGATGGCACCCGCACTACATCCCCTACAGAAGTTGCCTCTCTCCTTGTAGATTTCTACACGCACCTCTTTGGCTCATCTCGGCCAAGCTCCCCCATTGATCTGACGGTCATGAGTCACGGATCCCTCGTCGGGGATCAACATTATGAGCAGCTTCTTAAACCTGTTGAAGTTGATGAAATCCGTAATGCCCTCTTTGATATCGGAAATGATAAGGCTCCGGGACCAGACGACTACACCTCGGCTTTCTTCAAAAAGAATTGGGAACTTGTGAGAACAGATTTGGTTGATTGTGTTCGTGAGTTCTTTGATACTGGTAGACTCCTTCGTGCAACAAATCACACCATCTTTGCCCTTATTCCGAAAAAAGACAACGATCCTAAGGTGGGTGACTTTAGGCCAATTGGGCTCACAAATGTTACTTACAAAGTGATTACCAAAAATTTGGCTAACCGAATGGCCCATTTACTTCCGAATCTCATTGATAAAGGACAAGGTGCTTTCGTGAGTGGTCGAAATCTTGTTGATAATGTTTTCCTTGCCTAAGAGTTGGTTAGAGGTTCGAACCATGCAAGAGTTTCTCCGCGATGTATGCTCATGGTGGATCTTCGCAAAGCATTTGACACAGTTTCATGGGATTTCCTATCGGATATTCTCCATGGTATCGGGTTTCCTCCAAAGTTTGTGGGATGGATTCTTGCTTGTGTCACTACAGCGTCCTTCTCGGTTTCTATTAACGGCGAGCTTCATGGCTTCTTCTGTGGGCAGCGGGGCTTAAGGCAAGGTGATCCCATGTCCCCTACTTTATTCATCATTTGCCTCGAATATTTTTCTCGTTTGTTAAAGAAGAAATCGAGCGAACCGAGTTTTAAATTCTATCTGAAATGCGCCCGCACTCACACTACCCACCTCGCTTTTGCTGATGATTTGATACTACTTTCAAAAGGAGATGAGACATCGGTTAACATCCTTATGGAATGCTTGAGCCATTTGGAAGATGTTTCGGGACTATCACTGAATCCTTCTAAATCCAAAATATACCTAGCCGGGGTTAAAGGGTTTGTTTATGATCGGATCATGGAAAAAGTCGGATTTGAAGTTGACACTTACCCTGTACGTTACTTGGGGATACCTCTCGCTCCTATGACCGTCTTAGTTACTGATTTTTCCCCTTTGACAGAGGCTATCTCGAGTTATATTAAAAAATGAGAACATATGAAACTTTCCTACGCGGGAAAACTTCAATTGATCACCTCCGTGCTTCAAGGGGTCGAATCTTTTTGGTTCCGCGCTTTTCCTTTGCACTCGGCAGTGCTTAACACGATCCGCTCGCTCTGCCTCAACTTCTTCTGGGGGGTAGACCTGCTCGGATTTCTTGGGACAAAATATATAAACCCAAAGATGAAGGAGGACTTGGCCTTATGGATATGAGAGTTTGGAATCGTGCCTTTCTTACCCGTTCGATTTGGTTATTACATTCTGACTCTGAGTCGTTATGGATAAAATGGGTGCATGAGTATTATCTTCGAGGACAAACTATATGGGACTACCAAAGACGAGATAGAGACAGTCATCTTGTTCGAAAGCTTCTTGATATTAGAGACTCTTGGATACAGATATTTGGGGGTCGAGATAGTGCCATTCTAGGTCTTGAAAGCTGTACTTTGGGTGGAAAGCTAATTACTAGACGCGTCTACGAAGCCATGAGAACAAAAAGTGAGGCATGCCCAAATCTATCAAAGTTATGGAAGAGATTCATCCCACCTAAGTTTTCTTTCACCGTCTGGCTAGCCTTCAATCGCCGCCTTGCCACGAAAGACACTCTCCACTACATGGACTTGCCTAACATCAGCTGCCCATTTTGCAGGCACTCAGATGAGTCTGGTGCCCATCTTTTCTTTGCTTGCAGGTTCACTAAGGAAATCTGGAGTCGTATCCCATCATGGCTGGGGATTACTCGAGAAATGACAACGCTTGATAGTGCACACAAATGGATTAGGAAGGAGCATCGAGGAACATCCTACCGATCCCGCGCCATCAATCTTGCCTTCCAAGCCACTGTTTTCGAGATTTGGCGCGCCCGCAACCGCCTTGTGTTTGATGAAGAGACCGTGACTCAAGACACCATCGTTATCCGAATCACTCTCATGACCTTGAAGATTTTATTTAGATTATATCCGCATTATCGACTCACATGTTAGAGTCCTTTTTCATTGATACACTCAATTTTTCGGATTTTCTATGTAATAGTCCATTAGTGCCGGCCTGGAGACTTGTACTCTTTTTCCTTAGATCGGGTTTTTACCCAACGGGTGGTTAAGGTTTTTTAAAGAGGCAAGTGCTCTAGACCTTTATCAAAGCACTCTTGGACATGTCTTTTTCTTTTAGGTACATTGCTACCCTGAATTGTACTCACTTGAGAGATCATATGACTCTCTAGACGATTGTAACCTTGTACATATATATATATATACCCACGTTTACTAAAAAAGGCATATATAAAGTTAAAAGACGCAGTATATATGTTATTAAAAAAATGTAAAATATATGTTATTGGACTAATATTAATTATTAATATCTATTAATAATGTTAATCACAACAAAAATAATATTTTAAATAAAAAAAAAAGTCAATAATTTAACTTATGAGTAGAAAATTAATATATTATTTTATAAAGTTGAGTAACCGATTTAATTATTTCATTCAATATTGTCAACTTAGCTCATTTAATTGTTTCAACAAAATAATAATTAATATACATTATTAATTCATTTTCTAATTAATAATAAGTAAAATTATATATATTTATAAATGATACAAAGCTAAACAGATTAATATATATATATATATATATGACGTATAAAAGAATTAATTTTACTGTGATTTAAGTATAACACAATATTTTGTAAATCGAGAATTATACCATTGATAGAGAAAAGAAAATTGATTCCGTTGATCGCTTTTGGAACTTGATTCCACTAACTCTTCAATTGATATTTGTTTCGACCTGAAAATATAAAACAAAAATAATTTTTGGATAATACTTTTTTTTCCACCAAAATAATTTTGGTTTTAAAAAAAAGGTTTCGTTTTTTTGGAATGCCCCCAATATAACAAAATAGTTCATATAAAGTGTTTCTGTATTATAAGTGTAATTTCTTTACATATTGAGCTCGACTCCTCATTATAGGAGTTGTGCAAGACGTTTGTTACATTTATTATTTATATCCGTTAAGTCTAATTAAAAAACAAATATATTACTTATTTATTGGATATTGAAACGTGCTTATATGTCGTTCTTACTCCACATAATTATTACTCGGATATTATATTCTTATCAAAGTGTAAGTAACCCCTGTTGATGATTTCCAAGTACATTATAGCTTTAAGTTTGGTAGGAGTATTCAACTTAAAGAAATTATAGTTTGTTTTAACATTAGTAACCCACTTTGCCATCCAACTTGCAGCCAAGTTTTGGTCACAAGATATATGTTTTAATGTCATATAAGTTTTGGTCACAAAATATATGTTTTAATGTCATATAACTCATATTGCTCACGAAATATATGTTTTAATTTCATATATGGAGTAATAAATTATCAATAAGAATATAATAAAGAGGATAAGAACCAATGAGATTTCAACATATCAATTAAAACATAAGAGTAAGACCAATATCAACATGAGTGAAATTATTATTATAACATAATATTAGACCATCTAAAAGAGCTCTAATGTCAGCAATGATAGCAGAATTGTTTCCATAAGTATGACCAGAAGCTCGGATAATGTTACCAAAGTGATTTATTATAATAATTCCACTACTAGCTTCACTATTTAATAGAAAAGAACTCTCACAGTTTAAGTTAAGCATATTCTTAATAAGTGGGTGCCATTTAACATGCATGGAAGACTAATATAATGAATGTTGATAGAAGCAACTTAATGATTTGGCCACATGTAAGTCACAATGCCAATACTTAGTCTTAAGAAGGGATGCATTATCTAATTTGATTAAAGAGAATGTTATCTTATCTATTATTGGTTTAGAATAGTTGGTTCATTATAAACTGAATATCGAACTAATAATTTAATATTTAAATGTAATGATAAGGGCATAAATTATCCGAACCATGTCGGGTCGGCATAACACAAATGATGTTATAACATTGACATAATAGTTTGTAATAAAGATAATATATTGAGAAATAATAAGGACTTATATTGTAAATAATAAAAGAATGGATAGAGTCAGAGTAAAGATGGGTAGGGATATAATAAAGTGGGTCATCCATGTGGGATATGGTCCGCTACCACCATTATATATGGGTATATTCAATTTACGAGGGTATGTAGGAAATTATTATTATAAACAGTTTTTTATTACTCTCTCTACATACACGTGTTTCTCTCTCTAGATACATGTGTTTCTCTCTCTACGCATCCTTATGACTTATTCTCGTAGTGAGACTAGGGTCTGAATATTTATGTTAATAATATAATTCAGTACTATAAATTTTAAGAAACGATAAGTTAATATGTACTTTGAATAATATTAATTTATTAAATAATTATAGATTTAATATTAAGTTAGTGGTCTTTTGTTACAAGATATTAAAAAAGTTACCAATAACCACCCACATAGAAATTAAATTATCGATAACCACATATGTTTTGCACCATACATATCAAATATGTACACTCTTCAACCATTAATTATTTTTAACTTTTCAAACTCCATATTAATTCAAACGCTAACTCAGTTTTTTTCCTCCAAAAACACTAATATTTATATTTTTAAAAACGAACAAAACAAAATTCGTGAGTGATTTTTTTGGAGATTTTTTATTTATTTCACAACCAAATTACACCTAATTTTGCAACTACAACATTTGTTTTTTCATACTAATGTTGCAACCAAATTACAAGTATTTCCATAACTTCAACATAATTCATTGTTTCTTTAAGTTTGTTCAACACAAAATGCATATATTTTCGCAACTACAAAAAAGGTTAATTGTTTCACACCTAATTAACACTTATTTTCACACAAAAAATGTTTTTTTATTTTTGTCACATAATAAGACTTTACAACTAAAATCCTATTTTCACGATTATTTTCTTTTTGTTTTCACATCACATTTCTACGTAACTCTATAAATGGAACACATATTATTTTTAGTAATGAAACACATATTATTTTCAGTAATTTAATGTGAGACTTTGGTCGTCACCCTAATCTATATCATAAATTATTATTAGGAAAATTGTACCTACTCAACTATTATACTTTAATCTAATACCCAGATTCTGTTTTATTACTACTTGATACCCATCTGATTTATATAACTCACCATCAATACCTAATTCTTTAACAATACTTCAAATACCCATACTTCATAACCAATCATTTCTTTAATAATATTTCAAATACCCCTACTCAATCATCAGTCACGTAACCGCTTCTAATTCTTGAACAAAAATTTCTCTTTCTTATATTTTTCTAATTTTATTTTTTAAAGGGTCATATCTTTCACACCAGAGTTCGAAAAATATATCCAAAAGTACCATCACCTTTGTTTTTTTAAAATGAACAAAACTAGATCAATTGATGATATTTTTTATTTTTTTAAAATTTCAACAGTAAAATGTGCGTTCTTTAAAAATTAACCATGAGAGTTTTTTGAAAATCAATCACGCGAGTTTTTTGAAGAATCAATCATGCGAGTTTTAAAAAAAATCAATCACGAGAGTTTTTTGAAAAATCAAAGATGCGAGTTCTTTGAAAAATTAAACACGTGAGTTTCTTGAAAAATTAAACAACGCTATTTTGTTTGAAAAATTAACCATGTGAGTTCTTTTGAAAAAATCAACCATGCTATTTTGTTTGAAAAATTAACCATGCGAGTTCTTTTGAAAAAACAACCACGCGAGTTCTTTGAAAAATCAATTATGCGAGCTCTTTGAAAAATCAATAATGAGAGTTCTTTGAAAAAATCAATCATGAGAATTTTTTGAAAAACCAATTATGCGAGTACTTTGAACAACAAATAACAAAATTTAAGAAAGTATCATTAATAGATCTACTTTTGTTCGTCTTAAAAAAACAAAACCAATAATACTTTCAGATTTTCTTTTCGATCTAAGATTTAAAACATACAAAGTTTTTAATATAAAAAAAATGAAAAAGTAAGGGAGAAAAATTTGAAATAAATAATTTATGATATTTTTGTACACTATCTTATTTTCGAATTTTAGTTGGTAATAAAGAAGTCGAATGAGTATTTAATAGTATGTTTCTCGTATCATTAACTAATAAAATAATTTAATTAAATACTTGCATGTTTTTATAATTCTTATAGATTTTTTTAGTTTTTTAAAGCTAAATAAATTGTAAATAAAACTATGGAGTATCTTGGGACGTTTTATAGACCGGATGAACCTAAAACTACTGGAATACATATTATATCCAAAAAATCTACAGAAACTAAATAGGAATTATCGTTAGAACGTTATGATAATGTTATATATTATCCGAAATCGCATCAAATAATATATAACAAATCGCGGAAAAAAATAATAAAACCCTTTTGCTAGATTCATCTATAGAAGAAACAGAAAGTCAAGAATACTTACGGGTTTGCCTGCTGCTATCCATCTAGTATTCTCTAGCGTTCTTTTGCGTTCTTTAGCGATTCCACGTTCTCCGTCGATTCCGTTTATGAAACTAAGAGACCTGCAGAATCAGATTAGAGAAGAAGGAAAAGTTTCCAGACACTAAGAAAGCGGCCGTATTTCTGATTAGGGTTTAGAGTGATGAAATACCTAAACCTAGCCCCTTATTTATAGATTTTACAATGTGAAGCCCAACATTGTAAAGCCCATCCTGTGTTACTTCATTGTGTCCGGGACCATAACCCAATAAATTGATAATTCAATTTATATCCCTGATTTATTAATTCAGGCTTAAGTGTTGAGATTTGGGCCCTCTTCATCACAGTGCCCAAATTCAACCCGGTTACCACACTTGAGCCCATAACGCCTTTTTACCCATAAGTCCAATTTAGTTAATTAAATAATTAACTCGACTACTTTTAATTTGGACTTCCTTAAGACAATAACCGAATATGTTTATTTAGCATATCGGTCCAAATTATTATTAGTCTATAAATATATTAAATAAATATATTCCAACAGATAACACAATTGAATTACATAAATTAACTACAAAATATAGACCGATAAATCCAATATTTGAATCCAAAAATCAAAGATCTATTTGGGACTGAAACAAAAAAAGAAAAACTTAATCCAGCTCACGTGGGTCTAGAGAAGTAGACTTAAGGGAGGTAATCTAACTCGGAAGCTTGCAATTTTGTTCCTCTGGATCTTAATTGAGCACGATTATCTGGTACATGACAATCAAGCTGCAATACTGATGCGGGTTGCAACTTGAATATTCAGACAAATTATCTACAACCATTTTTACGACCAAAGTAAGAAACACAGACAAAATGCAACCGCAATCATGTGCAAGCTTAATTTCTGATATAAAATTAGAGCACCTGAAAATGTAATTTGGTGTCTTACGAACGCAACCCACAAATTGATACAGTCTGAACTATCATACCATACCACCTCCAGGAAAATACCCATCCACAAGCTCGCTGAAAAAGCTTCATTGCAACTCATCCATAGTAGTCGAACAAGATATCAGCTTGAGAACACCGACCAAAATACAACCCATTCCCGTAAGAAATGGATTCTAAAAGAGAGTCGAAACAAGAACACTAGCAGAATAAGATGATAGAGATACCGAAGAATATGAACAGAGGTCTCGAGCAAGGTAAAGAAGACACGGCCGAATGAGGATTTTGGAGCTTGTTTTCTCTATGGTTGTGGCTATGGAGATGAGAAGGCAAAAACAGAGGTGAAAAAAGAAGGAGGTGCGGTGTTCTATGGTTTCATACAGAGAAGAACGAGGTATATGCGGTAGTTGTGCTTTTGTTAGATTTTTATTTATTCTAAGATTATAAATTTTAGGGCGAGTTATTGTTACAAACATGGTCATTAAACTAATTATCACTACTAGACATCCGAAAAAGCATGTTACCAATAGGTATCCACAAATTATTTTATACCATTTTTTTATAAATAATGCTTTAAAACATAAATTAACATTTTCTTTTCAGCTTTTTTTTTTAATTTTTTTTTCTCATGCGCTCATTCACCTCACTTGTGTCTTTTAAAAAACAATTCGACTGCTAAAAACACATCTGGCGACCGAAATTACGATTTTGGTTACTCGTATACCATTTTTTTTAGCGCACCATCTTCTCATTTCAATTAAACCCTAGATATATTCTTCGGTATTTTTTTATTCTCGGTTTGTTTTCCCATCTCGACTTACTAAATTGTTTTACTATTTTAAATTTTGTTTTATCAATAAATCGATTTTATTATTTTAAAATTAAACGGTAAAAAAATAATCGGTTACTCGATTTATCCATTCAATATTTGGTTTATATATTTTGTATCACATTTTGTGTTCAGTGTTTATACTTTTTATAGTTATTTAAAAGTTATATTTTGTATTTTGCATTTTCGCATTTTCTTATTAACATGCATATTTGTTTCGTATTTTATATTTTTTATAGTGATTTAAATTTTACATTTAGTAAATGTCCATATCTTGTCTTGTTTCACATCTAATATTTATATGTTTTGTATTTCGTATTTGCTGTAATATATATAGCCATAAATGTATTCATTAGATCATGTATACATATTCTTATTACACAAATGAAAGACAAACAAATCGAAGAAGTTCACAAAGAAACAATAATACTTCATTCTAGAGTCTCTTCAATGATAGATATATATATATATATATGATTTACAAGAGAATAAAACTCGATCTAGAAAACGGTAGGATTTAATAGTAGAAATAATTAATACATGCAACACTGAAATTAAAGATTTTAAGGTGGGCTCAAAGAAATTTAGAACTTACAACCAAAGATATAAATACTATTTTTAGGTTGAATCACGAAATCTTCAAAATATTCAGAATAATAATAACAAACACTTATTTGAAAGAGCTACTTAAAGAAAGAGAATACTACAAATAAGCAACATAAATTACCAACAAAAAAATTATGGTATGAAATTATATTTTACAGCATTTGTTTATTTGTTTTGCATGTAATTTTCCTAGTGTTTTGTTCTTTGCTGACCACTGCCTTAGTGTTTTGCGTTTCACATTTCAGTTAGTTAATATTTCACATTTTACAATTTATTTACTTTGTCTTTTGCATTTAATATTAATTTTCTTCATTTTCACATTTTGTATTTCATTTACTTTGTATTACCGTATCTTATAACAAAGTTGTATGAACAGGAGGAGATCAATTTATTTATACTATTGATTATGTTACCATATTCAACCGTGTTCTTCTCATCATCTGATGACATACTAGTTTTAATAAAATTTTACTACGTCGAATACATTGATAAATAAAAAACTACAATTAGACTAGAGCAATAAAAAAGAAGCTTATGAATTCAATATCAAGTTATTGTAAAACAATAATTGAAACAGTAAGATATGTTGATATATTGGTGGTTAATATCCTATTTTGTCGATAAACACATAAAATTGGTATATATACTCATTTTTATACAATTTACATGCAACCATTTATTATTGAACACCAAATAGTGGGGACATGAACATATAAAGAAGGATGGGTGCCAAGATGTTTCAAATGGTTAAGAAGTAAAAATAATTTATAGTTGGTTTTGATTAAATCGTTGGAGAAAATCATAGCTGATAATGTATGCAACTCACATTTTGCATTTGTTTTAAACAAGTATTCGAAATTTTCATTCATATTGCAAGTGTCTTGAATTCTGCATACTATAATTTGTTTCATATTTCGCATTTACCTTTTAACTTGTTTTACATTTTGCATTTATCAAATAATTATTTTCTTATAGGTTTTGTGTATATCACTAATTCCAAAGAATTCTAAAAGAGAGACAGATTGGTACTTGAGGCTTTGAGGAAGGAAGGTGTTCTCATGAAGAGAAAAAAAATAAGATGGAAGAAGAAAAAACTAACATAGATATTGACAGAAAAACCTCTGATAACATAAATAGTTCTTCACATGGAGAAGAAAAAAAGAGAAGTACTGACTTACACTATGTAGAAGGACAACTACTTCATATATACTTAGATATTTACAGAAACTCATGGAATAGTAAAAAAATTAAATATGCTTCCAAATACTCAGAAGAATATGGACAAGTGTCATACTTTTGAAATAGAAATCATGCGTTTGAAAAGATTAGGTAATCATTTAGTATTTAGTATTCCTTTTTGGTAATGTTTCGTATCCTGTATATAAAAATTTAATTCAAAAGATTACTTCACATTTTAAATTTCTATTTGGTCATGTTTCACATTTTCTATTTTAAAATTTGATTCAAAAGATTATTTAGTATTTTACATTATCTTTTGCTAATGTTTGGGATATTGTAATTTAAAAGTTGATTGAAAAAACCGTATCGCATTTTGCATTTTTGTTTAGTCATATTTCACATTCCACGTTTCAAAAGGTGATTTAAAAGTTTGTTTCATATTTCATATTTTTTAATGATTTGCATTTTACATTCTAGAAGTTCATTTAGAAACTTGTTTTGCATTTTACATTTACCAAAAGTCTTGTTCTGCATTGCACATTTACATATAATATTTGTTTCATATTTCTCATTTATATTGATCACTATGCTTGTAATTTCTTTTTTCTTTGAAGACAAATCTAGAAACAAATTTGCAGCCACTAGACACACCAACCTTGGAACAATTAGAAAATTTTGAACTTCACAAAACTCAAATTGATAAAGATATTGAGGAGATAATAAATACATATGACACTTACAAGAAGTATGTCGCTTTATTGGCAGAGACAAATAATTCCATAAACATTAATTAAATATAGCATCATAGCCAGAATGATAGAAAAGTTTGGGAAATATAAACTAAATAATATTCTAAACTTTTATATATTGCAAACAACAATGAAAAAATCTAGTTTCAATAAATACAAAACTGTGCGTAACACACTGACTCATACGCAAACAAAACAAAAATCATAATAAGAAAGAAATTGAAGTCAGTCAAGTATACAAATAAGTTTTACAAGATGAGGTGATAAATTTCATTATACATGAAGTGATTATAATGTTATTGGAGCTAAAAGATGCACATATCAAAAGGAATAATACTAAAAGCATGTTTAGATTATAGAAGACAAGATTCAAGTTGTAAAAGACATGGTTCTGATTGCAGTTAACGGGGTTGAGGTTGCAAAATAAATGGTCCAATATGTAGAAGTAAATGATGCAAATGTGGAATATGTGAATGATACAAATATTAAATATGTGAAGATTGGAGATGTTGAAACTATGTAGGATGCATCGTATGAGATGGTGAAAATTATAGAAGGTCAACTGAAGATTATAGAGGTGGAGGTGAATGATGCACATGTTGAAGTGCATAATTTAGTAGATGAGGTGACAAATGATCAACGATAGATTAAAAACAAAAATACTTGTGGAGAAAAAATCACTCGTACCTAAAGTATAATAATGATATGAATGAATGATAATCTATAACTAAAATCTGTAAGAAACTCACAACACAATAAGTAGGACACTTGAATTTTATTGATAGATAGGATTTACACAGGAAAATCTTGTGTTATCAATAATGTTTTTCCTCTAACTTTCTTACGAAGTTTATATCCGCATAATATATAGTAGTCTCGATTTGGCTAAATCCCATGTTGCTGGCTCATCATTGGCGCAACCTTTTTCGACCTTCCAGATGCTTTTTCAAGCGAAGGTACGTCCTTAATGGAAGATTTTTTGTACGATATTTGACCGTGATCCTGTACGTTTATCAGACATGGTTTCCATATGTCTCGACAAAAATCAGGGAGTTAAGGAGTGATAAGAGCTAAATGTATGTGGCTTAATGATCGCAAATATGTCTAAGTAAGAGTTCGATGCAAACTTCTTCTAGAATATTTGTGCAATAGGTTATGCATCAGGATTAATGGCTTTGCGTGTGGTCATCGAGTTAGCTTCTATTGTCGAAAAGCCTTAGATAACTTGTATCTTACTTAATATGGGATGGACAAAACCAAGTTATCTCCGGTCTTAAGACTCAATGGTCACTTAAAGTGGGCCAATTATGCTTGGACAACCACGACCTTAAGAAATTGGATGGGTTCTTAAGGCCAGCTACCCATGCTACACCAAACTTGGCTTTAAACGACCATACAGTGGCTTAAGGCCATCTGGACATGCGTGATCGGTTTTGGCACTAAGTGAACGGACGATCGCTTAAGCCCAACATGTCGATGTGTTCGGTCATGTTTCTTCATGAGTTGGACTTTAAAGACTTGGGCTCTGTTGATTTACCTCATACTTATATATGTTATATCAAATATGATTAATAAGAAGTTAAAAAACAAAAAGATATAAGTGAAATAGATTAAGCTACAAAATATGGTTTATTTTTACATATTTGTAAAGTTTGAGAAAACATATAAAATTATGTATTTTGTAATATGTAAAACCATTGCTTTGCATTCTATTAAAGATTGTATTTTTCATTTCACATTCAAAAATAAGCTTTACTTTTTTTTCGTATTTCTAAATATAATTAACACCCATTTATCATTTCTCCAATCTTTATAACTGTTTTGTAATTCACAGTTGATTTAACGACTGTCAATGTTTCACATTTTGAATTTGGTAGTTGTGTTATGCTTTGTTCATAGTTCTCATATGTTTTCCTTTCGTTTTGAATTACGTATTTGATATTAGATGTGTTTTACATTTATCTTTAACATGTATTTATTAACCGGATACAGAAGGTCAATAACCTATACAAATGCAGAAAGGTAAAAATTCAGTTACACCGAATACAAAAAATGTAATGGGTGTAAAAATAATTTAGAATCATGATAAAGAAATATTTGATCCAAAACCTCATGAATATTTTGAAATTCATTGGCCTATAAATATAGTAATAAAAACCATGATTGATGTCAAATAAACTAGGAAATTAAAAATAATTCAAAATGGCACAAATCATGGTAATTTTAGTGGTGTTGTTAGTTCCCAAAACATCGATCAATCTTAGTGGGAGTAATATGATTGGTTTAGCCAATATAGATACCTTAGCTACAATGTAACATTTTTTCTCTAGTGCATTTAGTAATTGTTTTGTATTTTATAGTTGGTTTAACAAGTGTTTCTCACAAATGCTTAGAATTCAACATTCAAGTTTAATAATTGTTTCTCTTTTAATATTCAAGTTTAACAATTGTTTTTCATTTCTCATTCTAGTTTAAATTTTATTTCGCATTCCATATCCAGGTTTAATAATTGGTTCACAATTTGTAAGTGTTGATGGTTATATTTATTGGTTGTTTTACAATAAAGAATTTTGTATACCATCACTTGGATTTGATGGAATATTTTTAATATATGGTAGAACATTAAAATTATCCTCACACATTGTGTTAAACATTTGTTTGTTGCTAAAGCAACAAATATGAATTTATAAATACACACAATTGTTTTTAAAAGTTATCATAAAGAGATAGCGATACACGTATAATTAGAATTATATAAAAAACAATTATAGAATAGATTTTACATAAATGACGAACATAATATATTTGAAAATTGATATTGATATAAGTTGTCTCATGGTTCTATTTGCACTTTAATTTTCAATCAATCAGTGGACATTAATGGTGATGGACCTTGATAATGGTAAATTTAATAAACTATAAATCATATGTATAAAATTAAAAATACACCAGGTATAAAATAATAAACAACATATAAAATTATAAGTTATGCTTATTTCACATTTTTATACATACCTTTCGTAGTTCACATTTTGAGCAAAATTTATTTTGCATTTTACATTCATTTAAGTCGTGTTTCACATTTTGTGTATGTCATGTTTCACATTTTGTGTTCAATTTATGTCATGTTTTGCATATCGTATTCAGTATATGTAGGATTATTAGTGGGTTATTAGTAATATGTCCATGACCCACACAATAGTTATAGGGGTTCAGTTCTATGACCGATCAATTACTAGTCCGGACTACTAAGAACCCAATCTGCTTATTTTTTCTGATTTGTATACAACTAAGTAGTTGGCTGAATTGAATATCCAAATTTTATGATAACTTCCAATTTATTACAACTTAAAAACGATATTTGCAAGTATTTTCTATGTTCATTTTGTAGCTCATCCCTCGAATAATGGCCAACATCTGATAAAATTATATACATAAAATTTAATTTCAAAAAATGAAAATAACAACAAATAAAACTAATAAGATAAAAAACATTCCACTGATTTGTGGCTTCACAAGTAATATACAAATTTAAAGTTTGATATAGTATATAACTCTTATCGTCCAAAGTTTGGATCACTTAATTGAGCGAGAAAATAATCAACAACAAGCATTGTATACCGATGTAAAAATTTGGTAAATGTAATGATGTGGACTATTAATCTCATGATATACTTATCTAGTTAAGACAACCTATTCTAAATTAGTTTTTAATATTACAAGTTCATCAATAAATTTCGAGGCAACATTGAAAATCAAGTGAAAAAACTAAATTATAGTTATAACGTAAAGAAAAATAAAAAAACAGTTTAATTGGACCGATCCAAACTGGACTCGGCCAGACTTGATGTGGTTCATTTTGAGACTGACTTTCGTACTAGTCCGGTCTTTCTGATAGTCCAAAAATATACTAAACCTAAACTGGAAACGACGCGACATGTTTTGCATTTCACATTTAGTATTATGCATTTTTTTAACATTTTTCATCTATAACGTATGCTTGATAGAATTTATTGTTTATCTAAATTTATAGATAACATATATCATAGGAAAAAAGTTTTTAAAAGTGAGCCAAAATTGAAGTTAACGTACCCAAAATATATCCTGCAAAAAAAAAGACTCACAATTGCGAGGTACTAGTTTGCGAATATGCTAGAGATTTTATTAAAAATTGTAGAATAGCCTACAGTTATGACTCATATATGACTACACTTAAGAGAATTTATGTTTGTTACATTTCCCAATGATAGACACATATAAAAATATTAGTAGTAGTTGATGTTTTTATACTAAAATATTTGTATATTTATATTGTAAATTATGTTGTGTTATTAAATTTGAACATCTGTGTTTTGTGTGTGCAATTAATACAAGTTTTACATTCAATTTAATACACGTTTCACATTTTATACCTCCATACTTACACAAATAAATCACTGTTTTGTGTTTCATAGTTCACATCTTAATTATCTTATGCATCGCATTTTGTTGTTCAATTTTATACACACTAAATAAATTTAAATTAGTGTTTCGTAGTTCCCATTTAATGTAGATATTATGTAGTATTTCCTTTTTTTTCCTTATATATTGCATTATGTAGTTCACTTTTATCCAAACTTAACAAATTTGAATATAATGTTTCACATTTGATATTTTATTGTCATAATATTTTGCAACTCATATTATATTTATCTTCCGTTTTGCATTTTTCAGTTCAATTTTATCCATTCCCATTAATGCCTAAAATCATGTTTCGTAATTCACAATTCATCTTGCTAATATTTTGTAATTCGTATTTTAATTACCTAGTGTTTCACACTCCTTGGTACTTATTCAATAAATGTTTTGAATTTAGAAACTTAATATTTAAAAAATTACAAAATATTAAAGAAAAACTAATATAATAGAAAGTTCTAAATTACATTGATTATATGTTTCTAATGATATTCTATTAGGACCGATGTTCCCACAATGACTACATGTTGTATTTAAAATGATGATTTATCCTCTGGAAATATTACATTTTCCTTAGTTTCTCTCTATCTAATTTTCAATTTTGGTGAAAGAACAACCATATATTCTTTAAAATTAGATGGTTCACGAAAACTAACCAAAGCATATATACCTTATAAATAAGTTTTCTTATAAGAGCTTAAGTAATCACATTGATTAACATATATTACACGTTTTTTCTTAGTGTTAAACATGACAACGAAAGCATGAGAGCATGGAAAACAATCAATTTGTCGCATACCACAGAACTTTAAACCCTATAAGATTAACAACTATAACAGGTTATGAAAAAACTTCATGTAAAACTAGTGAACATGAACTAACTAGACATGGGCGACCTGATTAAACATTGAACTTAAGATTCTTTTCAAAATTTAGGCATAAATAAATAGTGCAACATAGACCATCCGGATTTTATCTTGATATTTGACTAATTAGTAAAATTCTAATCCCGCCAATTAATTCTGCTATAAAAATACTTATAAAAATATTTAATACCAAGATTAAAAGACTTTGCTGGACTAGAATCCGTGCAATCGTATCGTTTACCTTTGAAATATGCGTATGCATATTGTATGGAGTAAAATTTTCATAAGGAACTAACAACTTTTGAACATTTTTCATAAATAAAGTTTTCCATATATGAAGTTAACATGTTATGAGTAAGGGCATATGTTGTTTGAAATTTTGAACTACTTGTGTCCTAAAGTTTACAGATATACGACTCAATGAATGCTTCAAATCCCAAACAAATGTAAATACAATACGTATGATAACAATGAGAAAATAAAGCAAAATCAACATTAATTACACTTAGGTGAAATCTGAAATAAATGTAATTTGACGATCCATCAAGAGAGGTTTGATAACTTAAGAAATCATGGTCAATTATCACTATCTTTTGATCCAACAATAGGAAATGCAAGTGATAAAATATCGGCACAGTTATGGAATTAAGAAATTTAAGGGAATAACTTAGTTTCATATTTTACAATAATAATAAAATTTGAATTAGTGTTTCGTAATTTTCATTTCATATTGATTCTAGTTCGCATTTCACGATTCATTTATATTTTACATTCCACAATCCATATTTATCCACATGTAACAAATTTGAAAATAGTTTTTCGTAGTTCTCACTTCATCTTGATAGTATTTCGTGGTTCGTATTACATTTGTACTATGTTTTGAATTTTGCAGTTCAATTTTATTAGTACTCAGACATATGAATTTTTTTGTTTTATTTTTCATAACTTATATTGTTAATATTATGTCAATTACATAATGATTTTCACTCAGTAATACGTATATAACAAATTTTTGGAATTTAGCAATTTAATATTTCAACATGTAAAAAAATATTTAAGAAAACTAAAATAATAAAAAGTTCAAATTAGAGTGATTATATATTTCATATGATCATCTACAATGACTCACTTTCCAACACTGACTACATGTTGTATTTTGTACGATGATTTATCCTCCTATAAGAAATATTTTTTCTCTTAGGTCTTCCCGATCTCATTTTTAAATTTGGGAGCTTAATGAAGTGAAAAGAAAATAAAAATATATAAAAAAAGATGATGGAATTTTGAAGAAAAACAACTTTATATACTAGTCTAGATTTAATCTTAAAATCTCTATTAGCACCAAATATATTGAAATTAAAATTTGCGAGACTATTGATAAATTTTCCATAAATAAAAATAAATATGTTGACAAGGCTACGATAGCAATCAAAGACGAATCATTAAAATCCATGGAAGGAGTTTTCCGTAAGCTAAAAAAATATTATTTTGGGCATTTGGAAAGTAAACCCCGGTTTAAACTTAAGACCTCGCATAAGAGTTATTCTATGAGGATGGAGATCATATATTTCTTTAAAACAGTTTTTTATAAGATGAAGATTACGATAGTGATAAAGATATATCGCATGCAAATGAACACGATACAATTCATATACAAAAACATAGGGTAAGGAAAAAAACTATAAACAACTCTTCTCCCGAAGTTATTAATTTCGATAAATTTGCCAATCTAAAACAGGTTACACTCGTAAACAAAAAAGCTTAATTTATCCATATATTTTCAAACTCTTTGATTAATCCGCACATATTTTTACAAACCGTTGGTTTTAGTCGGTTAGCTCCAATTAACACTTACTATACTTTGATAATTTTTACTTTACTCTTTTTAGGTTTATTTTATCATATCAAATTAGTTCGTCATTATCTATCATTATTTAAACAACGTATCCCGTCATAATTATATCCTAAACATATTAACCTAACCCACAATTATCAAGTTATTATTTAAAAAATTAATCCCATCGTTATCGTATCATAAACATATTAAATTAACTCATCAATATTATATTATTATTTAATTAACTTAGTGAGTCATTATCATATTATAACCATATCAAATTTTAATAACTTTTTTTTATCAACCTTTATATTTTTTTACAACCTCTTTAATCTCTAAAACTTTTTGATTTTGTTCATAACTTATAACTGGCATATACTCTGGGTGTTTACGACCTCTTACGTAGACATAATATATTTCAATCTAACGAGTTTGGCTTATAGCCATGTTCGTAATTGACATATAATCCATGTGTTTACAGTTTATTGTATGATACATTATATTTTTACATAAGGAATTTAGATGATAGTCATATTCTCTAATTGACATATAGTTTGGACGAGTACGATCCCTTGCATAATCTCGCCATACTTATGAATCACGTATTTGGTTAAAAGCGATGTTTTCTCTTAATATTTACTAACTATATAACTGTGTGTTTAATTGACCTACTTTTTACTAACCATAAAATATTTAATTCATATTCATTAACCTTCCCTTTACTTTTTACTTGATTTTATTTATCATTAAAATGTTCTACCCGTCATTATTTAGTTATTTCTATCAAACTTACAACTCTTCTAGCCATTCTTATTTGTTTATCATATAATTTATGTATTTATATATATTTCACTCATCTTACTTATTCTTTTTTTCATATTTTTTTGTAATTTTTTTAACTTATTAAAAATTCTATTATAGCTTTTATGTATAACATGTATAGAAATGAAAAAGAACTTTGTATTAATAACTACTCTGATGGTGTCCCGTTAACACCCTTACCAAGAAAAGGAAATAATACACTAAACTGATTATCTTAGAGTTTTATACCATTTCAGATATTGACTATTGTAAGGATATTCATACACTCCCATTTATATCTATCAATATAAACCATATGATGTCATTTTGCAACAAAATTAAATGACAAGTCCATGCTAGGTGCCAAGTATCTAACATTATTCCCTTTCGATCCATAAAAATATTTTTTAAATATCAAATCTCGTTCTTTCAAACTTCTAAACTTTAACTTGGAATCAAATTTACTATTAAGTATCCTCATATAGCGTCAAACTCGTACGCGTGTTTGATCTATTCGTTCTTTTATTAAATCAACAAGAACTTGTTGTTCCTTATAGTTTGATTATAAAGAGTAAGCCTAACCTTTATGAGTATGAATCAAAAAAATTATTGGTACCACTGGTTTGATATCATAAACTAATGTAAATACAATTTTCATTTGTACATGCTTTATGAGTTGTCCTATAGGGGCATAAAACCTCTTGTAAAAAATCTAATCATTTACCTTTAGCTAATTCAAGCTTTCTGTAATAATACTGATTATAGTTCTATCCGTAAGTTCTACTCGATCATTAGCTTGAAGATAATACGGGGTAGAAAAATGTAGCTCCACTTCATACCTTATAGAAACAAATATGATCATATAAATTTTAAAGTGTAAACAAGCTCTATTTACATTTGTAATATATACACACATCCTTCATTTACCAATTTTATTTTTAACAAAAAATTAGATGTGCTACCCACATCATATACTTAGATTCCCATATATGACCTACTTTAAGTAGCCTCTCAACTTCATTTAATATAACTTCACCTTTCTCCAAATGAAATTCTTTTTTTAATGAATTGGCCTTAATATATTATCAACAGCTAATGCATTACAAATCAGTGATTTATTTACTCAAAGCACATATTCAAAACTCCAAGCAAACATATCTATTTTTAAAAATAATAAGTTTATCTTTAAATTTAAAACTTAAATGACTTCTATTTTTTGTTAACTTTATTTCACCAACTTCAGTATCGACTATATATTATATAAATGTTATTAACTACAAAACATCACGTGGATCGTCAATCTTTCCAACTTGAATTTTCTACTAACGGTTCATCTTCTTCTATTGGATGCTAATCATCTAATGTACTCTATAATTACTATGAGATGATATTATATGGACAAAGAGACATCGAGTAACAATCATTATCCACCCCCTGACTCCACTAACAACTCCTATGTGATTTCTAACAAAATACTTAACATATTTATGATAAGATTAAGCCACTATTTCTATTTTTGTGTAGCCATGGATGACCTAAATTTCAATTGTATGAGTTTGGTGTATCCGATATCATAAAAAAAATTATGTATTATTTTATATTTGGCAAAAACCAACCATAAGTAACTCTAATTCACCAATATATATAGTTGATCTTTATGCAAAACTTGCCAAATGTCTTTTAATTTTTTCATACGGGGCTATCCCAATCACTTTCTTAAAGCTATTTTGATATAAAATATTAGACAAACTTCATGTATCTATCATAACTCTTTTAGTTATCTTCATGAGGAATAACTAATAATTTTAAATCATCATCATCAAAAATCAATAATGGTCTTATAAACCTTTCTAGTAATGAATATTTATCAACGAGATGTATTTCCAAATATATTATCTAATACTTTCTAGTTTTATGAGAAATTTTAAGCAAAATATCCCTCTTAGATGTGGTACAAAGTAATTATTTGCTTGCTTGATTCTTTTATGGATAATTATCTTTGTTTTTTTCTTATGGTTTTCAAAACATTTATTTTTTATGAACTCAATCAGCTCTCCACTGCCAACCTCTGAATTTCATCTTAAAATTAAAAATAGTCTTATGTTATATGACCGTGGTTATTATAATAAACAAACAAATATATTTTAAATCTTTTATTATGTGGAGCAAACATCATATTAAAAGGTTTGTAACTAACTTTATCTTTTGTCTCATAATTTGTTACACCCCCTATAAGCGGTGTAAACTTCATATTTGCATTGTCGTAATATACAAATCTAGCTCTATTGTATTTTCAAAAACTCATTATTCCTTAAATCATCACATATTCTTAGGTTAGACATTCATATCTTATGGTCTTGAATTTTATCCGACATGATTTCATCTCGTATTGCTTCATTTATTTTAATAAATATTTCTAATATATTTAAGAAATCTCACATATTATTTACTAGAATTTAGTCAGCTCCTATGAAAAATACTAACAAAAGGAATGCCTCTTTTAAAAGCAACCGAAGCAACCCTCTCTTGATATTCTTTCAAACTATTCATTTTCTCAATAAGTATTTGAACATAATTTCTCAAATTTTCAATCATTTTTTAAAATAAATTCATGACATAAGCACAATTTATTTAATAGTTTTGTTTCCAATAAACTGACTTTTAAAGTTTTCAAAATTAAAAATTGATCCATAAAGTAAATTGTTAGACCATGCCATACCATTACCACCTGAATATTATAAAAAAAGCTCGACAAATAAGAATATTATCAGGATTAAACCCTAACATTATGTTATGAAACTTTTCTAAATGATGCTCTGGATGATCATTCTTATCATACTTATCCATTATACATGGATCATAGTTTATAGATAACTCACCCTCTAAAATCCTTTGAGACAAAATGATGATTATGTTAAATTATACGACGCTAAATTTAGTAACTTAAATGTTCTTTGGTGTATTTCACACATTTCTTTCTTTCTTTCTTTATGTTAACGTCTTCTTTAGACATCGCTTTATCACTATAATACTCGTCATTATGATCATATATTTTTACTTTATTTTTGAATTATATTATCAGTTAACCACGGAAACTTGATCATTATTATCTTTGGTCCTTAACTTCTCAATTAATAACTATAACACCTTAGATATTTGTTATGTTCTTGTTTTTCATTCCTTATCTATTTGAACTTGCAATAAATTACACTTATTTTACTCTTGTTGTAGCTCATTTAGTTGCATTTCTAAAGTATGTAAATCAACAAAAAACTTGAAAATTTAATTTGTTACCAAATAATATTACCTAGTATTAGATATGTAATAGTAATAAGGTGCATTAATGTTATTGGATAATTACCTCGTATTTCATTGTCCTCATAACATGGTGAAGCAATGTTAGAAATCATTACCACTGGAGAATTACCGTGTATTTCATTATCCCTACAATATGTAGAAACAACATTGAAATTTTATGGAGTAACAATTGGAGATCCAAAGCTACCTTGTACTTTAGTATTTTCACAAGCTGGAGAAACAACATTAGAATTTCATGGAATCAAATATGAATATCAATGAACAAACTTTTTACCAGACGTGTCTTTGCATATCCCTTTGATTATTTACCAAAGTAAATACTAATGATTATATAGACTAAAATACTTCAGAATTAACGATAAATAAGTAATCACTTTGATTACTTATAATTCAATCAGAATCACATGGAGGTTTATACCCTTATTTATATGGTTTATCATACATGGAAATGAACGAATGAATGACACGTATTTATAATGACACATGAAATTCAACTAAGCCATAATTTGTTATAGATATGACTAAAACTCCCTCTAACTCTCCAGGGGTAATTGTGTAATATTAAATGAATAAATTATAAGGTTCTTGATCTCTCTTATATATTAAAGGCCTCTCTTATCCGCTTTATCCAGTCACTTTCAACATTTTATTTTATCAATAAATAAGATGGACTAAACTACTTAAGAATTAACGATAAATAAGTAGTCACTTTGATTACTTATAATTCAATAAGAATCACATGGAGGTTTATACTCATATTTATAGGGTTTATCATACATAAAAAAGAATGGATTAATGACACGTATTTATAAGGACACATGAAATTCAGCTAAGACATAAATTGTTATAAATATGACTAAAACTCCCTCTAACTCTCCACGGGTATTTGTGTAATATTGAATGAATAAATTATAAGCTTCTTGATATCTCTTATATATTCAAGGTCTCTCTCATCCGCCTTATCCAGTCACCTTCAACATCTTGTTTTAGCGGTGAACCTGTAACATTATTTCATATTACCTTTGTCTAGTTTGTGATCTTATTTTGTCTTGCGTTTTACTTATTTTAGCTCGTTACCTCTTTTACCATTCTTTTATCACTACTTCATCTTCACAAATTATCTTAGATTTCATAGCCTTTTACAAATTTTATTCTTTTTTTTCTTTCTCATAAAGTCCATCAAAATTATTGACCTATTGTACACTTTATTTACCTAGATTATTTATTCTTATGTATTATTATTTAATTCATCATATTATTCACATTGTCATTCATATTATCATATTATGGACAACTCCTTCATACATACCATTTAATTGTGACTCATTTTTACTTTATTAGTCTTATATCGTATATACGGAAATTATATACTCACTTTCTAGGCTACAAACTGATGACGCGGCGGAAATAGAAGAAGAAGCAACGATAGATGAAACCCTAATTCAAGGGTAACATGATGCAACCCTAATCTAAGGGTAACAAAGAGTGAAATTTTCAGAGATAAAAAATCTATTATTCCAAAAACTTCAAATAACTTAAGGCATATGAGGCTTTATATAATAGCTTCTCAAAACCCTGAATTATAATACAAGGAAATAAAATAAATATTTTAAAATAAAATAAAATCAAATCTTAATATAATTAGATTTGATTTAAATACATAAGATATTTGAATAAAATAAAATAAAATAAACAAGGCTTTTGTTTTGACTTTCTAGGCTACATTATCCTCTCCTGGTTGACAAGAATTCGTCCTCGAATTCACAGCACCATCACCATCAAGAACCGAAATTATTTATTTTATTTTATTCAATCGTCACATTGGGAATTATAATTGTTGACCTTATCGGAATAAGATAAATTCTTCTCGAGTGTTCCTTATTCGAAGTCACATTGAAGCCATCCAGTTGAAGAAAAAAATAGTTTCGAAAACCTTTTCATAGCCTGAAGACAACATCCCCATGTCCAGTTGATGAAAAAAAATGGTTTTGAAAACCTCTTCATAGCCTGAGACAGTATCTCGATAAGCAATTTTTACCTTGATTCGACGATTGGTAGCCAATTTAAACTCCTTTAGTAACCGGTCAATACGATCGTCATTGAAACGGTTGGTATGCCCCCCTCATACTCAAACGATCTTTCCGCATCTTCATGACCACGTGTGTTGTTCTCTTCTTTAAACCTTGAATCAGATGAAATCAGGATTCAGAAACATGCTTACCCGTAGCAGGAACTGAGGCTCTGATACCAAACTGATGACGCGACGGAAATAGAAGAAGAAGCAACGATAGATGAAACCCTAATTCAAGGGTAACATGATGAAACCCTAATCTAAGGGTAATAAAGGCTGAAATTTTCAGATATAAAAATATATTATTCCAAAAAGTTCAAATAACTTAAGGCATATGAGGCTTTATACAATAGCTTCTCAAAACCCTGAATTATAATACAAGGAAATAAAATAAATATTTTAAAATAAAATAAAATCTTAATATAATTAGATTTGATTTAAATACATAAGATATTTGAATAAAATAAAATAAAATAAACAAGGCTTTTGTTTTGACTTTCTAGGCTACATCATATACCCTTATCACTAACCACCAACATAACAAAGCTTCCTATAGTTTTTTCAAGATTACTCTTAAAATACTTTGTAATTGAATTGATAAACTTCTTTCTGATTGCTTATTCCTAATCATAGATGTTATTATTTTCCATGTATACGACGTATATACCCTTATCGAAGCCATGCAATCATCAGATGTTGAGAAGAACAACATCGAGTAAGATAATATAATTATCAGTATAACCATATTAGTTACAACTTGTTCTCCATCAGTTTTGATCGCTTTTAATATTGAATTGTAAGACACAGAGTAACGAAACATGTATTTACTAAACTGCAACACACGTGTAAATATGAACTATGATAAAAGAAAAATGGTATTAAATGGATCGTGGAATGCTAAACAAGTAGCAAATATGTTACAATATGCAAAACATGTAGTAAACGGATTGTCAAATGCGAAATCAATATCTTCAGTTTATTGTTCCTTATTTGTGGAGTTTGTTTTTTCCCTGGTCGTTGAAGCGTTTCCAAGAAATATATTTTTATTATTCATGATTTTTTTTTTCAAAAACCTAAATTAAAAGAGCTCGTTCTTAAACGTTATTGTCTTTGGTCGTATATTTTTCTAAATAAAATGTTTAACATAATTGACGACAACAGTACTATTCATTATACCATAAATCAAAATTTGATAAATTTCACTTGCGATGGACCATAGATAAAATGAATATGAAAAACGTTTTTAATAAGAAAGTAAAAATAGAAAGTAATTACACCAATAACTAAAGGTTTTGTCTAAATTAGGGCCCCTTTAGATAAGCAACCCCAATTATAACCATACCCACCCATATTTTAAGTAGGCCCAATTTTATACCAAAAACACCCTTTCCTTTTTACTAAGTTCTAACCCTAGTCATTAACCATCCCCAAAACAAAAACAAATCTAAACCAGCCCCAACTTTCCCTCTCATTTCTCCACTACTCCAAACTTCCAAATCAGCCCCAAATTCAAACCTAAACAACTTCAGTAGATCGATACTCAGTCAAAAACGACAATGGGAAAATGAAAAGAGTAAGTTTATACTCTTAAATATTGTTTTTTGCTATATTTAGTTTTTCTTAAGTTTTGATGATTTTGTTATAGAATGGCTGTTAGTATAGATGAATCATGTTTATTAAGTTGTTTTTAATTGTCTATTCATGCTAGGGTAGAGTTGGTGTGGCCGATTTGGTGTTTCAGGTTAGGATTTGGAAGTTTGGAGTAGGTCTCCAATGGCGGTTTTGGGTCTGTTCGAGACCCCCCCGCCGGGGTGAGCATATTCACACCAGCGGGGAACCTATTTTTTTCCAGAAATTTCTTCATCCCAGCCGGGTGTAATCGGGTTGACCCGGCGGGGTAGCCTACCTGGGTTGTTCATGTTCTTAAACCCCGCCGGGTGTGGCTGGATTGACCCGGCGGGGTCGAAATTGGTTTTTAAATTTATATTAAATCCCCGCCAGTTGAGAAATGTTCACCCGGCGGGGTCGAAATTAAATTTTAAATTAATTATATTTCCCCGCCGGGTGGAAATAGTTCAACCGACGGGGAGCTAGTTAATTTTGTAGAAATTCTAACTTATTATGTTCTATTTTTTCCCGCAGACACGAAGCACCTTGCCCCGCGAAAGAGAAGGCGGCAAAGATACCTAGGCGAGAATGGGAGAAAGGCGAATGAGGTAGCCGACGGTCGGCGGTCGATCGCCCCGAAGTAAGGGAACGCCCCGAGTGTGAGGTGCGCCCAGGCCACACCGAAAGATCCTTGCAGCATAGAAAATATGATGCCACAAGGGAACGTGATGCCACAATGGAGTCCGATGTACGACCTTCTCCTCCACGTGCACTAACAGACGAGGTCGAGATGGAGGAGGAAACGGAGGTCCCAATGCCACCACCTCGAACACAGGGTACGCAGGGTGCGGTCAGACGTCCTACTGATCCTGAAGGATGGAGGAACTTCTTTTTATCGCAAAACAACATTGTTCTATTCCCGGATTACGCGCAGCATGAGGCGTACTACGCATTCATGGACGACGTAAGTTTTTTAATTTTGGATTAACTTATATTTTGTTATTAGTTTAACTGTTTTATTTGTGTTAAAATTATATGTGTTTTTGGATTTTTTGCAGGCACGATCTAGTATCAACGTCCAGTCGAAGTACGGTCTGCTCGGTCAGTGGGACCTTGGCAAGCAGTTGGGTGTTAGAGCTTTGTTGGAGCAGACACCGTTCTGGCCACTAATGCGCCATCTTCCGAAGTTCAACACGCAGGTACAGTTGGCGTAGGTGTTCATTGAGAGGTGGCACCAAGAGACCAACACCTTCTAGTTTGCGTTCGGGGAGATGACCATCATGCTAGATGACGTGTATGTCATCACTGGCCTCCCGGTCGAGAGAAGAATTATCGACGACTTTAGGACGGATGATATAGGTGCGACATATGCACGTTATGCAGATTTGTTGGAAGTTTTGGTGGATGCTGTGCGGGAGGATATGGAGGCGCATGACGGGAGTGGGTTTGGCCTCCGATGGCTACGAACGACGTTCTCCGGGGCGGATTATTAGGATTCGAATGCGTACCTCACTACGGAGATGAAGAAATCAGCTGCTAGGGCATACATCATGTTCTTCCTTAGGTGTACCATCTTCGCAAACACGAGCCAGAAGAACATCCAGTGCGATTTTCTCAACTACCTCGAGGATTTGTCTGACCTCCGTAAGTATGCATGGGGTACATGTGCACTCGTGTGGTTGTACAAAATCTTGAGAGGCGTTTCAAAGCACTCTTTGAAGAGCTTGGTCGGGTTTTCGGCCCTGATGAAATGTTGGATCTACGACCACTTTCCCATCTTCCGGGCGGCGGTTAACAACGGTTATAGCCCGAACGATCCAAAAATGCTATCATGGTTGCCCAAAAGGATCACGAGATCAGTAGCTCGCGGGAAGCCTTACTACCGTGACATCATCACGACGCAAGGAGAGACGGACGTAAGTATGGTTGTTTATGTATATTATTATTTGACTATTAATTATATGATTATATGAGTAATTGTTTTTTTGTAGGTGATATTCCGACCTTACGAGGATGTGCGTGCAGTGTGGTCGGAGCAGGCAATAAGGTTTTATCGGAACCCTATTCGCCTTATGCTAGTAAGCGAAGCATATCACCCGGACCGAGTGATGAGGCAGTTTGGTTGGATCCAGGAAAAGCCGCTGGACCCCATTTTGGCTAGAACCGGTCTGCAAAGAGGAGATCATCTCCGTTATGCGCTGCATGGGAGACACTGGGCGAACTGGAGGGAGCACCTTTACATTATCGATAAGTACTCAAGACCCTTCGAAAGAAGTAGCCACACGTCATCCCCACAGTACAAGGAGTACGTGAAGAGGTACGGTTGGTTTAACATCACGCCCTGTATTCTTACCGAGAGGTCCGCGGTTGATGCGATCAACACGATTAATCGTGTTCGACCGTTGGACAATTCCCTTGACGAGCTTATGTCGTTCGCAAAGAAGGTGTTGGAGATCACTAGTTCGTGGCTTCTGTTTATGGTAGTCGCATTCTTCATTTGCATGTTGTTTTAGTTTGCGAACTACATTTTGTGGATTGTGTTTGTTCTACATTTTGTGTTGTTTTACGATGATCACGATACCCTTGTTTTCAATTTGTTGTTAACTACATTGTTCGTGTATGAAAATTAGTCAACCGCCGGGGATAAAGTCAACCGCCAGTATGAAAATTGTGGCCCGACGGTGTTCGTGGACCAATGTTCAATACGAAATGAAAGTCTTATGTTGTCAATCACCCCACCAATATGAAAATTTAAACCGCCGGGGAAGTTTTAACCCCGCCGATGTAGTATTTCAACCGGTGGGTGGAATATTCTGACCCGGCGGGGTATAAGCCTAATTGTATAGACTACTAAAGAAGTAGCCATATGAGAAGATGAAAAGATATAGGGACCAAAAATGTAATAAATAGGAATTAAAGCGTGTGGGACCCGTAATTGTACTATAAAAGGATCACACACGCTTTACAGATCTCGAGATGAATATAATATTACTTTCTCTCTCTACTTAATCTAATTCTCACTTTCTCTCTCTAAAAAGACTCATAAACAAAGTACTTAAGTCTATTTTGACACTAAGAGATCCTCGTATCACCAAAATCACTCAGAGCCTTCTTAAAACTCTTCAGTGGCGCCGTCTGTGAGAAACAAAGATTGTTCTAACGGCAATCGCTTCCTCGAAATAGTTCCTAATTCGAGTGTAATTATGGAAGAGCAAGGGGACAATTTTTTTAACAACTGCGAGGAGAATTTGGTGGGTGACGATTATCGGAATGACATGGAGTACGAGTCGCAGGGGGGGCAGCGCGTCGGAGACACTTTTGATGACTCGGATCTGTTGGCTCGAAGGAACGAATTGTTGGTGAAGATCGAAAGATTGAAGGCTTAAAAAGAAACTGTTCGGGCAAATCTTTGCTCTGAGGTGAGAAGGGAGCCAGACGATGGAAAATAGGAGCGTGAAGCCGATTTTTGTCCCAAAGCCAGGGATGATAGATATAGAGGATATGAACGACAATCTTCGAGGATTAAAGAAAAACGACGTCTGGAGTCATCTGACTCAAGCGATTATTCGCGTTACAACTCATCAGAGTCATATCCTAGGAAAAATAATAGAAAGAAAAGACATGGTTGAGGACACACAGATCACCGGAGGGGAAGGAGCTCAAAAAGGAAATCTTCGAGGGAGAAGAGTTATCATATTCGAGTTAATGAGCGGGGATATGGACAAACGAATTTTCCCGCTGCAAACTAAAATGTTGGCCCGTGAAATTTGGAGTGGCAGCATCAATATACTCTACCGTCCGAGGAGGGATTGTATTTTCCGAGCAATGAAAACTTGAGATCTAATGCTTATCGGACGGGTCATTATTGGAGAGCTTCTCCTCTGTCCCCGGAAATTTTGGTGGGCAATCTCCCAAAGCATTTCGATATCTCGAAGTTAGAAAAGTTTGATGGGACACAAGACCTTGTTAACCACATCGAGCAATTCAAAAACTTCATGATTAACTTCGATGACGATGATAAATTGTTGTGTAGATCGTTTTCTCAGACCTTAAATGGGGTAGCTTCCAAGTGGTATAATACGTTTCCGCAGGGCTCGATAAAGAATTTCGACATGTTCTGGAATATCTTCAGACAACACTTTGCGGGGATCAAAAAGTTCATAGCTAATGGATATACGATAATCTATTGTAGACAAAAAGTTGGGGAAAGCTTAAAGAATTATACCAATCAATTTGTGAAAACGAAAACAGACATGGAGTATTGTAAAGACTCAGTGGCACTTGCAACTTTCAGGATGTGCCTACTCCTCAGACTATTAAAGGACACGGTAGCGGAGAGTCAGGCCATGACCTTCAGAGCATTGTTGGATCAGGTTGAGAAGAAAATTCTGGTGGAGGAGACCGGTGATCAATTAGACACAGAACCAGTTTCAGAGATCTGAGTCTAGTAACCAAGGGCCTCGTGCCAATTTTCAAGCCAAAAGTACGGGTCAGTATCCGCCGAGGCAGAAAACAAACCCACAGTATTATGGAAACTAGCAAAATTACAATCAAGGGGTTAGACCAATTTTGAACAAATGGGTTCGACCGGACTATTTCGCGGAGTTAACAGAAAATGTCACCACGATATTTGATAAGGCAAGATCAACGGTGTCGTTCAAGAAACCTTTTCCTATTCAAACTCTGAGGGAAAGCAGAAGTGTTAGCAAGTATTGTAAGTATCACAAGAATATCGGGCACGATACGAAGGACTGCATTGCTTTGAAAAAAGAAGTGCATGCTTTGATTGAGAATGGAATGTTGCTAGAGTTTGTGAAAACACATTCTCAGAAAAATGCAGCGGTAAAGGCTGTTCCAAAAATCGCTGACACAACTATGGTGATTTCCGAGGAAGTTGACATTTTTTATATTGAGCAAGAGTATCTGGATCCCAAGGAGGGAATGAATAACGTAAATATGGTGGAGAAGATTATTCCGAGGGGGAAAGTAAACGACCTTTGTGCTTTCTTTGAGTCACTGGAAATCTTTGGAGGGGATACCATCGTAGGGAATTCTAATAGCTCGCGGAAAAGGCATATGGTCAATCTGACTACCCAAGTTGAAGCAGGGGTGTCAGCACAAATGCACCAATTACCCTCCCCCATCATATGTTTTGATGATGATGATATGTGAAACGTCGCGGGCCCGCACGAAGATGCGGTGGTGATTGCCGCGGGTATTGCTGCCGATCAAGTTCAGAAGATACTTGTTGATACATGAAGTTCAGCGAACATCTTGTTTATGAGCACTTACAGGAGAATTTCTGACCCACCGGTTATACAACGATCAGACAGAACCATAGTAGGATTTACCGGTGCCACAACAGTGGTTGTTGGAGAATTTTAGTGTGTGGTCGAGTTAGGTCGTGGACCGTTCAAGAAGGAGGTGGAAGTATTTTTTATTGTTGTCGACGCAACAACTTCGTATAATGCGATTTTGGGTCGCTCTTGGCTGTCCCGAATTCATGGTTTGATTTCGATGGTGCATTAGTGTCTGAAATATATGGTAGGAAACAACATCGGGACAATCAGGAGCAGCCAGAAGATGGTCTGCAAATGTTACCAGATCGCTTTATCCTCGAAGGGAGTTCGGGGATACATTTCAGACAAGGCATAGCAATAAAATGGGCCTTCCTCGGAAATCATTCCATGTGATGATCCGAGGGAGACCCCTGGATTTCTGGTCCCAGAAGAGGATTCCGAGGAACATAAATTTGGAGATGGAAAATTTCTGAAGATCGGAGTAAAACTTTCTTTTGAGTTAAGAGAAATATTAATTACGTTTTTGTCTAATAAACTCGATATTTTGCTTGGTGTGCATAGGATGTTACGGGAGTACCATCAGAGATAATATGTCATAAACTTGCGGTACGACTTGATGTTTAACCTATTGTCCAGAAAAGGAGACCAGTTTCCCAAGAGAAGACTATAACTATTCTTTTGGAAGTGGAAAGGCTATTAAGCTTAGGCCACATTCGCGAGTCGCATTATCCCGCATGGGCCTCGAATCCAGTCTTGGTCAGGAAAAAGAATGGCAAGTGGAAAATGTGCGTGGACTTCACAGACCTAAACAGAGCTTGTCCTAAGGATCCTTTTCCGGTTCCCCGCATTGATCAGTTAGTAGATTCGACCTCGGACAATCGATTGTGGTCTTTCATGAACGCGTATTCAGGGTATAATCAAATCCGGTTGGATGCACAAGATGAAGAGAGCACATCATTTATTACCGGGAGAGGATTATATTGTTACAAGGTTATGCCATTTGGCCTAAAGAACGCAGGAGCAACTTATCAGCGCTTGGTCAACAAAACCTTTGAGGGGAAAATTGGTCGGAATATCGAAGCGTATATCGATGATATGCTTGTCAAGAGTTTGCGGGACGAAGATCATTTTGCTGACCTGGAGGAGACTTTTCATAATTTGAGTAAGGTCAATTTGAAACTGAACCCGGAAAAGTGTGTTTTGGGGTACGATCGGGCAAGTTCCTTGGCTATATGATAAGTGAAAAAGGCATCGAGGCTGGCCCAGAACAGATATAAGCTTTAATCACCATGACTCCACCTCGGAATATCAAGGAAGTCCAGATCTTGACAGGGAGATTGGCAACACTGAATAGATTCATTTCTCGGTCCTCGGACAAATCTGCACCTTTCTTTAAGGTATTACGAAACGCGAAACAATTTAATTGGATTGATGAGTGTTCAGCAGCTTTTCGCCAAATTCAGGAATATTTAAAGTCCCCTGATGTACTTTCTAAACCTTTGGTGGGGGAAAGATTAATTGTCTATGTAGCGGTTTCAGATTGTGCGGTCAGTGCTGTTTTACTCTGAGAAGAGGACACTCTTTTGAAACATATCTACTATGTCCGTAAGAGTTTGTTGGATGCAGAGAAACGATATCTCAAGCTGGAGAAGGTAGCTTTAGCTTTGGTAACAGCTGTCCGAAAGATTAGACCTTATTTCCAAGCACATCCTATAGTTGTTCGAACGACATTCCCTCTAAAAGGTTTGTTACAAAGGCCTGATATCTATGGGACGATGACTAAATGATCAGTGGAGTTGGGAGATTTTGACATAGCATTTGAGACTCAGACGGCGATAAAAGCCCAGGTTTTGGCTGACTTTTTGGTTGAATTCCACTCAGATAGAGAGGACATGGAGATCATTGACCATTTTGCTAATACCGAATGGTTGGTTCGAACGGATGAAGGGTCGAATAACTCTAGAAGTGGTGCGGGTGTCCAATTAATTTCTCTAGAAGGAATATCCATGTTTCAAGCTATTCGATTCGGTTTCAAGGCAACTAATAATGAGGCGGAGTATGAGGCGGCATTGGCGGGTTTGCGATTAGCTCGGATATGTGGGGCCAAAAAGATTAAACTGATCGGTGATTCACAGTTGGTGATAAATCAAGCTTTGGGGGAATCTGAGGCCAGGAAAAATAAGATGATACAATATCTGAAAGCATTAAAAGATTTGGTTTCTGAATTTGATGGGGTTAAATATGAACATGTTAGATGTCGTCCTAGATTCTTTGGCTACAGCCTCGCAAATGGAGGGATACCCATGGGTCTTAATTCAGGAGCATTCTTCGGTCATGATCGATGTGGAGCATTCAATGAACATTAAAGAGGTAAGCAATGTGATCACGAATGATTGGAGGTCAGAAATTATTGACTTCTTGGAAAAAGATACTTTACCCGCTGGAAAGTACGAGGCTCGGAAGATCAGGTTCAAGTCTCACGGGTATGTCATGTTGGGAGGCGTTCTGTATAAGAAATCTTTGTGCCGACCATTACTAAGGTGTCTGAATAAGGATGAGTCGCAATTTTTCCTGTCCGAATTGCACGATGGGGAAGGTTCAGCCCACTGTGGGTATAAAACGTTAATTCGACGGGTGTTTCTGGCTGGTTATTATTAGCCGACTATCTCTTCGGATGCAAAAGACTTGGTCAAACGATGTGATACGTGTCAGCGCTATGCAAACGTAATCCACAAGCATGGGGTGTTATTGGAGAGTATTTCAGAGGCGGTCCAATTTGACAGATGGGGCATTCATTTAGTTGGGCCCCTACCAATGGCATCTGGAGGCAGACAGACTATAATCGTAGTGGTGGATTATTTCTCTAAGTGGGTGGAAGCGGAACCCCTAGCAGGGTCGAAAGCCAAAGATATTATTAAATTCTTCGTTTCGAATATTTTCTGTCGCTTTGGGGTACCACTGCAAATCACAACGGACAATGGACCTCAGTTCGACAACAGGGACTTTAAAAGCTTTTGCCTTTCCAGGGGCATACGAAAATGTTTTTTTGCTCCATTTCACCCCAAGCTAATTGTCAGATGGAAGTGACCAATCGAACAATTCTGGATGGGTTGAAAAGGAATTTGGAAGGAAAGGCAGGAAGATGGCCTGATTATTTACAAGAAGTGTTGTGGGTTATTAGTACAACGCCTCGAACTGCCACTGATACATCTCCATTTGTATTAGTGTACGGTATGGATGTAGTTGTCCCTTCGGAGATTGTATTCCCATCATATTGTGTGGTAACTTACACAGGAGATTTGAACGACCAAAGCAGAGCCTTGGAATTAGATTCGGTTGAAGAGAAAAGACAACGCGCACAGTTGAAGTCTTTGCATTATCAAACCCTAATGAGGAGTCGATATGCTTCTAAAGTAAAGCACAGAGATTTTAAGGTGGGAGACAAAGTATTACGCAAAGTTTTTCTACACACTAAAGAGAAGAGCCTTGGAAAATTGGGACCAAATTGGGAGGGCCCCTATGAAGTGACGGAGAAGGTAAAACAGGGAACATACAGATTAAAAGAAAAGGAAGGGAGATATCTGAGGCTTCCATGGAACATCGAACACTTAAAATTGTACCTCGAATTATGAACAAGTTAGCATGTATTATTTGTCTTCTTTATCTTTCCAAGTTTACGAAAAACAGTGAGGGCATACTCTTTCCTACCCTGTTAGGCACATGAAGGTGTTAATGAGGTGTCCCTATGAGCTAATCAATACAACTGCATTTTTTGCCTTATACTATTCTTTTGAAAAGCACATTTCCCTCCTCGAACTATTCATTATGAGGAAATATTTCCCTCCTCGAACTATTCATTATGAGGCAATATTTCCCTTCTCGAACTATTCATTATGAGGCAATATTTCCCTCCTCGAACTATTCTCTGTGAGGCAGTGTTTCCTTAGACTATTCTGTGAGAAACAATATTTTGTGCTTCGAACTATTCTTTATGGCGACCTTTTGGTGCCTCGAATTATTTTTAGCTAGCCTCAGTGCAGCATATACTGAATATTACGATGCAAATCGATACACCAACAACTATTCAACGCAAGTTGGCATACTCATTTTTCCATAAGATAAATATGGAGATTCACAACTCATAAATTTATCATTCAAACAAAGTGGCATACACAAAAATTCGAGGAGCTACAAGTTATAAAACGCTCCTCGAAGAACATCAGATGGCTTACAAAAACTGCCTTACAAGGACTTATACACAAAAATTGCCACAATAGACTAACATTTTTTCCTAGTCAGAATTTTTTGAAGATGTGCTCTCTTCTGTGTCTGATTCTTCACTATCACTCACCACAATGTTTGGAGGACGAAGGTCGGGGGCGACAATCTTCCAAAAACTCCCCAAATCATATTCAGGGTGTTCTGTATGAATCTGGGTGATAAGCCCTGCTCGAATTGTAGCATCCCGGGCATTCAGGTTACCTGTACACTTAGCCACACAGGCATTCACCGCTTTTTCTTTCTCCTCCTCAACTTGCCTGGGAAAGTCTTCAATTCTTCTCACCAAATTCTCCATGTCATTCATAACCTTTTCACAGTCATCGCAACAGTCCTTAAATCCTTGGCATGCTAGTTCATGAGCTTTTTGCAGTTCTACCTGGAATTTTTCTTGAGCCCCCGTCTTCTTTTGATAGAGGTCTCTTTCTTCCTGGCAGCACCGTTCGAGCATTATGACATAATTTTCCGAGGCAAACAATTTTTTGAAGAGTGCATCTGCTTGACTCTCCACAATATCATATTGTATTTTTGCCTCTTCAAGCTGCGAAGCGACCAGGGATGCCTTGAACTTATAATTATTTTTTCGATCCTCTAAATGCTGCATTTTCTTTCCCATGTTGACAGAAGTGTGCAGCAGGCTTCGAAGACTTAGTGAAAATTCATCATGCAGAGGAACTTCGAAGGAGATGGTGGGTGAGCCTAAGGCTGCGGGATAAAAATCTGATTACTCTCCCACTAGAATATTAAGGTCAACATGTTGAGTAGGATTACTTCGAGGAATTGGCAGTGGTGCCAAGATAGGGGGATTTTCGATGGGGCTGGATTTGAGGCCTGGGTAAGAGGAGAGCTGGGCGTCTGATTTGAGTCTTGTTTGAGGGAATTATCTCCAACTTCTTTTTAGGCTCACTTGATGCCCTTTGGAGCTCAATTTATTGGGCAAGTTATGGGGCATCGCCTTGTATTTTGTCGTCCTCAGATAATTCCTGGATGGGATCCGGGACAGCTTTGTCCCCTCTATCTTTTGCCTTAGAGTCTCTTTTCTTCTGAGGATGGACAAAATTATTGGGGGGAGAGTTGGGGCTGGGTGTCACAATATTGGCCGATGAAGATGGCTCGTGGCTGGTGACTACTCCTTCAATTTTTTGCTGATGATCTTTGGTGGCAACTTCCTCATCGGGTTCACCTAAATGACTCTTAGTGCGAGAACGTTTCGGAAGGTAAATTACTATGTCCTTTCTTAGTCACTCGCTCTAGCACCTCGTCTTGAGAAAGGGGGGGGGGTCATTAGTTATTTTAAGGACAACCGGTCAAGGGGGTTCAACCTCTAGAGTCTGCTCAAGACCAAATTGTTGTCCCCAAAGCATAGACGGAATCTATTTTTCCAATTTTCCTTGGCCCATTCGCTCAGTTTGGTGAAGATGGTAGTGGCACTCTCTACGTGGTCTGCGTATGGTTTTGAGACACCAGTCATAGCTGCAAAGATATCAAATTAGAACTTCATCATTCGAGTAGTTTCCATAAGTAAAAGAGTTCGAGGACTTACATTTGTTGGTCCACATGAGGGATAGTTTGTGAGGGTTCGAAGGGGTTGACTCTGAGCCTGTCTCCCAATGGCCTGAGAAGTAGATGAATTGCTGTCTCAACATTTTGTCACCCTCTAGCAAGTCCTTCAACACTTTCTGTCTTCGATTAAAGGTCAATGAATAAAATGGGAAGAAAGGGTTTCTGGCTAGACCAGATAATCCGATGAGCTGCTCCAATGAGAATTCTTGGCCTGAGATTCTCGAAGCCATAATGCATGCCATCAATGTGAACCACATATTGGGACCGGCTTGAGAAGGGCAAAGGTCAATCTTAGCAAAGTACTCAATGAAAAATGGGTCTAAAGGAAATCTTAGTCCCCAATTCATGATTTCAGTATACACAACAAGTTCGTTATCCCTCACTGACAATGGGGTCTCGCCCTTTTAGGGGAACCTAATGTCGATGTATGAAGGAATGCACCACCGGGTCCTCAGCAGCATTTCTTCCAAAGGCAAAAAGTACTTGTATGATATGTTGCGAAGAGCAACCATACGTTTGTTCTCGATCTCTCGAATATTGTTGCCCACAATGGCATCAAGTTCCAAGGGAAGTGTTATGTCTCCTTTAGACTTAGGGGAAATTCGGCTCGCTTGCTCTTCGGATATTGTTGGAGGAGCGATGGGTTTTTGGCTTGATGACTCTGCAGGAATTTTGATGACTTTGCTCTGATCAACAACCTGAATCGCTTGAGTCGATGGCTCAGGATTGTCCGAGGCGATAGCCTTCCCCTTGGCAGCTAAGATTTTGTTACGCAGCTCTCGAATTTCGTCTTTGGTAATGATAGTCTTTCCTGGAGAAAATCGGGGGCTTCCCGTTGCTGTTATCGACGGAGTGGCTGGAAGACTTGATACGAGATTACCGTTCTTCAGAAGAGAATTGTCCACCACCGAATTTCGAGGAGGTTCGGGGGTAGTTGGTGGCGCTTTCTTGACACGTTTGCGCTTCTGCGAATGCTTTTTATCTTTATGGTGTCTTTTCCTTTTCACAGATGAGTGTTTATAGTGTTTTTATTTCCCCATTAGACTATGATGTGATCGGAACTTTGGTTTGTTGTGATATTTAGAGGGGAATGATGGCAGTCGAATTTTCGGGGGGGGGGGGGGCACAAACCGTAAAATTTAGTGACAACAGGTGGGGGTTGAGGCTCAGTGTACTCACCACCAGCAACTCTCTCCTTGAACTTTTTGCTAATAAGGAGCCACTCTGGAATCCGACGAGATCTAGACGCCAGCTTTCTCTCTCTAGAAATTTTGGGTGAAAAGTTTGAGCTGTTATTGAAGAAGATCAGTATTTATAGAAGACAATGGGCTTTTGGTGTAAGTCAGGCCCGAGGATATTTTCTCTTGTTTGCCTAGGGGAATTATGGGAAACATAGGTGCACAATTGTTGATAGAAAAAACACGGGAGAAGCTGCAGAGGCATGATCCAGTCTGAGGAATACGAAACGATCTCTAAACCGATACGCTGGCAAGGAAGTACGACTGTTGACGTCATATCTTCTTGATCCAATCCTTGCAATGTATTAGCCTAGTATTGGTGGCTGTGATATGCTGATATTGTGAATCCCGATGCACGATATTACCAAGGCCTGAGTCAAGCCTTGCTAAGACATTGCAAGGATTGTGGGGCTACTGGTTAGTGTGACGTAAAAAGTAGTTTGTATTCGAAGGATAAACTTGTTAAGAAGACATTTGTTCGAAGAGACATGTAGCATTTGAAGTATTGATTCAAAAGAATTTTCGAGGAGAAGTTTTGTATTTGAAGAGGATTTATCCGAGGAGAAAATTTTCGAGGGAGCGAATTTTCGAGGAGGATTGAAATGAACAATGGAGACTTTTTTACAGTCCTAGTAAAACTATTTTTACTAGGACTGGGGGGCTACTGATGAGGGAGAATAAAAGACATGGTAGAATTGCAAAGAAGAAGTTGGTTAAGAGAGAATTGCAAAGAAGAAGTTTGTTATGAGAGAATCGTAAAGAATAAATTGTATTAGGGGAAAATTGTATAGACTACTAAAGAAGTAGCCATATGAGAAGATGAAAAGATATAGGGACCAAAAATGTAATAAACAAGAATTAAAGCGTGTGGGACCCGTAATTGTACTATAAAAGGACCACACACGCTTTACAAATCCCGAGATGAATATAATATTACTTTCGATCTCTACTTAATCTAATTCTCACTTTCTCTCTCTAAAAACACTCCTAAACAAAGTACTTAAGTCTATTTTGACACTAAGAGATCCTCGTATCACAAAATCACCCTAGAGCTTTCTTAAAACTCTTCAATGCTAAGTTGTTATGTTTGAGTTTCTAGTTGTTGTTCAATATTTATGTATTTTACATATCACCGCATTATAAGAAGATACATTCATCTAAGGAGATACATTCATCATTAAACCTCATACAATAAAAGATACATTCATCTAAACAAAATTAAACGGAAAGACAAATTGATACAAACAGGCACTATTCAGTTAATCACTCAGTTCCTGTAAGCGGATGTCAATAATGTCAGAACGAACCCTATCCAGCTGATCCTCCGTTATTAAATTCATGTCTTGACAGTTGAACCGGTTACACGCAACACGACGCTCTAATTCGGTAAGGCCCCGGATGCAGACGGAGTGTGAGTAAGACTGACCACCTAGCTTTCACCTCATCAACACGCCTTGAAATTTTTGCCGGTCGGACACCATCCCTTCCGTATAAGAAGTACATCTGGCATAGCAATGCCTCTCAGTATGCTTTATGCCCCTCTTCCATGTGCGCGTTACCAACTTCGACTAATGTTTTCATCAGATATTGATCTTCTAACTCGTTCTACGGACACATTATTTTTGGGGTTTTTCAAGTTGTTTACCCTTCAATGTGTGGATAGAACATTTATTTTATACACATTAAATTTCCACCAAAAACTTTGGCGCAATAAACTCCCGCCAAAAACTTTGCCACATAAACTCCCACCAAAATAAGTCCCGCCAAATTCCAACTCCCGCCAATCCAACTCCAGCCAAATGAGACTCCTGCTTCGAAACATATAATAAGCGGGAATAAAAACACCCTTTCCCACTTATTATTTTAGAATTGACCACCAAGTACTAGTCTATAAATACTAGAATACGAGTATGAAACTAAACACTTAAGTTATAAGAATGGCTGATTCTGGCTAAAACGTGCACGAAGATGCAAACCTCCTAAGCGCATTTGACTTCGTCAGAGGTACGGTGCAAAATAAGATTCCTGGTTTCGTGTTTTGTGGAGAATGTTCTTCAACCACGGTAGGGAGGCATCGTGTCCAGGATGTTTGATGCCCCGACCACGCAGACGCGAAGATGTAGTCGATAGGTTAGCTTATCTTAAAACAATGACTATACAGATTGAGTCACTTCCTTATGAAGTCCGAAGCAAAGTTCGAAAAGTATTCAATATAGGATTCCAAAGTACAATTACGCAGGAGATGGTGTCACATGCAGAGCAGCAAATTGAGCAAGAAATAGTCGAATCAATAGCCAGTGTCGTTGATACTAACACAAGTCCTGAAGGAAGTAGTGAGGAAGATGAATATTCATTCAAAAAACTCTTTAAGTATGGAGGGAACTATCCGTTGAAAAACGAAGTTTAAGTGTTACTTTTTTTAATATAATGCCCACGCCACCGGTTAGAAAATTGTACACCGTCGGGGACGTTGTGAACCGCCGGTTGACAACTGCTCACTCAGCGGAAACCTAGACTAAATTACTTGAGACGAATTCACGGTGCGCTTCAACCGCCGGGATCAAAATGGAATACCGCCGAGGACGACCGCGCGCTTTTGGCTTCACCAATGGCTCTAAAATGGTAGTTGTTTCCGGATGGACGACGACAAACCATTTTTTATAGACGTGCTCTATTTACGCTTCATATTTGGATTCCATGACATCACATAGTAGTTTTTCGAGCTTCGCTTTTAGTTGTTCCATAGTCGTGAGGTTTGTACGGACTAAAATTTCCAACCTCTTCCAATGTTCGTTAAACAACTCTAGCGGCACCTCTAACCCTTTGGAAACAAACTCGTAGATATCATGCGCGCAAGGGATACCGTGCGTGCTTCGTATTGAGCAACCGCAAGGCATGCAACGCGCGATTGTCATGTTGCGAGCACAATCTACTTCGCCGGACAAAATATCCAAGGCATAGTGTGAGACGTTGGTTTTTAGTTTGTCGTACACCTTGTTTGCGAACTTGTGTACGGCTAACAAGAGTCTTTTTTCGAATGAACCCTTTATGTCCATGTGCTGCAATTCTATCAAGGTATGCAACTTCAACCAAAAAGATTCAAAGTTACCTTTACTCGTACCGATGAAACGTTTGAGGGTCGAATGAGCGCTTTCCACGCGGTTTGTGGTTTGGTTACCAAAATGCATCCACTTGTTGGTTCTCCACGTCAAAAATTTGTCACCGTAAGGCCCTAACCAACTTTCCGTATATTCAATTGCTTGCGGATACTCTTTGAAGTCACGGTGCAATTCGGCTCGATAGTCGTTAAAAGCTATTTCTGTTTCAGCCAACATCATTTCATTCCACACTTTCAAGAATGCGTTGGACACTTTCTTATCCTTTATGATTTTTTTTTTGTTTTCCCTAGGACGTTCATGTTAATGTGTCATCGACACAACATGTGTGTTGCATTGGGGAACACATCCTTTAACGCCTTCACAAGTGCCAAGTCTCTATCCGTCAAAACGATGGATGATAATTCGATGGAGTGAGTTACCATCAAAGAATGTAAGCACTCTAACACCCATTTATAGCTCTCAAATTTTCCCCCGGCATGAACGCGAATCCGATGTAGAAAGTCTTCCTCATGCAAGTGGCTCCGACGACCTCGTACAATGGCATCCCGTATTTGATCACCTTGTACGTGTTATCCATTTCAATCACGTTTGGAAACGTGCGTAACAAATCCAAACTAACCGGGTGCGCGAAGAAAAGCTCGCCTATGACATCGCTTCCGTCTCCGGACTTTCTATGAAATTCTTAGTAGTTTAGCCGCTTAAGTTCGCCCAACAAGTATTAGAATTGAGACCGACCACATTTCTCGAGCGTTGTAGAGGGTGCGTATTGAGGAAGAATTCTTGGGGTTCAACTTCTTAACCCCACCGAGAATGTCCCGAGGACGTGATCCCATTTTCATAGAAGTAACTATGAAATCCATCTCTTCTTTGTTAAATCGTCCCAACTAAGAATGACCTTCTTTGTACAATGTAGTATCGTGATTGTGAACGCCGCATTCGACCTCTAAACCCCACAAATCATCACACAACTTCTTTCCTTTTAGGGTGAAAGGTCATCCGCATTTTTTCGTGCCGGTTGACTTCCTCTTTAAATGCTTCGGATCTACCAATTTTTTGTAAACTCCAGATCTTTCGCACACAAACTCAATTCTTGGAGTTTTTCTATCAAGTCTATCGCATCGTCGTAATATTACCACAAACCCGTTATCCGTTGCGGTCTGCTTCACCCATTCGATCAACTCCACTTGAGAGTAGTGACATTTGGTGTCGAACAAATGGCTATAATCGACCGAGCATGGCACCGGCGTTTCCTCATCCTTCACTATGTACGAACTAAAATCTTTGGCCTTAAAATCTTCCTCCTTAAAATCTTCCTTCTTATAATTTTCATTTTTTAAATCTTCGGCCTACGTTACAAAAACGAGAGATTATGTTAGGTATTTAAAAAAAATATTTATTAACGTCTTCCGCCGCCGGTTCACAAATACCCCACCGGCGGGTTGGACAATTCGAACCGACTGTGTAAGACCTACTCCCCGGCGGTGTAATAAACACCCCGGCGGGTGAAAATTCTCTAACCGCCAGGGGCGTTGTCAACCCCCGGTTGAAAATTCCTCAACCGCAGGGGTTGACCCTACCTATTTTGCAATTTTTTCTAATAATTTCTAAGGGTTCGGCCCCGCCGGTGATGACACAATACCCCCACCGGGACCCTAATGCTAACACCGGCGGGTGGTACTCGAAGCGACATCCGGTTGGACATGACCTCGACCGGAGGGGGACATTCATCCTCAAAGATAAATGGTCTTCCACCCCGCCGGTTGAGGAGGCTAGCCCCGACGGGGTAGTTCGGGTCCAGTTTTCTAAAAATAGAAAATCTACCAAAACGGAAACTTTTTTCGAAAGATTGGTTAGAACAAGTACCATGTTTGGACTTCCACGCTCTTCATCAACTTTCTAACGTGTTGAATCCATTCTTCAATGATTTGAATTTTTTCCAAAAAAATAGTTGATTTTTGGAGGTTTGGGAGTGTATGGAGTTTTTTGAGTTTTTGAATTTTTTGGACTTTCAGAATTATTTTGAGTTTTTGAATTTTTGAATTTTTGGTTAAATTTTGAGTATAAATAGGTTGTTGGAAGGAGTAATTTTGTGTTCTTCTATATTTGGTTAACTATACACACAATGCACTAGAAGACAAAATTAAAGATTTTTGGTCAAAAGACAAAGCCGTTTAACTATTTATTAAAAAAATTCTCTACAATTTGAGAATGGTTAACATTTTTTTGGAGTCTAATTTAGCCAAAACCATAACTAAATAACTAATATAGACTCTACTTGATTCTTAATCTAATAACTTAGATTCTTAATCTAATAAAAAAATATCTTCATATTTTAAATCTTTTAAACGAAAAGGTCATTAATTTTTTTTATCGATTAAAATAACATTATAAAAAGATCGGCATCAATTTAGCGTAACTGCTAAACGCGGGTTCCACATCCTCTTTCACCTCATTTCGTTTTCGCACCCCTCTTGTCTTCCTAACGAAGGAAAAATACATCATCCCATACGTCCTTTTCCCTCTCCATTCGAGCATATACACTTCCATATCTGAGGTAGATAACATCATTTCGCCGATCAATCTACGATGCAAGAAGCAGAGATACACGATTTATCCGACGACGCCGATTACGCTGCATCTCAACAACAAGTAAGCAAACCCCAATCCCCCTTCCTTCTCTTTTCTCAATTTCAAATCGCATTTTAATTAATTCGTAGCTGATAGACAATCTGAATTCGTCTGTGGTAAGGTTGATTCTGTTGGACAAAGTAATCGCGATCACTTTAATTTCGTCCTGTTAGGTTTTCCCGGTTGTTGTTGCTGCTCTTAATTGTCATTGGAAATCTATGTATAATATACAGGGTCCGTCGCGGATGATTCGTAGCGGTAGCGGAAAACGAAGCTCTTCGGGCGAACATGATGGTTTAGAGTTGGTGTATGTGAAGGATAATGTTACTATTCATCCTACTCAGTTTGCTTCTGAGAGGATTAGTGGAAGATTGAAGTTAATCAAGGAAGGCTCTTCCCTTTATATGGTAATGACCTTTTGTTTTCTTTTGTATTGGTTGCAATATTTCTTGTTTTGTGATTCTAATGTGATTTTAATGTGCTTATATGTGATCATAACTGAATGAGCATTGGTGTGAGTGTTTTGTGGATTATGCTGTCGTACCCTCATCTTATATCATACAGCTTTCTGTAATTTAGTATGCATGTATGAGGTTATTGCTACTGATATAGGGTTGCTATACTTGCCGTGCACATGTTCTTTGTTTTCTGCAAGTTAGCTATGTAGTTCCATGTATGCATACTTATTTGTATAAAAATTGCACAGTAATGATAATGTTAGGATAGCTTCACTCATGAGGCTTTATTAGCTAGAACCATACTGTACATGTTTATGTCGGTTTATCAGTGTAGTTATAAGGATTCTTAAATTTAAATGGTTAGTTCATGTTTTTTCTTCATAGATCTTCTTTTTACCCATAATCGCATGGGTATATTATACATATGTATCCATATTCTATTATGTAACTAATATTGTGTCTAATGGTAGACTTGGACTCCATACAAAGGGCAAAATATAAATCCAAAGATATCAGAGGAAGGTTTGTTAGTTTTGTGGCTTTCTTATTTAAATAAGTAGTTGTTATAGACAGATTTAGCAATGTATTTCTCATGTTTAATTTCTATTGTTGTGTGGTTTTCTTTTCTAGATATGAATCTCTATACTATAAAAGCAGTTCCGTTCACGGATATAAGGTCCATTCGTCGACACACCCCTGCTCTTGGTTGGCAGTACATAATAATAGTATTGTCATCTGGTAAGCGATTTTGACGCTTTGTTCCCGCCCACTTTGTACGATTCAAACTATATATGTTATACATGACATATTCAGCATTTGGTTATTAAGGAATATGTGAATTTATTTAATGATATTATGATAATATGTATTTTTTACTTTTTTTATCCTACCAATAGGAAATGCAGTTAAGTCACGTTTATAGGCTCATTCTCTGGTCTTCTAACGAAAAGTTTTAAGGCATATTTTCTTATTTTTAGTCACCGATTTTATGTTAATCATAACTCATTTAATTTTATTTTCTTTTTTCATGTATAAAAATTAATTGTACAGGAAAATATGTGAGACTTGGCCAGCTTATTGAGATATAATCTTATCTTTACTTTTAAACAACTAAACTTAAGTGACTTTTATTCTCTATCTCTCAATTGTGAAAAGATTTGTTTTGCAGGAATTGCATTTCCCCCGCTTTACTTTTACAATGGAGGAGTGAGGGAGTTCCTAGCCGCGGTAAAGCAACATGTTTTCCTCCTAAGGTAGATTTTGTTCATTTGACACTTCATGTTTATTTTTTATTTCTCTGTCATGAATGAGTTTATATATATCTGCATGAAATCACTGAGCATGTTCTTTTTTATAACTTCAAATAAATCTTGTATTGACAATTGCTTAAAGATGGAACTCGTGTTTACATCTGGGAATTAAGGAGTATGTTTGGGTTTCTTGTCAATATGTAGGGGATAATAGAAGATAGAATATTGGGAAACATTCATCTTGATTCGAACATGATCACATGTGCCCTTTAGTGCTCATCTAGCAGAGAAGATATATAAATTGTGACTGAATTGCAGCTATATATGTACGAATCTGTTCTAGAATAAATATAATGTAAAATTTAAAAGTATATCGTCCTCAAACAACCTCAGCACTGATATAATGTAAAATTTAAAAGTATATGGTCCTCGAACAACCTTAGCACTGAAATAACCACTCCCTCACTGAGAAAAAAATATAGAGGGTTTCAGTATATAATTTTTTTTTTGTTACAACTCCTTTTCCAGGTCAGCAGAAGATGCAAATGTATTTGTTGTTAACGATCATCAAAACCAGTTACAGGTGAGTGCGCTCACTTGCATTGGCATGTGTGGTCTTTTAGGTAGTTGTTTGCTTGTGATGTAGGAGTTTCTGTAGCATCTTCACTCTTAATCAAAGATGTAGAATTTAAATTTTCAAGGTTTTCCCCTTCTTGCTGTTCTCTACTTTAGAGATCTCTAAGGAGAAGAATGAAAATGAAAGATAGACAGTGAAAAATTGTTTCAGCTCTACTCACCCTAGGAGGCATTGCTAACGCCGTTGTGTCTTCCCCATTTTTTACCTTATATCGAGAAAAAGTTGGAAAGTAATTGAGGCTGGAATATATTTCTTTTTAGAGTTAATGATGACTGGTCATGGGGCGAGTAGTAGTTGTTACGGGGCATTTCTTTAACAATGACATTGATACTTTCTGTGTTTTAGCTATTTAACATTGTAGAATACAAATTCTTGCTGATTTATTTCTCGTGATTCCACCATTTCCTACGAGTGAGTATTTTAATTGGCTGCAACAGAGAACCCTTTCTTCTTTGGAGCTTCCAAGGGCCCTTTCTGGAACAAGGCCGTCTACGTCTACCACCACTCCTGTTAATGAGCCTATTTTTAACGAAAACGAGAGGAATGATGGGTATACTAGTGATGGAAGCTCAAGTATGTCCCAGTATGGTGGGAGGAAGCACAGAAATCACGATCCTGCTCGTGAGATTTCTATTCAAGTCTTGGAGAAATTTTCTCTTGTAACTAAATTTGCTCGGGACACGACTTCACAACTCTTCAGTGAAGGCAATGGATTTGGTGCTGTAGAAAGGAATTGGAATTACCAGTCCAGTACTGATCATTCTCCCAAGGTACCCAGTAATGACGAGAAAGTTCATGTTGAAAATCCAGTGCCCTCAGATCCTCTTGAGGTAATATTTGCATCCTCTAGTATAAAGTTGGTACCCTTTCGGCCATACTTTGTTATATATAAAAGCATGCTAAATTATTTCTTGTTGTATCTATACTGCTTGGCTAAATTATTTTTTGACGCCATGGGGGAATTTCATCATATGTCTTACCGTTTTGCAGTATTAGTTGTTGATGTTAAACGACTATAACAAGCCATTTTGTAGGTAGGAGTCTTTAGATCTGTAAACCAGAAAGTTCAGTTAAGAACATAATTTTGATGATGAAACCGGTACCATTATGGGAGGATTAATTGTACAGAAGCATAAGATGCCTAGTAATTTTAGTTTTCTTCTATTATTATCCTTCATAAGTTCATATAGCCACCCAGTGAGCAGTTCTTGAAGTTATCCAAAGAATAGTATCTTCTGGAAATCTCAGGATAGTTATTTGAGTGTGTAGTATGCACAGCAGTTTGTTTGAGATCTGATCTATCTTAAAACTGTACTCTCAAAGTGGGCTCAGATAGGTTGCTTATTGCAAGTAAATCAGAATCAAATGATACTTTCAGAACCTACCTGATTATACACACACATGTATCAAGTGCTGTAAGTCATATTACGTGTTGTTATCCCCCATTATCAGTTATCTTGGTTTGAGTTGGCATTTCTCACTTCTTGTGTTGCAAATTATGATGAAATTTCACTCATGTGTACTGCTATGCTATGTCCTAAATATATTTTTTATTTCGGTCAACTTCCATGCAGCTGTATCCCCACATCAGCACCTGTGCTTCCTATATTGCAATTATTATGTGAAGTGGAATCCTACATTTAATGTATGCAAACATAATTTTGGTCTTATATAAGTTTCTGAAGTGGATCACTAGTCAAAACTTTGTATACATCATTTCTGTTAGTTTGGTGAAATTAGCTTGACACCAAACTCAGTCAATCAATTTTGTGTCCATTTTGAATCAGGAGACCCAGTTGACCACAGCAATGGTTGAAGTCTATTCCATATTTTTATGACGTTTGGTTATCTAGTTTAATATAGTTTATTTTAGGTTAGGTTTCTCGCGTGTTTTATCTCTTAAGGTTTTCTTATGTCTGCATTTTTGGACAGTTGAACTAATAATTAATAGGATGCGTAATTGTATTATACGAGATCATTCCTTTCAGTTTAAGCACAATAAGACATAAATATACTTAGTGGTTGCCACTAACTGAGGCCAGGGAAATCTAAAATTGTCAAGCTTACTCTGAAGTGGTGAATACTTGTCCAAATTTATGCCTGAGCTCAGTTACTGTTAATAGCTCAATAGATTGGCGGAAATTCCTACTTACTGTTCTCTTCAACTGTCCCTAAAAGAATAGCTAATTTGTTCTTTATTTGTCCAAAACAGCGCACAAGTAGAAATATCAACTTTATCATGTATCGTGCAACTTAGACCTTGGCGTCTTTGAACCTTCGTCTTAAGTGACTACTTTAACTATCCAGCTTTTTGATCTACTAAGTGAATGCCATGCACATTTTGGTACTTGAATGGCAGAGACAGACATAATTGTTGTACCTCTATATATTTCATAAGCTGGCCTTGCTGTTAGTCCCACCTTTAATTGTGAATCATGCATGGGGCATCGTTTTGTATTTGGATAATTTATGAATACAGGACAAGGCGGGGAAGGAGCTAGTACTTTAAGTAGTTTTTTTTTGGTTAGTTTCTCGCTTATGCTAGGATGCTAGGTTTTATATCCTCCTCTTTGTGTAAATGCTGAAAACCTCTGATCTGAATAATAGACTAAATCCCTGTTACTGTTTTTCCTTTTTTGCAGTTTGATAAGTTAAGTCTAGTGTGGGGAAAACCACGCCAGCCGCCCTTGGGACCTGAAGAGGTAAAAACTCTTTCTGTAGTAAGCCTAACATGTCTAATATAATGGAGATATTATACTAGTTTAATCATTTTGGTCCCGGCTGCTGCTTTCCTTGTTCATATTTTTGTTTTGTAGAATCCTAGCATGTTCTTACTTTGTATAGCTAATGGGTATAGGGTATTTCTACTCCTGCAAGTGCCACAGTATTCTAATGTTTTGAGTCCATGTTCATGTTCGTTGAAAACTATTTATCTAATTTTTGGAATTATTCAGTGGGCGACTTTCTTGGATTCTGAGGGTCGGGTTGTGGATCCAATAGGTCTGAGGAAGAGAGTTTTCTATGGGGGAGTCGAGCAAAAGTTACGACGAGAGGTATGTATTCGATATTGCCGTGTTATTCTCAGTTCAATTGGTCGTTATACATGTGGTAATGGTTGTAGGTTTGGCCATTTCTCTTGGGATATCATGCATATGAATCAACATATGCAGAGAGGGAATATCAAAGCTCCATAAAAAAGGAAGAATATGAGGCCATAAAACAGCAGTGGCAGGTTGGTTTAGCTCTCTCTCTCTCTTTATGCTTCTCATAATTATCCTCTGTTGGAGCATATTCCTTTTCCAGAGTCATCTGAGTGTCGATGACTATACTCTTTCCTATGCCCTCTACTCTTGTTACTGCTTTGTTTGGGAGGAGCCGAAGCACCAAGTTCAATTAAATAGTTGCATTTAGGTCTCAATGGTGAACTTATTTCATAAAAGAATACTGCTCACTATTATTGGTTCATTTGGGGTTATATTCGAGTGTCTTCATTATCTAACTTTTTACCAGACGAAATTTCTTATAAGAGTATGAGCATTAGGAAGCAGTTTTGTTAATCTCTGACCTACACAGAAAACTAATCGTTACACTATTAGGTTGACGCTGTAGCTAACATAAGGCTGTTCATCTTAAGTTGTGTATGAGTTACTTCTGCGACCATTGGCAATCATGAAGATTCATGACTCCTCTATGATATTCTAAGTTTGATTATATCTAATTGTTAGGTTTCTCTACGGTTCTTCATATACCCCTTCTAAGATAGCTGTTGGTATGAGCTTGATTTTGCTTATGATAATTAATTCTGCAGAGTATATCCCCAGAACAAGCAAGAAGATTTACAAAATATCGGGAGAGGAAGGGTCTTATAGAAAAAGACGTGGTAAGATGAAGTTAGCATATTGGCATCTACGCAGTTCTATTTCTGAAATTCTCTACAACTCTAAAGCTATCTTTTGATTATTTCTTTTGGTTTGAAGGTAAGGACTGATAGGTCCCTTGCTTTCTATGATGGAGATGATAATCCAAATGTGAGTCTCTTAGGTGATATTCTGTTGACCTATTCTTTCTACAACTTCGATTTGGGTTACTGTCAGGTAATTGCTCCTCATCCTCGTGCTCGCCCACACTTTATTGCTTTTGTCCTACTTTTCTATTGTTTATTTAGGCATGTTCATGGCTGTGCTTCGATTGAATTTAAACAAAAGATATTGAAAGGCTTAGAAAAATCAAATGTAAATGAGTCATGTTATGTGGTTTTGGTACTCAATGTTTCGAAAGATATGGAAATGGTTCTGGTTGGATTCTGGTATATAGTATTTACTTAGATTCTAATACATACATCCATTTGTGGATACATCATAGTTTATGGGATTTAAACTTAGTATACATGTCTGAAGTAGAATGCGTAGTTTGCTATGCTATAAATTTAGGCTCAACGCCCGCTGTACACGTTGCATAAATTAGGTTGATCAGGTGAGGAAATGTATAAATTCAATTAGATTAATATTAACCTCTACAGATCAGCATACAATTAAAAAAAATTAGAAGGTACTGAATGATGTACTGTATCCATGAGTTGATGATAGCTTGAATATCCCATATTGCCCTGCGCAATATCTGCAACTGGATTTCATTGATACTGGATAGAAATGTAGGCTATTAGAGTCTTCTTTTGATTCCTTGTTCTGAGCAGGACAGGCATATAAGTTCTTATTTAAATATCTGTCGTTCTCTTTTATTTTCTTTCATTTTATAGATATAATAAACATAGTAGTACGACATTTTGTGTTAGGCTGTTAGTATTTTGCTTTGACTATGGAATGTTTGTATGTGCATTTTAGCTCCGCTGTATGCTATGTATGTGACAGTTCCTTTCCCTATATTATCTTTTAACTCTTTAGCTAACTTAAAATAAATTGAGATGTTGAATGTTCATTATTTTCGTCCTTCCGAGTTGCAGGGAATGAGTGATTTGCTGTCCCCGATCTTATTTGTGATGGAGGAGGAATCAAACTCATTTTGGTGTTTTGTAGCTTTGATGGAACGCCTTGGACCCAATTTTAATCGTGACCAAAACGGCATGCATTCTCAGCTTTTTGCAGTATCCAAGGTGTTTTTCTCTCCTCAATTCTCCTTTCATCTTTTTGTGACATAGCTCTTGGACCTCTGTCTCTTGCATCAAACCATGTTTGCGAGGTGGTGTTTTCTCGAGGGATTTTTAAAACTGTTTCTTTTGCTTTTGTTTTAACACGTCCTACTGATTAAAAAAGTAAGGAATACATTATCCTAAAGGCATAAATGAATGGAAATAACCCCGATTAGCATCTAGTATTTCACCCCTCTCTCTTAACATTTATTTTTGTATATGATTGCAAGATTAGGGTGGTAGCCAAACAAACCATAAGAGATATAAAATACCTAAAACTTGACAAGACAGTAGATAATGCAATGTCGGTTTGTACTTGCGGGGCTTAAACTTCGAGCTCAGTACTTCATGTTGTGGGACCAAATTAAGCTGTATGGTTGATTAACAATGATCTATAATCCTGAACTTAATAGGAAATGACTCGTAATGGATGTATAGGATATCCTCGCCTTATATAGTGTATCATACCACTAATTATAGGTGATGTTGGGATTCTACCAGTATGCATATAGGAAGGATGCAGTAGGTATGCATGATTGATACTTTAATGATAACATATGAGCAAATTCGTATCTGTATCAAGTAAGAATGTCAACTATAGAATTGCTTCTCTTGGAAATGATGGATAACAATCTGTTTTGAGATTTAATGGCAATCTTGTGGGCAAAGTTTTTCTGAGCTGTGTGATGATTTTAGTCTTTGTTTGTCTGTTATCCCTGTGTTACTTATGCGGTCAATTCTACGTTGTCCTGTTTCTACAGCTGGTGGAATTGTTGGACATTCCGCTGCATAACTATTTTAAGCAAAAGGACTGCTTAAATTATTTCTTCTGTTTCCGCTGGGTACTAATACAATTCAAGAGGTAGAGTGTGTTTATTATTTTTACTAGACTAAATAATTTTGTTGTATTGCATACAAATAATTAAGTATGAAATAAATCTGTTGAGTTCCTGATTAGGTTTGTTTTGTCCCTCAGGGAATTTGAATACTGGAAAACAATGCGGTTGTGGGAGGTACTATGGACTTATTACTTGAGTGAGCACCTTCACATTTACATATGCGTTGCAATCTTGAAGCGGTACAGGGGAAAAATTATGGGAGAAGAGATGGACTTTGACACACTGTTAAAATTTATAAACGAGTTGAGTGGGCATATTGACCTTGACGCAACTCTTAGAGACGCAGAAGCTTTGTGCATCTGTGCTGGCGAAAATGGTGCCGCTTGCATTCCACCAGGAACTCCACCTTCATTGCCTCTCGATGATGATAGTCGATTATATCCTCAAGATGATGAAGTGCTGTAAATATAAAAAAAACATTTCTTATAACTCCTCTTTTTCTTCACGAAGTCACTTTTAATAGCTAAATCACTGTATCCTATATCCTATGGCATTGTCATTTTAGAGCTTCTTTCTATTTGGTACCGTTTGCTGCTCATTTCTGTTATATAATTTCTTAATCTGCAAACTCAAAATTATGTGTTTTTGTTTAACCTGAAGAAAACTTTAGAATAAAAAGTAATGAAAATATTCATTAAGCTTTTTAAAAAGGTATTTTCTGAGTAAGCAGTATTACTTTCCTATATTCAAAGAGAGTTTATTGATTTGTCGCTGTTATCGGAAATAATAATAATATATATTGACTAAATAATTTATTATAGTCAATATTCAAACGTAATCTATTATGGCTTTAACTTGTACTTAAATTTTAAGTTATAATAAATCTTTTCTAGTTTTTACATGGTATCGAAGCCATTAGGGTTTCTATAAAAAAAACATTAGGATTTCTATAAAAATCTAGATGGAGGTTCGTGGTGGATATAACGATTATGGTAGTTGTGGTAGATCAAACTTTCATGGTAATCGTGGTGGGTATAGTAGATTTAACGATTATGGTAGTCGTGGTAGATCAAACTATCGTGGTAATCATGGTGGGTACAGTTATCGCAGTAGTAGTGGTGGATACAATAGTCAAGATGGATACAATTGACATAATAGTTCCGGTAACCATGGTGGTGGTATAAATAATGTTGAATGTTTTTACTGTCATGAACGTGGTCATACAAAATGGAATTGTCCTCAACTACCTCAACAATTTGCTAATATGGCAACGAACGAGGAACCTCATGTGCTTTCTGCTGAGGAATATGCTCAATTTTCCAAGTACCAAGAGTCTCTAAAGTCACAAAATCTTACAAACCCCGCAGCTTGTGTGTCAGGTAACTCAACTACATGTCTTATTTCTTCTTCTTCTGATTGGGTCATTGATTCTGCTGCCACGGAACATATGACAGGTAATAAACAAGTTTTTACTTCTCTTTCAAATACACATCATTCTAATGTCACATTGGCAGATGGATCATCATCTCGTGTTTTAGGTTCAGGGACTGTCAATCCCACCAAAAATATCTCTTTGACATCTGTTTTACATCTCCCTCAGTTCTCATTCAACCTTATTTCTATTAGCCAACTCACTAAAACACTAAATTGTTTTGTTACCTTTTATTCCGATCATTGTTTGTTTCAGGATCTTACGACGAATAAAATAATTGGTAGAGGGCATGAGAGTGGAGGTCTCTACTATCTTGATAAAGATTATCATACATCTACTGCATTTTCTAGTATTACATGTCCATTTGAAGCACATTGTCGTATGGGTCATCCATCTTTAATCTCTTTAAAACAACTTTATCCTAAATTTCGGCATTTGACATCATTAGAGTGTGAGTCATGTAGATTTGCTAAACATTATCGTCTTCCATCATATCCTCGTATTAATAAACGGGATGCGTTTCCTTTTGAAATCGTTCATTCAGATGTTTGGGGTCCTTGTCCCGTTGTTTCTAAAACTGGTTTTAAATATTTTGTTAGTTTTGTTGATGATTATTCCCGTGTTACATGACTATATTTAATGAAAAATCGTTCTGAGTTATTTTCAATATTTTGCACGTTTACTGCAGAAATAAATACCCAATTTAATTGTCCTATTCGTATTTTAATAAGTGATAATGGAAAAGAATATTGTTCAAATGCATTTCAATTATTTATGGAACAAAAAGGAATGATTCACCAAACTTCGTGTGTGGACACGCCATCTCAAAATGGTGTTGCTGAAAGAAAAAAATAGACATCTTTTAGAGGTTACTCGTGCACTTATTTTTCAAATGAAAGTACCGAAATTATTTTGGGCAGATGCTGTTTCCACTGCCTATTTTTTAATTAATCGTATGCCGTCCACTGTCCTTTCAAATAATATTCCATATTCCGTACTTTTTCCATCTAAACCTCTATTTCCTGTTGAACCACGCATTTTTGGCTGTACTTGCTTTGTTAGGGATGTAAGTCCTACTCGTACAACATTAGATCTCAAATCCTTAAAATGTGTTTTTCTTGGATATTCTAGGTTTCAAAAAGGCTATAAATGTTTTCCCCATCTCTTGATCGTTACATAGTATCTAAAGATGTTACATTTTTGGAACATGTTCCATTTTTTCCTGGTTTGTCTAATGTCGATCCAGAAACAACTACTGTCGATGATGATTTATTCATGTACACCACCGTTCAAAGATCTAATGTACCACCTCCACCATATCGACCTCCTATTAGATATGTTTATTCTCGACGTACAACACCTCCTCCATCATGTCCACTACCAATTCCTTCGTCTCCAGATCCTGCTACAAATGATAATGAGTCCACTCCTGATCTACCTATTGCTCTTCGAAAAGGTAAAAGACAATGTACTTATCCAATTTCTTCTTTCTCAAAATATGATCAATTAACTTCTTCTACCCGAGCTTTTATTGCATCTTTTGATTCTATTTCTATTCCAAAAACTGTCCACGAAGCATTATGTCATTCTGGCTGGCAAGCTGTAATGTTTGAAGATATAAGAGCATTAGAAGACACTGGTACTTGGAAGTTGGTTGATTTACCCAATGGAAAGAAAGCTATCGGTTGTAGATGGGTGTTTAATGTAAAAATGAATCCAGATGGGACGGTAGCTCGTCTCAAAGCACGACTTGTTGCAAAAGGATATGCTCAAACCTATGGTGTTGATTACTCTGAAACCTTTTCTCCGGTAGCTAAGTTTACCTCTATTCGTTTATTTATTTCTTTAGCAGCGTCAAATGATTGGCCATTACATCAGTTAGATATTACAAATGCATTTTTACATGGAGACCTCCAAGAAGAAGTCTATATGGAGCAACTACCTGGATTTGTTGCTTAGGGGGAGAGAGGAAAGGTATGACGTTTGTATAAATCAATGTACGGATTAAAACAAAGTCCTCGTGCTTGGTTTGGCAAGTTTAGTGATGCATTAAATGAATTTGGGTTGAAGAAGAGCAGTTGTGATCACTCTGTCTTTTATAAACGTTCTGCAAATGAAATTATACTCGTTGTTGTATATGTAGATGATATCATTATTACTGGGAATGATACTAAAGGCATTTCATTGCTTAAAACATTTTTACATTCGCGATTTCAAACAAAAGATTTAGGACCATTGAAGTATTTTTTGGGGATTGAAATACCAAGAAGCAACAAAGGTATTCTTTTATCGCAGAGAAAATATGTGCTAGATTTGTTGATGGAAACAGGAAAGCTAGGAGCAAAACCATGTAATACACCAATGGTTCCTAATTCGCAATTACTGAAAGATGACGGAGAATTGTTTAGTGATCCAGAAAAGTAACGTCGATTAGTAGGAAAACTCAATTACCTTACAGTAACTCGACCAGATATTGCATATCCAGTCAGTGTTGTAAGTCAGTTTATGTCTTCTCCAACAGTTAATCACTGGGTAGCACTAGAACATATATTGTGTTATCTCAAATCAGCTCATGGACTAGGATTGTGGTATGACAGTATTGGTCATACAAATATAGAGTGTTTTGCAGATGCAGATTGGGCTGGATCTAAAACTGATAGAAGATCAACCACTGGTTACTGCGTTTTTGTAGGGGGTAATTTGGTATCTTGGAAGAGTAAGAAACAAAATGTTGTATCGCGATCAAGTGCTGAAGCTGAATATAGAGCTATGGCTCAATCTACTTGTGAGATAATTTGGATTTTCTAATTGTTAAATGATATTGGCATCAAGACTACCATGCTTGCGAAATTATGGTGTGATAATCAAGTGGCGCTGCACATTGCGTCTAATCCTGTCTTTCACGAAAGAACGAAGCATATTGAAATTGATTGTCATTTTATCCGCGAAAAGATTCAACAAAATCTCATTCATACGAGATATGTCAAAACAGGAGAACAACTAGGAGATATATTCACAAAAGCGCTCAATGGACCACAGATTACTTATATTTGTAACAAGTTGGGCATGATTAATATATATATGCTCCAGGTTGAGGGGGAGTGTGATTTCGTGTCAGTCTTTCGATCAAGCTTGCACTTCAAGTACTTCAGTTCAAGTTTCAAAGAGAACGTTATTATCAAAGCTACGATAGTTTCAAGCACTTTCGCACAAGTTTGAGGGGGAGTGTTAACGAAAATAATAATAATAATATATATTGACATAGGCGGAGCCACGGTGAGGTCCGTTGGTGCCCAGGAACCCACAGGTTTATCTATATTTTGTTAATAAGCTTACGCAATACTCAAAATTATCGTCTCCCAGTGGAAAAGGCTGAGGTAGGAACCCAAAGACCTTGGGTTCAAACCTCAGCCCTCTATCAGTTTTAACTTTTAGAGCCTCTTATATTTAGGTATATCCACTTATGGAGCCTCAACCTCTTATATTTAGGTATTCTATTAGTTTTAACTTTTTTTTAGTCTACCAAATTCTGATAACAAATCTAGTTTTTTTAGGTAAGTAATTTAAATCTAGTTTTTTTAGGTAAGTAATTTATATTTATATTTATATTTAAATTAAAATTTTATAAAATAATTTTGTTTGTATTAATTTAAAAAGAGGTTAGAAAGAACTAATTCTAAAATAAAAAGGATGGAGAAATTCGAGTACAATTTTTTTCCTTTTTCGCGCTATTAGGAATATGTAACGAAAATAAATAAATAAAAATTGGATTCAATTGTTAACGATTCTATCAAATATATAATTGACTACAGATTCGAATCATAAGAGATGGTTTCATAAAACATTTATAAAACCGTACGATTTCCTATCAAATATATAATTGACTACGGATTTGAATCATAACAGATGGTTTCATAAAACATTTATAAAACCGTACGATTTCTTTCATCTAAATTAAGTGTGATCTAAATTTCAAAGTCTTATATACTAGTTACAATGTATATTAGTTAAAGATAATTTAAATTTCAAAGCCACAAAATGTTAAACTTTCAGATGACGAAAGGAAAAAATAATTAAACACGAACCTAAGTAAGTTAATAATATAAATAAAGTTAACTTATATATGATTGCATATCTCCCTTAGAAAATTTCAGAGATTGCTTTAAACCCTTTCTATGTATACTGTTTTTTTCCCTTTAACAAAAACCTAATTTTAACATTGACTATATCATAGATTTGTCGTCTCCTATAGATCTCAACGCAATCAAAGACGTGTCAAGATACACACAATACATGAAGATAAGTAAAAAAAGAATAAGATGAAAATACCTAAATGTGAGGCAGCATCGTCAAGTCCGATAATTTTCGTGTGTTCATGATTATAAACTGGAAAAATACTGAAGAAAATAATCAATAGATAATGGATTTATGAATACGAAAAATACTAATTAACCAAACTAACCCAAAAAAATCATACATGATGCATAAAAACCTAAAAACTTCTATTTTATGCTATTTTATTTTTGGACAATAACCAGGACCCCATAAAGATCAAATCCTGGCTACGCTGGCGTAGCCAGGATCGTAACATCGTGGTGTCCTGGACTTTATTATCTTGACTTTATTATCGAATATATATATATCAAAATAAATTATAATAACAAATAGTTTATATTCAAATTTCAAATATTGAATTGTCGGTGTCATGACATAATATATGTTACATAAATAACTAAAATGTGATTAAGCAAAACTAAAATAAAAACATAAATCTAAGTTAATTCTACTTGTACTTTCCTTTTACTCATAGTTTGAAAATGTTGAAGGATAGTTGTGTTACTAATCGTGGTAAATACCTCTTTTTACACAAATGTTACCAGACAATCATCAAGCCATGGATCGTTCATTCTATTTCTCAACTCATTCTTCACATAATTCATTCCTGAGAAAACTCGCTCCACACTCGCCGTTGCTACGGGTAAAAGTAAAGCCAACTTCAAAAGCTCATAAACCCAATTGAAGATTCTATGCTTTTTTGTATTCACAATAATCCTAGAAAGTTCTGCAAGTCCTTTCAAATTGGAATATCTAGCATTTTTCTTGACACTCATAATATAACACTAAAATTGGTTTGTGAAAACTTCATCATCAACATGAGAAAACTCAATTGAGTACATTCTCGCCATTCTCAATAAGAATTTATTATCAAAAGCTTTAAATGAGCAAAGACTCAAGCATGCAACGTATTTCAACAACTTAGTGTTTTCCATATTAAACCTCTCATTCAACTTTTTTAATTGCATATCTAAAATATTTATGAAGCAATCGAACTTGTAGTGATGCAAGTTAGAAACACATGAGCTAAACGCCTAAAAAGTATAAATTGATAGGTTTTGGCTAAATTAGGGCCAAAAGGGATAACCAACCCCAAAATTTTGACCAATTTTAAAGCTTACTAAAAATACCCTTTAATCTCCGCCGGTTGAGCCAACGGGGAAGTTCCACGCCGGGTGAATATAGGTGGCCCGACGGGTGAGAGGGTCTCACCCGAGGGATGAGAAGGTTTCACCCGCCGGGGAGTTCCTCGCCGGTTGAGAAGGTCTCAACCGGCGGGTGAACAAACGGATCTAAGGACAAAATGGTAAAAGTCCAAAAACACTCAAATTTTGGGAATGGTTAACATTTTTTGGACCCCATTTTAGCCAAAACCAAATTGTTATTATATATATTTAAAAAATATAATCTATATTAAACTAATATATATGGTACAATGGATAAATTCCTAAAGTTGATTTTACCACAGCGACACATACCTATTTGGTTTTCTGTTGGTACTAAATATTTTAATTTATGAATTGGGTGGGTTCATGGAACCCACAGACACCGACCCAGCTCTACCTATGTTTATGGACCTGTTATTTTGTTGTACACATTATTCAATATTGTTTGAATGTAACGAGAGCCATATTGTTATAACAATCAACACGTGAGATTATTTGAAATGAAATGGGACAAAACAAAATTTACAAAATTTATTAAAACCTTTAGCCATTACCAGCACGATTCGTTATATTTTGAAATTGTGGTAGAATAATCTCATTATCAATATTTTTTAAGAAATACTTTATTACATTGTATACTATTATTAATTATATTCAGCAAGTCGATCTTTATAAGTTTTATTGTATAAATTACTCTTTCAATTGTCATTTATATTACAAGTGTATGTTCCAAATTAAAATAAAAGCATCATACATTTGGAATAAGAAAAGTCATTAAGATAAAGTTTTGCTAGACGACCCAACTTGTCAATATCAAAATCTAAAATGATTTTTTTGACAAAAACAATGCATACAAGTAAGCAATTCTGTATTTACTTATGAAAACGATATTGCATATCTTAAATAAGTAAATTAAAAATCTATAAAATTTGAGAAAATAAAAATTTAAACTTGTATGTAGATATATTATAATCCTAAATTACAATAAAAAACATAGTAAATTTACATGACAATAAATCTCCACCTTATAATGATGGTAATTAGTTACATGTCCATCTCGCTTCATACAACACAAGTCTTAATTGAATTGTATCTTTCATATTGACAATGTCAATGAAATTAGTCACACGAAACGTTTAGACTTAGTCCAAGATTATCTCTTATCCATTCACTCTATAATTGTGCGATGTCTTTTTAGTTGTATCAATCAAATAAGTCGTTTGCATAATATTTTGGTCTCTCAGTTGTAAACATCGTAATAATTGGAGGAAATATTGTGTGGAATAAGTAAAATTAGATAAATAAATGAGTTAATTTGATGTAATAAAGTATTGTGTATATATTAGACAAGTATGTAATGTCAAGGGTGTCTTGTGTAATAACTAATATTTATGTTTATGATTAGTAAAATGGTGGGGTGTAAAGACTCACATAATAAACTAGTGGGGTGAAAAAAGTATCAATCATTAGTAAATCATTACTCCATTATTCCTTTTGTTGTCTTTCTCTCTCTAATAATTGTTTATCTTTCTAAAATACTCGCACACGAACAGTTTTGTGACTGATATACGCATACAAATATCGTCGTGACACATAACTTCACTAAGAGATCTTTGGAACTATTATTGGCGCTGTCTGTGGGAAAAGCGATTGATACCAGAATCGTTTTTCCAAAACCATAGTATTATTCTCGAACATAGTAAGAGTGATGGATACAAAGATGCAAAGAGAGCTAGAGTATGGAATGAAGAACCGTGTGATCGAAGACTCATCTGGAGATCTTCTGGTTGAGAAACAAATATTAAATGAAAGAGACGACAATGGCTGACATGTTGAGGAGCTGCTAGAAAAATATGTCTTAGTAGCTCGATGGGAAGAACTTTTGGAAGACATTAAAAGATTGAATGTTAAAAATGAAGCGATACTGAGTTCAAGGAGACTTAAATCAGAGGTCTAAAGAGAATAAATAACTGACAAAGAACATATGGAATACGTTCATCAGACCAATGAGAGATATAAAAGAAAAACCTATTATTCTTTAAAAAGACGAGTGAAATCTAGACATTATGAGTCAACAGTCTAGTGAATATATTTCATATAGTTTGGACTATTAGTTTTCTTTTGAAAGGGATAGTCGACGTTCAAAAAGTTACAAAATAAAACATTCGAAAAGGAGAAACGATGGTCCTCGGACATCTCATAGAGTTAAAGGTTCGAAGAGGGATAAAGCTGAACAAGGGAAGAAATGACTTAGCTTTTAGGAGCAAGATAGGGCTGTGAATATAACTAGACGAGAACAAGAAACTCAGTATATGTAAATTCCTTCAAGAAGTCGAAATTTTGATAACCGTATGAGCAATCAATTCACATATTCATCCGAAGAGGGCTTATACACTACGTTAAATGAGGGATCTGGGAGTAGTGCATATAAGGTGGGACATAATTAGAGGTCATCTCCCCTCTCTCCGGAAATTCTTTCAGGACATCTACCAAATTGGTTTGATATTTTTAAGCTGGAGAAGTTTGATGGAACGCAAGATTCAGATAACCACACAGAACAATTCAAGAATTATATGATCAATTATAATGACAACGATAAATTTTTATACAGAGCTTTTTCCCAAACGTTTAAGAACACAACTTCAAAGTGGTACAATCGTTTGACGGAGGGTTGCATTAATTTTTTTGATATATTCTGGAATATGTTTAATCAATATTTTATGGGTAGCAAAAAATTCCGCGCAAATGGTGATACGATTATTTACTGCAAGTAGAAAGTGGGAGAGAGTCTTAAGGATTATACAAATCGTTCTATCAAGGCGAAGACTCACATGGAAAGTTGTGAAGATAAAGTGACATTAACTACTTTCTGAATGGTACTCCTCACCGTGATAATGAAGGATATCGTTGCAGAAAGGCAAACGATGATATTTGGGGCTTTGTTGGATTAAATAGAGAAAAGAATTGGTGGACGAAAAGCATGCAGCGGAAAAGAATTCTTTGGCAAAACTTGAGAAAAATTAGTTCCAACAAAGTTCAATGGCAACACATAATAGTTCAAACTCGACAAATGTTGTCCGAGCTCGAGCACTAGTTCAAACAACAACTCAAAGACCTCCAAAGCCAAAGGTGAATACACAGGTTGTGAACACACAACAATATACCTATCTAATATCCAACAAATGGATCCGACCAACAGTTTCGCCAAGCTGACAGAGTGTGTAGCAACAATTTTTGAAAGAACACGTCTTCATGTGCAATTCCGCAAGCCATTTCCAATACATACTCCGAGGGAGAATATAAACAACAAGTACTATAAGTATTATGAGGATATTGGGCATGACATAAATAATTTTATGGCGTTGAAAAAAGAGTTACATGCTTTGGTAAAAAAATGGAAAGCTAACAACGTTTGTGAAGAAGAATTCCTTTGTTGTTCCAAAGCAAGAAAATGTTCTGGTGATTTCGATACCTACGAACGAAGAATCTATTGATGCATTTGATATTTCCACAAAGTATTTAGATCCGAAAACAGACATGAACATCGTCCATATGGTGGAAGAATCGGTTGTAAGAGGAAATGTTAGTGAATTTTGTGCTTTATTTGAATCACTAACAATTTTTGGAGGGGATACTGTTGCAGGGACATCAAATTATTATCGAAAGAGACACATTTTCAGCCTAACAACTCAATTATAGGCAGGAGCTTCAGCATACTTATAGATAAATCTATCTCAAATACTTTATTTTAAAAATGATGACATTTAGGATGTAGATGGACCACCTGAAGATGTTGTAATTATTGTAGCAGAAATTATTGGGGATGAGATACGAAGATTTTTTATTAATACTAGCCGTTCAACTAATATTATGTTCATGACTACCCATAGCAAGATAAAAAATTCACCAGCAATTCTTTGTTCGGATTTGACAATTATAAGGTTTCATGGGGTAATGACTGAAGTGGTTGAAGAATTTAAGGGAAGAGTGAAGCTAGGTCGGGGACCATTTAAAAAAGTAGTGATGATTTAATTTATCCCGGTGGATACTCCAACGTCTTACAATGCAATATTTGGAAGGTTTTAGCTATCTAGAATGCATGTCGTGACATAAACAGTTCACTGTTATTTGAGATATGTTGTAGGAAACAATGTGGGAATGGTTATAAGCAATCAAAAGATGACAAGAGAATGTTATCGAACGACTCTGGCCCCAAAGCAAATTCAAAGGGACGAGTCAAAGAAAGCATAGCAATCAGGTTGGCCTTCCTCGAGGTCAGATCCCCTAGATAATCCGAGGGAGACCCTGAGGTTTATGATCTCAAACAAAAGTTTTGAGGATCATATTTTTTCTTAAGGCAAAACTTTAAAAGTTGGCACAAACTTCTCTCCGGAGATGATAGAGAAGTTGATTGAGTTATTATCAATGAAATTACATTTGTTTGCATGGTGTATGAAAGACGGGACAATGATTCCCGCATATATCATTTGTCATAAGTTAGCAGTTCGAAGTAATGTGCGTCCAATCATCCAGAAGAGGAGATTTTTTCCCAAGATATGTATATCTAATAGCGACCAAAATCCATGTCATGAATCAAATGATTAAAAAAGTCAATATATGTTCGACAACCATAATATCGTTCATTTCTTGAACATGAGTTACCACATCCTTATTTTTATTTCTCTTTTAAAATATCTAACTTATTTTGCACTTTCATTGTGGATTCGGTAGTGACATTCAAAATATTTTTCCGTTAATTTTTTTTTCGTTTTTTAATCTTTTAATCTTTTTTTTTCTTTCTATGTCCAAGATTTTCAATTGATTTAACATGTTGGACAAAGTTTTGCTGAATGAATATTTTTATGATGGTTACTGATGGATGGGTTGTGATGTCGTTTGTATAAGTTTCGAGGTGAAAAAGTTAAAAGAATCAAGTATATATAAATAATTATTCCATGCAGCCATAAAAACTGCACAAATCATTTCTCCTCCCTCCTAGCAACATAAGGTTTGAATACTTTTATATCTGTAGATTATGTAAGAGCAAATTGATCATACAGACTTGACATAGCCACATAAAAATCAGAAATACTAATATCATTCTATTGTAGTAATGTTTAAGAAAGTTGGATTGAATATACAATCTCTCCAAATGATCATAAATATCTTTTGTTGTCTCATACTTAGCCATATAAATATCGATCTATAGAGTAATAAAGTTTTAGTCAAAGTGATAACCTTAGCAATATCGGTTCTCATATATCAAGCAACATAACATAGTTCTCAGGATTGGTTTTATTAATATGTGAAGTTTTTTTTATTGAAGTATAGCTATGCTTGCCACAAATAATTTTTTTCATTACATAGTTCCAAACAAGCAAACAAATCCCCATTAAGTTGGTTACTAACGAATTGTAATGATTCATCTAAAAAATATCAATCATATAAAAAATAAGTTGACAATTACTGTTCGGGTATGAATTATATCAATGATAAGCACATGAGTATTGAAGTTTACCAAAAACCACATTTATATATAGATTTGTTTCAACATTATCCCAAAAAGAAACAAATATGTACAAACTTAATTAGTTAGTTATTTTTAACTTTCAAAATTACATATATCTTTCAAACTCTTACTAAAAAACAAAAACACATATGTTTATACTTTTTAAACGTAAACGTAACAAAATCCATGAGTATACTTTTAGAGATTTTTTTTCTTATTTTATGCAGCCAAATTACACATAATTCTGCAACTGGAACACATTTACTTTTTAGCAACCAAATTAACAGATAATTACGCAACCAAAACAAATTTATTTTTCCCAGACTTATTTCGCAACCAATTGCACGTATTTTTGCAATTAAAACACAATCCATTTTTTCAAACCAAATTAACACTTATTTTCACAGAGCAGGTTTGTATTTTGGTTTTTTTCACACATAATCAGACTTATTTAACAGTCAAGCTCATATTTCTACAACTATTTTCTTTTTATTTTCGCAACAAATGTGTACATACTTTCGGGCAACTTGAATACAATTATTTTTTAGTAACCAAATTACATATAATTCCGTAATTGGAACACAATTATTTTTTAGCAACACATTATTTTATAACTAGACTACAATTGTTTTTCCAAACTTATTTAGCAACAAAATTACACGTAATTTCACAACTAAAAAATAATAGAACATCATTCACGGATCTAGTTTTGTTCGTCGCAAAAGAATCAAAATTAATAATATTTTTAGATATTTTTTTGAAATAATAATTTAAAATATACCAATAAAAATAATTAAAATTATATTTCAAACTGCTAGTAAACTAAGGGAATTGCTAAAAAAAGCCATTTTTACTCCGTGAAGTCACTTGTTTTGAATGTTAAAAATTACTCCGTGAAGTTAATTTATTTGACGATTTTGTCCTTCACGAAATCGTATAAATAGAAGAAATTACTCCGTGAAGTTACCATAATTTCCAAAAAAAAAATACAATTTCTCTACCTTCTCTCTACTTTCTCTCTCTAAACATAAAGAACTAAAACTAAAACTAAAGAAGTTAATACTATCATTATCAATTAAAATGTTACCCATTGCCTTTAAAACCACTTAATCATATATCCTAACACTTAAATGACTTATTTGCAAAAAAAAACATATTTTAATCTTAGTTATTCGAAAGGTTTCTTAAACCATAATGGGTATTTTGTTTTACTTTAAATTTATATTTTTTTAGTTAGTATAAGTCTTTAGTAAATGATAACCTACTAAAAAAATTACAAAAATGGACAAAATTAAAAGATAAATGTTAAAAAATTAGAAAAAAACGATATACAGGTCTGTCCGCTAATGCAATGGCGCACACGATAGTGCTGACGCCATTGCATGGCGGAAATAGGGGTCTGTACGCCATGTAATGGCGTCAGCACCATCGTGTACGTCATTTGCCCGGCGGAAAGTACCATCTTCTTCGACAGGATGACGATGATGAACACCACCTGGACGCCATCGTTTGACGGAAACAAACATTTTTTTATTTTCTCTTAAATTTTTTTTTTCTAAAAAACAGAAAGATACAATGGTCAATGTTCATGTTGGTTTGTAGAAAAATAAGTTTTATTACCATTTCGGTAAGTTTTGTTAACATTTTATTAAGTTTTACAAAATTGAAAAAAAGAGAGTTTTGGTTAGTTTAAGTTTTGAGTTTTTATGATTTTAGTGAGTTTTAGAATGTAAAATGTTAGGTTATGGTAGATTTTTTGTATTGCAACTTCATGAAGTAAATAATGACATAAAACGTAATTAAATGAACTTCTAAGGACATTTTGGATTTTCTGTCTAGTGACAATTTTGTAAATATTGAAAACCAGAAAAAAAAAACGATTTCGCGGAGTAGTTTCGGTTTTTTTTAGCAATTCCCATAAACTAATTCAACATTAAATAATTAATCATAAATCATCATCCGATCCGACTTTGGAGATAGTTATAAATAAATAATTTTAAAATGTATATATTATCCATTACCCACCGTTTATTACAGTGTCTGTGGCCAACTTGATGAATATTACTAGTAATTATCAGTTACAACTTAACTAAAGTATCAACTGGAATTGTTGTGAATTCCTCAGTCACTCTCAGAGCTCGAGCTCTGATTTCATTCTCTCTATATCTATACAATGTTTTATTCAGTCCCTCTAAAAGTAATTCGGGAAACGGCGATGACAAGAGATTGAGCCGAAACCGCGCAAGAAATCCGAGCTGATTGAGATCCAGTCAATCAAATCCTTACATATTTGAAGGAAACAACCTTCTGGTAATCATTTTATCATTTAATCTTATTTTGGTAATCAATGGGTGTTAGGGTTTCATTACTATTAATTAATTAATTAATACAGTTTCTTTGGTTTTCTATCTGGGTTTTCATTAAATGCTTAGCTTTTTCTGGGTATTAATTGCTGGAGTTACTTAAATTGGCCATTTTTGCATCATTAGCTTATTGAATATATAAATTAATCACCTTTACTATCTATGGATATAGTTAGGGATGTTTCCATAGTGGACTGGAGTCTAAACTTTGAAATTTTGGATTTTGGATTAGATTTGGAAATGGATAATTGTAGCTTTTCACTTGCATGCAGTGTTGTTTCATATCTTGAAGATCTATGTTAGAATTTATGACTGTTGTCATGTTTCTGGATTCTCTATTCACTGTTTTTGTGTATTTCTTGCTTAGTTTCTGTCATACTACAGCTATGTATTTCCTCTGTTTTCTCCAGCAGTAGAGTTTGTGGTGTGGTTAATGAAGGTGTAGCTAAGAATGTTTATGTACTAGTAAAGTAGAGAGATTTAGGTCGATGAGTTTATATATCTGTCTTTCTCTTAATCCTAGCTACATGATGGGTTAGGAGGTGTTGCTTAAAGTTTGAGCTTTAAGTCTTGTAGGAACTACTAATGCCCGTGTACTGATTTTTGTCGGGGAAAGCATTTAAAAAGTTCGTATGTACTGATTTTGTCGCAGAAAGCATTTAAAAATTTGCGAGGCTTTGAAGCCTGTAAGGAGGGTTGATGATTTGGTCGTCATTTAAAAACTGCGACCATTTATTATATTGTGTTAACATACTTTTGTCTTTCCTACATGAGACTTGGTGGATAAAATTTGAGTGTTATTATCATATTTTCGAAGAATTTTTGTCCACGCTGTAGTTAACTCAGTGTTGCTGAGAATTTTCATGTATATTATCACTTTTTTTTCTCTCCTTTGCTAATTTGGTGCAAGTTGAATAATGAAATGCAGGTCTATCTTTTCCCAGTTCTGTCCTTTAAAGACTGTTTCTTTGGTTGTATGATTTGAGTGAAATTTGCTGGTATGAAGTTCTGACTTTCCATTAAACAAAAATAAGAAGATAGATTTGGACCTAGAGCCATTCAACTCAAGTATGCGTCCTCGACCTTTTTGTTTGAACTCCAGAAGATCACAGCTCAAACTTCTCAAGATCTTACTCCTAATTCTTGTGCTAATATACTTTATTGGTAACCTTATTAATTTCGGGAGAACAATAACATATTTTGTCCGGCCACTTTGGGACAAACCACCTCGTCCTTTTGTACGCTTACCACACTATTATGCTGAGAATGTTTCGATGGAGCAACTTTGTATGCTGCATGGTTGGTCTATACGCCCAGAACCTAGAAGAGTCTATGATTGCATTATATTCAGCATCGAGTTGGATCTTCTCGAGATAAGATGGCATGAGCTTGGTCCATATGTCACCAAGTTTGTAATACTCGAGTCCAACACTACTTTCACAGGCATTCCAAAACCTCTATTCTTTGCTAAGAACCGGGCCCGGTTCTCCTTTGCTGAAGATAAGATTGTTCATGATGTGTTTCCAGGCGAAGTCTTACCCCGTGGATCCAATGTAGACCCGTTTGTACTTGAAGCAAGGCAGCGTGCAGCTATGAACAGTTTGCTCCAGCGTGCAGGTATATCCCACGGCGACCTGGTCATAATGGCGGATACTGATGAGATCCCGAGCCCGCACACGGTTAAACTTTTGCAGTGGTGCGACGGTGTACCAGATGTGCTTCACCTTGAGCTGAGGCATTACCTGTACTCATTTGAGTTTCCGGTTGATTACAGCAGCTGGCGCGCAACAATCCAGACCTATAGGCATCGGACTTGGTACCGACATTCGCGGCAAAGTGAGAATATATTGTCGGACGCTGGATGGCACTGTAGCTTCTGTTTTAGAAAACTTGAAGAATTTGTGTTCAAGATGACTGCCTACAGCCACGCGGACAGAGTAAGAAGAAAGAACTTTTTAGATCATGATAGAATACAGGATAAAATTTGTAAAGGGGATGATCTTTTCGATATGCTTCCTGAAGAGTATACATGGAAGGAATTGGTCAGTAAAATGGGTTCCATAGCCAATTCAGCCTCAGCAGTACATCTCCCTACATATCTGATACAGAACGCTCAAAAGTTTCCATTTCTTCTCCCCGGTGGATGTTTAAGAAAAGCGGAACGCTTGGACAGGAATCATGTAGACATTTATTGAACTAATGCTTATGTTGTAATTTCTGTATCGCTTGTGTTTGGCCACATATCCTGTTTTATTTGTAAGATTGAGTAGTTGGGCCACTTTTTATAGCTGAGTCTGTTTGTTGTTTAGGTCTTAATGAAGCTTTTGTTGTAAGAAACTATGTTAGAAGGGCAGCATTAGAATCACAACGAGAACCTAAATCGGCGCTATAAACAAAGCATGGAGCGTCCAGAGGTTAAAATGTATATGAACTATTTAATATTAATTTATATATATTTTAAAGAATATATTTATTTTTCATTCACCGTGCACTGTATATACTGTACATGGAGTTGTAAGTTTAAGGTACAATTCTCTCAATAATATATACTCCTTCCGTTGTGCACTGTATATACTGTACATGGAGTTGTAAGTTTAAGATACAATTCTCTCAATAATATATACTCCTTCCGTTCTGTAATATACAAAACTCCTTCCGCTGTTCCGTAATATAAGTAGTTTTGAAAAAACAAAAAATTCTATTTTAATTGTCGTTTGGTAATATCAATGCAGCAATTAATTTTGTTTGACCAATTTTGTTTGACCAATGATATTTTATTGTTTGTTTTCTTTTATTAAATTAATAACTTAATAACTTTTACCTGATAGAATTAGATTGCTTATCCTATTTGTATAGGAAAGATATATCATCATTGTATTTATTGGTTTCTACTCAAAACCTTAAAAGGACTTATATTATGGAATGGAAAGAGTAGATACTTTGAGCAAAGGAGAAATTAGCTAACTGATTATTAACATGTATGGTTTAACTAGTTGATCTTGTAGTGGGATTGTAATCACCGAGAAAGATGAGAATTTGAGCTTACTTTTTTCTTGGCATGGAAACGAGTCCATGATCTATATGGATTAGCATCTTTTTCGTTAATAACTTTGTGATTTTGATTAGAGTTACTATGGTACGAGACTGGTTAGATGTTCTTTGTTATAAACACCGTTTTGCCAAACACTCTAATATAATCTTAGGCATTCATCTAACTAATGTTCCAAAGTTTACAATATAGAAATACTATATCCAAAAATTGCACATAGTGAACAACCACAATTAACTATTTTTTATTTTTTGAACCAAGTTTTTTTTTTAATTTTTATATTAAAAAATTCTTCTTTCAAATCATAGCTTGAAAAAAAATTAGAAAGTATCATCGGTTTTGTTTTTTTAAGACGAACAAAAGTAGATCTAATAATGATTTTTTTAAATTTTTTTTTTTTTTTTGTCCGTAACAGCGAGACCATGCATAACCAAACATGGGGTCACCTAACCCTTTCCGGAGTTTGAAGGTTTAGCATGTACAACTCCAATGGATAAGTTTTTCCTCGTGTTTTGAGGTGTACGTTTTCTGACATCAACTATATTAGCCTTTGAAGTCCCTTGATCTGAATGTTTTTCTTCTTCACTCGCTAGATTTGCAATAAAAGTGGTCATATCCCATTTATTCTCCATGCAATCATAGATTATCTCGAGGTATCTAAATTTAGAAGGGAGGATTAAGAAAATGTATATTATTTTTATAGTCTATGTGAGCTCAATCTTTAGGGCCTTAAGTTTCCCATGAATATTATATTAGTCATCTCAAAGATGTTCTCTTTAATTATTTCATGGTTTGTTTACTTCATTAAAGAGGTATTTCCAATCAAGCTCTTGTTTCACTTAATAGGCTCAAGAAAATATTTTTCAAGGTGAGAAAACAGATCATTGTCCAGTTACAAATGAACGGTTTATGAACTCAAGAACACTTATAAGACTCCACTTTGTAAGATAGACCTACTAAGATGGTTATAATCTTTTCACCACTTAAAATGTATATTTTGCTCAAGAATACTCTTTTTTGTAAGTGCATGTGGTTGGTCCTCTCTAAGACAATAATTTATGTCATCGATGCCTTATAATATTAAAAAAAAAAATGTTTCCAATCTTTAAATTTTAATCGACCATATTGGGGGTCCTAAAGTGAGTTTCTCAATTGGTTGTCATTTGCTAAACAATAAAAAAAGAAATAAAAAATTAGTGAAACAATGATTTTTTACCAAATCTATTGAAAACCTGCAAAACGAGAACTTTAAGGCTATTCAATGTAGATTTTCGATCTTATACAAAATCAATCAAGCCTTCTATAGGGGTCATACCTGACTGATTTATGATAACTGAACGAACCTTTTGGCACTGAAAAAATAATTATACATGAGTGTAGTGCGTATGAACGTAACAAATTCATCATGCAACATGTGCTCATCGTTAGGAAATATGTGTGGTAGTATTCCGTAGGGGTCAACCTACAAACACAACAATCTTTATTAAGTTGTGAGGCCTAAAATTCTTTTTTTCATGACTCGCTTTCCATTGCACACGGGTGGGATATCAGGTCTTCCAATTAGTCTCTCAATACTCTTTGAGCATCATAAGTAGTTAAAAAATATGATATATCCGTCAAGTGCTCAAACATATGAAGGGAGATGGATGACAATTAATTATATGTATACAAATCAAAACAATATTTGGACATTTAGAGCATAACCTTGTACATCTTAAAGGCCAAATACCATCAATAATGGATAATAACATCCCATAATGTGAGCATACATTTTCAACATTAGATGCTTCTTAATGCGAATATAATAAAGTTACATAGTTGTAAACCTTTAAATACTTAGCATAACACCCAAACATGGGATACAAATGACCAAATCACCCAACCTATTAAATATGCAAAAAAATCATATACAATCGCAAGATAAACATGCTTTGCATCATACATTTGTAACTTAACTGGACATATTATAAACATGTATGAGGTATCGTGCAGTAACCTCACACGAAGCATCAAAACCATAAAAAAATTCAATTGCACTATATGTTAAATGCGGTCACAACAGGGATGGTCGCGTCAAACATCACTTAGTCATGAAAAAACTTTAAGTTTACCTAGAAATAATACTAGTGGAATGAGTTTGTCGTGACAATCAGACACCTAGTCACGACAAACTCCTTCGATTCTGAAAAATGGAAACCCCCAAACTGGTTCTGAATTTGGGTTTCATTTTAAAATTATCAAAATCAAACATGTACATAAACATACAACGACATATACACATTTACGTGTTATCCATCGCCCAACCAAGCTCGTATAATCATGCATAGGTCTCAAAATAAAAGAGCATAAACATAAAATTTTCTCCCAAACTGAATCATTTAAAATTTGAAGTTTTGAGAGACTCAATGTTACAATTTCTAATTTTACACAAAGAGGAATCGTATTTGAATTTGATACCACTTGTTAATATATATATATATATATATATGTATAATACTTGAAGGGTATTCATACCTTTGATTTAATCTATGAAACTAATTCATTTCGTGTAGAAACAATGAGAGAAATGGATTGAAGAACTTACGATGAGCCATACCCCTTTTGTATTTTCTAGGGTTTGCAACGGAAGACTTGATGTATTATGATTTGAGACTGTTGGAGATCAAGGAAATGGATCTTCCAGCAACTTGTGAATAGTATGAAGAATTAATCCTTGAAGGAGTATGATCGAAAGCCTTTGTATGAATCTGTAAGAATGATTATATATAGATAAAAAGAGGCATGTGAATGTTTGTATTGTAATTTGTACAATAGGTATTGAATGCTTATCTTTACATATATGCCCTAAACGTTATGTACGCCAATAATATTTGAGCATCAAATGTAGTTCAAGGATGTGATATATCTGGTCGAGTGCTCAAATATCTGAAGAGAGATTAATACCAATCAAATTTTATCTACCTAAAACAAAATAATCCATGGACACGCATGACACCATAATGTACATCTCATAGTTCAAGTGCCAACAATAATGGATAATAACATCCATCATGTGGCTGTACATTCTCAATACTAGATGTTATTAAATGCGCACATAACAAGGTTACATAGCTGTAAGCACTTAACACAATACCCGAACATGGCATACACATAACTAAATTAGCCTATATAAACATGCAAAAAATTCTAAACAATAACAAACGAAACGTGATTTATATCATACATATGTAACTTAACCGAACATGTTGAAAACAAGTATACATACATACATACATACATACATATATACATACATATATACATACATACATACATACATACATACATACATATATACATACATACATACATACATACATACATACATACATACATACATACATACATACATGCATACATACATATATACATACATACATACATACATACATACATACATACATACATGCATACATACATACATACATACATACATACATACATACATACATACATACATACATACATACATCTAAACTTTATGAATGTGTTAGTTGTACCTTTGTATGGGGTACCATACAACAGCCTTACACGAAACATCAAAATTGGATTAAAAAATCACCTATAGTTTGTGTGTGTTGCGATCATAATAGTGTTGGTCGTGGAAAATAGCACTTCATCATGATAAAAATTTTAGTTTTATTAGGAAAACTACTACTAAAGTGAGTTTGTTGTGACAACAATACCCATAGTCGTGGCAAAATCCTTCGATTATGAAAAATCGAAACCCACAAAATGGTTTTGAAATAGGTTTCATCCTACAATTTTTAAAATTGAACATGTATATAAATATACAACAGTATATACACATTTATGTTTCATAGATCACACCAACCAAGCCATAGATGTGTGATTTTAAACTTACTATCAATTAATAATGCATAGATTCCAAAAGTAAAAAACATAAACATAGAATTTTCTCCCAAACTGAATCAATTAAAAATTAAGGTTTTAAAAGACTCAATTTTATAGTTCTCATTTTTATACAAAGAGGAATCATATTCAGATTGTATAGCCGTTGTTAAATCTATAATTTTGATTCAATCGAGGAAACTAATTTATTTCGTGTAGAAACAATAAGAGAAGTGGATTGAAGAACTTGCGATCAACCATAATATCTTTTGCATTTTCTATGGTTTGTAAATGAAGACTTGATGTGTTCTGGTTTGAAATTATTGGAGATGAAGGAAATGAATCTTCCAGCAACTTGTGAACGGTACGAAAAATTGACCATTGAAAGAGTGAGATCAAAATTATTTGTATAAATCTATATGAAAGATTATATGTATATATATACAGAGAGATGGGAATCTAAATGCTTGCATTGTATTTTTTACAAATTTTATTGACTACTTATCTTTACATATAAGACATAGACGTGCCATACCTTAATACTCTTTGAGCATCAAAAGTAGTTCAAAGATGTTATATATCCCCATCGAGTGCTTACACGTCTGAATACCAATCAAATTTCATGTACTTGAAACAAAAGAATCCATGGACACACATGAAATCACTTTGTACATCCCATAGTCCAAGTACCAACAATAATGGGTAATAATATCCCATCATGTGACCATACATTCTTAACACTAGATGATTATCAATGTGCATATAATGTGTTACATAATTGCAACCTCTAAGCACTTAGCACAATGCCCAAACATGGTATATATACAACCAAATCAACCAACCTAAACATGCAAACAATGTTACAATCGCAAGATAAACGTGTTTTTCATCATATATGTGTAACTTAACTGAATGTGTTATAAACAGTTATGACATCCAATTCTTATGTATTTGTTTATTGCACCTTTTTATGAAGTACCGTGCAGCAAACTCACTTGAAGCATCAAAGTCAGGAAAAAATCACCTACAGTATGTGTGTGTGTTGCAATCACAACATGAGTGGTCGCGGTGAATAACACTTCACCATGATAAACTTTTGAATTTGCCTAGACGAACTAATAATGGAGTGAGTTATTTGCGACAACCATACCCCTAGTCACAACAAAATCCTTTGGTTATGAAAAACAAAAACCACCTAAATGGTTCCAAATTTGGTTTTGTCCTAAAATTCTTAAAGTCAAACATGTAACTAAACATACAATAACATACACATATTTATATGCAATTGATCGCACCAACTAAGACCTATACGTGTGACTCTAAATTCTATTATCAATTAATCATGCATATTTTTCTCAAACCAAAAAAATATAAATATATGGGTTTCTCCTAAATTGAATCAGTTAGAAATTTAAGTTTCGAGAGACTCAATTTCACAATTTTCATTCCTACACAAAGAGGAATCAGATTCAGATATGATACCATTTTTCAAACATATCTAATACTTAAAGGGTATTTATAAATTTAATTAAATCTATGAAACTTATTAATGTCATGTAGATACAATAACATAATTGGATTGAAGAACTTATGATGAGCCATAATTTTTTTTTTATATTTTCAAGGGCTTGCAATGAATTTTCTAGAAACTTGTAACCGACATGAAGAATCCATCCTTGACGAAGTGAGATTAAAATCCTTTGTATGAATCTACAAGAAATATCATATATATATATATATATATATATATATATATATATATATATATATGAGAGTGTGTGTATTGAATTAAGGTTTAGACTTTTTGCTTTTATATTAAGAGAATGAAATTATTTTAATTGCATAATAGCCCGTGAACTTTTCTATATTTCTTAATTTACCGTGTGTCTTTTATTTTATTTATCATAATCACTCTCTCAACTCTCTCAACTCTATATTCTTACTATAATTTCTAATGGACTCCCTGTTTTTAGGGATCATAACTATATTGGGCTTCTAAAGCTCATTTTGTATTGCTGAGTTAAAGGACTTTCCCACTTTTCCTCAACCGCTATCCATACATTATTTATTCCACATAAGATTAAATAATGATTTATTATTATTATTATTATTATTATTATTATTCACAAGTCCAATATTCAAATTGATTACTTTGTTCTTTTATTATTCTTGCAACAACATGTTTGAATATCCCAAAATTTACATGATGAGACATTCTAATTTATGATTTTCTTACACAAATGATCCTAGTTCTTAGATGAAATTAGACCGATTTCGTATGAACCTTCAAGTAAATGACATATCTCGTCCACGATTGTTTGGTTATTTACCTAAACTTTCCAATTTTATTGGGGAACGAAAGATACCAAGAAATATTGTTAAATTCCCATGGTTTACCAAAATAAATCTAGATCCTCGTTTTGGACACAAATCATTATCAACGATTAGGACCTTGTAGAGCTCATACATATAACATATATTTATTTAAAAAAAATCGTATGACTTCTTTGGTTTGGATTATTTTCATGGGTTCATCTCTAGAAATTTGAATAAATAGTGTACAATCACGAGAATGTATTGTCAACCCCCTAATACTTTTGGTAGGGATACCAGTATGTCAAGCTCTATTTTTGGCAATCATGCCATATTTTTACATTTCTAGCCTTCGGTTTGTTATATGGAAGCGTCTCTTTTATCAATTATGTCTTTATCAGAGTTTTCCAATCTGGTGGCTCATCAATAGGCATGGCCTTGAATGATGCTTTAGAGGACTAAACCCATATTGGGTGGAATATAGTAAGTTTTTTATATGAATGCCCATAGTGTGAATCCAGAACTCGAAAATGAGACAAGGACATCATCAATCATTTTTTTAGCCTCGTGTACTTATTTATAATGTATATGTTCAAGTTTGAAGACTCAACTCATAATTTATCAAAATAAATGATGAATGTATCTTTTTTCGCTTAGGCTTACCAAAACATGATTGACTGTTAAAGTCAGTGGGTAGTTTTACTCGTCAACCCTTATATATATATATATATATATATATATATATACATATATATATATATATGAGTGAGTTGGAGATTGTTGTTTCAAATTCAACCTCATTGCTCCAGGGAAGGAAACTGAATTTGACCAACTGATGTAAATAATCCCGTTGAAGAGAGTATTAGTTGTATGTCAGCTCCAGATTCTAGATTGTTTGAGCCTCCATTAGTTTAGACTAACGACATGGGTTTAAAACTATTCTCTTTGGGGGTCAGACTTTTGGTTGGGAATTAAGGGATGTACTTACTTCAAATTTTATGTTAAATTCCTTAAGCTTTACAGACCAGCATGCTAATATAGTAGATATTTCAAGCTTATAGATCACATTGTTTGGGTTTGGAAATATGGTTTTATTTTTCTAACACCTACCACTATAGTAAGTTTAACTTCTTCAATTTTAGGTACTATGTTTTGGGAATAAAGATGAATTTAATAACATAATAGATGGCTCATTAAGTGGATCATTATTTCTTTATTAAAATTGCACTGACAACATGATCAAATATTTCTAAATATAAATAAAGAGTATCATCTAGGTTTTCTCATATTAGGACTTCAAAATATTCCATGTTCTCTTTTATTTTTCTAAATGCTTCATCATATTCTATGGTCCAGTTGAACTATCCAACCCCTTCATGATTAAAAAAAAGGCACACGTGTTAGAAGGTCTGCAATTGATTCTTTTTAAAGCAACCAACCTTTCTGGGAGGATTTATACCTTATGCATTGTTCTTGGTGGCTCTATAGAGATAACTACTTTAGGTCTGCTTTGATTCTTTTTCATTGATTAAGTACTTAAAAAAAAATCTCGAGCAGACTCTATGTAGCTCTTTACTTCTTGGATTGTGACCATCATATCATCGATGTATTCTTGAAAGATTATCTAAATTTGACTATATAAAGTCTTGTTCACTACGTGTTGATACGTTACACCTGTATTTTAATACCAAAGGAAAGTGCCTTGTAGAATTGTAAACCTTTCTCAGTTATGAACGTTGTGTTTTCTTTGTCGTCTGGATGCATTGTAATTTGATTATATCCTGAATATTTATCCATAAAAATTAATAACTTATTCGTTGAAGTTGTATCCACTAATTGGTCCATTCTTGAAACCGAGAATGAATCCTTCAGACATTCTCGATTGAGGTCGGAAAACTCAACAAACATCATTTATTATATATATTTAATGAGAATCAGATTTTACTATCTAGATTAGGTAAACTATTTCTGTAATATGACCAATCTAGCTTAGTCAGTTAACTTCAGAAATAATGGCTGATGTTGATATATATCTTGTATCATACTACTCAAGTTGATACTCTTGGTATATCATGCATAAACTAAACAAAATCATCCAATTTTTTTTGATAAAATGTTAATAAATTTATTTGCAGACTCTTTATATGTCATACCAAGACAAACTATTTTTTATATTGTAAATACTACTTTTTTCATTGCTTATCGAGGCTCTACTAATTACAGAGCCTCATTTGGATTGGCTTTGTCTTCTAAAACTATGAGGGACTCAATTAATTGTTATTTCCAACGGTAGCATACCGTTATCTGGCTACGCGATGGATGTCGTAAATTATTTAAATTATTTTATTGATTATATATCTCAGAAATAATAGACATAATGACGTGCATCTGATTGAGCCAGAGATGCCCATCTGAAATGGTGTATGACGAAAGACTATCTACTGTCACGAAGATGCAATGTATTTTATTTATGCACTTCATATGCTCAAAACTGCATCTAATTTGAGCTCACCAAACATTGGGGTATCAGATACATTAAAACTTATCATGAATTTTTGAGAGGATGATAAAATTGTTATGCCTCTGATTTGACCAAAACGTTTTTTTGACTAATATCGTTATAACAAATATCATTATGGTACTTTCAAAACTTGTTTAATTTTTTTTACTCTCTTATGGTGTATATTTTTTCCAATTTTTAAAAAACGGGCTACATCTTTAGCTCGATGTACTAAGAATTTAAACCTTTATTTTTGTTGAAAATTTTGAACCCTTGTCGGTCATTTGTTCTCATATTGAGAATTATTCTTTGGGAATTTCTTAAAAATGGCCAAAACTACTCCGCGAAGTTGCCTGTTTCTATTTTTCAATATTTACAAAATTGCTACTAGGCAAAAAGCCCAAAAAATCCTTGAAAATATATTTAATTACACCATATGCCATTGAGGACTTCTAACTACTCCATGAAATTGCAAACACAATTTCAAACACCAACTATAACCATCTTCTCCAAACTACCAAAAACCTCAAAACTCTAACCATATAAAGTCATTTTTTGAAAACCTTCATAACATGACTAAAATTGAGTCGAAACCAGTTCCCTTACATATCAACATGAAAACTGGGGAGATACATTACTTTTCACCTCTTTTTTTTGGAAAAAAATGAGTTTTTTTAAAAGACCCGTTTTTGTGTTCTTCGCTATACGTTGGCGAAGAGAACACTACGCACGCCATATCTTGGCGTGACAAACCTTATATACGCCACGCATGTGGCGTGTAGACGCTCTGGTACGCCACAAAATGGCGTAGGAAAGGGCATGCACGCCGTAACTCCGGCGTAGCAGTAATAGTAATAGTAATAATAATAATAATAATAATAATAATAATAATAATAATAATAATAATGTTGTTAATGTTTTGATAATAATAATATTAGTATTAGTATTATTAACTATTATTACTAATTGTAATATTAATAATATAATTTTTAGAAGATATTATTACGGTTATCATTAATTATATTATTAATAGTATAAATAAAAAAACCTCACATCAATGTAATATTAATAGAAAGTAAATTTATATTGATCAACAGTTTTCAAAATGATACACTTGAGACATAATATAAATAATAAAAATCAGAGCAATGTGAGATTAACAACAACAATATATAGTGCAATATAATTTCCTAGTCGAACTCGTATCTAGTTGGAATCCCGAATCGGCCATAATCATAAAACATCCTACAAAGTACTTGATCGAAAAAAGCATTGGTCGTATCATCAGACATTGTTAACTTAACAAACTTCACGGCCTGAAGCAACCGATGGTCTTCGTCTAAACTAAAATTCATACCTAACTCCATAACCTGAAAATAGAAACACACTAAATGTGAAGGTGTACTTGAAAATACTAAAACTCAATTGGAAAGTTACTTTTCTAACAAAAATAGCGCAAACATATATAATCCACACCAGCAAAGTTAAGGACACCGGTTCCGGGATAATTCGGTGACTGGAGCGGGCCACGCCATCCGTATGGTGTGTGACTGGGTTCCCACGCCATACAGATGTCGTATGGACCTACGTTTCCGCCACAAGTTGGCGGAGACAACCTGTTCTTCGCCATAAGCTGGCGAAGAACGTGTGTCAACACATTAGAATAAATTCAACATAAAAAATCAATATACTGAAAAATTATTATTCGAAACACTAGGATAACACCATTAAAGACCAACGAACATAAAAATAAAGATTTAAAACACTTACGGTGGATTCGATTTGGAGATGCGAGATTTGGTCGGCTGCTGCTAGATTTGGGACTGCTGCTACGAGATTTGGGACTGCTGCTCGATGGTGTCGTCGGGGCAAAGTGTAGTATGGAAAAGTTGAAGGTGTGTTGATCGACGGTTTCGTTTCTTTGTGGCTGGTGTGTAGTTGCTTTTTGTTTATGGGTTGGTTTCTGGGTAAGGGTGTCGAATGTGACAGAAAGCTATAATGGGTGAGAGAAAGGTGCAATGGGTTTTCTGTTTTCATACTTTAGGTTTAATTAAATAAAATTATTAGTTTAGTTTATACATTCTTAGTTTATATTGATTTTGATATAGTTTTAATTTTGTTCTTAGTTTAGATTTTAAGTTACATATTAGATTTTAAGTTACATATTAGGATTTTGAAAATTGGTTAGAGTTTTCCAAAATTGGTGATTTTTTCAAGAGAGAAGGTAGAGAAAACACAATTTTTTAGAGATTATGGTAACTTCACGGAGTAATTTCTTTTATTTAAAGGATTTCGTGAAGGGTAAAATCGTCAAAAAAATAACTTCGCGAAGTAATTTTTAAAATCGAAAATATGCAACTTCGCGGAGTAGTTTTGGCCGTTTTTTAGCAATTCCCTTATTATTTTCATAAGAAGGTCTTGGTTGCAACAGTTTGGTAACTTGTTTACCATGATTGGACAGGAGTAACATGGAGAGGTTCAGATGATGTAATCTTATTTATTCACAATGGATGATGTAATATCCATCTCCCTGGATTTTATTACTCCTTATGAAATGGTCTATGAAAATCATATATTCAAAAGTATGAGTCAAATACAAAGGCAACTGACTGAATCATTTTAGAGTGCTACTCTGGAAGGCCATGAACAAATCTCGATAAAAAAGCTATATTCGTCTCTAAACCCCTTTATCTTATTTTAAAATTGTTCAATATGATCATCGAGTCTCTTATCATGTTGTTCTGTTCCATCTTGTATTGATTATACTTTTGAGGTAGGTATCATATTAATATATCTAGTGCTAGTAGAGACACAACAAAATTATATTTTGTATTGTGCTCCCTCTTTCCAGAGTATCCGTAAATCAGTGTACCTCGAAAGTGAGGGATTATTTGGAGGACCTTTTGTTGGTTTTTCCTATTCCATTTTGGGTCTAAATAAGGTGTCCCAAGGTAGAACGAATGGTTCAGAGGTGATGCTAGATAACCGGATTGGTCTTTCGTTGCTTTGTTACTACGTTTGGGGGCCGGAAATAACATCATTGTTTGGATGATGAATCTGAGTTTGGCTCTTTAAACGAGAATGGTAGCGTATGCGTAGTACTGTTTTTTTTATTACGTTTTTTGTAGAGAGAGAGAGATAAATGTTGTAGAATAATCAAAGTGTTATCATGAGTTTATAGGTCGAAGTTCTTATTTATAAAGCTAGGTTACATGGTCGTCGTGACTATTACGTCTGAAAAGAAAAATATAAACTACATATTAATACTAATAAAATTTTATCTTGACCAAATCTAACTGAAATTGATCCTCAATAGATATTGATAAGAGTTATGTACTTAACATTGTCTTTTATAGATTAGGAAATTGACATGTTTTATCATTATATAGTTTAAATGTATATATAAGTTTAAGTTTTTTAAATGTTTGTTATTTTATATAAGTTAAATTGTACTTTAATTATAAATATAAATTATTCAATTTTAAAGAGCATAATATATGTTTAAAGATATAATTCAATTTAATAAAACAATATTCTAGTCATCATAAATAAGGGTTATAAGTCGGGTGATGTTCTAGAGTTAGGCCTTGTATAGGCTATGTATAATAAATTGTTTAAGACATACCAATTAAAGGTTTTATGAGCATGTACATATGTACTCATAGATCGCATGTATAAATATGGTCTTTTAATTATTTTATTTTAAAAAAAGTTTTTGTTTAATATTATTTTTCTTTTTTTAGAAACATATTCCCAAAGATATACCATATTTTAATTTGAGCCTCATTAATCGCACCGTCTGTGGAAAGGTGCTGATATCTAGAAGTTTTTTTGTACAAACAATTTGAATCATAATATTTTCTAACACATACTTTAAGGTAATCAAAGAAATGGATGACCTCGTGTCGGCCAACAAGAAGTTGAGAGCCTCCACGAACTGATTTTACTTCATATGTATCTCAAGAATTTTCATCCCTCAAGCTTGGAAAATCTAATCAATATGTGTGGGCTAATATAAAGAATGACATATAAAACCCTAGTTTGAGACTAGAAGTTAAACATGTCACCAATATAGAACGAGTGTTTGAGGATCATGATGGAGTATCAGAATTGCTTCAATATTTTCTTGTGGATCAAGACAATGTGATTCCCATGAGGAGAACTATTCTCGGTGCTGATGCCTCACACAAACAATTATTGATATGAACAATCCTATTTAAAGCGTCAAGTCCAAAACCATAGTAGGCATCATCAAAGGACCCCTTTCCCAATGGCCTTTATCCTAAAGAAAAAATAGATCATCATCATACACTGGCCTAAGGAAAAATCATAGAAGTGTTTTACCCCTTCCGCAAGTTAGTTCTAATACAGCCTCCCCGAATGTTACAACTGATAAATATAAAAAAATAGTAAGTGGTAGAAAAGTTGTAAGATGATTTTATTGATGAATCTGTCTTTTTTATATAGGAGAAGTGGTAACTATTTATATTTTTTATACATAATATATATTATTACCATATTTGTATAAGACCGTAACAGTCTGATTATTTCTTTATATATTTTTAATGTAGTAAAGTGTAACTATCAAATTTATTGATGATCATGTAGTAACTTCCCTATAGCTTTAGCTAAGAAGAAGATCAGCTTGAGGACCATTGGCTATGAGGCATCGGCCAGGAGTGTTGACTAGGACGCATGAGTCCACGTTATCGAATTAGGGTGTTGGCTGTCCAATATGGTTGTTGGTTTAAGGATTTAGCTAAGGTGGTGAAATTAATATTTATAAATATTACTCTTACTTTTTGTGAAATAATCGAGGGAGGACTATCTTAGTGATGGTCGACTACTTTATTTGTTTTACGTGCTTAGTCTGATGTTTTTGTAGTACATATGATACTTGATATTGAATGTCTCTTTCCAAAGCATACCAGCAGATAATGCAGCCTTCTTGAATGGACTCCAAATAACCTTTAGACACCTTGGTATATTGGTTTTACTCTAGCCAAAATACCACCAAATATGTATTTAAGTTTAATTTATGTTTGCCCTATTTTGCCTACTTTAAAAACCATATGCTAGCCGAAAATATCCCTTGAGGATAAAATTATTTGGTTAAAAGAAAAAGAGTACCGTATCAGATAAATTGCTGCTAGAGTTTTAAAATATTGTGTTACGTTGGTTTATTCATGTTTTACTTACATTTTTGCTTCAAAATGTGGTTTACGAGGAAATTTATCCATGCTACTAACGATTATTGTGTAGTAGCACCATATTTTTGGAGAAAGTGAGGGAAGTAATACCATGATTGATTTGGATAAATTTGTAAATTCAAATATTAGGACTTGCGTAGCCTCCTAGTTATTGTCGACGAATGAGGGAAGGGTTAGAGAAAAAATGCTTGAAGTCTTGAAGTAGACCTCATAATCATGGTTTATTAAAGAAGTATCATTTTCGTATAGTACTTTATCTGGATCCATATAAACACTAAGGGGATTATTTAGTTTGTTGGAGAAATTTAAATGACCATGGTGCAATTTTGCAATGAACGCACAAAGTTGTTTAGACACGCACGCATGTGGTAAAAATGTATTAACACATTCGTAGATACGAATCTTTCTCTCTTGTTCTCCCTCAGTCGTGTCCATTGATTCAAAGAGATCTAAGTCATTAAACTTGAAAATAAATAAACTAGTGTAAATTCAATGACATCACCTTGAACTATTAAGGAGGTGAAAATTTTGACATGAAGGTTAGCTGCCCTCAATCGATTTATTTCAAGGTTTTCTGACAAGTGTTTGCCTTTTTTCCAAGTGTTATGAAGAACAAAGAAGTTTGTCTGGACATCAAATTGTGAAGCATCATTTTTAAGGATTAAGGAACTTTTGTTATCACTAGAGATATTGTCTAAGCCTCGAACTGTAGAGCAATTGTTTTTATACATAGTGGTTTCTAATTTCTCTGTGAGTGTTGTTTTGATAAGTAAAGATAGGGGAGTTTCAAAGTTAGTTTACTATGTTCGTAAACGTTTGTTGGCATCAGAGAAAATATATTTGAGACTTGATAAATTGGCTTCTTCTTTTCTTCCTCACTTTTATTTAAGGATTTTTGAAGAGTTGAATATTTTTGCTGCTCCTCGGATAATTGCTTTGCATGTTTGGCTTTAAGATCATCAATTGCAGTTTGATGAGAGGTTTTGAATTCTTACATTTGTTGATCATGAACAGAGCGTAGATGACATTTGAGTTGAATGGCTTCATGAATATATTGCACCCTTTCAACTTGGAATAGTTGAAATTAATGCTGGAGTTGTCTGCCAAATATTTATCTTAATTTTTTTCTCTGCACCAACATCATTTTTATATCGAACTATCTATGTAGCCATATTTTCCAAATGGATTTGAGAAAATTTACTTATATAATGCTTTTGTTGCTGCTTCAAGGTTGGAGAAAGGTTGCAGTGCAAGTAAAAAACCTCCTCGGATAAGTCTTGAATAAGGATAAACTTTTGGTTATTAGTGGGCGTAAGAGCCGATGAGGAAGCCAATGGAGTATCTGAATTCATTGTTTCATGTAAGAGAGGAGCAGTAACCTGATGGCCAATTTGTTGAAGCTGAATCCTGGATTTGTTGAACCTTCTTATCCATATCTCTGTAGGGAGCTTGAAGCTCTTCTTTGCTATAGGCATTGTCAGGAAAAAATATTGTCCTCTCCTTGGTGATCATCAGCTGTTATTTCTCCTTGATTGTTATTTGTTGTAATTCCTCCTCGAATATTATTTATTTTAATCCCTCCTCGATGATATTATGTTGCAGTATTTTCAGTTTTGGTAGGAGGAACTCCAGAGGCAGTTTCTTCATGTTGTTTTTATGTTATCTTAGCATGTGAACTTTTTGAGGTACTCTTTTTCTTCTTTGGGGCATCAGTTTTCTTTCTCTTTAAAGAAGGTTCATCCTTGATTCCTTCTTCAATTGTACGAAGTTTGGTGTCAACTGTCTTCCTTTTTGCCTTCTTCTGAGGGCTCCGATTTTCTGAAGGGTTGACAGCAGGTGTACTAGCTGTTTTTTTTTCGTTTTTCTTTTTTTTGCGAGAAGATAGTTGTCATACCTGTTACTCACAGGAAGAGTCACCATACCATCAGGTGCTACCAGTCTTTTCAAAACCAAATTTGGATTTGGTGGCTCTATCATACTTTCGGGGAGGTCAGCACCAAAGGTGATCCTCTACAAGTGGTTGTTGATAAAAAATTATAGGCAGAAAGGCTGAATGGAACCATTATCCCATTCTTTTTCTGCCCAGATGGCCGATTTCATAAAGATGTCTTTTGCATCTTTCTTGCGACCCTTGAACCTCTTTGAAATTTTTAAGTACAGTAATAATACATATAAATAATTAAGTACAAGTTATGTAGAGTAAATGAAAAGATAAAAAAAGATTACTGTTGCTCCTCTAGACGAGGTTGAGTTTTGAAGGATCTCCTCGGATATCTCATTCCCATTTTTCTAAACTCCAGAAATGAAAACAAATCTTTGTTTCCCGAATTTATCAGCTTCGAGCAGATTGTTGATTATTTTGAAGTCATCTACGAGGGATAGATAGTAAAAGGAAAATATCGGTCCCTTCAAAAGCCCAGTCGTGACAAAGAAGTTTTTTATGTAGAGAGCGATTTGTCTTAGTCTTGAACCCATAATCACTGATAGAAGAGTGAACCAAAGATTTGGTGTTGCTTGTGTAGAACAGAGGTCCAGGAATTTGAAATAATCCACTACTATCCAATCTAATAGGAACCAAAGACTTCAATTGATGATCTCTGGATACACCACCAGTTCATTTTCTCCACAGTCAAGTGGAGTCTCCCTTTCTTTTGGCAGACAAAGTGTAATGTTATCTGCCATTCCCCATTGTTTTTTAGATGATCAGCTCGTTATAGTATATGTATGGTACATTTTTAACGCCATGACATATTCGAGGATGAGTGGTTTCATGTTTACACTAATGGAGCCAACAATGTCCTTAGGAATAACAACTGGAGATTTTTCTTTATTTTTCTTTTTAGTTGCTCCTTGTTTCGAGGAATCGTCTTCTGTATTATATGCAACTCCACTTTTTTTAACCCTAGTATTAGAATAAGTAGCTTCTGAATCTACTTCTTCTTTAGAAGCTTCATCTATTAATTGAGGCGGGTTGGAGGTTGAGACTGGATTTTCTTCTTGAGTATTCAAAGGAGTTTGTTGTTACTTAGTGACAGTATCAACAATCTCCATCAGGAAAGGAGATAGTTGTGTAAGGCTGTTTGTAAGGTTTTGGGAAGTATTTGGTAAAATATTGATAGCATCGATATCACTCATGGTTGTGAATGTTTTTTTTTTCAGGTAGACTTAGAGAGAGGTAAGCTTTTGTTTGAATCCGAGGAGTTTCTTTGAGAGAGGTCTGAGGTGGATCAGCACTGGTGGATGATGTAGTTTCTTATGATTCTCTGTGAGTGGATACGTTGGAGTTACTTTGCGGTTTTTTCGAAGAAATGCAGTTGAGTTAGAAGATGGTGGAGGAGGATTTCAAGGTGTTACTTGAGACGATGATGATGATTTTCAAAACAATTCTAGAAAGTGGGTATTTTCTGGGTTAGATGAACGTCGAATCCCAGAAGGGCTTAAATTAGGATAAAAAATACCGAAAACAGTAGTTTTAGTAGATAAAAAATAAAAATTATCTATCACTCATGAAGCTTTATATTCAACAGCCCTCTCGCTGATGCACAAGTAAACCCAAGCGCCAAAAAATGGTTTTTAGGTGTTGGAGATTTTTTTATAAACTAAAATGAAGAAAAATATTCAAATCAGTTCATAAAAAATGAAGATTTACTAGGAAGTATGAATTTTCTGTTGAAGGTAGTCAAGAAATCAGGTGTTCATGTGGAAGTAGCTAAGGGTTTTCTGGGTTGGATAAGCTTTCTCTCACTAGAAGGTCTATGTAGAACAGAAACAATGAGTGAGAAAAATATTTATAGAAGGAAAGAATGAGAGAGAAAGGTAAGAGAAGTGAAAGAGGTGGAAACGATGATTGGGCATAAAGGTGGAATATCAAGACGTTGCTTATAAATAGATAATGTGACGCCTGTTATCTAGTGACAGGCTTAGTGCCTAATGAATCATCGCACGCGTTCCATACCACTCCAAACTTTTTTTACAGTTATGAAAAGGCCAGGTAATGTTTCTATATGTAAATGTTCGAAGCACAAATCAATGGTCAAATTAATTTCGAGGTGAATGTGCATATAAGTTCATTCGAGAATGATAAGGACGAGGTTAAACATTTTCAAGGTAATATACATTCGAACCAACATTAGGAAATGCAAGATATGCTGTCAATAGTAATTTTTATAAGGAATGAAGAAGAGTTAATTCGAAGTATATTGAATTTTGGCAAGGAGTATTTTCTGCTTATAATGATTTCCGATGATAAATAGTTTTTATTTATTGTTTTTCATAAGAACTAGGGGGGCTATGATAAGGATATAGAATATTATGGGGTTTAAATGTAATAAACCAAAGTCTTTTATGATGAAATATATAGTTGGATGATAATTCTTCAACTATTTGTAAATATGGAGGACTAAAATGCAGTTAATCCATTTGTATAATTAATTATGTTATACTAAGTCTAAACACCTATAAATAAAGGTGAAGGTTGCGAATAAAGGGGACGATATTTTTAGTTCAATCTTACTTTGACTCTTACTTTCTATCTCTATAATCAAACTATATTTTCATCTCTCAATAACTAGATTAACACTTAATATTCGGTTGTGTTGATCTTGTTGTAAATTTTCAGATCTCTTTATATGTTATTGTATATGTATTGTAGCGCTCGAGTTGGATTATTGATAGCATACCAATGGGATAAAGTTAAGCTACACCCTTTGAGGAGGGTCGAGGATCTGGATAGTTCAAAAAAATGTTTGTTGCTAGCGCGTTGTGATTACATAATGGTTGTTTAGGTAGCTTACCTTTGTTAGAGAAATGGAAGATTAATGTTGCTCATGAAATAAAGATGAAGAAAGTTGCTCTGTCTAATTTTGTTAAATTGAAGCCATTGTCGGTAATAGCCAAGAAGATGAGACGGTCACCTCGAAAATTGGTGAATGCTGCTGTAAAGAATGTATCTATTAACGATCCTGATCTAGGGAAGAAACGGGAAAAACATTGAGGGAGAAATCCACAAGTCCACGACATGGATCATTTTGATATGAGAAATAGTGACCTCAAGGTTAGTCGCGCAAGTGACTCAATCAGACCCTCAAAGAAGTATAAGTTTGTTGAACAATATTCAAGTCTAAAAAAGAAGAATAGAAAAAATGTTATGCATCCTCCAAAAAGGTCATCAAAAGTTTCAAAGACTTCTACTTTTGTGATGTCCTAATTCATGAAAAGGGGAACGAGTGACCTTCCCATGGTGATATAGAGGTCAAGGGACCAAAGGAAGTTGATGAGAGTACCATATTACATGTAACAAAAGAATCGTTGACACATGTTACAAGTTTTGCTCAGCATGTGGAGACTTCATCATCAAAGATGGAAAAAAAGCCTCAAATATGCAGACAAAAGCTACAGGTTGATCTTAGGTCTCCGAGGAGGGAAACAAGCAACGGAGAATTCACTGAGGAAGCGTACAGAGGAAATGTTACATGAGGAGCGGGAGGCTCATCAGATATTGAAGGAACAAGTTTCTAGATCTTCCAAGCGCCTTAAGGTCTAGTTAAGCGAATGTGAGACCAATTTCAAGATGCACATGCAATTTTAGCTGCAAAGTAGGTTGCTCGAACCACCAATTTTATTGAGTTAGAGCTGGATTGTCTTGATAGTGAAAAAATATCCATGTAGAAAAATACCATGGAGGTTATTCAACAAATGAAGGATGAGCTTGCTGATGAAAGAGCCAAATTTGATACCGATATGCTTGGTTCTGTTTTAATTTTTATATGAAGGCTAAAAGTGTTATTCTTAGCAATTCAAAGTTACGACATCCAGATATGGATTTTTCGATAAAATTAGCCACACTGCTCGTAGTGCTTAGGTGTGTGCTTGCAATTTTTAATACCTCAGTTATTGCTGAGGTATGGTCAACCGTTCTACTTTTGGAATATACGAGGAAGATGTCTCGATGGAATAGTCAAGCATTGCGTTGCCTTTTGCTTTGTTTTTGACATTTTTTATTTTAATAACATAGTTGTTGTAAACTCACTTGTTTAAATCCCTCGTGTGGGTAGTTTAGCATTTTATTTGTGTATGGAACGAAGTCCTTATATTGGGCAATGGTATTATGTTTTGGCGTTGCTTTAATTCATACTTGACTTTGTTTTATTTCCTTCTCTTCATTTTTTATTATTATTTAATTGTATATAATTATTTGTTTGTTGTTCTTTTTATTCATTTTGAGTGCTTCCCTCCTTCTATAGGGTTATGTTTCTCCTAATTTAGGGATCAACTTTATAAAAAAAGACCTTTGTAGAGGCACGAGCATGGGCACCCATATTAGATTGTATCCAGAGTACCCAACTAGTATTTTTGGTTTTTTATATAAAGAGGCATGTAGTACCCTTTTGTCATTGAGGAGGGCATTCATAACTTACAATTTAAAATATGTTATCACCTCAAGGAAATTGGTATTGCACGTTATGCATGGTCTAGTCATATCATTTTTTTATATGATGTATCATGCACTGTCGCATCATTAAAGTTTGTCATGGCATCATGGTGATGTGGACTAACGTCATCATTGTCTTAATTGTGTTGTTGTGTGTTGAGATGTGTCGATCTTAGCTCGTGATTATCTGCTTGTTTATAATAAATGTGGATTGAAATTTTTCAATCTTAGCCCTTGGTTTGTGTGAATATTAGGTGCTGAGATTTTTCAAACTTAGTCTGTGGTTGGTGTCAAAAGCAAATGCTGAGAACTTTTAGTCTTTGCCTTTGGCCAACACGTGTAGTAATGTTTGGCAAATAATGGTATAATATAAATATGATATGTGTGATGCTTTTTAGAAATGTAATATGTTAATATAATGGAAATAAATTTTTCAATAAGTGATTATATAAAAAATATGGGTGCCTGGTTAAAACTGAACCCACGTCATTGGGCGAGAAAGAATACACAATAATACATATTTGTGTGATTGTGGTATTATAAAAAAAATTACAAAGTATGATATAATTTTAATCATTCATATTTCATGGATGTCAGAGCTGGTTACTTTCATTGTCGAGGAGTTGATATGTTTTAGACTTTATTTTGGATTCAGCTGTATATTGTCCTTCCTAGTTTGGGTAATTGTTTCCAAACACTTTTCTTTTGTGTGTAAAAACACTTTGCGTAAAACTTTATCTTTTGGCTCACACCTCTGGAAGCGTACTTTGGAGTTTTAGCTATTGCATATAAGGCCCTTATAATATTCGTAGGAGATATTTCATTCATTTTCCTCGATAAACACTTCGACTTGTCTAGCTGGGTTGTTCATTTCGTTGTTATAGTTGAGATTCAATATGAGGCTACGACTATCTCGGCCACAATGACTATTTCAATTCCATATATCAAAGATAAAGTATTTGTTTGTGGTTAGTCTAAGAGTTGTCCTATAGGACCAAAGAACGTCAAATATGATATATGAACAGTTTTTACCCCTTTATTGAGCATTTTTTTTATTCCTTTGAGTATTCTTATGCTGGTTACTTCAACTTGGTCGTTGGCCTGAGGATGGAATTGTGAGGAAACATTTTGTTTGATAACTTTTTTCCTAGTACTTAGTGAAGTTTTGATTTTAAAATTCTAGATTATGACTGGAGGTAAGGATTCTTGGTATGTCGTATCGGTAATAGATGTGGGACTCCAAGAATATTATAAATTATTTAACTATAATACCATTAAATGTTTTGGTCTCCACTTATTTTGAAAACTAATTGACCGCTGCAATAAAGAGTTTTTGGCCTCCAGATGTTAAAGGGAATGGTTTAACAATGTAAATTCACCACTGCTCGAAAGGTATGGATACATATATAATTTCAAGAAGAATCGTTTATACTTGGATGGAATTTGAATATCATTGGCAAAAGCATAATGTTTACTTGCTTCTTAGTATCAACTAAAAGTGTGAGTTAATATGAGCCTTATAGAAGAATGCACGTGTGTAAAGAATTGTAGCTATATTGTGCACTGCCTTACCCATCATGCAATTATTATATAATAAAACTTGCCTCCTCCAATACGAGGCAGCATAACGTGGGTTTTGTCACGCCTCATTTTTATAGGGTGTCGGATAGTATGACAAATGGAACAACCTTTATTTTCAATTTTTGTGTTGTAATATTGTTTTCTAGAAGGGTACTATTGGTGAGGTATTTTGTTATTGGAGCCCTCTAGATATTTTCTTGATTTTTCATTCCTCAATCATCATAAATCTGGAGTTAGAGGTAATTGTGATGAAGTTTCTTCGAAGGGTGATTGACAGTTTATCTTAGAAGATAACTTCGTCTCATGTACTAGTGCAGGCCGAAGATGCCAGAGTATCGACCACATTATTTTATGCCCGAGGAATCTGTTCGGAGTTCATGTTCTTGAAGAATGAAACACGTTAAAAGATCTCTTTAAGGTATTGGAGTATATTGTCTTTATTTGCATCAGCTTGACTCAACATATGGTTGCCTATAAACTAGGATACAATAAATATTTAGACATATTTAGCACAATAGATGTGCATCAACTGAATCCATGCGATAACGACTTCATACTCGGCTTCATTGTTGGAGACGGGGAAACCAAACTTAATAAATTAGATTATGATATATCCAGTAGGTTAAGTAAGTTGTATTCATGCGCTGAAATTTTGTTGGTATCGACCATCATAGGTCCACACCTGCCAGGTGGATTCGTTTTGTTCTGGTGATGCTATTGGTCGTTCTGACTAATTTTTTAAAATAACATATGCTAAATATTATAGACACAAAGCTCTACAAACCATTTGGTTAATCTGTTTAACACGCCCAACTTTTGCATAATATTTCTCAAAATAAAAGATATTCAGATAATAATTATGTGAGTTTGAAAGTATGACCTCATCTTTCTTGCAACCACCACTAAATAAATACTTTTTTTCCAGTTGTAGATAAGTATGTTTGTGCACGGATCAAATACTTTTTTATGTAGTAAATAGGCCTTGATTCAATCTCTTTTTCTCTTATGAGAACGACACGGACGACATAATATGATATTGTTATGTAAAGTAGAAAGGTTCTCCATCAGTTAGGATTTTATGTTGTTAATTTTTTATATATATTATAGAAAGCTTCATTGTATGTAGGTGTTTACTAAAATTTGCATGCTCCTCAAAGAACTTGGACGAACGGTTGGCATTTATCTGAAGATCACAAAATAAAATGATTGAGTGCTACCAGTCGACCGGTTAGAACATGAATTTATTTTTTTGTTCCTGGATCCACCATGGTTGTTAAATTTTCCAGTTGCGTTGGATACACTTTCGTTTATTTTTTTCTAATCATGTGGAATATTAACTTGTTCCGGACACCTATCACGACTTGTACATTCCAAGCAAAAAAATCCAGGTTGTTTTGTAAAAGGTCAAAAGTTTTGGTTCTAATTTCCATCATGATATGCTTCCCAAATACATAATATATTGTTATCTTCTATTTATACTTTCTCAAATTCCTCCACAAGCTCAATGATATGGATGTTCTCTCGAGGATCCTCCGTGTTATCTAGGATAATTGGGTCCCATTCTAATTGTTATACTGATAGATTTTTCTTTTTGTGCGCCTGGATAGTTATGTAACATTCTTTTGCAGTCTTTTGGTTACTTCATATAATTGCAACATTGGTGGACCGTTGAGACAACCACATACATTTTTTGAGCAAAAAACATCCCATGATGACATTATGGATGGACTTTGCTTCGACGATCATAAAGAGATAACAAGTTTTTTTTGAATTCATGTTTTCCCTATACCAGAGTCGATTCTCATACCAGTCAGTGTCTTCTCTTGTAAACCTTGTGAGAATTCTTTAGAAAGGTATTATCAGGGTTATTCCTCTTATCCGATCATAAGTATAGTTATAAATGATATTCGTCGAGCTTCATGCGTCAATCATGACACGAGTCACTTCCACTTATGTTAACTCCACAATAATTAGCACCGCATCCCCATGAGGTCTTGTCACATCTCAAATTTTGTCATCCAATAATGTCATACTGGGATACAGCGGTTGATATATATATATATATATGTTAAAGTCTATATGTAATGCTAAATTTCTAGGTCATCAATATATCTCTTTCAGTCATTCTTTTCTAAGTATAATAATTTTCAATCCTCCTATAATTGTATGCGGTAAAAGTGAACGATCAATGATTTGATTGCACACGCTACACAAGAGAAGAAGATCCTGAAAAAGAGTGTGTTGAGGTAAGTGTGCATATTTAATGGAAAATGATCTAAGTCTGGTCTTAATAAGAAGAGAAAATAAAAAGAATCGACTAAGGGTCGATGTTTCTTATACAAAGATGAGAGACATATAAAAAAATTATGAAATACCAGGCTTACATGAAAAGCATATGTAATCTCATAATATTGGTTTACTAGTAAATTAATCTTATTTCGGTTGCAAAGAATACTTGGTGGGTTGATATGGCTGGGGTTAAAAACATCAGAGGTCCTCAACGTTTGTCACTTGTAACACATCAGTCCCTATTATTTGTCTCTGTAATAAATCGGTCCCCTATGTTTTAAAAATGTAACAAACAGATCATTTTCTAAAAATTTGAAGGACTTGTTTATTAAAAATTGAAAACGTGAGGGGCCTGTTTATTACAGACATGAAGGACCTATTTATTAAAAAAATGATATGTTTGTTACATTTTTAAAACATAGAGTACCGGTTTATTATAGAGACAACGAATAGGGACTGATGTGTTACAAGTGACAAACATGGAGGACCTGTGGTGTTTTTTACCCATATGGCTGCAATCATTCATGTTTGTTTTTTTACATGGTAGGATAAATAGTCACAGCGTAAGTGAAGATGAAAGGTCCATTAACACGACTGAAGGTAACTCGTGCCTAGTTTTTACCTTGTGTGATATTTGATGAGTCCGGATTCTGTCACCACTTCGGACCGGGTCAGTTCGGATAATGTTTACCTAACCGGACAGGGGCAGTTCGGACACCATCATCCACTGGACTTTTCGAACATAACTAAAGTACTTAAAACATAATCACTTCTTGACTAAGCTACCTACTCTCCTACTTAGAACTTATGGGTCTTGAAGCTCGACCCGGGTCCATTAAACACAACCCGAAAGCCCATAAGGCCCAAATATGAGGGTATAAATACCCAACCACCAACATTAAATGAGGGTAATGAAAATTAAATACAACCAGGCTGCTTAATTCTCCCTCTACATTTTACCCAAACATTAAATACTCATAAACTTCCACAAAACTCTAAACAAAAATTACAAACTTACCCTCAGACGAAAATAAACCACACCAAATTGGCGACCATAGTGGGAGGACGACGGTGCCTGAATCTAGCATTCGAAACCATCAGAAAAAATCAGTCTGAATGAATCCGGACGCCCCGGAAGTACCACCAGCTTTGCTTGAAGTGGTGGGTGAAAATGATGAATATACCATCGAGGAGCGTGATAGATTAAAGGGCGAGATAGAAGCTCTGAGGGCAGAGAAGGCAAATATGGGCTTAAAAGAGAAGTTAAAAGCATTAGTTTCTCATCATACCGACAACTCTAGGGAGCATGAGCCTTCAAAGACCCATGTGAGTACCAAGAAGACTCATCCTAGCTCCAAAAATTCTCACCGGTCCAAGCCATTGGAGAGCTCTGATTCAGACTCAGAGTCTTCCAGTAGCTCCTCGGACGAAGATAGAGTTGAAGAATCCTTGTCCTCCAGCAGCGATGAGGGTCGATCTAAAAAGAAACAAAAGTTGATTAAAAAGTATTCAAGAAAAAGGGATAGACATGGGAAGCTAAAGAGGAATATAGGCAAAGGATCATCTCATAGCCGGAGACATGTAGACCGGATGCTGGTGGATCCTTTTGCCTTCCACGATGAACCAGGTATCTTTGCAACTCCCAATGAGGATACTGTTTTCAGTTGTGGCCGGAATTGGAGACAATCTCCATTGTCGGAAACCTCCCTAAGATGTTCGATAGCACAAAAATGGAAAAATACGATGGCAGTAAAGATCCAGACAACCACTTGGAGCAATTTAGAAACTTCATGATGAATTTCGATGATGATGACAAGTTACTCTGTAGAGCATTCTCCCAATCCTTTACGGGGAGTGCTCTGAAATGGTATAACAGCCTACCACAAGGTTGCATTAGGAATTTCGATACCTTCTAGGTGGCCTTTCGAAGGCAGTTCGTTAGAAGTAAGGAATTGAAGGGCAATGGGGACACAATTATCCATTGTGCCCAAGAACCGAACGAATCACTGAAAAAATATATAAGTCGTTTTGTAAACACCAAAAACGGGTTGGCTGATTGCTTTGAGCAATTAGCCATAGCATCTTTGAGGCAGGGCTTAAACCCTGGAAATTTAGCTGATTCAGTGACCAGAAAGAAAGCCATGACTTGGGGAGGTCTACTGAACCAGGTCGGAGAGCAAATCAACATTGATGAAACAAAGAAAACTAGGGTGCACAAGCAGGTGAGGTCTGCCCCGGTTGCACCAAACCCCAACCAAAATCAGTCCGGGAACAAGGCAAGGGAGGCCGGGCAGGGTCATAACAGAGCTAAAGCTCAGTCTCAGCCAGCTGCGCCTGCCCAGAGTCAACAATCTAGGAATAAGAGAGGGCCTTGGGTTCACCGGAGTGGTTTGCAGAGTTAAAATAAAGTGTGGCCACCATTTATGACAAAACAAAGGAAGAAGTACACTAGAGAAGGCCGGCTACACTGCAATCTCCTAGGGAACATCGTAACAATTCCTTATGTCAGTACTATAATGATACTGGCCATACCACTGAAGATTGTATTGCTTTAAAGCAAGAAGTCCAGAATTTAATTGAAAGAGGAAAGCTGGGGGCATATGTCAAAAGAAGAGGAGGAAATAGGCCTGATAATGCTCATCAGGTTGGTCCAAACAATGTAGGAACATCTGCTCCGGAAGGAGCTATGGTTATAATCAAAAGATTTGATGTAGAGTCAGAGTACTTGGATCATGATCCAACTCGAAACAGAGTGGGTGCCATTGAGGAACGTTGTAAAACAGTCTCCGGGCTTATTAAGTTTTTTGTGCCACTCACAATTTTCGGAGGGGATACTATGACAGCTCTTACTGCTTCTTCAAGGAAGAGGCACGTTCATACTTTAGCTACCCAGCTGGAAGGAGGCATGACCTCCTATCAATCACAAATTCCATTTCCCTTCATTGTTTTCGATGAGGATGACTTGAGGGATATAGCTGGCCCTCATAAAGATGATGTTGTCATAGGAGCATCCATTGGGGGTAATGACATAAGACGAATCTTGGTGGATACTGGGAGCTCAGCCAATATCCTATTTTTAACCTCTTACAAAAAAATGAAAAATCCAGCCGTAATCCAGCGTTCGGACAGATCAATTGTGGGTTTCACTGGAAGCTCAGCAGATGTGATCGGGGAGTTCGAAGAGGAGGTTTTGTTGGGAAATGGCCCTTTTAAGAAGATGGTTAGAATACTTTTTATTGTGGTGGATTGTCCCACTTGTTATAATGCTATTCTAGGGAGGTCTTGGCTCTCTATGATGCATGCAGTGGCCTCCACAGTCCACCAATGTTTGAAATATGTTGTTCAAGGACAAGTGGGAGTTGTTCGGAGCAGCCAAAAGATTGCAAGAGTGTTATGCCACAACATTGGCCCCACGGACGTTGGGGGCAGTTCGTACCAATGAAGAATAGCAGTTTGAGGGGCTTTCTGGGGGTGAGGGTGAAATTGATGACCCCAGAGAGAACCCTGGAGTGTTGATACCGGTTGAAGAAGTTGAAACACATTCTTTGGAAGAAGGAAAAAATGTTAAGATAGGGTCCAAGATGTCATCCGAACTGAAGAGTAAAATGTTGAAGTTCCTAAAAGACCATCAGCATGTTTTTGCTTGGTGCAATGCTGATGTTACCAGAGTTCCAGCAGATATTATATCACACCACCTATCCGTCTGGAGAGACGTAGCACCTGTGGTACAAAAGAGAAGGGCTTTTTCCAAGGAAAAGGCTGATGTTATTGTTCAAGAAGTTGACAGGCTTACTAAAATGGGGCATATAAAGGAGTCTCAGTATCCTTTGTGGACAGCCAATCCGGTCTTAGTAAAAAAAATGGCAAGTGGCGTATGTGCATTGACTTCACAGATCTCAATAGGGCTTGCCCAAAAGATTTATACCCGGTCCCCCGAATCGATCAGCTTGTGGACTCCATTTCTGGGAATAAGCTACTGTCTTTCATGGATGCCTTCTCCAGATACAATCAGATTCAAGTAGACCCAAAGGATCATGAGCATACCACGTTTGTCACTGACAGGGGTCTTCATTGTTACAAGGTGATGCCATTTGGGTTAAAAAATGCTGGGGCTACCTATCAGAGGTTAGTAAACAAAGCCTTTGATGATCAAATTGGAAGGAACATGGAAGTGTACATTGATGACATGATGGTAAAAAGTGTGGCTGAAGAACTACACTTGGCCAATCTCCAAGAAACTTTTGCTAACTTAGTAAAAGTAAATTTGAAACTAAATCCAGAGAAATATGTGTTCGGAGTGCAGTCCAGGAAATTCCTGGGGTATATAATAAGTGAGCAAGGGACACAGCCCGATCCGGACCAACTTAATGCTTTATTCCAAATGGAGCCTCCTCGGAATATTAAAGAAGTACAACGGTTGAGTGGGAGGTTGGCTGCTTTAAATCGATTCATCTCGAGGTCTTCGGACAGGTGTGCCCCGTTTTTTCAAACTTTAAAGGGTGCAAAAGGATTTGACTGGACTTCACAGAGTGATGAGGCCTTCAATGAGATTAAGAAACATCTGTCCTCCCCCAAGACTTTGTTTAAACCTGTTGATGAAGAGACACTCTTCGTATACTTGGCAGTTTCCAGTTATGCCATCAGTGTTGTATTGGTAAGAGAGGTAGATAATTACCCCTATCCGGTGTACTACATCAGCAAGAGCTTGATAGATGCAGAGAAACGCTATCTAAAGCTCAAAAAATTAGCATTAGCCTTGGTAATTGCTGCAAGGAAGATGAGGCATTATTTTCAGGCTCATCATATTATCGTCCGGACATCCTTTCCCTTGAAGAATGTTCTTCAAAAGGCTGTCATTTCAAGCAGAATGACTAAATGGTCGGTAGAGCTGGGGGACTTCGATATTGATTTTGCTCCTCGAACATCAATTAAAGCCCAGGTTGTGGCTGATTTCTTAGTTGAATTCCACTCAGATAGGGATACAGAGCAAATGACTGAGATGAAAGATAAAAAGGTCTGGATTGTCCGGACAGATGGTGGATCAAGTACTATGGGATGTGGTGCAGGGGTATGCTTGACCTCTTCGTATGGTGACAACATGTACCAGGCTATATGTTTTGCTTTTAGGGATTCTAACAATGAATCCGAATATGAAGCTGCTATAGCTGGTTTGAAATTGACTTTCATTTGTGGAGCCAAAAGGGTCAAGTTGATGAGCGATTCGCAACATCTTATCCATCATGCACAGGGTCAATCTGAAGCTAAAAAGGAGCAACTAGTGAAGTATTTACTTCTTCTTAAAAATGAGGCACTAAAGTTCAAAAGCATCGTCTATGAGCACATACCCCGAACAGAAAATGAACTAGCAGATTCCTTGGCAACCATAGCCTATACTGAGTCATACCCTTGGATCCATGTGCTAGAGTGCCGTTACATTCAACTCAATGTGGGTAAAGAGGAAGTAATTTTCGATGTACAGATGAAACAACCTCAAGATTGGAGATTTCCTCTCCTGCAGTATCTCTCCGATGGCATCTTGCCTCCGGATAAATCACTAGCAAGAAAAATGAAGCACAAGGCTCGTGGTTTTATCATACTAAGAGATGTTCTTTATAAGAAGTCTTACAGTAGACCCCTTTTACGATGTTTGAGGGATGATGAATCTCAAATAGTCATCTCCGAATTACATGATGGTGAGGGATCAGCTCATTGTGGATTCAGGGCTCTAACAAGGAGAGTTTTATTGGCTGGCTATTATTGGCCCTCTATAATGCAAGATGCTAAGGAGCTGGTGAAAAGGTGTGACCCATGCCAGATATATAGCAATGAAATTCATGTCCCAGCCATCCCTTTAGAGTCAATGTTAAAGCCTATACCTTTTGCTCGATGGGGGTTGGATTTTGTGGGACATCTTCCTATGGCATCCGGAGGACGCAGGACAATAATCGTCGCAATTGATTATTTTTTGAAGTGGATTGAAGCAGCCCCGTTGGCAGGTACAACATCAAAAGCTGTTATAAAATTCATTTTATCCAATACATGTTGCAGATTTGGTGTTCCATTGAAGATAACGGGAGACAATGGGCCACAGTTCGACAATAAGGAAATGGAGAGTTTTTGTGCCTCTAGGGGTATACAACATTGTTTCTCTTCACCTTTCCACCCACAAGCAAATGGTCAGGTTGAAGTGGCTAACAGAACTATACTGTCCGGATTGAAGAAAAATTTAGAAGGGGCTGCTGGAAAATGGCCTAGTTATTTACAAGAGGTTTTGTAGGCCTACCGGACTACACCTGGGGCTGTAACACAAGAGTCACCTTTTGCCTTGGTCTATGGGATGGATTTCATATCTCCCATAGAAGCAACTCTCCTTTCCTTTCGAGTTCACAATTTCTCCGAACACGCTAACGGAGTGGCAATCAGGGGTCAGCTTGACCTAATAGAGGAAAGACGAGTTAAGGCTCACCTTAGAGCTGCACACTATCAGGGTTTGATGAGAAGCATGTTTGCTTCCAGAGTTAAAAGAAGATATTTTCAGCCAGGGGACAAGGTGTTAAGGAAAGTCTTCTTACACACTAAAGAGAAGCTGCTCGGCAAACTGGCCCCAACTTGGGAAGGACCTTATATGGTCATTGAAAGGCTCAAACCTAGAACATACTGGCTAGAAGACAAGGATGGAAGGGTTTTGAATCACCCTTGGAATATTGAGCATCTTCGGTTGTACTTGGAGTAGAAGCTATGTAAATATTTACTTGTTTAAAAAACCATGTAAATATTTGGGGGCATACTCTTTCCTACCCTGGTGGCGCGGGGAGGTTTTAATGAGGTGTCCGGGATTTTTTTATAAAATTTGATGCCTTCTTAAAAATTTGAAGTGTTTTTACTTTGTTTCTTGTCACACCATCCGGATTGAATTAAAGGAATGATGACTACTTAAACATTTTTCATCGGAGAATTTAAACACTCTCACTTTAGAATATTTATGAAATAACTAAGGGCTGTTTAAACACTAGCCACCAAAATTGAAACAAACTATGAAAGAATGCAAGAGTTGTGCAAAACAAAGATATTCATTGAAATAACCCAAGTGCCTTGGCCTTCCAAGGACTTTAAAACTGTCAGACAAAACAAAAGATCTATCCGGTCAAATGCCGGACACAATTACAGAAATGCCTTGGCCTTCCAAGGACTTTAGTTTTATCATAACAAAAAAGAACACACACACACAAAAGATAATTCATAATCTAAGACTGAGCCTTTGAAGATGGCTCAGCCTCACTTGTCTTCTTCTTCTTGGGATCGTCCTTCTCCTTATTTGGGCTCTCCCCGGTTTTCTCTTCTTCGTCAGAAGAGGAAGCACTTGAATAATCATGCAAGTCTCCATCAGCCATAGTGTGGAAGGGAAGGTCTTCGTACTCTACATGAAGCCACAAATCTCCCAGGTTCCTCTTCGAGAACTTCTTATGAAAGAGCAAGACCATGTCCGACCTCACTTTAGTGTACATTTGCTCTTGAGTATTTATTACATTGTTGGCATAAGCATCGATCTTGGCCTCTTGCTCCCTTAGCAGATCTGCTCTCTCCTGTGCGGCTTTGGATACCGAATCCTCAAGTATGATCTTGTCGTTAGTCAGAGTATGGATGACTTGGTCTTTGGCCTTCACTTCCTCTTTCGAAGAGGAGAGATCTTTCTCCAACCCGGACAGCTTTGCTCGGAGGTCTCTGATAGTATCTTCTAAGCCAGCCTCCTTTGTAACCCAACCCTTCTGGTTCTTCTTTAACTCCTCGTTTTCTCCCTTCAGAATGTCAGCATTTTGGGTGGCAGTGAGGAGGTCGTTGGACAATTTTTCCTTGTCAGAGTTAAAGGAGGTGATGATCGTTGTCTGGCCTTGAACTTGCTTCTCCAGGACCAACACTGGCTGAACGGTACTCAGAATATAGTGGGTTATAGCATCTCTTTCACTTGAAACAGTGAAAGTTTTACCATTAAGGTGACAGTGTTTGAAGTGCTCGGAGGGAGGTAAGGCCCAGCAAAGTCATCTCTGGGAAGGTTTACGAAATAGTCGCCAAGTCCATCAAGCCCTGTGATGTCAACACCATCAATGCTGAGGTCTCCTCCTCCAACCTCGTCAGTTTGAAAGTCACCGGGGATCTCGTCTGCTCTTGTTGGATCAGTAGGGTCAACAAGAGGGAGAGGCTCCGGAGGCCGGAGAGAAATTTCATCACCCATGGAGGTATTTTTCTTTTTGGCCTCCCTCTCCTTGTTTTCTGCTCCACGTTTTCGGTCTCTCTTGGGGACCCTTGGAGGTTTTGGAGACCCAACCTCTTCCCTAGCACTCTCATGCTCCACCACTTCTAGGAGAGCAGCATCAATCTGACTTGGAGTTGGCCTCTCTTGAGTTTTTGGAGCAGTTTCCTCCACTTCAGCAGGGTTGGCTTCAACCGCGCTCTTTTTACCCTTCCCTTTCTTGCCTTTCATTTTACTTGGGGCCTTGGCTCGACCTGGCAAGTATAGTGACCCGTTCGGTTCGTGCGTTCTCTTGAGGACTATATCCGGAGGGGGTGGAGTGGTGAGTTCTTCCCAGGTCAAGTTCCTCCGGCCAGTAGTGTTCCAGAGGTGAGACCTTGCGAAATTGCCTCCGGTAAAGGCATCATGAAAACGGTTCCCCCACTTTTCAGCAGCCCAAGTGTTGATCTTGGTACAAGTGGTCTGCCCGGCCTTTAAATAGTCATTGAAGTCTTTGGGCAGCTCTGTTAAGAAAAAAGACAAGACCAGTCAGTTTAAGCAAATTCGATAAAAGTAAAAATAAGAATGTAAGGTAGGATCCTTACGATCACTTCTCCATCTGCTGGTGAGGAGACTCGGATTGACTCCAGCTTTAATGTTCCTCCCATTCTCCCAAGCGCCGCTTACGAACAGGAATTGAGTCCTCCAATTTCTCCAATTTCTCTCCGGCTCAAACAGGTCATCCACTGCTTTATAATTATCACCCATGTTGAAGTGATAGAAGGGAATGTGGTGGTTTCTGCAAAGACTGGCCACGGCTGTGAATTCCTCCATTGGTAAAGGAATCCCGGAGAGCCTGGAGGCCATGATGCAGGCCATAAGTGTCTACCAGGCGTTGGGGCTCAGTTGACTAGGGCAGAGCTTGATGAGGTGGAAATACCTAACGATCTCCGGATCTATGGGGAACCTTAAACCCCAGTTAAAAAGCTCAGTGAAGATAACTATTTCACTGAGTTTGCAGTCCATTGGGGTTTCAGGGTCTATGGGGATTCTTATTTTCACGTTCTCCGGAATCCCCAACTTCGTACGCATCCGGCCCAACTCGGCTGTATGGATGAAAGCATAGTTGATTTTTTGTAAGGCAAGAAGATATTTAACGTTTACCTTGTGGAAACAAGGTCCTACTTTTCCTTCGAGGATTTCTGGTAATTCTGGGTGCCTAAGGTATAGTTTCTCTTTGCCCTTATCTTTCTTGGCAGCAGCAGCATCAGAAGTTTGTCCGGAGGGTTCGGACTCGAACGGAGCCTCTTTGATGGAATCCTCCATTACTGAGGAGGGGTTTTCAGATGTCTTTGGGAAGGGAAAGTTGGAAGTTGGTTCAGTCTAACCTCCGGACTGTTGAGCTTCAATACTCTCCTGAACTCTGGCCTCCGGCTGGGGCTCAGATGTGGTAGTCTCTATTCGAAGGCTTGAGCTAGTGGCCTCCGTTCCGGACAGCCTGTCCATAGGTACTTTTATGGGTGCCTCTGACCCAGTATTGTTGTCTTTGGCCCCTGATTTTGAAGGGGTGCCTTTGGAAGCCTGCCCCTTAACCAGCCGGCCTCTTCTTCAATCGACCAATTTGTTGGGAGAGGTATCTGCATCTGACCCCATAGCTATGAATGGGGAAGGATTGTTTAAGCTAGTAACTGTTGGCCCTGGTTCAACGGTGGGTTCTGATTCTTGAACCGATGAGCCTGAGACAATGGGAGAAAGGTTGGTTTGAAATAATTTCCTCGGTTTGACACTTCTTGTTGAGGAGGAACCCTGGTCAGGCTCTGTGTTTGAAGTTACTGGTTTGTTGATGGGGGAGGTAGGTAGGCCTGCTGCAATGCGCCTTTCCCTTTCAACTTTTTGTGCTTTTTCTAGCTCTGATAGATTGAGCCACCCGTCTCTGATTAAAGCGTTCCTAGCCGTGAACATAAACAACCAAAAAGAAGAACTTGTGTTTGAGAGAGAAAGCTCTGAAAATTAGCAAAGTGAATATGAAGGTGATATTAAAACAGTGGAAAAGTGTTTTAATTTATAGTAAACCCCAAAAAGGTACTTTGATTCCTAGGATAATTCGAAAGGATTTGCAATGATTAAGAAACGGCGCTGATGTCACCTTCATTTAATGATGAGGTTGCTTTTCAGAGAAGGTGGGTGCGAAATTCAAGGTGAAAAAACGGCTGAAGTAACGAACCAGAGAGAGACACATGTCCCACGAACTTTGGCAAAAAACCGTTTAGATTCAAAGAACTTTTTTCAGTCCGGATAAAGCTATGACACGCTTCGAAGGACCTGTCCGGATGTAAATGTCACTAGCAACAGACTGTTTTTTAGGTCTTGCCCAAGGTATTTGAACACCACCTAAAAAAGGGGCTACTTATGAGTCCGGATTCTGTCACCACTTCGGACCGGGTCAGTTCGGACAATGTTTACCTAACCGGACAGGGGCAGTTCGGACACCATCATCCAATGGACTATTCGAACAGAACTAAAGTACTTAAAACATAATCACTTCTTGACTAAGATTCCTACTCTCCTACTTAGAACTTATGGGTCTTGAAGCTCGACCCGGGTCCATTAAACACGACCCGAAAGCCCATAAGGCCCAAATATGAGGGTATAAATACCCAACCACCAACATTAAATGAGGGTAATGAAAATTAAATACAACCAAGCTGCTTAATTCTCCCTCTAAATTTTACCCAAACATTAAATACTCACAAACTTCCACAAAACTCTAAACAAAAATTACAAACTTACCCTCAGACGAAAATAAACCACACCAATATTCATTTAAAACTTTTTACAAGACATTTATTATTATTGAAATATATTATGTTTGTACCTTATTTTAGAAGGATTTGTTTTTAGACAATGTTTGTTATTTTTGTCTATTTGGAATAATCGTTTAACTATTTCCTCCAATAATATGGTTATTGGTACTGGTAGTCTAATAATGGTTGATAAAATTTATTTATTGTGTATTGTTAAGCATCACAACATTTCCATGAGAAAACAAGTAATAAGGGATAAGGTTAATGAAAATAAAAAATCATTTAAACTGTGGAACAAACATTTAGGTCATATATCCAAAGTTAGGATAGATGAGTTTGTTGTTGAATATTAATTAGGTCACCTAGATTACACGAACTTTGGTAATTGTATTGAGTGTATCAAGGGGAAACATACCAAAAATAAAAGGGTTGGGGCAAATAGAGCAAAAAAATTCTTTGAACTGATTCATACCGATATTTGTTGATCGTTTCCAAATGAATTATGGAACGAGCAACGGTACTTCATATCATTTATAGATGACTTCTCTCGATTCAGGTACCTTTACCTCATCCATGATAGTTCATAATATTAAGTATGTTATATCTAACTATGATGATGAAAATATGATATGTATGATGGATCGGTTGAAAAACATCAAAGATTATTTGCAAGACACATAGAATAGTGGAAAAGTCCCTCAATATACAATGTCGGGATAAAAAAACATGAACGATGTATCCGAAAGGAAAAACTGTACAATAAAAGATATTTATATATGTATGATAAGTAACTCAACTCTACCACTATCACTCTAGGGAGAAGCCATCAAATGTGCAACTTATATATTCAATAAAGGTTCCACTAAGGCAACCATTAAGACCTCATACAACTCAATACTGGACGCGCGCTTAGTTTAAAGCATCTGTATATTTGGGGGTGTCCATCTGAGTCAAAGTCTCAAGAAAATAAACTGGACCAAAAAACACTTTGTTGCTTCTTTATTTTTATTCCGAGTATTCAAGGGGATATCAGTTTTATGATCATTTTACTGGTAGTATTTTTTAAACGAGAACAACAAACTTTTTTGAAGATGTTGAGTTTAGGAAATATTTCAAGAACATATGTTCATTTTGAATAAGGATTGGTAAAAAATCATTAAGGTTCTAATGGAGATAATCGAGTATCAAAAGATTAGATTTTATTTCTAGTCATTTCGGCTCTATTTAAACAAACAGGTACTCAAAATAACACTGATGTTCAATTTGAGGGTTTTAACCAGGATACAAATATAATCCAGTTAGAATAAGAATATACTCAAAAAAATGTCAAACTTCCACAAGTAAAACAAAATGGAATTTTTCAAGAGTATCAAACTCTAACTCATCAAGAAGTGCAACCATAATTCATAATGGCCTTAAGACCTTTAGGCTTTATAGTTTATCTGCAAAATTCATGTGATGGAAGTTTAAATAATCTATCGTCTAAGAAACAAACCATAGAAAGCTTTAAATCTCAAATATGGATTGACGCTATAAAGAAAGATTATAAGTCGATACAAGACAATGTAGTATGTGAAATTATACCATTAGTTAAAAGAAAAAAAAAAAGTGGATTTACAAAACCAAAGGAAATTCTTTAAGTAATATGAAAAAACATAAAGCACGTCTTGTAGTGAAAGGTGGTATACTCAATGTGAAAGGATTGATTTTAAAGAGACATTCTATATAGTATCAATGGATGAGTTGTTTAGAACAATCATGGAATTAGTTGCACATTTTGATCTTGAACTTCATCAAATGGATATAAAGACCATTTTTTTGAATGATGATATTAAATAAACAGTCCATATGGTGTATCCAGAACACTTTGAAATAGGTAACTCAAAGTTTATCGTATGCAAGCTTAATAAACCCATATGGGCTCAAACTGACTTCTTGTTAGTGGTATCATAAGTTCTTTGAGTTAATAATCTATTTTATTTTTAAGGTTAACTTAATTGAGTATTGTGTATATCACAAGTTTAATGAGAGTGATTTTATATTTTGGGTATTATATGCCAATGGCATACTTCTTGTCTCGAACAATAAGGAATTGTTACACACTATAAAAAAATTGACATATAACTTTGATATGAAATATCTTGGTGATGCAGCCTTTGTGTTATGAATCCAGATTCATTAGGATTGCTCTCGTGAAACTCTTGGATTATCATAAAATTTGTATATAGAGAGTGTGTTGCAATGTTATTGACGGAAAAATTATAAACCCTTGAGAACCCCTATGGAAAAATTTTGTTGACTGAACCTCGTCAAAGTCCAAAGACAACACTTGAGATTAAGGAAATGAAAATGATCCATTATGTTTCGATAATGTGGACTTTAATATACCTTCAAGTTTTTACAAGGTCATACATTGCCTTTGTTGTCAATATGTTGGGGAGGTATGTCAGCACCCCATGCATAAATCACTGGAAGGAAATTAAAAGAGTATTTCAATATCTACAAAGAACAAAAGGCACATATTGACATATAAGAAGTCGGATATGTTGGAGATCATTGGTTATTCCAACTCGGATTTTGGTTGATGCATAGAATCATTAAAAAGAACTTCAGACATCATATTCTAATTAGTTGGTAGGTGCAATAACATGGAAAATATAAATCAATACTTATTGCATCATCTAATATGTCAATAGAATTTATTACGTGTTTTGAGGCATCAAATTGGGCATTATGGTTGGAGAACGTTTTCACTAAATTACGTGTTGTACAAGGGATAAATGGTCCTATACAGTTATATTATGATAACAATTCTATAGTATGATACTCTAACGACAACATGAATTCGTCTATGTTCAAATACATAGACATACATTCTATGTATGTTAAGGAAAAAGTTTATAAGGGTCAAATAAGTATAGAGTATATTGGTATAAAATCCATAGATTCTCTTATAAATGCAGTATTGCCTAAGGTTTTTTTGGAACATACCATTGAAAGGGTGTAGTTGATTTATAAAATAATTTATTTAAGTGAGAATTTATAATGGGAGCAACTTTATATTTATGATTTTATTGTATATATATATTTGTTTATTAAAATATAAGCTCAGTTAATGTTTATCAACATTTGTAACTCTTCGAGTAGATCTTCATTAACGCATGACTAGTTAAGAATATATATGTGCATTACACTTCATATTATTCTTATGTTTGCTTCATGTAATTGATTGACGGTGATAATGTGATTTTTGTGTGTCCAATTATTCACATTACGAGGAAGAGGTCTTTATCTTTTATCATTCACTCATCATGTACGAGGTTGTTCAGTTCGCATGTTGACAATGGAATCAGGACGTCTATTAAAGTAAATATATCATTGAGTAGCATATGACGATCCAAGTGGAAGATTTCCAGAACAATTTGTGGATCAGTATGCTAATGATATATATGGTCGTTGTCATAAGTCAGTACAATTACCAAGTAATCAGATTAATTATATTCATATATAATTAAATTAGAAATTGTATTTATAAATGAAAACTCATCATGGAGGTGTAAGTGTAAAACATGAGTTGAATTTAAACTCTATGAATGATTAAGCTCAAATGTCAACACTTGAGACTAACTGATAAGCTTATGGAATCAATTTAGTAAGGTTGTGATCCCTGATGATGAAGTGAAATACAGAGATATATGCAGCTGAGTTTGGGCTTGTAATCTAATTGCATCGTCTATAAACATGAGATATTGGTAATACATTCATCAGTTATTAACTAAATATTGTATACCATGTTTTGTGACAAAAAAAATACACAAAACACTAAACCACGATTTATTTCATTTTTTCTCGACATATTTTTTTTGAATGTAAAAACAAATATTTTAAAATATTATAAGAACATCAAATTAAAAATATAAAAAAAAAATTAAAACATGTAATTCAACATATAAGTAACAATTCTTCTTTTCTTTAGTATTACTTAAACTTAAAAAAAGTTTAAAAAAATTGATTTGTATTTTATATATATATATATATATAGTGGGTTATGTATCAAAGACCCATTCTACAAACCTATTATTAATCAAGACTCAACAAGTTTAACAAACTATGTCCATAAAATACCTTATATATAAAATTATTGTACACATTCTCTTTTCGTTATTTTTATTTTAATTTATTTTTTAAAAAGTTCGTATATTTTTAACTATAACTTGGAAAAACATTCTGAAAATACAATTGGTTTTGTTTTTTTAAGATGAACAAAATTAGATCCATTCATGAGGTTTTTTAATTTTCTCTTAAAGAAAATTATGAGCCCCGTTAAACCTGGTTTTGCATCTATCTTTTTTGTCTCAAATCTATCATCTAAAATATATATTTTACACAATTTCTCATGTTTAGCATATATCATAATTGGTATGGTTTCTCATTATATAGTTTAGCATCTATCATAGTTGGTTTGGAGTCTTATTATATGGTTTAGCATATACCATAATTGCTTTGGTTTAGTATCCATCGTAGTTGGTCTGATTTCATATTATATAGTTTATCATCTATCATAGTTGGTCTGGTTTCTCATTATATGGTTTAGCATCTACCATAGTTGGTTTGGTTTAACGCCTATCATAGTTGGTATGGTTCTCAGGATATGGTTTAACATATATCATACTTGGCCTAGTTTTCATTATATGGTTTAGCATCTATCATAGTTGACATAGTTTCTCATTAAACAAGTTTCGCATCTATCAAAAGAGAGTTAGAAATTCAAAAACATAGAATCTACAAAAAAAAAGATTGACTTATATGAAAATAATTCAAAATTAGATATTGAAATCATATAAAAATACCATCAAATCAGAAAATAAGAAGAAAATTATATGAAAACAACAAAAAATACTAAAAAGTATAATAGTAACTACGATATAATTGTTTACTTAAAAAAAGAACAAAATATTATTATGGTTAAAAAAAATTAAAACTTAAAATAAATTCAAGCTATCTTGAGTATTATAAAATATAAATAAATTTAAAACAGTTAATAGTTTTGGAAGACTTAAGTTATCTTTCTTAAAAAATATGGGTAGAATGGCAATGGGTCGGGTTCGGATCGGGGTTCGCCGTTTAGGCCCGTTATTTTTTACTCGAGCACAAATCCGACCCCATCCGCACCGGCTTTAATTTTTTCAAACCCAAACCCGTCCCGTTTATGTCTGCAGGTAAGCCCGACCCGCCCCGTAAATATCAGTCTCGACGTTATATTTGTATTTTCAAAGACAAACTATATCTTTAAGTATATTTTAAATTCATATAAATTATTAAATCTTATATATTTATTAGTATCTAAAATTTAAATATCAATTATTAACATAATAAAATATATATCACAATAAAATAATAAAATATTTATCAACTATACAGGTGTAGTTAAATTTATTAAAATAATAAAATATTTAATATATATATATATGCATACTAGTCCTAGTTAAATTTATTAAAATAGTAAAATATATATCAAATGATCTAAGGATTTTATTTTTATATATGTAAAAAAATCGTTTAAGCAAATTATTAAAAGAAATTAAAAAAAACTAAATATCTAAAAGATCAAAGTATTATAAAAATATTTTTTTAAAAACTAAATATTTAGATGAATAACAAATCAATGTACCTGAAACACAATAGAATAAGAGAAAAATATCCAAAGAACTTCAAAAGTTAAAAATTAGGATTGAGAGTATATGTAGGCAAAGATTGGAAGAAATATATTTATAATTTATGGGATTAAGTTTATGGAAAAAAATATAATTAATAATTATATTATTGACTCTAAATTCTAAAAGTAAAAAAAAATAATTATTCGTATATTATTGGAAATTATATAAAAGTAAGTATTTTAGTAATTAATAAATATATAGTTTAGTTATATTTTACAAACTTACAATTACTTTTTAATATATTTTTATTTTTTATATATACAGTTTATATTTGTGGGCCTGGCCGGGTTGGACAAATTAAAAATCTACCTGACCCATCCCGCTTACGGGTCATAATTCGTATATCCGTACCCGACCCATTTTATGTTCGGACCGGACAAAACCCGACCGGATTAGATCGGGTCGGACCGGTTTGGGCCGGCTCGGACCAATATTGCCCCCCTAAATATAAAAAAAAATATCATAAAAGTTAAAACTTCTCAATAAATTCTATCACACCCTACGAAACCGCTTAAAATTTTAAAAATTGAACTACAAAGACGTCGAAATGCATCAGCAACATTTATTGGTCATCAGAGTAGGAAGCAGCGTAGTTACAGAATTGAACGTTACACTAGATAAATACTACTACTCCTTTCCTTTACAGATGAGATGAGTCCAAAATAATTTATCCCCTCTATGTCTCATACTATATATAAGAGCCGTTTATGACGAGGTGCGTCACGTTCCAAGGTAAACATGCTACGCGGTTCTCGAGAACAATTTATCGTGATAATTTAAAGAAACACGTTTAAATGATATAACCGCGAGATATCAAGAAATACAGTGTTTTATTCAAAATATAGTAGTACCTGTCATCATTCTGTCAATGTCTTACGTTACGATAAGAAATAGCGAAAAAAAGGTAGGAGAGAAAATGACACATGCTCTCTCTTCCCCACTCGCTCACACTAGTTTTGGGCTCCACTCGCTTCGGGATTTATGATAATTAAATGTCACCACCAGTTATAAAGACGAGCATATTAAATTCGTCAATCTCGATTGTATGGGTTCGTCGTATGTATGTAAACAAATTACTTAGAAAGTTCAAGATGGTATACCAACAAAGTTTCTAACTTTATTCATCAGATGAGTAGGCTAAGAATATATTTAAAATAAAAACTAAAATTTAATTACATCATATTATTTAAAAACAAATTTAGTCTTCATTTTAACTTTAATTAAAAGTGCGTTTAGGAAATAAAAAATAAAATCTAATGAGATAAAAGATTATTTATAAACAAATTAATCTTCAATTTAACATGTATTTAAAGGGTGAAGTTATTTCCTCCATCAAATTTTTTATTTCCTCCATAAATTAATAAAAACTCCACTTTGTTATTTCTTCCATAAAGGAAAGAACATATTTATCCTTTTTTTTATCCTAAAACTCATTCATTATCCGGAAACTCCATCGATTTCTACCACCATCTCAACAATCTCCCAATCTATCTCAACTATCTCAAATCTTCTACCACCATCTTAACAATCTCCCACTCTATCTCAACTATCTCAAATCCTACTAACTTCTGCACATCCAGCCGCACTATTAGCTTCTCACCATCAATCACTCATAAACGCTAACACTAGCCTAGCCTAGCCACTATAAAGACAGTCTCCTCTTTATATTTCTCTTAAAATCTTGAAAAATAACAAACCTTAGCCACCTATTTGATTTCTCTTCTAATCTTGAAAAATAACGATAGTTTTTCTCGAATTCGTCTAAGGTAGAAATCATTTGTCATCTAAAAAAACAACACTTAGAGATACACCATTATTTATTGAAACAGACGAAATGCACCTAATTCCGAGATGACAGATTAAATTACTTTGTTGGTTGATTGGGTGATGTTCTCCGGTGTTCAATCATTGGTTTGGATATGTTTTTCTTGTATGAGTAATCTTTAAAAAAATTGATTTTGTTTTTGTCTTTAGAATTTAATTTTAGAAGCTAAATCATAGGTTGGATTGAATTTGGCTTAATTATATGTTTGTTGATATAAATATTCCATAGTGGTTAATGGCATCAAGTTATAAATTAAAATGTAAAATAAGAGCAATATAGTAAAAACAAGTGATAAGTCTTTTTTTTATTTGTACTTTATTTGTTTTTAAAAAGTTAAAAAGTTAATACTTTATTTGTTTTTATTTGGATTAGGCAATTAATAAAGGTTATATTTAATATTTTATTTTTTGATTTTTTATTTTAAAATTTTAAAATTTTAAGATTTGGTTGATTATTTAAAATTTAAAATTTATCCATCTATGTTCTTTGTATTTTATTCCTTCTCTTTCTCCCTCTTTCTCTTCATCCTTTCATCTCGTTTTTTTTCTTCTTCTCTCATTTCTTTTTCTCTTCATCCTTTCATCTCTATCATTTTTCTTCCTTTTTTCTCTTTCCATCCACTTATGTAAGCTTTTGGTTACTTTTATATAAAAAAAATTAATAAAAAACTCATGTATTATGATGTATTATAATCGGATTTCAGAAAATTCACATCCTTCTATGATTTTTGGACAATAAACATAAACGTAAAATAATTGTTTTTATGAGGATGAAGTTTATCTTCAATCCCGATTGATTTTACTTTTTATGGTTTATCAAATATAAAAAATGTTGGATAATTGAAAATAATAGTATTTTGACTATAGAAATAAACTTTAATTTCGTTCATAAAATTCCTATATTTTTCTCCATCACTGTAAAATCATATCTTAACCTAGTTCATAAAATTTACCTACACCAAAATAAGAAAAACAATAATAAAATAAAATATATAAATGGTCCAAAAAAGAAAAACCAAAATTTGTAAATAAATGATAAACTATTTGAATTTAATGATTTCTACACAATGTATTTTATTGTAAAAAAATCTATTTTATTTTATTAGTAAGACATAATTAAAGTAGGAATATAATTAAAGTAGGAATTATAAAATAATAATTATATAATAAATATAATATAATATTTGTTACCGAAGTATGATTACGATAAGACCACGTAAATTGTGAAGTTGGATTTGTAAAAATAATAGTATGATAGATAGTATTTTGAGAGGTTTTGAGTATAAATGAGAGAAAAATGATTAATAATAGTGTGGTATCTAACAATTTTATGTATATAGCTTTTTTTTATAAAAAAGAAGATAAAATTATCATAAATTAAGTTTGATATCTAACAAAAATACGCAACATTCAGCTGTGTGAGATCCAATAAAAACATGTCGACGTAGTTGTACCATATATTTTCATTAATAATTATTATCGTAATTTTAGAAGATATTATTTTATTTACTTAAATAAAGATGTAAACAATTTCTTATATAATTTATGATCGATTCTAAATACTATATTATCTAATATAGTTACTAAAAATATCAAATGTAAAATATCCTATTTATCTATTTATGTAAAGATTGTTAGGTTAGCCTAATATCAAATTTGATATTTTATAGTATTTTGGAGATATAATTATTTAGTTGTAAACTTTAATAAATATAGACCTAACAATCATAAATAAACATCCATTTATTGTTATTATTATATTTAGCAATTATCAGCAAAGCAATCGTCAATCCTTCTTACATTCATACTCTTTACAATTCACTCTAAATTTAAGATAGATCAATGCGTCCATAATTCCACGCTATTAACTGACGTTGTTTGCGATAACAATATTTGTTTTTCATATCAATAAAAAAGTTTGAAATGAGCTAATGATGAATTCTAGAGAAAAGTCCGATATGTCATTTGATGAAGTGTTTGAGGTTGAACTTCTGGATGAACAACTTCTGACCATAACGGATCCTACACATTCTGCCACTCACTTTGTGTGTTTGGTTCAACTGCTCTGGGAAGAGCAGACTAATAGTTTTTTTTTTAATTTTGCAAGAACATATGATCACTCAAAATCAAATTTGTAGTCCAACAGGTAAAGGAGAAAGAATGTGATGGTGCAAATCCAAACATGCAGAATGACCACTTAGCAAACGTTACTTAGAACATGTAACTATTTTTTATGCCGATGGAGAGGAAAGTAGAGAAGCCTCCGACAAATGATCTTCTAGTTGAAAAAAGAAGCAACGATAACGTCACATAAATTGGAGAAAAAATTAAACACCTACATCACGGTATGAACAAAGGAATGAGTGATCTAAGGAATCTCGAACGCTTTAAAAAAAGTCACAAAAAGTTGTGGCATCCCTACATGTATACTAAACAACCACCAGCACTCATGCACACATTATGATGCTTCGTTGATATTTCAATAGGATCCTCCTTAAGTAGCAACATAGTCACGTTTTCCACTGCAAAAACTGGGATTTCAGCAAGCTCGTGCTTAACATGGAGACCAACATTTTGTCGAACAATAACTAAGATTCCAATAGGCCCCGATGGCCAATCGGGGATCCTTCATAATCAACAACAAGGTCAGACCTCTCAATAATGGATGCCATAGAGCAATCTTAGAGTACAAATATGCTTTCAAGAAAACTTTTTTTATGGATACCCCATGCAACAAAATGGTGCACCCACTTACCAAAATTGGAATCACGGAAATATTAGACCCGATAAGATTTTACATTACTTAGAAAAACTTTCATGAGCATTACCAGCCACATCCGACCCAGTTTGTTCAAGGTTTTCAACAATACCCAAAACAAGGGTAGCACAAATTCATCATCGGAAAGTGGCAGGGACCAAGGTACCAACAAACATACATATTCATAAATAATATCAACGAAGACATTGATGACATGTTAAATAAAGAATCTCCACTAATTCTATAGATTTTGTATTTGCATCTACTGTCGAACTTCAACAAATATTATATATATATATAAGTAGTACGAGAAATGAGACCCATAGAATCATATTTAATAGTTTAACAATGAGAGGCTACAATGTGGAGATTATGATAAGATGAAGTGCAAAACATTCTCTATGACACTAGAGGAAACACCATGTAGTGGTTTAATAGTCTCTCAAAATGATGCATCAAGAGTTACAAGATGCTTTAGACGACTTTCAAGAACCATTTTGTATGACCTAAAATTTAGAAAATAATATAAGGACTACATAATAATTACAAGCAAATGCCTAACGAAATTCTTAGAGGGTATACTTAATAGTTCGTGGAGACTAAAAATGAATTGCAAGATTGTTGCAACTTGTTGGTCGTAGCTGCATACAAGCAGTGAGTTTTAGAAGGATCTTTCCTCGACTACATAATGAAAAAAAAGCTATAAACTTTGGTGACCTGCTAGCTCAAGTAGAATGATATATCAAGGTATCCAAGGTTGCTAGAGTTAGAAGAATGAGACATTATAAATCCAATAAAAAAACTTATAAAACCTTTCAGATATCAAGAAATACATAACCTTTCAGTATCTCAAGTCAATACAAAGAATAATGGTACAACAAACTTGACCAGTCAAACAAATAATTAAAGTCAAACTTACAAAGTAAAATACAAGAGTGGTTGCGACAACAGTAATAACAGAAGGACTAACTACCATTCAAAAGGTCCATTGTAGGAGCTAACCAAAAGTTTGGCGAAGATTTATGAGAAGAAAAAAAAAATATTGTCAAATACAACCGACCAAGAAAGTTGCATCGAGCACGAGATCATAAAGACAAAAAAATATTGTAAGTTTTATAGTAATATTAGTCATCTTATTATAGACTTTTGGCCTTTGTAGGATAAAGTCCAAAGTTTAATAGATGTATGAAAACTCAATGCTTCAGCACTAGCTGAATAGTAGAGAGCACTAGACACCAACGCCATCACGCTAGGTAAAAAGGAAACATACATAGAACTGAACAAAACAAACAAACAATATAAGTAATTTTTGGAGAAAACCTATATTTTAGAGTCTCTAAAAATTAAGAATCAGATATGCAACCAAGATATAGGTTTAGTTTCAATGATAGACGTCTCCATACTTGTACCAAAATTCATATCCCATGCTAGCATTCATGGATGATAATATGAGAGAAGCGACATCACCACATAGTGATGCAGTTTTAATATCAGTGAAGCTAGCCGAAGTAGAAGTAAAAAATATGATAATAGACACCGATAGTTTGACAAATATAATATATAGAGGAATATATAAAAATATGAGAGAATAATTTTGACCGACTTCACCAGGAAAATACAAACGTGTTAAAATTGTTAAACTTAGATATCGTCATTGGCAAGAAACAATATATAAATAAAGTATAATATCTATTCATGGTGGCATATGTCATTTAATCATACAATATCATATTGGGAAGATCTTGGTTTGACCAAATGCATGTTGTATTATATATGATTCATTAACGCTTAAGTTACCCAATCAACGACAATGTGGTTGTCATCAAAGAAAATCAGAAAACTTTCATGGAGTTTTATGCAACATTCATAGTAATCAAAGCCCAACGATCTAAAGAATAAATGGTTATTTTAGAAAGGATTGATGATCCCATACAAGGCCCTCATCTGGTTCAGCATGGGAAGGTTGTAACAAATGTAAAAATGGAAGAAAAAATACCTTAAAGTTTGGCCGAGATATCCCAAATGATCTAAGGTAAAAATTAGTAACTTTTTATAAAATAATTTTAATTTGTTTACTCGAAGTTCACATGATGTGACATGATTTCTAGCATAAGTTGAACAACTTTTTTCATATCATACAAAAATGAAGATCACACTTCCAATAAAAAATACAGGCGATCGTTGAGAAGACAGACAAACTAACTATTGTAACATATATCTAAGAGTCTCATTATCTAATGTGGATGACCAATCATGTACCATTAAAAAAGAACGAAAAATAGAGGATGTGTGTGGACTTTATAAACCTCAACAAGGCATGTTTGAAAGATCATTTTCCATTCTGAGGATTTACCCATTGGTAGATGCAACTTCCGTGAACAAAATGTTATCCTTCATGGATGTGTTTGTTGGATAGATTAAAATATAAATATACAAAAAAGACTAAGAACATATAATTTTTATCACTGAAAATGGTTGAACTACTACAAAGTAATAAGATTTGGATTGAAGAACGTCATATTAACCTATCAAATTCTAGTTACTAAGATATTCGCAAGTCAATTAGGTCGCAACATACAAGCCTACATTGACGACATGTTGACCACCAATCTTTGTGAGGATGATAGTCTAGCAGATTTGATTGAGATCTTTAGAAATATTAGAAGAGTTAATCTCAAATTAAACCTATAGACATAAATTTTGGTATAAGTTCTGATAAATACCTTTGCCTACATGGTGATCGAGATAAGGGGGGATTCCCCCAATAAAGTACGAGCACGGGCAGGAGGACCACGAATTTGGATTAGGGCAAGCAATGAATAAAATGACGAGCTCTATTACGTTGACGAGCTCAAAGGCAGATTGAGCTCGGAGGCAGATCGAGCTCGAAGACATTAGGGGAGAAGAGTTGATCGACCAGATTAAGGATGCGATAAGCATATGATCGAGACTAAATGCGAACCCAAAGGAAATAAGTTGACCATGTTATCAGTGAGCTCGAGCTCTGCAAATCAGAATAGATTTGATCGCGCTCAAGGAATGGCCCTATTCAATTTAAGGTGTAGATCAGACAATACGTTTCCTTATTTATTGTGTAACGCACGTTTTGAATCTTAAGTCAAACCGTTTTAAGTACTTGTTCTGAAATTATAGGAATAATGACGTTAGTGAGTTAATGTGTAACTGCCCACTAACTCATAACATTATAAATAGGGAGAACCTATCCATGAATAAGAGGATCTTTTTTTGCCTTATCTCTTTCTTGACTGAAACCCTAAAGACTTAATCGTGGTAAAACTTGTTATTCTCGTAACAGATAGAGGAATCAAAATAGACCGCACACAAGTTGTAAATTTAGCAGCAATAGAGCCACCAATGAATGCAAAAGAAATTCAAATTCTAACTGGAAGACTAGTGATGTTTAAAAAATTCTTATCAATATTCTCAGATAAGTGTCAAGATTTAATATAAGTTCTATGAGAATCGGGAAAGTTTGATTTGATTAAAACATATGATGAAGCATTAAAAAATAACAAATTTATTGGATTTTTTGAAAGAGTGAACAAAACCTCAGTCAAAAGAATATTTATATTTGTACCTTGTAGTCTTGGATTATGCTATCAGTGCAATACAGATTAAGGAAGAAGGAAGAGAATCTAAAGCAGTATACTATGTAATTAAATCTTTATAACCATATGAAGCTAGATACTTAGAATTAGAAAAACTTACTTTGCACTAGTATTTGTAGCTAGAAAAATGAGACCATACTTTCAAACATATATGATAATAGTTAGAACTTCATCCCCTTTGAGAAATGTGCTTCAAAAACCATCTGTATCTAGAAGACTGGCCAAATGGTCTGTATAATTAGGAGATTATGACATTTTGTCAAAAATAATAATGAAATCCTAAGAATTTGCATATTTGTTGATAGATTTACAATCAGAGAGACCGATACTTGCAAAAGAGCAGTCTGAAGTTACATGGAAGGTCAAACTTATGGAGGTAATAACAATCAAGTCTCATGAGGAGAAGTTCAACTTATATCTCCAACAAGAGATATCTTAAGTAAGTCAATCAATTTTAGATTTCTAGTGTTCAACAATGAAGTTGATTATGAATCCTTAGTTTTGAGATTACAGCTAGCAAATATTTATGAAGGTAGAAAAGTTCAGCTTCTTATAAATTCTCATTTATTTGTCAACAAAGCTTTGGAACAAGCTGAAGCCAAGAAAAAAAAATTATTAGATACTTTAAAGAGTTTAATGACAAGTTCTATAATTAGATAAAGTGGCATTGGAACAAGTACTCAAAGATGAAAACTCAGCTATCGATGCGCTAGTATCGTTGACATGTACATATTCGACTACATGAGAAATCCTTGAATAAAAACCATATATATAAACTTACCCAACCGCTTCTTGTCAATGTTCACATATATATAAATATTATTAATATAATGGGAATAAAAAGAAGAATAAGATTAGAGAAATTCGATCAAGAAATACCTTGTTGAAGCCATACTCCTCAAATATAAAAGAAAAGCGAGAAAGATCAAGATGAAGTCAGCAAGATTTGTTTGTACTACAGACACACTGTACAAACGAGGGCTAACTAAGCCATTACTTTGGTTCTTAGGGCCTAAAACGTCCTTTATAGTAGAGATGCTACACAATGGAGAATGAAGTACTCACTAAAACTATAAGGCACTTCAGCAAAGAATTCTTCATGGCTACTAGCCAATAATAATTAGAGATGTGAAGAAGAAATTCAAGCAGTGGACACACGCTAACGACCCGCCAACTCTATATAAGTCTCAAAAATATTACTTGAGATAGTATTATAAGAAACCTCATTCGATATATGGGCTTTGGATATTGTAGACTCTTACCTAAAGCTCAATGAGGGATAAATTTCCTACTAGTTATCGTAGATTAATTCTCAATATGGGTGGAAGCACAACCTCTAATAAAAATTAAAATAAAGGAATTTATTGTCTTCTTAAAGGTAAATATATGTTACATGTTTGGAATAGCAATGATCATTATAATAGATAATTGAACTCAGTTCCAAAATGACAAACTCACAAGGTTTCGTGCTTAAAAAGCAATAAAACCAATTTTATCTGTTACAGGAAATAAATTAGATTAATATCTAATTTATTTAGTATAATATATATTTAGTATAATATATTGTAGTATATTTATTTAGTCAAAGATTTTATAGTCAATAGTCTATGTAAACTTTAGGAAAATAAATATTCTAGCATTAATTGTTGTAACTGCTACAAAGTAGTATAAAAGGTGAACGAGACAGATAAATAAGATATACTTTTTTTAGAAACACAATACTTTTGACATGGTATCAGAGCAAGGTTGATTTTTTCGTAGAGTTTTTTGGTGGTGAGTTTTTTGCGTATTTTGGGTGGTGAGTTTTTTTTTTCTTTTCTGAATTTCGAGAGTATTTGGGGAGATTTTTCTGAATTTTGAGAGTATTTGGGTAGTGAAATATTATTTTTCTTTTGAGAATTTGGGGATTTTAGTTTTATTTCAGATTTTTTTGTTCTCGTGGATCTGTTTTCTTGGTTACATCATGTCACTCGATAAATTCGAGCCGTTTCATATTAAATTTACGGGGAAGAATTATTCTGCTTGGGAATTTCAATTTCAATTGTATATGAAAGGAAAAGAATTATGGGGTCATATTGATGGGAGTGATCCTGCCCCTCTAGATGCTAATGCTTTGTCCAAGTGGGAAATAACAGATGCTAGAATCATGACTTGGATTCTTAGTTCGCTTGAACCTTATCTTATTCTCACCTTGAAGCCCTATAAAACCTCTGCTGGTATGTGGAATTATCTAAAGACAATTTATAATCAAGACAACTCTGCTAGAATATTTCAATTGGAGTATGAATTGGCTAATTACACTCAAGGAAGTCTTTCCATTGAAGCATATTTTTCAGGTTTTCAAAACCTTTGGGCAGATTATTCAGATATAATGTATGCCGATATTCCTGCTTCAGCTCTTTCTGCTATCCAGACAATGCATGCAACCAGCAGACGAGATCAGTTCTTAATGAAGCTACGACCGGATTTTGACATTGCACGGTCTAATCTGATGAATCGTCATCCTGTACCATATTTGGATGTATGTTTGGGTGAACTTCTTCGTGGAGATCTTCAAGAAGAGATTTACATGAAGCTTCCATCTGGTATGAGTACTTCTTCTCCTCATGATGTCTGTAAGTTAAGGCTTTCTTTGTATGGGCTCAAACAAGCACCTCGAGCTTGGTTTGAAAAGTTTCGCCGTACACTTCTTTCTTTCAGTTTTTCCCAAAGTCAGTATGATTCTTCTTTATTTTTCCACACATCTACATCGGGTATAGTCCTTCTCTTGGTTTATGTGGATGATATTATCATCACCGGTACTGATTGTAGTTTGATTACTAAGCTTCAAAAACAGTTAGATGCAACTTTCCATATGAAAGATCCTGGCCAACTTACATACTTCTTAGGATTAGAAGTTCATCGGCGGGCTAATGGTATTTTTTTGAACCAACAAAAGTATATTCAAGATCTTATCACTTTGGCTGGTCTGGAGGATGCTTCTTCAGTTGATACTCTCATGGAGGTAAATGTCAAATTTAGGAAAAATGAAGGGAACCTTTTGGATGATCCTACTCTTTATCGGCGCTTGGTTGGGAGTCTTATCTACTTGACAACTACGCGCCCTGATATATCATATGATGTTCATCAAGTCACCCAGTTTATGTTCTCTCCTCGACATCTACACCTTGCTGTAGTTCGACGCATCATTCGCTACCTTCAAGGCTCGTCTACATGTGGTTTGTTCTTTCCAGCTGGCTCATCTCTTCAACTTGTTTCCTATAGTGATGCTGATTGGGCTGGATGTCCAGATACACGTCGATCTACTACAGGTTGGTGTATGTTTTTAGGCGACGCTCTAATTTCTTGGAGGTGTAAGAAACAAGATCGTGTTTCTAAATCCTCTACCGAAGCTGAATATCGTGCCATGTCTAGTGCTTGTTCCGAAATTGTATGGCTACGCGGTCTTCTTGAGGAGGTTGGATTTCCTCAAACAACTTATACCCCTCTTCATGCTGATAACACTAGTGCCATTCAGATTGCCACCAATCCTGTTTTTCATGAGCGCACCAAACACATTGAAGTTGATTGTCATTCCATTCGAGATACATTGGAAAAACGGGTGATATCTCTTCCTCACATCTCTTCTGATCTCCAAGTGGCTGATATTTTCACCAAAGCTATGACTCGTCAGCGACATCAATTTCTTATTGGCAAATTGTTACTGGTTAACTTACCAGCATCAATTTGAGGGAGGGTGTTACGGGAAATAAATTAGATTAATATCTAATTTATTTAGTATAATATATATTTAGTATAATATATTGTAGTATATTTATTTAGTCAAAGATATTATAGTCAATAGTCTATGTAAACTTTAGGAAAATAAATATTCTAGCATTAATTGTTGCAACTGCTACAAAGTAGTATAAAAGGTGAACCAGACAGATAAATAAGATATACTTTTTTTGAGAAACACAATACTTTTGACATTATCTTCCCTTAACCATCCTCGAGCCATCGGTCAAGTATAAATGACTAACATTAAAATCATAGAGGGCATTAAAAAATATTAGAAGGAGGTGTAAGAACCATGTTTCATGGTATATGGAAATGAATCACCACTATGATGAAATAAGTAATGCACAAGCCCAAATCACTGAGCTAAATGTAATTGAAGAAAAAAAAGTCAAAGCATATCTTTGGTGAGAACATTAAATGTATTAATAATGAATACGTATAATTCCTATATTGTATTTAAGAGATTCAAACTAAGATACAAGGTGCTACAAAGATTTTTCCTTCACATAAAAGAAAAGAAACTTGATAAATATACATCAAAACTGGAGGGCTCTTTCATGGTCGAAGCCATATTAAATTCAAGAACTGACAGAGTATTCAATGAAGAAGGAGGCTAAGTTTGGTAACCTTGGAATATTGAGCATCTGAAACTATATTATAGTCCTTAAGACTTCAACTTGTAGCTTACTACTACACGTATAACGTATTTATTAAACTATAGGGATGTATTATTCTCTACCTTGGTGATGCAAGAAGGTTTTAAGAATACTTTCAACATTAATTAAACGTTTTTCTTGCTAAAACATCAAGTTTTATGAACGCACAAGACTTTATAAAGTCTACTAAAATAAAAATAAATCTAAGACGAATAAAAGTGTAGTCCCTGGAGAATAAACAAGCTTCAACACTTCCAAAAAGAATAAAAAACCCTAACGAGAGTCATGCACCCTGAGTATGCCTGGAAAATACTAGAAAATATCAAATTCAAGAACACAAATGTTCCAAATAAAATCCCAGCCTATTAAAAATTGAATACTTTAATAGAAAAAGAGAGAGTATGTACATACAAAGTTTTCAATAAAAACACTACTAGACTTATAAACAGAATTATAAGAGTACTAAAAATACAAAAGTCTTGGTACAAAAACTACGTTGAAACTGGTGTGGACAATAATCGCCTGAGGGTAGGCTGGTAATTTCAGTTGGTATTTTACGGTGATATGTGGGTGTTTAAGTGGTGGTGTGTGGGTGTTTAACGTGTTTAGAGAGTAGAGAGATAATTAAGCAGCTTGGTAGCAGTTAATTCTCATTACCCATAGTTAATGCGGGTGGTTGGGTATTTATAGTATGATGTTTGGGCCCTTATGGGCTTTCGGGTCATGTTTAATGGACCCGTGTCATGTTCAAAGACCCATGAGCTCTAAGTAGGAGAGCAAGTAGCTCAGTCAAGAAGTGTTTAGGTTTTTTAGTACTTTTGTCATAGTTCGAACAGTCCTATGGTCATAGTGTTCGAAGTGATCTGTCCGGTCCATGTGACCTGTCCGATCTGTCCGGTCCGGAGGCTTTGGACTGATATGTCCCTGTCCGGGGAGCATGTTGAATTTGGACTCATCAGAAGCCCCTTTTTTAGGTGTTTGAGCAAGTATTCTTGTCAGAGACCTGAAAAAACAGTCCGATGTTTAGAAGTAGTTTTCAATCCGGACAGGTCTACGGGTTTACCCGGACAGATAAAGGTGGTTGGCTCAACCTTTCAGGGTTGGAGAAAGCACATAAAGTTGAGAAGGAGAGACGAATCGCAGCAGGGCTACCTTCATCACCTGTTGACAGACCAGCCACCTCCGTTACAGAGTCAGATCGAGGCTCATCCTCCTCTAAATGTACTAAGCCCAAAAAGTTATTTCAATCCACTCTCTCGCCTATAGTCTCTGGTTCCTAAGTTCAGGAGTCAGTACCTGCTGTCGAGCCAGGAGTTACAGTTACAAGTGTTAGGAAACCCTCTCCTTTTATCGATATGGGATCAGACACAGAGCACTCTCCGGAGAAGTTGGTGGTTAAGAGGACAACCCCGTTGGTAAAGGGGCAGGCCTCCAAGAATACTCCCTCAAAATCGGGGGCAAAAAATAGCAGCTCTGGGTCCGGAGTACCCCTCAGAGCTCCCCGGGAAAGACCATCCGGTCCGGAGGCGAGCAAACCAGTACCCCCACAAGAGACCTCTGCCTCAGAGCCCCAGCCTGAGACTAGGGGTCAAGAAGACATTGAAAATCGGCAGTCCGGAAGCCAGGTTGTGCCAAGTTTGAGCCCTCCCCGGACCACTGCCACTGATATTCCCCCAACAATCATGGAGGAAAGAATGGAGGACTATGTTGAAGAAGTCCCCTTTGAGTCTGAATCCTCCGGCCAGACTGACAATACTGCTGCTGCCAAAAAAGGCAAGGAAAAACTGTGCCTGAGGCATCCGGAGCTTCCGGAGTGCCTCGAGGGGAAGGTAGGGCCTTGTTTTCACAGGGTCGAACTTAAATATCTCTTGGCCTTACAAAAGACCAAGTATGCTTTCATTCACACGGCCGAGCTAGGTCGAATGCGCACAAAATGGGGGATCCTAGAAAACGTGAAAATAAGGATCCCCGTAGATCCTGATACTCCTATGGATTGCAAGCTTAACGAGCTGGTCATCTTCACAGAAATTTTTAATTGGGGACTCAGATTCCCATTGGACCCGGAGATCGTCAGATATTTCCACCTGGTCAAGCTCTGCCCGAGCCAGCTGAGCCCAAACGGTTGGTATACTCTGATGTCATGTATCATGGCATCTAGGTTGTCCGGGATCCCTCTCCCCATGGAAGAGTTCGCAGCAGTGGCCAACCTTTGCAAACATCACCAATTCCCCTTTTATCACTTTAATATGGGGGACAACTTCAAGGCTGTCAATGATCTGTTGGAGTCGGAGAGCAAGTGGAGGAGCCAGTTTTTGTTTGTCAGTGGCGCCTGGGAAAATGGCAAGAAGAGCAAGGCCGGAGAGAACCCAAGCCTCCTTAGAAGCAGATGGAGGAGTGACCGTAAGTTTCACACTTCAAATCTTTGTTCATTTCTTCCTTTTTTAAGTTGGTTTAGATTAACTGGTCTTTTTTTTTTTAACAGAACTGCCTAAAGAGTTCGGGGACTACTTAAAGGCCGGACAGGTCACTTGTGGCAAAATCAATGCATGGGCCGCAGAGAACTGGGGGAACCGATTCCACAGTGCCTTCACAAGTGGAAATCTGGCAAGGTCTCACCTGTGGAACAGCACGGGTCGGAGAGATTTAAGCTGGGAAGAGCTCACCACTCAACCGTCTCCGGACACAGTGCTCAAGAGGTCCCATGAAGCAGATGGGACACTCTTCTTGCCAGGTCGGGCCAAGGCCCCAAGCAAAATGAAGGGCAAGAAGAAAGGCAAAAAGGTGGTGAGCAGTGCTAACCCTGCCGATGCTGAGAAAGATGCTCCAACTGACCCGGAGGGGCCGGCTCAGAACCAAATTGATGCTGCTCTCTTGCAGGTAGTGGAGCAAGAGACTGTAAGATAGGAAGCAGAACTCCCAAAATCTCCAAGGGCTTCCAAGAGGAATCGCAAGCAGGAGAGTGGTGGGGCAGACCGGGCAGCCAAGAAGAAAAAGACGGCAAATGGAGATGAGCTTGCTCTCCGGGATCCGGAGCCTTCTGTCCAGGCTGACCCTTCTGACCCAACACAAGCTGAGGAGATCCCAATAGAGTTTCATACTGATGAAGTTGAGGGGGGAGATCTCAACCTTGATGAAGTGGACATCACTGGTCTAGGTGGGCTTGGTGAATACTTCCTTAGCCTCCCCAGAGACGACTTCACAGGGCCTTACATTCCTCCGAGCAGCTCTAACACTGTCAATTTCAATGGTAAGACTTTCATTGTTTCTAGTGAAAAGGACACCATAGCCCATTCCTTGCTTAGCAATGTGCAGCCAGTACTCACACTGGAAAGACAAGTCCGGGGTCAAGCAGACATCATTAAAGACCTCAATTCTGAGAAGGAAAAGCTGTCCGAAGACCTTCGTACTGCTATTGCCAACGCTGACATACTCAAGGAGGCAAACGAGGAGCTGAAAAAGAGTCAAGGGGAAAGCACCACAAAGATTGCCACTCTAGAGGAGACCATTAAAGACCTCCGGGAGAAGCTGTCCGGTGTGGAGAAAGATCTTACTGCCTCAAAAGAAGAGACTAAGGAAAAGGACAAGATCATCACCAACCTTACCACAGACAAGATTGCTCTTGAGAACGCAGTGTCCAAGGCTGCCGGGGAGAAAACCGCTTTGTTAAGGGATCAAGAGGCTACAATCAATGCCAAGATCAATGCATATGCCAGCCAGATGATTAAAAGTGAAGAGTTATTGCTTGAGAGGGTGAAGTCTGACATGGTTCTACTCTTTCATGAAAAATTTCCGAAGAGGAACCTAGGGTACCTGTAGAGCTATGTAGATGATGATGACCTTCCATATCACACAATGGGCAAAGAGGATGGAGTCTCCAGTGCGTCCTCATCTGATGATGAAGAGAGGACCGGAGAGAGCCCAGACAGGGAGGAAGATGATCCCAAAGGCAAGAAGGTAGTCGAAGGGAAAAACGACTCTCAGGGCAAGAAGACAGATGAAGGTGAGCCATCTTCAAATGCTCAACCTTAACCCACAATCTTCCTTGTTTATTTTTCATTTAAACTAAAGTCCTTGGAAGGCCAAGGCACTCTTTTTGTAATAGTGTCCGGAATTTGACCGGACAGGTTTTTTGTGTTCTACTTTGACTGTTTAAAAGTCCTTGGAAGGCCAAGGCAATTTTAAGTTGTTTTTCTCAATGAATATCTCTGTTTCGTATAACCATCGTCTCCTTTCATTGTTCGTTTTAGTTTTGACAGCCAGAGTTTAAGTAGCTTTTAGTTGTCGCATTATAAGAGTGTTTAAATTCTCCGGCTAGAGTTTAAATAGCCTTTAGATATTTCAGTCCGGATAGTATGATAAGATATTGGACTTTAAAAACACTTAGAAAATTTTGAAGAAGGCATCGAATTTTATTTAACAACCCGGACATCTCATTAAAACCTCTCCGCGCCACCGGGGAGGAAAGAGTATGCCCCCAAATATTTACAAGGATGTTTAAACAAGTAAATATTTACACAGGTGTTATTCCAAGTACATCCGGAGATGCTTAATATTCCAAGGATGAGTTAGAACTCTGCCATCTTTGTCTTCCAACCAATAAGTTCCAGGCTTGATTCTTTCAACCACTATATACGGACCCTCCCAAGTTGGGGCCAGCTTTCCGAAGAGATTTTGTTTAGTGTGTAAGAAGACCTTCTTTAATACTTTGTCCCCTGGTCGGAAATCCCTTCTTTTAACTTTGGAAGCAAACCTGCTCCTCATCAAGCCCTGATTGTGTGCAACTCTGAGGTGAGCCAATTTAGTGTGGACAATAATCGCCTGAGGGTAGGCTGGTAATTTCAGTTGGTATTTTACGGTGGTATGTGGGTGTTTAAGTGGTGGTGTGTGGGTGTTTAACGTGTTTAGAGAGTAGAGAGATAATTAAGCAGCTTGGTAGCAGTTAATTCTCATTACCCATAGTTAATGCGGGTGGTTGGGTATTTATAGTGTGATGTTTGGGCCCTTATGCGCTTTCGGGTCATGTTTAATGGACCTGGGTCATGTTCAAAGACCCATGAGCTCTAAGTAGGAGAGCAAGTAGCTTAGTCAAGAAGTGTTTAGGTTTTTTAGTACTTTTGTCATAGTTCAAACAGTCCTATGGTCATAGTGTTCGAAGTGATCTGTCCGGTCCATGTGACCTGTCCGATATGTCCGGTCCATGTGACCTGTCCGATCTGTCCGGTCCGGAGGCTTTGGACTGATCTGTCCCTGTCCGGGGAGCATGTTGAATTCGGACTCATCAGAAACAGTAAAAAAAGCCATCAGCGTTACACAAAATAGATAAACATTTAAAAGTTAAATATTAAACATTGTTATAACAAAAATTTACATATTCGGAAAGAATAGGACCAACTCCATCTAAAGTATTAGCCATTTGTGCATTAGCATCCTCAATATTACCATAATCAATAGCTTGAGCATTATTAGTTATAATATCGGTGACTTGAACATTAGTATTTCCAATATAACCTTTTTGAACAACACTACCTTTTGGAACATCTGAATCCATAAATTATATTCGGTTGTTTTGTTTTTTATTTGATATATCCTCAAGAAGGTAACCAATATAAGCCCCTCATTTCTTATATCCCAACAAATGACGAGAGTTATAAGATCAATCACTCCACTCTACGTATGTTGGCTACTGTTCTGAGGAATATAATACCACAAGATATCTAAGGTTAGGGTATTCTGAGTGAAAACTGAGGACTAACCTGGCGTAGGCCTCTATAACTGTTATACGAGACGATTCAGTTATTTGTTCTTGATAAACAATAACATCTTTAAATCTGACTTGACGTTCAATAAGAATGAGCTCTTTAGGTGAGTTTTATTTCACCTTCAATGCATCCAATTGCTTCCACAACTTTGGTTTTGCAAAATATTTGTCAGCTTTGGTATCAATAATCTTTGTGTGGCTAAAAAGAAAACTTAGTACCTTATGTATACCAAATGTTGCAATATTGTATTAGCCCCCCTCCCTCCACGTGTAATAACCATGATTAAAACTACATATTTGTTCAAACATGGGGAATCTTTGGTGACATTGGGAAAACATAGAGGATGATTTGATGTCATTAAGTAAACACATGAGACTAAAATGAATTTTTTTTTAAAACATGAGAGACGATTTTAATATACAAGTAAACATGGGTGAAAGTTTTGTGACAGTTGATACACATGAGGGATTATATTTTCTTTTTATATTGATACCAAAGTTGAAGAATATGTTACAAATTCAAAGCTCAATTAGCAATTGTATGTATTGAAAGTGTAAGGGAACTCGCTTTAGGAGCTTATTCCCAGTGAACACCATGTTAGAATAAAATATGTTACTTATTATCTTGAATAATAACTAAAATATCTCATTTAGTAGTTATAGAGCCTCAATCTAGGTTAGTCCTTCATTTTCACCAAGAATCCATGAGTTGAGCTTAAATAACTTATGGTATTATCTTCGTCAGATCCAGTGGCCATAAGACTTAGAATAAAGCGACCGATCTTCTATATCTCATTGCTTCAAGGGTTATAAGAAATTAGGATCTTATATTTATGACCTTATTAAAAAGATAGAAAATAAAAATCAAAATAACTGCATAAAAGCTATAAATTTAGATGTCGATAAAGCTAGTATTGTTAAAAAAGGTAACACGGGAACTAGTAATGTTCAGTTCATTACTGATAGTAATGGCTAAAATGCAACATTATTGAAATATGAGGGACGATCTTAGTATAAAAATTAGCACGATGGACTTGTTTGTGACAGTTTCTATACCTGAAGAGCTGTATTTGCTTTCAACCTCTCTTTGTAAAAAAAATACAAAAAAATGTATTGCCTAAATTGTCCTTAGACAAGTTCAACTTGTCATCATAAACAAAAATTATGTTCTTTGAGTGGAAATTATATTCTTCAAAAAATGACCAAAGCTACAACCAGTAGAGACTATCTCGTGCACGTGAATCAGTGCACTATCCAAATAAGAAAAAAGAAAGTAATTACTTCAAAGTTATTCCTTTAATCGAGCCTCGACTTCAATCATGCCCTATAGTTCGGATTTCAAACTTCTCTTATTCTTCACAATATTTCAAACTCAGTATTCAGCTGCTTCTCACTATCAATTTTAATTTGAGCATAAGTTTCAATTTAGAGATATTTTTGGAAGGATCAGTAACACCTTCAAGAAGCGCCTGAAGATAAGAAATATAACTCTCATGATTGGAATTAGAGTGATGAAGCATGGTCAGACCATTAAGAATACCTTACAAACACCACATATTAATTAGTCAAAACATAATTAGTTTCTATAAACAAACGTAAATTTTAAAAAGAGGAGAGAAATGAAAATAAAAAAGAAGAAAAGTTTATCTTACTTCAACCTTAAATTCAGTTGTCTCATGGCTAAGTCCATATAATATAGGTTTGCTGAAATCTTCCTTCGGCTGGATAAAGATGCAAATTAAGTCAATATCTCATGAATTTGTTCCAACCAAAAAATATATGAGATTGTGGAAGGAAGAATATGGTCGGAGAAGCATCAGTGTTGGAAAGAACATCACATGGATCTTTAGTAATAACTTCATTATCATTTAGGTTTACAACATCAGATATTTGAAAAATATATTCGGCAAACTCTACACCACTTCTGACAACATAAAAAACAAACTCCGGAGATACTGAGAAGTTAGCACAAACTTTGGTGGTAACCAATATATACTCTTTGAGCCAAATTTATTTACCAACTGAGTCAATGACCAAAATAATTATCAAGTTTGAAGAATTCTTTGCCACAACATCAGTCCATTCAGAAGCTCCAACTACATTTTCATTACCAACAAGAACAAATATTATACAAGAGAAGGTTATAAGATTAAGAAATACCTTCAGACGTAGCCTTTCAACGTCTAATCTGAAATAATTCTTTTAGTTGTTTCTTAATAATGTTATCATCCTCAAGATCTCCCTTTTTTCATAGCTAAAAAATTAGGCTCAAAGCTAACTTTAAATATAACCTATTTTCATTTCTCACCAAACCACATACTTCTTCTTGCATATAACTTTCAGATATAACAACTTATTTCGTAAGGGAAGAAACAAGAGATCTAATAGCTAACAAGTCTAGACTAGTCACATTTTTGCACAAAACAACAAATTTAGTAGAAATTTTCCTTCAAAGTGTTGTGACATGAGCTAAAAACAGCAAGACACATATCTCAATAACAGGTTTCAAAATACAGAAAGGTTGGGAAGCCAGTGAAGATACAAGTGCAGGAGTACATTGCTGCACAACTAAAGAAATAAAAGGTACAATACTTTCATTCTCAAATGTTAAATTATCTTCAATAGTAACATGAATACTCTAAGAAATATTAACTCTGGTTGCTGAACTTTTTTGCCGTTTAATCAAGGGAATATCCTCTTCTTTATCGTCGGTTTCATCTTCTATAATATTGGAACAAGATTTTATCTTCTCATTTAAGATAAAAACATTCATCATAATAATTTTATAGGCAAAATGAGCCTCGACCTCGGTCTTTTTTACACCAGAATGCACAATATATAATGTTTTTGAACTAGATATTTTGACGTGGTACTTAATTTTTTCATCGGAGAAGGTTTCTCCATGATCTTCTTCTTTGAAGATTATTTCTCTATATTATTATTTTCTGGGGAGTTTTCTTCTATATTATTTTCCTCACGAGATAGAAAAAATAAAATTTACCACGAGTTTTAATGCTCAACCATAACCCATTACTGATAATTCTTCAGGAACCATAATGGAAGAGTATGAATAATAAAACTGGGAAGCTCCTTGAGCTAGTTGAGCATACTTTTTTTGACATGGTCTACCCTCTGATTATCATGTAGCATTTCAACATAGGAAGATGATGAAATCATACAAATACAATTATAACTACAGTTTTATTTAGGTGCACTAAGAGTTTTCTTCACAACTAGTTTCTCAATTTCCAGAGACATACACGATCTTACATTTCCATAACTTATGAAAGATTAAGAGCTCATGGATAATTGTAGCATTTACACCCGTTAAAAAGTATAAAAAAAACTTTCAGCCAAAAAAATTGATTGCGATAATAAAATGAGTCACATAAAAGTGTTGATAAGTTTTTTGTGACAAGATAATGGTCAAAATAATAACTCTCTAATAATCTAGTACAATATGTCTAGGTAAAATCTTAATACTTTTAAAGAACTTCAACAATTCAGAACCAATGGGAAATCAAATTCTCTATCACTAATATAAGTACATAATACAACCTTTTCTTTACAAGCATCAACTGGGGTTTCCCCTATATCATGAAACCGAAAGAGTATATATTCACGAATAACCCAATTAGCGAGACTTCTCACGCGAACATTATTATGGATGTAGTGATATGAATGGAATTTAATCATCTTTATTTAAAATTAATTTGAAGAAGTGTCCACAAATTTAGTATTCCTTCTATAATTTGAATATTCAACCATGCTGCTAACTCCCATTAATGACAAGCTCAAGCCGTCAAGTGCAGAAAGAATAAGAAAAATAGATCTTAATGAGACAACAACCTTAATAGAATTGTATTTCCTTAAAATAATATTTTTTAGCTTGGTGCGTTTGGTGAATAAGACGTGTACTTTGAGAAATTTCTATTTTTCTTCAGAATGATCAAAAGATAAATCCTCAAATGAACCACTCACGTGATTGTGCAAGATTTTAAAATTCTAGTTGTTGCTTAAAAAGTATTATTGACTATTAAATCAATAAAATGCCAGAGATTTTCTTTAGCTGCCATTTAAAACATAGAGATCTATTTTTAACTAGAGCTAGAGGGAAACTGAATTGCAAGTGTAGACTTGATTAATCCGAACTAATTTAGTTTTTTATTTATTATATTCTCTCTAGATATACATATACTTTCATTATCATTGTTATGGAATCAAAAGTTTCAAAATTTTAAGTTGTCAAAATTTCACTAGCCAAATAATGTTGTAATATTTGTTCTCAATACGTGTACAACTGATATGTTGCGACTGTGAGTAACGATTGTGCAACTAATATGTTGTGGCAAGTTTGACATGGTATTTTAGATCTTTATTTTGGATATTGTATGAATTTTAACTAACAAAACTACTAATTTTTTCACATTGATAAGAAAATGAAAGGTTCTCTTCAAACTGACTACACATTATGCTTGTGAAATTAACATTATTGGTGTACGTGTAACCGAACTAGAAATCTTAGAGAATATATGATGTAATTTGGAACAAACAAAAGAAGAACACACCAAGATATATATATATATAATTTTTCAATTCAAAAAAAAGAAAAAAATTATATCAAATCTGTCTTGAACTACACAAAACCCTTAAACTCGATCTCATAAAGTTAGATATTGTTGAATTCTTAAATGATCAAGTAATATATTTAACAGTTGGGTACATATATATTAACTTCGTTATGAACATATGATCAAATTAGATAGAGTAATTTTTATGTAGGTGTTATTTGTTATCGAGAAATAAATGGTGTTTGAAAAAAAGACAGACATAAAAAAGTTGTTAATAAGTGCTACTGAAAAAATAGAAAGGTGAATTGGATTTAAATTGAATAAAAGTTAAGAGAGAAGTTCAAGACAACAACAAGAAATCGAGAACCTAATTTACATTGATCATTTAAGAAGTTTTGTACATGTTGAATACTATCAATTAATTATTATCATTTATTTTTATTTTTTATTCAACAAGAACATATTATATATATATATATATATATATATATATATATATATATATATATATATATATATATTAGACCTAATATCCATTTTTAGGGTAATAAAATAAGTTGAAGCACACAAGTTAAAGCTAAATCCTGAATTTTTTGAGATCAACTCCGTTGAGGTTATTGCTGAAAATACAAAGATTTTCTTTAGTGACAAGGTTTAATTTTCTATATTTCTCCTCCAACTCCCTTCTTAGTTTGTCAATGCACATGTATTTATAGTTTTTTTCTCTTTTTCAAAGATAAATTTTCGTTTAATTTGAAATTTAAAGTAATAAACCGAAATTTAAGTAAAAATACAAAACTCTCTAAAAATATTGATTCAAGTTTTGGTCTATCTTTAAGATCTATTTGATCTTTCAAGTTGTTAAAAATTTATAGTCATTCCCAAATATATATTTCATTTTTTATTAACTTTTTGTTAAGATTTTGGTATGGAATCATTTTAGAGTTTGCAGAGGTAGTCATATTTTGTATGTTTTTTACGACCAATTTGATAGTGTATTCTTCTAGTTAAGTTGTTTTATGGCTAACAATAAGATCCTCTTATTGTTTATGTCATAGTTATATTTGTGGCAAATAAGATATCGAGTAATTGTCTCGATATTTTAAATAAATAATCTTAGTTTTCTTTGGTCGTGACCTATATTCTCATATTTGAATGGCTTATATAGATCTCCAAGTTTCCAAGCAAAATTATATTTCATAACTTATTATGAGCATGTTCAAGTGACCCTCGAAACATATCACGAAAGTTTTATTACCCAATTTTGAAAGATAAAATATATTCTTAGATTTTAAAAACTGATTTTGTGTCTTAAAGTGTTGGTGAACAATATTCCATGTGGCACTAAAAGGGATGTTTTGATCACCTTCAAGCCAATAGAGTTCTTTATTATGTTTTTAACTTACATTCTCTTAATAGATTTACTTTGTATTTTCCTCATATTTGCTCATTTGAATGCGTCTTTTAGGTTGTTCATTTTATTATAAATGATTATGTGTATCATACGTTGCTCAACTATGGTATACCTAATGATAGCACGTGGATATATGACAAGATCCGTTATTAAAATCAATCACTTTTACAGCTAAGATATTCTTCACCAGGTCTACATTCGACGTCATTGATCATGTTAGACTTGGTGATCATGGAGTGGTTTAAATAAAAACGTGATGGATTTTATGCATTTATTTTTCTTTTAGGAGTATTGTTGTGACTGCGAGTAATGATTGTGCGGGATTTTAAAATTCTAGTTGTTGTTTAAAAAATATTATTGACTATTAAATCAATAAAATACAAAATATTTTTCGTCAGCTTCCATAAATAACAGAGAGATCTAGTTTTTTGCTAGAGTTAGAGGCAAACAGAGTTGCAGATGTAGACTTGATAAGTATGATCTAATTTAGTTTTTTATTTATTATATTCTCTCTAGATATATTTATGCTTTCAGTATCTCTGTTATATTACGGTGTCAAAATTTTATTAGCCGCCTGATGCTATTGTGAACCTAATGTATTGTGGCTGCGAGTAATAATTATGCAACTGATATTTTGTGACAAATGTGAACCTAATATACATTGATCGTTAAATGAGGCTTGCTTTTTTAATGCAAGAACATATTTTATTAATATATTTTTACCACATCTCCGTTTTCATGGTAATGAAAAAAACCGAAGCAAACAATTTGAAGCTAACTTTTATATTTTTTGAGCTCAAGTTCATTGAGGTCATTGCTGAAAATACAAGGATTTTCTTTATCGTTAAGGTTTGATTCCTATATTTCTCCTTCACCTCTCTTCTTCATTCATTAATGCACAACTAATATTAACTCTCTTTTTTCTATTTATTAAAGATAATGTTTCTTTATGGTTAAGGTTTGATTCCTATATTTCTCCTTCACCTATCTTCTTCATTCATTAATGCACAACTAATATTAACTCTATTTTTTCTATTTATTAAAGATAATGTTTCTTTAAATTTGAGTTTTAAATTAATTAGCTCAATATGAGCTTTCTCAACATGTTGATTAAGTGTTTGGTCATTTTTCGGCTCTATTTGATCTTTCAAGTTGTTAATGACTTTTGGTCATTCCCAAATATATATTTCATTCAGTTCAAAAATTTTGTTGCGTTTGAAATGAAAAAAAAATCTTGAATGCCACTAAAGTTTGTTTGTATGGCGTGATAGTGTGACTTATGTTGTCATGCTCATTATTTGTATAAAAAATATTAACACAAATAAAGTAAAATCATTTCAATCAAGTATGGATATAGTATATCATATTAGTTTCCTTTTGCATCTAAAATCAATATATAAAATTCATTAAAGAATAAATAAAAAAATATTTAAAGTTAATAACAAAAATGAATGAATTATCTTTTGTTAATATATGTCATTTAATCAAAATAATTGTCTTGATATAAATTTATTATATATAATATAGTTTAGTTTTTAATCACTATTTTAGAACGAGTTAGGTATAATATAACACTATAATATTTTTTAATACTTTTTGTATTGTAGGTATCATTTAAAATATGTTGTGCTTGATGGTGGGTTTCTGTTGAAAAAGGTCTATGGTATGAATGCATTTGATTACCACGCACATATCAAAGTTTTAACAAGGATTTTAGCATTTATATGTCTAACAATTCCATCATCACCATGAAAAATATTATTAAAACTTACTAAAGTTTCGAGGGACTGACTTCCGTGGTGGACGTTGAATGTGACATTAGTGTCACTCTTAACATGACTATTTCCAACTACCTTTTTATCGAAGGGATAAACTTCGATTTGCCTCATGGGACATTGAAGATGTTTTTATATTAGAGGCTGAAAGATACGTTATTTTTTTGTTTTTATCTAGCATGTATATGTGTTGGTTTTCAGATCCACAGAACATTAAACTTTTAGAGGAAGACATGTTTGTCGGTGTTTCCGAAAGATATATCATTTCATGAAAATTAGTTATGTATAATGGTTTTTTTAATGTGATTGAAACAAAATATGAAATTAGTGTATATTTGAACGATCACAGCAGAAGTTATAAAAGTTTTACTTATAAAAATAATAATATTAATGTTGTGTGGGTAAGATCAACTTTTGAGCTCGATTTAATCGAGATAATTAGTAAATCTAATATGGGGGTTTTGATGTCTCCTTCTGATATTTCTTTTTCTCAATTATCTACTACCAACTCGGAAGCTCCGGTCATGATTATCCATAGATTTTACGATTTTGAACTTGGGTGTTTTTATCATCTCTGTTTTTTTATAAATCAAAATAATGTTTTCATGGAAATTTGGAATTGTTTTTATTTTCGTACATACAATTTAGTTATTTTTGGATTATATTTAGTTTTTCAAGTTGTTATAGCGTTATGGTTATTTACTGTAGCGTTAATTTTTGTCATAAAAGAAACCATCAATTCTAAAAAATACAAAATCAATAATACAAAAAATTGCTCGAAAGAAATCTCAATAAATATATATAAATCAATAATTAATATATTTTACACATTTATTTCTAAACTAATGTTTAAAACGTTGTATTATATGGGTTTTGTTGGTTGCGTCTACTAATATTTTATATATAGTAAAATAAAACTTTTTAAAAAGTTGTGTTTATATAACTACTTTCCTCTTTGTGTGATAGTTTTACATACGATCAAATTACTATTATTATTTGTTACCCTAATTTATATAGGAAAGTATCAAATTTGCACCGACAATGCACTAAAGGGTTTTTATCTAAATTGATGTATGAATGATAAAGTTTTTAGATAAAGGAAAAGGGGTGTGGATAAAGAAACAAAGGCCACGTTTCTTTTATAAATGGAGGCTTTAATATATACGTTCAAAAGTGTAAAAGTTAAAGACAACGTAGGGTCGCTCAAATATATACCACCACTATATTTGAAAAGTATAGTTTTCAGATTAGTCTTTTGTTTTTTTAGTTTGTCCCATCAGTATATTTGAAATTCCAGAAAGCTACTCCATATATTTGGCTAATGTGGTTTTCTTCGCTAAAATATTATTAAATTTAATTCAAGTTGTTAAATATATATAAGTTCAAACAGGACAAGCAAAAATCAAATATTTGGCTATCGTGGTTATGAATAATTATAAAATCAAATATTTTTAAAAACTATTAGAAGATTAAAAATACATAATAAAAAGTTAGATTTAATAATAGATTTTTTTTTACTTTAAATTGTTACTATTTCGAATTTTGTTAAAGAGGTTAAGGCTTTGAACAATAACTCAGTTTTTGTACTTTACATTTTGGTGACATGATCTTTTGACTTTGAAAAGTCCGTTGATACTCCATGTACTATCAAGTTTGGATAAAGTTAGTCCCCTGCGTATTTTTACTATTAATTTGTTGTGATATATAGTCCATCAACTATTCATTTTCGATAAAGTTAGCCTTTTGACTTTCTATTTTTGATAAAGTTAGTCCCCTAAATAAATATGCGCAGGGAAATAACTCGGTCTTGACAGTATATCGTCCATGGACTATCACATTTGGTGACATATAGTCCCTTGACTTTCAAAAGTTAGTCCACGAGATTTTTTTATTCATGTGGTCCTACCACCTCACACCATAGTCAGCAGAATTTTGTATCACCATTGGTCCATTAACTTTAGGTCAAAGCTAAAATGTAGTCTACAACTTGTGACCTAAAGTTAAGGGACCAGTGGTGATACAAAATTTTCGTAACTATGGTGACAGGTGGTAGGTTCACATGAATCAAAGGATCTGGTGGACTAACTTTATCCAAAATTGATAGTCCATGGACTACTAGCGGACTTTTGAAAGTCAATGGACTATTTGTCACCAAATGTGATAATCCAGGGACGATATACTGTTCAAAACCGAACTAACTCTATCCAAAGTGGATAGTTCAGAGACTGTCAACGAACTTTTTAAAATCGAGAGACTATATGTCACCAAAATGGATAGTCCATGGACTACCATCGGACTTTTGAAAGTCAAAGGACTATCTGTCACCAAAATCGATAATTCATGGACGAATTATTGTTCAAAGCCAAGAGGTTAAGTACCAAACTCCAACCTATGTCGGTAACTAAAAACGTCTTTTGTGTGGATTTAATTTTTTGATTGAAATTTAAACTTTTATTATAAATAATATTATCGTTTTTACTTTTATTTTCATGCACGTGTATGTTGTGGGATTTGATCAATATAGTTCAAGAAAAAGTTTAGATTTTTTTTAAGTTTCAAAATTAAAAATAAAAGAACAAAAAATTTGAGTTTGTTTTATCCAAAATTAGTTGTTTTTATGATGATTATTATTTTGTTATGATTAAAGAGTTTTAAAATGTTTAAAAAACTTATCCGCCAGCAACTATGGTTGTATGATTTTTTATATAACTATGAATTTATTTTTTTATTTTCAAGGGATTGGTTTGGATGTTTTTAAATTTTATTTAGTTTATTTCAAATTTAAAGATCTACATTTAAAGTGGATAAAAAAGTATGGGTTTGCTACATACAGTCAACTAAACTGAGCATATGAGTAGTATTGTGGCGTGCCGTAAATAATAGGCTTTCAACAATGGTTAGTTTAGTGGGTATGATAAAGTTTCAGAGACGGCTATTCACTTGTTCTGAGATTGTGAGAAATGTAAATGTTTTGGGGAATTATGAAAAAGTCTTACAAATTTAAAAAAGAACTCTGAGACCATAACACGTTCTATAATACCTACTGGAAGAACGTCACCATTTCAAGGTGGAAAACAAGCAATTTATGATTGTGCACTAATAAACGGACGAGCAAGTGTGAAAGAATTTAGATGGTGGAACGAATTATTAAGGTGTCGGGGGAAATCTTATAGTTAGAAAATTCAACTCTTAGATTGACTATAGTATGACATATATAGTTAGATATGAATAACATAATTTTTTAGCCCAATGTGAGGCAAAAGTCTACAGCATGAATTTAGGCTATGGTTTGGAACACGGTCAAATATTATACTCGAGCTTTAGGTAAAGAGGTTGACATAAGACTTATAATTTCGTCGGGAAGTTTATTGTGTAAGAGTTAAACTCAACGTGGATATGTGTTTATGGTCAGATCATTTGACAACGTGTGTATGTGGAGTGTTTAGGGATGTGAATGGATCCTAATTATACGGATTCGTGGGTTCAAATTTGGTAAGGTTATTTTTTCACGTGGAACTCTATGCATTACAATTTGGGTTAAATATAACGGTGGATCATAACTATATGGTGCTTATTTTAGATTTAAACTCTTTAAAGTTACACACATTAGTGAAAGCTATTAACAACAACGGGGGTCTTATGAAGGATGCACTTATGATATGTAGAGAGATTTTTACGAATAATCCAAAATTAAAATTCAATCATGTTTATAAAGAAACTAATTATTATATTGATCATATGACAAAATGGAGGGTGGCTTTAATGATAGATCTAACTCCATAGGTGGATCCACCACGGGGATTGGAGAAGCCACTTATGAGAGATAAATATGGATCAACTACTTCTAGATCTGTATTGTGCACCTTCTTGAGGGTTTAGTAAGTATTTCTTACCGGAATTTAGGCCTCAAATATATGGAAATTTTCTATATAATACTTGTTTTGGTAATTTAAACTATTAAATAAAAATAATCCAAAAATAGTAGGATAGTTTAAAAACCTTTTGTTCATGTCCAAGTACAAGTAAATAAAAAAACCTTCGGTCATACTCCAATCAAATAGTAAAATAGTAGGATTTACAAGGATCAAAGTGGATGTAATTTAAGAATTTGAAGGAGATTCATTACTTTGTCGACGATCCTTCAAGAAGATAATGAGAGTACTTCTTATAGTGGTGGATGACCCGACTTTGTATAATGTTATTTTTAGCAGATCATGGTTATCAAAAATATATGCAGTCGCCTCCACTTTGCATCAGTGTTTGATTATTTGAGTTTACTTTAGAGTCATACGCTATAGATGATCCAAAAGACACTCATATTTTGATAATACCCGATGAGGATATCGAGGTGTATACTTTTCTAAATGGAAAACTGTGAAGGTTGGAGCTCGTCTACTATCAGTCATAAGAGAACAACTAATATTTTTTTCTCAAATAATTTGCACATCTTTTCCTAGCGTACCGAGGACGCAACAGGTATCCATGCAAGTGTTATTTACCATAAACTAACACTACGACCCAATGTATGCCCCATTATCGAGGAACGAAGAGCTTAATCTACCAAAATTCTGAATCAATAGTCGTAGAGGTCATTCGATTAAAAAAAATAGGGCATATCCGGAAGTCTAAATACTCATTATGGACAACAAATCTGGTACTCGTCAAAAATAAAAATAGGAAATTGTGCATGTATGTTGACTTTTAGGATTTGAATAGGACTTGTCCAAAGAACCCTTAACCTGTCCCTAGAATCGACTAGTTAATATACTCAACTTCGGGTAATGAAATCTTATCATTTATGGACGTTTTTGTGGGGTATAACCAGATACAGATCTAAGGGACCAAGATAACACCACATTAATAATGGTTAAAGGGCTTCATTATTATAAAGTAATGTCATTTAGGTTAATGAATGTTGGATTTGGTTAATAAGGCCTTCCTTAGCCAGATCGCGAGAAATTTTAAAGTTTATATTGATGATACATTGGTAAAAAACATGAGAGATGAGGATCATTTCTCTGATGTGGAAAAAATATTCTCTAACATGAAAGCCATCAACTTAAAATTAAACCTAGAAAAGTGTACATTTGGTATTTTTTTCGGAATATTCTTGGCTTATGTTATAAGTAAAAAATGATTCAAGCTGACCAAGTATAGTTTAACTTATTAATTGTCATGGATTCCCCAAGGTCCATCAAAGAGGTATAAAGTTTAACTCAAAAAGTAAAAAATTTGAACAAATTTATATCAAGGTGGGGAAAAGGTTTAGTTGGACTCCAGAATATGATGAAGCCTTCATATATATAAAATACCACATATCATATCAAGATATTTGACCAAACCAGCTCTGAGAGAAAAATTATTTATTTACATAGTCGTGTCAGATTATGCAGCAAGTGCGATTTTGGTAAGCGAAGTTAAACGTTATCTGCACCCACTTTATTATATAAGTAAAATCTTATTAGATGCTGAATAACGATACTTAAGACTGGAGAAGTTAGATTTAGCTCTAGTAGTTGCAGTATGAAAAATGAGGCCATATTTCCAAGCCCACTCTATTACTGTTCGGATTTCTTTTTCACTAAAAAATGTGCTATAAAAACAAGATGTATCGGATTGGATGACTAAATTTTTGGTGAAATTAGGAGATTATGACATGAAATTTTCTCCTCGAACTTCAAGTAAAGCACAAGCTTTAACAGAGTTTCTAGTTTAGTTTCATTCCGAGCGACCAAAGTCTGGGTTAGATATTGATAAGTCTTTGAATGAATGGATAATTCAAATCGATTGAGGCTCAAGTGTTTTGAGTTGTGGATCAGAGGTTCACTTGGTATCCCACTCCAAATATTCAATGCATTAAGCAATACACCTTGGTTTTAAAGCATAAAAAAACGCGGCAAAGTACAAGGCAACATTTACAGGGTTAAAACTTGTATAAATATGTAATGCTACAAATGTTCATCACATAAGTGATTCACATCTTCTTATCAATCATGCCTCGGGTCGTCAATCTGAATCAAAGAAAGATCATTTGGTAAAATACCTAAACGCATTGAGAGAGACAACAACTTTTTTTGAACACGTCGAGTACAAACACGTTCGTTCGGCCGAAAATTTGATGGCTGATTCTTTAGCCACTGTTGCATATACTAAAGGATATCCATGGATAATGGTACAAGAACATCGTTCGATAATGACGAGCTTTTAGTATAAGTTAGGCCGCGAAGAGGCATTTCAGAATATTACCAACATAAATAAATATTAGAGGTATGAGATTAAATAATTTATAAGTAAATGGACTCTCCTAGTTGGTAAAGTATTATTTAAAATACTAAGGTTTAAAATACATAGTTTCACGGTCCTCAAGGATATAATTTTTAAGAATTATTTAAGTTGACCATTATTATGGTGCCTGCGATCTAATGAATCACAAATGATGTTATTTGAACTGTATAACGGGGATGGATCTTCCCATTGTGTCTATAAAACATTAAGAAGAATATATTTTTTTGGTTGGGTACTATTGGCCTTCTATTATGGCAGATGTCAAAAAATTAGTCTAACGATGTAACCAATATTAACGATTTACGAATACAATACATATACTAGTTGTACCACTTGAGTTAATATATGAGTCATTGTCTTTCGATATATGGGGTGTGGACCTGGTTGGACCTTTACCTATGGCACCCGAAGACCATGAGACCATTATTATGGTTGTTGATTATTTTTCTAAGAGGGTGAGAACAACACCTTATGTCTGAAAGTACGTCAAACGTTGTTATTAAGTTCATCATATCTAATATATATTGCACTTTCAAAATCCCAAGAACCATTAGAACGGAAAATAACCCTTAATTTGAAAACAATGACATGAAAGCATTTTGTTTCTTTGTAGGAACTCATCATTGTTTTTCATCACCTTCTTGTCATCATGCTAACGGTCAAGTAGAAGTAACAAACAGAATCATCCTTGATGGCTTGAGAAACAATTCAGAGGGGACATCCGGAAAATGGCCAAATTATATACAAGTATTATGGGCTTACCGAACTACACCTTGAACAACAACACAAGAATCTTCTTTTGTATTGGTTTATGAGATAGATGCGGTCACTCCAGTTGACTTCTACTCTCCTTTTTTTTAATCACAAATTACTCTGAATATGGTAATGATATGGGTCAAATAACTAAGCTATATTTAATTAAGGAAAAAAGAACAAGGGGACATTTAAGATCTCTTAATTATGATACCTTGATGAGAAGCATGTATGCATCATAGGTCCAAATGAGAGAATTCAAAATGGGGGACGGAGTTTTAAAAAAGTTATTCCTACACAGTAAATATAAAATACTAGGATACTTAGTAAACAAACACGAAGAACCTTATTCGATTATTGAAAAGGTCAAACATGTAACTTATTAGTTGGAAGATCAATAAGATAACCCTTTTCGATATCCATGGAATACTGAGAACTTAAGACTCTATCTGGAATAATTATGAAAAAATAAATCATATACATTTGTTAATTTTGTGATGTAATGCCCGAAGACACATTTTTCCTACCCTACTAGCAGAATAAGGTTTTAATAAGGTGTCTGGATAACTTAACATTTATAAATCATTTGGATATTTTTATTTTTATCTTGATGTTGAGTAATTCAGATATTTTTATTTCACAAATTAAAATGTTCTAATATTAGTTGGTCAAATGTAAAGGTTCCAACATTAGTTGATCACAATTAAAAGGTTCCCACAATAGTTGGTCAAGTTTAAATGTTCCAATATTAGTTATTCATAATTAAAAGGTTTCAATATTAGTTTCTTAAGTGTAAAGGTTCAAACATTAGTTGGTCACAATTAAAAGGCTCCACCATTAGTTGGTTAAGTGTAAAGGTTCCAATATTAGTTGATTACAGTTAAAAGGTTCCAACTTTAATTTGTCAAGTTGGTCAGATTTGAAGGAATGATGGTCTGGTCTGAAGTTTGGTTCGGTGAGCAGTTAGGGTTTGATTTATCTCAACTAAAAAAACTCTGATTATGTTATTCGATGAGTAATAAATTTATTTAACGAATAAGAATAAAAAATAAGAAAATCACTCATTAATTCTAAATATGATTACAAAATGCATTGGCCATACGATGGACTTACAAAAAAACATGATAATACAAAAACTTGTGAACGGAATAAGATTCAACTTCCTTCGGGCTCATTCCCCTCAGTCTATCCACTATTTGCTATGTCGCTAGGACTCTCTGCTTGTTGGTACTCTTTGGAGCTCCCAAGTTTTTAATGTTCGATCAAGATTTACGACACTAATACATTGAAAAAAAATAGCTAACAAATGAGATTTGTTTTTATTAAATGGCAAAAAAACCCTATTTTTATGGGTGAAAATTTGATTGAAAAAAATGCAATATAGCTATCAAACCTTCACTTGGTAGCAAAACTAAGAACAAGATAAAACAACCTCCAAAATTGAGTATCTAAAACCCTTGAAAATTGTGAGAATAAAATGAAAGTGGACATGATGATGTAGCGATGTCCACAAAGTTTTGGAAGGAGTGTCCAGTCGTTAATAGCATCTGATAAAGCATTAGATAAATAAATATTTGGTGTCTTTACAAGATTATTGAGCATTTCCTCGTGAGATACAAGTCTAGTAACTAAATAAAATAATAGTAAATATATCATAAATCTCTAATGGTCGTGTATGGAGAAATTAAAGAAGCAAAAAAATAATATAAATGAAGGTATAATAATCTAGCTCAATATTAAAAAAATACAATGATAAAACAAGATTTAAATAATAATAAAAACACCGTAACCGCGCAAAAAGACTAGTGGATGACATCCAATGAACCAAAATACATGATTAAAACATGCTCATCCAGATCGACAACTAGATTACGGTGGACAACCATGAGTATCGCGCAATATATAAGGATATAAACTGTCATTGAACGAAGAACTGAAATACAATTGTATTACAAATTGGCTCATGCTTTTCCATACTGGATGAATAAAAATAGTACAACAAAACATCATTTCCATAGGGGTGTGACAAGCATACTGATCTTGCAATGTGCGCTAAACTAGCAGTACGATAACGAACAACAACAATAATAACCGATATATATTACTTACCGGATTAGAACTATTACAACCAAACTACCATAACAGTTGGACTACCATATCTGAATTTAAAATACATAAAAATCAAAATTTGTATCTAAAAACGTATAAGCTCTAACATTAGAAAACCCAAAAAAATATAATACATAAGAAAATCCAATCTAGATTTGTAAATTAAAAATATAGAACCGAACAACCAAACAACCAAAATTAAAATACATAACAAAATTAATACATAAAAAAATTCTAATCTAAATTTAAAAATCTAAAATATAGAACCGAAAAATCTAAGATCTAAAATATTTTTAACTATATAATTCCATAAAAACAATAAATTTGAAATACAATAAAAATATTACAACCGTAAATTTACTCTTCCTCGTACTCTCGCAACCTATTTATAAAAGTTGTACTTGTAAAACCAAATTTGTAAAACAAAAAACCACCATAAATTTGTAAAACCAACGATTTAAGAAGAAAACTAAAACCATAGTTTACCCTCTATAACGTGATCCACCTAAAAAGATGAAACAAAACGTCTCAAAATTTTGGTAAAAAGTTTCATCCAAAAGAATAGATTATCGTTTTCAAGCTAAAACGTTTATGATGGAACAAAGCTCCAAGAACGCCTACTTTTCTTCATCTACTTCAGATGATTATCCCTATAATCAATCATCAATTCAGGGAAGAATTTCCTGTTCTTCACGTTCGTGGTGTTGATTATACTAAAAACAGTTTGCAAATCTATTCAATCCTGGTAGATGATCTGGTTTCCTTGAACCCTGAATTCATCAAGAAAATAGAGAGCCACTACTCTGTTCAATATACAGATGAAGTCAAGAAACAACTGATTCAACAACAAAAAATAACTTTTATTGGCAAGTTTATCAATGGTATTCTAAAGAAAACGAAGCTTGATAATTTCTTAGTGTCATTGAAATTCAGAGGATTTTTTAGCTACGAAGTCTGGGATTCGCACCATATCTTTATTGAATTTGATTTGAAGGAGGATGTTTTTAAGATATGGTCGAAAAAAATCTGGAGATTCGATGATTTCGTGATGAGAATCTTGAGGTGGAATTCTAATTTTAACAAGAGGTACGAAAATCCTATGGTTGTGACTAGGGTTTGTTTTGAAAATCTACCAGAATACCTATATGATACCAACTTAGTGAATGATATTGATGGTGCTATAGGAACAACTTATAGATTTGTTGTGCCTGAGAAAAACAGAGCACACACTAACGCTTGTTATGCGCAAATTGAGATTGATATCTCTAAGAATTTGAAACAAAAAATGTGGATTAGATTTGGAATAAACGATGGTTGTTGGGTCTCCATCAGTTATAAAAATGTTCCATCTTACTGCAATTGTTGTTATCATATAGGTCACAATTTCTCAGAATGTAAGAAAGTGCCCATGAATGAAGATGAAAACGTCAAAGAGAATACTGGATCTGATAAAAACGAATGTGAAAAGTAATTGAAGGAAGCCTCGAGTAATAACGATTCAAGAAACACTCAAATTTTCAAAAGTTTACAGGAGAAAACTTAAGTCTATTATTACTCAAAAGGATCAAGATGAAGAAAATAACGAAAGCAGTAATCAACTGAATCAAGATTTACAGTCTGTACATCAGCAATTTGAAAGCATGAATCAAGTGAATCAAGATTTACAGTCTTTACATCAGCAAGTTGAAAGCATGGATAAACAATTTAACTGTTCACCAGAAAGTAGTAAAGAAATCATCGAAGCGATTGACAAGTTGGACCACGATCATATGAGAAATGAGCTATCAACCATTCATACTCCTGGTCCTCAAAACATAGGAAGTTGCTCTCTTTCTCCTACTTATTATCCTGAACAAAGTTTCAATGAAGTTATCAGCTCCAAACTGAAAGCTGAAAAACGAAGAAGATCAACAAGAAAGTTAACAATTAAGTCTCTATATTCTGGAGACAGATTACATAAATCCTATTATGATAACAATCAAAATTATTAGTTGGAATGCTAGGGGTGTGAATAACAATCCAACTTTGATAAGACTCAAGTCCATGATTAAAACTGAAAGTATAAAGGTTTTTGCAATTCAGGAGCCTATGACTAAGTCTGAGAAGTTAAAGGAGGTCGCTGATATTCTTAGTTTTAATGAATGTACTGCTAATTTATCTAATAAACTTTGTGTATTCTGGATGGAGGATATCAAAGTTAACATTACTCTTGATATGGAGCAATGTTTACACATGGAAATAGATTATCCTGGGGTTGAAGAAAGATCCTACATCACTTCTTTCTATGTTAAGTGTAATCACATTCAAAGAATTGATCTCTGGAAGTGCTTAATGACTGTTGGTGACTCTAGGAAGGCCTGGAGGTATGCTGGTGACTTCAATATCATTTCAACGCATGATGAGCAGCTAGGATGTACCTCTAATTGTCAATCAAGCATGTATAACTTCAATGAAACTATAAGGGCTTGCAACCTTAATGATGTTGGGTATGGTGGTTCTAAGTATACCTGGTCCAGAAGCAATAAGTGGAGGAGGCTAGATCGGGCTCTTATAAATGACAAGTGAATGAATACATTTCATGATACTCAGGTTTTCCACATGTTTAGAACATGTTCTGACCATGCTCTTTTACTTTTAACTGCTAATTCTACTAATACTACTAATTTAATTCATAAAAGAAAGAGTTTCAAGTTCTTAAATATCTGGTCTAATGATGATTTTTTCGAAAGTATTGTTGAACAGGATTGGAGGAAGCCTATTGGTGGTAATCCTAGCTATATATTATGGTACAAGTTGAAGAGGCTTAAGGGTTGTCTTAAGGATTGGAATATGAAGAAGTTTGAGCATGTCTTTGATAATGTTAAAGCAACTGAAGGAAAAGTGAAGGAAATGGAGATTCTGAACTACTCAACTAATAATCAGAACACTAAAGCAAGTTTGGCTAAAGCTAACAGTCTGCATTTACAGGCCCTTGGAAATGAAGAAACCTTTTGGAAGCAAAAAAAATTTAACAGCTGGTTAAAAGACGGTGATGGCAGCTATAAGCTCTTCTACACTTACGTTGCTAATAAAAAAAGAAAGAACATGATTAAAATCATAAAGGATGGTGATACCTGGATCCTGAAACATGCAGACATGGAAACTCTGCTGCTACCTACTTTAAGGATATCCTGGTTTCTAATCCTTATATCAACAGTGAGGAATCGATAGATATGCTGCAAGACAGAAACTTTGATTGCATCCCTTCTATGGTTACTATGAAGACAATAAGGCTCTGCTTAAACAAACTAATGAGGATGAAGTCTGGGACATTATCACTAGTATGAAGAGTGACAGTGGGCCTGGCATAGATGGTTTCAATCTTTTCTTTTTTAAGCATTGTTGGAATATCATTAAAACTGACTTATGTAATTCTCTAAATGCATTCCTCGATGGTAGCTTCATCCCCACTGGGCTCTTTGCTACCGAAATTTGTTTAATTCCTAAAAAAATAATCTTACCTAGTGGAATAACTTCAGGCCTATTAGGTTATCTACACTGATTAACAGGATCTTATCATCTCTTATTAATCAAAGATTATCTCACATTCTTCCCAGAATTGTTTCTACTGTGCAAAGTGCTTTTGTGAAGGGGAGGCTAATCCATGACAATATATTGATTGCCAAGGAGCTTCTACATGACATCAATAAAAATCCTAAAGCAGGGAACATTATGATTCAACTAGTCATGTCGAAGGCATTCAATAGAATCTCTCATCCTTTCCTTTTCAAAGTTCTCCAGTCTTTTGGTTTATGTTCTAAAATCATTAACCTTAAGAAAATGATCAGTGATATGCATATCTCTTTGCTTATTAATGGATAGGCTTTTGATTACTTTCATATGAAGAGAGGATTAAGTCAGGGAGACTCACTCTCCCCTAGCCTATTTATCCTTGGTGAAGAGTTTATGACCAGAGGAATGTTAAATCTATTTAGCAGAAATCCAAATATGCAATACGCTACGAGAACTAATCATATGATTCATTGTATTGTATTCGTTGATGATATTCTTGTTTTCATTAACAGCTTATCTACCTCAATTGAAAAGCTGAGCAAGTTTCTAGATGACTATCAAATAATATCAAAATCTCACCAATCAAGAATCCCAAGCTTAAAGTTGCAAACTAGTTTTGAGGTTGACTTTCTGCCTATTTCTCATTTGGGAGTTACTATCTCAAACAATAACAAAGGAAAGATCTTCACTCCCATTTTAAACATGATCAATGATACAATTACTTAATGGGATAGTAAATACCTTTCATACGGTGGCAGGTTTTCGTTAATATCTAATGTTCTTCTCCCTGTTACGTATCATTGGATGCAAATCCGTGTAATCTCTAAGAACATTATCAAAAACATTGTGACAACATTAAACAGATTTTTATGGATAACTAAGTACAATATGAATGCCATTCACTGGTCTAATTGGTATTTTCTTTGTAAGCCATTTGGAGAAGGAGGACTGAATATCAGAAAGCTCGATGATATTCAGCAATCCTTCTCGTAAAATCTCTTGTTTAAATTTCGAAAAAATAATTGCTTCTGGTCCAGTATTATGAATAACATTTACTATAAGAATGGCCATCCATTATATGTTACTAACAGAAGAGGATCCTTAGTTTGGAACAGGTTGATTAACATCAGAGAACATGTTGAAAAGAACATTACATGGATTCTAAGCCGTTGAGAGATTGACTTTTGGAATGATTCTTGGCATATTCTACCATCAATTGCTAGTGAAAACAATATCAATTGGTATCTGGACGCAAAATTTAAACATTTTGGAGGAATAATGCTTGGGAATTTAATGAAATGCAGGGTCTCTTATCTAAGGAAATACTTTATATTATCAACACTCTTAAATTTTGCTCTGACACTGAGGAAAATATGTCCGGGAATCACTCTAAGGATAGGAACTTCAACATAAAGTTAACTTGGAACAACCTGAGAATCAAACATGCCCATTCAAGTTTGTTCATGAAAATTTGGAATCCTAACATTCCCGGGAAGTTTTCTTTCATTACTTGGAAACTAATTCACGACTTTATATCGCTTGATTCAATTATGATGAAGAGACATCTTAACTTAGCATCTAAGTGTATGTTTTGTAACAATTATGAAGATAAGAACCACCTGTTTGTCAGCTGTAAATTTGCCTGGCAGATATGGAAATGGTTTGCCTGCATTTTCAAAATTAAAATCAATCGTTACATGGTGCTAATGCACATTCTTAGATGTTGGTTCTGGTTTTGCTATTGATCTAATCATAAACATCATTAAAGGTATGGATGTATCTAATAAATTGAACTACAAGCACTGTTATATGTCTTTTAATGCAAGAGTTTCTCTGGGTTGCTCCAAAATTGAGAAATATAAAAAGCCAGTGTACCTGAGATGGCTTCCTCCATTGTATACCATACTCAATATGAACGTGGACGGAGCTTGTGCTAGAAATGGAGAATGAGGTGGTGGTATCCTGATTAGAAGCAACTCTGGTGAAATCGTTCAAGCTACCGGGATATTATTCGGAAAGTCTTCTCCTATTCTTGCTGAGACGAAAGCGATGCTCGAATTATTAATCATATGTTACTAGAATAATTGGACTGATATAGACATAGAGTCGGATTCGCTGATTTTAATCAATCAATTGGCCGGGAACCCGGAAACTGGTTTTGAAGATTCAAACTTAAGTACCTGCAGAAAGCTTATTAGGCACAACATGAGTCTTAAGCACATTTCAAGGGTCCAGAACCAAGCTACTGATTGGCTTGCGAAATGGACCCTGAAATGTAAGTTGAAGCAAATCTTTAATCAGTTTAATGCTCCTTCTAATCTTCTTGCGATTGTTTTTCTTGAAAGCCTTGGGCTAGGCTACCTTAGCTCTGATTAATTATTTCAAATATCTTGGATACCGTTGCTGGTTTATTTTCAATGTAGGTAAATAAAGGTTGGCTAAGAAGCTGCAGGGATGGAGGTGACAAAAGAGGGAAGGGAGGCTAGTCTTGCTCGGAAGATCAATTCGATGAGGTTGATGGAGACTATGTTCATGAAGTGATGAAGATGAAGTAATCGTTGAAGAGTTTTGAAAATCATTATTCTATTGCATTTAAGGGAAACTTTGGTTTCTATTTTCAAATTGAAAAATTGGGATAATTGCTTTTAGTCCCTATAGTATAGTAATATTCAATTTTCAATAATAAAGATATCTTTTGATTTAAAAAAAGTTTCATAAAAAGAAACCGCTTACAAAAAAACACCACAGCATCAAAAGATTAAAAGTAAAATTTAATAACGGTGAAAATAAAAAAATTACAAAACAATTACTATAAAAAATATAAAAACCGAAGAGAAGACTCACCAACTATTCCAGATGTTCTGATATACTCTTATCTCTTCAAAATATCTATTTACTATAAAAATTTAATCTTTAAAATCAGATGATGATCATTTAACTGTAAAGTTCTATACAACGCTACGTCCTATTTCATCTATAATTCGTATAAAACAAGTCATAAATACATATCTAAGAAGAGCCTTATTTGCTTTCTTCTTGAGTTTCATATCTTTTTTCTTTTTTTGGCTGAAACCATAAGTGTAGCTAAAAATCTCACGTACACCTAAAAGATTTATAGATAAAACAAAATAACAACAATAGACTAATCTAATTGCTGCTTACAGAGAAAAAAAACTAGATTCTACAAATCATTTTCGAATGTTACATAACATTTTTTTTAAAATTTGATAATAAATTATTATTTTATTAAAAATAAATTAGTTTAGATGATAAAACATATTTTATTTTATTAAATTTGATACTTTTTGGTGAATTGGTTAAAAAACAATACTTGTCCGATATTCGTAAACGAGAGTCATCTGAACGAAACAAAAATGAAATAATAGCCTGTATTTAAATTCAAAAAATGGTGGTATTCAAAGTAAAATTCCAAAAAAAATGTATTGGAAATAGTCTAGCGATATAACTACTATAATCACTATTATAAAGTACAAAAAATGATAATTTTTTAATAAAAAGAGTAGATTAGTCCGGCCGGGTAATTTTAGTTCCAAAAAATTTGAACAAAAGATCAATAAGTATGTGTTGCTATCACAAAGCGAGGAAGACCGGTAGCTGAATTTTTTTGTGTTTCTCTACAACCCGTATGTGATAAATTACTGAACCAAAGATGGTGTGATCAAAACATAAGTGTGATCATTTAACAATCATCTGAAGTCAACTCTGATAGTCTTGGCCATTTAGGGTTAACCCAAATTTAAAACTAGCAACAACCCAAATGGATCGAGTAAAACGTAGTCACAAAGGATATGTTGATAGGTTTCTACACTGAAACTACAAATACGACAATCGAATAGAAAGTTGAGGTCCAAACTTATAAGCTTATCCCGAATATATAATTTGCCCTTGACAAGGAGTGCAACCAGAAAATGAAAGAGTCTCACATAATATTATATTTTTACCAATACTAAACCAGCTCACTCGATACAAGGAGCAGACATTCAAATTGTCCTAGTTATCCTTGATATTGAAATTGACATTACTATTGTTGACGCACTAACAATACACTTCAGTCAATCTGTATGATGATAGGGGAATACGAGAATGAGTTTTCAAATATTGAGGAGATTATGGTGGTTCTTTGCACTACCATGCATGATTTGAGAGCCTGATTTGAAAAAGTCAACACCAAAATCCTTCCATAATTATGTTTGAGACTTTGAGATTACTATGAACCTTGAGTATTGGATAATACTTTGGTCATATTGGGATACCAAAGAGTTAGGAAGAAGTTAGGTGTCGTACCAGAAAGACGTGGATTTTCATACATTTTCATATTGAGCGGTCTAAAATGGAGAATTTTCTTCCAAATTTCGATGAGAGAGAATCCAAATTTTATTTTCCAAAAATTGTTGTTGTTTTTGTTTTTTGATTTTATCTAATCACACCAAATGAAATAGTTACTTCTACAAGTGTTCGAGGATGATCGTCCGATTCCAAACCTTTTGTTTTATAATCTCAAGGCCTTCCTCGTCTGTGGAAAAGGTTCCTTTTTACATAGAGAATCTTATATCTATGGAACCTCATTTCGTGATCCGACTAAAAAACCGCCGAAGAATTTGGCCAATTTTTTTGAGAACCTTAACTGTTAAGATGAATATGGAGAAATAATAAACTTGTCTTCGAAAGAGGACACTTAATACGCTACAATCTTCCTGCGTAGAAAATGTATCTTAAAATTTAAAAAATAATTTGGAAATGACATTGTTAAAAAAATGACGATATCTATTGAACGAAAATTACGAAATAAAATATAAATCAAAATATTTAGTAGTCAAGATTGTATCTTCGTAGTTATGATGTTGATAAGTTCTTTTGGAAGATAGGTTTGATCTCGAAAATGAACAAACCCATCATTTCTAGAAGAATATGAAAACTAAAATCCAAAACAATTATCAATTTTTTTAATAAAATAATAATATATAAAAAAAAATCTCGCAACAAAAATTTATAATCTTAAATTGTTTACATTTTCAATCGAATCAAATTTTTAACCACTGTTTTTTTCAAACTCCCAAAACAGCTAGGATGAATAGAGGGAAGATGATTTTCTTAGTGGAGATTCTTTTACCACAAAAATTTCCATGTAGATCGCACTATGTAGGAGTATTCTCTTTGCCCAATTAGTAACACTTAATTCTTCCCATAATTCTTTGCGGTTTGAATCATTTTTAAGTGGTTGCTTGTGGAGGATATAATTTTAAAAATAACAAATGGATAAACATTTCAGCATGCCTGATGGTATAATTGAGTATAACATTTCAGCTTTGCACTTATTTTTCCATGAAACTATACACAATTTTAACTGGTTATTTTTTACTACTATTCTATTTATTATCCCCTACAATTCTCGTGTCATTATTAAAAATCAGATTAAGTTGACAACTTAATAAACCGAATCTAAACAAAAAGTCGAAATTAGAGCAAATCCGATCAAAATTTTAAGATATAATAAAATTTAAAATACAAAGCATGCTAAATTAATCAGATAAAGTGTGTTTTAATATTGGAGAGAAGCTTCAGTGCGAAGATAGACGAGTGGATACATGAGATTCTAGTAAAATAAAATTTATATATAATTTTATTTTAAAAGATAGCCTAAATTTTTATTTTTTTTAATTTACATAAAATTGTTTTACCCATACAATTTAGGGAATCGCTGTGGAAATAGTCGCACGGTTAACTAATTACATATAATAAAATTATAATAGTTCTAAGGTTTTATCTCAATCTCAACAAAATGATGATTGAATATTTAGGATTTAGGTTAAAGAAATGATCAAATCCCCTTCTATTTTTTATATAGACAAATACAATTAGAAATTTTAGTTGCATTAAGTCTATTTATTTTGTCTACTTTGTGATAGGGACCATAACCACTAAATCGATTATATCAATTTAGTGTCTAAATTAACAGTTCATGCCTTAGTGTTGAGTTTTGGGCTCCACAATTCGCATTGTCCAAATTCATCTCACTTACCACACTTATATCTCCACAACGTTTTTTCCACATAAGATAAATTCTCATTTAATTATATATAATATGATTGCATAATTACTTATAATTAGACTAAGTTATGTGATGATTAATCGGTTCGTAATTATTCAAACATTCTCCCACTTGAACCGTCATATGATACTCAACAATCTATTTAACTTCAATGAAGCTTGTGACTACATTGTCAATAAGCGAACGAGACAACGCTTTACATGATCAATAAACAATAAAGGATTAAAGTGAACAATATGATACAATATTAATCATATTGTTGTCATCAATCAATTACTTGAGCCAATTATGGTGTGCAGTTTAAAAATAATATGAAATGTAATTCTATATATCTACTCTTAGATGGTCCTTCATTAAAAATCTAATAGAGTAATAAATGTTATCAAATATAACGTAGCCATATATTGTAATAAGCATGTATTTTTTTATTTATTTTTCGGAGGGAAGCCGCAGCCGCTATTCAGAGTGCAATGAGTGCGCACAGGGTAAACCCTCAGTCTGACGCGATAGCCTGCAAACCAACGCCAGAAGGTAAACCACACAAGGTGACAGGCTCAGCCGAGAAAGCGTATGTAGAGGGACTCGAACCCATGACCTTTTGGTCATAAGAATGCCATACTCAACCAACTCGGCTACCCCATTGGGGGCTGTAATAAGTATGTATGTATTCAACCGGGACCGGACGGCTACACCTCAGCTTTCTTCAAAAAGAATTGGGATATTGTGGGCACAGATTTGATTGATTGTGTTTGTGAGTTTTTCGACACCGATAGTCTACTTCGTGCAACAAACCACACCATCCTCTCCCTCATACCGAAGAAAGACAACGATCCTAAGGTGGGCGACTTTAGGCCAATTGGTCTCACAAATGTTACTTATAAAGTGATTACCAAAATTGTGGCTAACCGAATGGCACCCTTACTTCCAACTCTCATTGACAAAGGACAAGGTGCTTTCGTAAGTGGTCGAAATCTTGTTGATAACGTTTTCCTTGCCCAAGAGTTGGTTAGAGGTTCGAACCGTGCAAGAATTTCTCCTCGTTGTATGCTCATGGTAGATATTCGCAAAGCTTTTGACACAGTCTCATGGGACTTCTTATCGAAAATACTCCATGGTATCGGCTTTCCTCCTAAGTTTGTGGGTTGGATTCTTGCTTGCGTTACTACAGCATCTTTTTCGGTTTCCATCAATGGCGAGCTTCATGGTTTCTTTCGTGGGCAACGAGGCTTAAGGCAAGGTGATCCCATGTCCCCTACTTTATTTATCATTTGCCTTGAATATCTATCCCGAATGTTAAAGAAGAGATCGAGTGAACCGGGCTTTAAATTCTACCCGAAATGTGCCCGCACGCACACCACCCATCTTGCTTTTGCCGACGATTTGATGCTTTTCTCACGAGGGGACGAGACATCGGTTAATATCCTTATGGATTGTTTGGGACATTTGGAGGATGTATCGGGCCTCTCATTGAACCCTACTAAATCCACAATATATCTAGCCGGAGTTAATGGGATTGTCTATGATCGGATTATGGAGAAAGTCGGATTTGAAGTTGGCACATACCCTGTTCGTTACTTGGGGATACCTCTCGCTCCAATGACGGTTTCAGTTACTGATTTTGCTCCTTTGACGGCTGCTATCTCGAGTTACATTGAGAAATGGGAGCACATGAAACTTTCTTACGCGGGAAAACTTCAACTGATCACATCTGTGCTTCAAGGAGTAGAATGTTTTTGGTTCCGCGCTTTTTCTTTGCATTCGGCGGTCCTTAATACCATCCGCTCGCTCTGCCTCAAGTTCTTCTGGGGGGGTAGACCAGCTCGGATTTCATGGGACAAAATTTGTAAACCGAAGGATGAAGGAGGTCTTGGACTTAAAGATATAAGAGTTTGGAATCGTTCTCTTCTTACCCGTTCGATATGGTTATTTCATTCGGGTTCCGAGTCTTTATGGGTGAAATGGGTGCACGAGTATTATCTTCGGGGACAAACTATCTGGGACTACCAAAGACGAGATAGAGACAGTCATCTCATTCGAAAGCTTCTTGATATTAGAGATTCTTTGATTCAGATATTTGGGGGCCGAGACCATGCGATTTGGGGTCTTGAAAGTTTTGTTTTGGATGGAAAGTTGATCACATGCCGTGTTTATGAAGCCATGAGGACAAAGGGTGAACCGTGTCCAATGCTATCGAAGATATGGAAGAGATACATCCCACCAAAATACACTTTCACCGTCTGGCTTGCATTCAACCGTCGTCTGGCCACAAAAGACACACTTCACTACATGGATTTGCCTAACATCAGTTGCCCATTTTGTAGGTATTCTGATGAATCGAGTGCACATATTTTCTTTTCTTGCAGGTTCAGTGGAGAAATATGGGGTCGTATCAGAGCATGGTTGGGGATTACTCGCGCAATAACCACGCTTGACAGTGCACATAAATGGATTAGGAAGGAGCACCGGGGCACATCCTACCGATCCCTCGCGATCAACCTTGCATTCCAAGCTACTGTTTTTGAGATATGGCGTGCTCGCAACCGCCTTGTATTTGATGAAGAGATCGTGACTCAAGACACCATTTTCACTCGAATCACCCTTACGACTTTGAAGACTTTATTCCGCTTATATCCGCATTATAGACTTGCATGTTAGATTTCTTTTGGCTTATTGATGTACTCAGTTTTCTTGATTTTATTTGTAAAGTCCATTAGTGACTTGTACTCGACTGAGAGATCCTAGGACTCTCTAGATGATTGTAACTTTGTACATCATATATATAAATATACACATTTACCTTAAAAAAAAGTATGTATGTATACAATATTGCAAATATTAATCATATCATATTACAAAATGTCTCACTGAAATTAACAATCCTCTAAATCAATTGTACCACTTCTGATGGTTTGTTCCTGGAAAATTTTAGGTTCCAACTTTGTAAGAGGATCTGTTATCCATGATTATATGTCGATGTGCTCGGTATTTTATTTGATCCATCTAAACTCTCTATTTTATATACACGAACTCTATGTTTATATATTTGGATTTATACGAGCTTTTGTTACTGTTAGATTCTTGTAGTGCATAATCGTTGTCGCACTACAACCTTATAAGACCTTCTATTTTTTTATACAATATGTAATCCAATGATAAGATTCTGCAGCCATAATGAATGGTTCGATGCCTCAAAGAACACAACTAATTCTGCAGCAATGGTGGACAATGCAATACGTGTTTGCTTTATACTTTTCCAGGATATTGCACCCTAACAAATAAGAATATGTTGGCCAAAGTAATTTTCAGTGTGTTCATGAACCACCAAATTCTGAGCCGGAATACTCAGTGATCTACAACCTTTCCAACTTTCTTTATGTCAACATTTGTCATTTCGTTCATTGCAGATATTCGAGCACAATTTTCAGTACCTTTTATTGGTCCATACATGGGTTACTTACATATCTTCATAATATATTCACACGAAAGATAATGTTTGGCCTAATACAAACTTAAGCATATATTAAACTCCCAATTGTTGAACATAAGGGTCATTTTTATTTCCTCAATCTCAAATGTTATCTTTGGACATTGACCCAGATTTAGTATGTTATTCTTTACTATAAGAGTATTCAGGGGTTTGCAGTTTGACAATCCATAACATTGTAACACATTTTCAATATATGTCTTCTGTAATAACCCAAGAATGCCATGAGAGCAATCCTGATGTATTTGGATTGCTAGCACAAAAATAAAATCACCAAGATCTTTCATATCAAAATTATCTTATAAAAAATTCTTTATAGTGTGTAAATTCCTTATTGTTCCATAAAACCGGTATCTAATCGACATATAATATTAGAAATAGAAATTATCCATACTAAACTTTTGATACACACAATCTTTAACTTAGTTGACCTCAAAGTAGAAAAAGACTATCATCTCAAGGAATTTGTAATACCACTGATGAGAAATATGTTTGAGCTTATAAATGGATTTCTTAAGCTTACATACCAGATTATTTGAGCTACATATTTTAATATTCTGGTTTCACCATATAGATCATTTTCTCTATATAACCATTGAGAAATGCGGTATTTACATCCATTTGGTAAAGTTCAATATCAAAGTGTTCAACTAATTCCATGATTGTTCTAAAAGAATCCTTCGTTGATACAGAAAAGAAGGTTTATTAAAATCAGTACCTTCATGATGGGTATAATATTTTGCTGCAATGAACGATTTATATCTTTCTATATTACCCAAAGAATTGGGTTTGGTTTTGTAAAACCACTTACAACCGATTTCTTGTTTCCCTTCGGGTAATGAGATAAGTTCACATACTATATTATTTTGTATTGATTTATAATTTTCTTTTATATCGTCAATCCACATTCGAAAGTTAAAGATTTATATGATTTATTTATAGGATGATGGATCATCTACAGTTCCAGTATATGACTCTTCATGTTCATAAAGTTATACTATATAATCAGGATATATAACATTCTTCTTTTCTCTTGTGGACCTTCCTAAATGCATCATTACTTCTTGTTGTACTTCTTGGGAGATAAATTTTGATCTTCATAAACAATGTTACTTTGATATTATTGTAAGAGATTACTTTGAGATTTACCTTGTTCTAACTAAGCCATATATGGGTCTTAGTTAAAACCCTCAAGTGGAATATCAATGTTATTTTGAGTATAACCTTATCGTAACGGGACCGAAATAATTGGTATTAGAGTCCAATCTTCTGATACTTGAGTATCTCTGTTAAAACCTTCATAAATCTCTACACATTCTTCCTCAAAACAAATATATGTTCCATAATTATTCCCCTCAAAACTCAATATCTTCAAGAAAATTTGTCGTTCCCATATTAAAAATACTACCAATAAGAGGATCATAAAAATTAAAAACCCTATAATATTCATAATAACCAATGAAGAAGCAGCTAATCATTTATTGATTCAGTTTTTTATAAGGTTTTTATGCATTTATCTCAGCTGGATACCCCCATATATGTAGATGCTTTAAATTGAGATCTCATATAGAGTTCTAACGGTCGTCTTAGTGGGTACTCTATTGAGTATGTATGCGACATATTTGATGTCTTTGCTGAGAGAGATAATGGTAGAGTTTAGTTACTTATCATACTTCTAACCATTTTTTTAATGTACGGTTCTGTTTCTCAGATACACTATTCACGTGAGGTAAACCCGACATAGTATACTGAGAGACTATACCAGAATCCTCTAAGTATTTTGCAAATGACCTTTGACAGTGTTCACCTGACTCGTCATAGTATTCACCACCATGGTAAAATCTAATGCTCTTAATGCATTTACCTAGTTGTTTTCAACTTTGGTTCTAAAAACTTTGAACTTGTCTGACACATTTGACTTTTCAAGAAATAGGTAAAGGTACCCCAAAACAAAATAAGTCATCTATAAATAATATGAAGTACTGTTGTGTGTTTCATGATTTGTTTGTAAATGATCCACAAATATTGGCGTAATTCAATTCTAAGACTTCAATGGCTCTACTTTCCCATACCTTTTTAGTTTTGGTATGATCCCCTTGGAACACTCGTTACAAGTATCAAAATTGGAGTAATTGAGGAGATATAATAAACCTTCAGTTACAAGCTTCTCCATCCTCAATTTGGATATATGACCTAACCGCATGTATTATAGTTTAGATGACTTTTTTATTTTATTAATAGCATTCACTACAAGTTGTGCATCCATGGAAATTTTGTGATTATCAACAATATTTAATAAATACAAGCTATGCTCCTTTATCAATCTACCATGATCAACAATCATATAATTATAAGAGATAGTTAAACCATTGTTTACCAAAACATAAGAATAATCATACATATCTAAAAGTAAATTAAGTTTATTCAAAATTTGAGAACCAGTGTAACATTTCGATATAAATAATGCATGTCAAGTAGTAAATGTTAAATTAAAATCACAAATTTCCAATAATCGGCATGACATCCCGTCAGGTGTAAAGATAGATCTTTCATTCTCACTTAGCATCTGACTCCTTAGTTTACCTTATAAAGAAATACAAACATGAGTTGTTGCAGCTGAATTAACCCATCATGTAATCTTTTTCACATAAACTAGATTAATTTCCAAAACAACAAAACACATGATATTATCTTTTCTTAGTATGTAAGCCCGATGTTTTTCACATTCCTTCTTGCGATATCCCTTTTCTTTACAAAATAATCATCAACAAATCATTGATTATTTTAGGCTTTTTATTCTTAGTCAGACCATTTCCTAGTCCCATGCCACCAACCATTCACTTTTATTCATCCCCTTTTGGGACACTACCACATTCACTTTAGACACCTCTGTTTTAAGTTTTTCCTCATTTTGTGCAACATGTGCATTCAATTCATTAATTGTACACTTTTCTCACGTGTAATTATAAGTAAACTATAAATGCTTAAACTTTCCCATGAGGGACTAAAAAACGAGCCCCACCATACACTCTTCAGGTTAGTCTACCTTGATTTTCTTTGACTTTGTTGCAATCATAGACATGCCCAAAATATACTCTCGAATAACATCTTTATCAATGTATTTCTTAGTAGATATCTCACTAATGAGACATTGTACTTCTATATTGTCATTCTTAGCAAATATTTTCTTAACTATGTGAGAAATTCTGAAATAATAGTAGCATATGTTAGGAATACCTCATGAAATGAAACTAGTATTCTTTGAAACATAATGGCCAAGTATAATAGTCCTTTCATAGGTTTCATACTTTTTGGTTTCCTTATGTAAACTTTCATGAGTCTGAGCACTTGGTTTGGATTTTGTTAATGTATGGTCATAGTAATGATAACTTAAGTACAACTTCATATCCTCTTTCGATTGGGTAAAATCTGAGTCATTCAGCATTGAGGGTTTGTCCCCTAATGGATTGTAATTCATAATATTAATTGTAAAAAATAACATGCAACACATAAAAAATATTACATATAACAGCTATCATGCTTGAACATAATATATGTAGGTAAAATATAATACACTGTGGTAATAGGATACCATAGGAAAAATCATACTAACACATATTTATGAGTTTGAGAAAAAATTTATTGACCATTATTTTATTTTCTTAAGTACCAATGAAACCTTCTACATGGTTGATTTCACCTACTTAAATAAAATAAATGTAAAGATTATTTTAATTTTCAAACGTACCGGTGAAACCTTCCAGATGGCTAATTTCGCCTACTTAATTTTTAAAAAAAATCACAAAGATTATTTTTTTAGTAGATTTCTCGAGTTAATGATTGATCAAATCCAAATATTAACCTTCCAAAGGGCAGCAAATATTTGAATTTAAATTATTCCCTTCAACCTTTTTGGAGTTTAGGATCCTCAAGGAGATCAATTAACCTTTTGGATGACCTATTAATATTTAAATGATTCACCTACCAAAATTTGAAACCTTAGTCATGTGTATTCATTTAAAAATTCAAGGACATAAAATATTGATTTCACAAACACATACAAAAAATAATATGTCCAAATACTTTATCGTGTGAAACAAATGAGAAAAATATTAAATTAATTAATTAACAAATAAAAAAATTAGTAAACAGAAAATAGCATGATGTTGTTGTCACTGGGTGATCCCTCTAGCCAACAGTCTTCCGCTATTGTCATTAGGATAACAGTGGGTTATGATTTCTTTGCAAGCCTCACGTTCATCCGCAGCGACAACAGTTTGTTGGCCACGATGAACGTCGTCAGATAGCCTTCGATCGATAATAACATTTGGGGTTACATCGTCGATGAGTCATTGTTATAATGGATTTAATTTATTTGATTAATTTAGAGTTGTTGATCTAAATATGAGAGGGGTATTTCCAGCAATCAGTCAATCCTTTATTTAAAAGAATAAATCTAATATCATATCCATATAATATATTTATTCATAAAAAAAAATAGAACAGTTAAACATGTTTTCTTATAAACAAATTATTGTATACATGTTTTTCATATAAATCTTAAATTCATATCCCACCAAATTAATTAATTAATTAATCACAATTGCATGAATTCTCTACATAAAAAAATATCAATTTTTATTCAATTATAGATATACGTTCAGTTTATCCATATGAATCACAAGGGGGTATTGGCTCTGATACCAACTGATAGAACTTACTGAATCACGTCAATATAGTTTATCACAAACATGGACTATAGAAATCTTAACGTGATTAACTAATTACATCGAATAAAATAAACTCACAATTTTTCCTACTGCTATCCATAAGCGTTATTTAAATATTTACTTTAGTTCTTATTATAGTGAAAATAGTTGTAAGTTTTCCTTTCAACAAAGTAGTGAGTGATATTTTAGGGTTTAGTTAAAAGAATGATTGAACTATAGTCTTATTTTTATAGACAAATACAACTAGAAACTATAGTTGCATAAACCCCATTTAGTTTATCCGCTTTGTGACGGGGACCACAACCACTAAATTGATTTTATTAATTTAGTTCATAAATTGTTAGTTTAAGCCTTAGTGTTGAGATTTGGGCCAAATCTTTCAGTTCCAAAATTCAACCCGGTAACCACGCTTATACATCCACAACGTCTTTTGATCAATAGGCCCGGTTCTTATTTAATTATATATAGTATAATTAATCTAAGGGAATCGTTAAAAAAAAACATTTTTATTCGGAGAAGTCACTTGTTTTGGATTTTTAAAATTACTTCGTGAAGTTATTTTTTGACGATTTTACCCTTTACAAAATCCTATAAATAGAAGAACTTACTCCGTGAAGTTACCATAATTTCTAAAAAAATTGTAATTTCTCTATCTTCCCTCTACTTTCTCTTTCTAAACATAATTGTTTTTCCACCAAAAATTAAAAGAACTAAAACTAAAGAAGTTAACACTATCATTATTGATTAAAATATTACTCCTTACCTTCAAAACCCACCTAATCATATATCCTAACACTTAATAACCCACTTGTAAACAAAACATATTTACATCTTAGTTATTAGAAAGATTTCTCAAATCATAATGGGTATTTTATTTTATTATAAATTTATATTGTTTTTAGTTACTATTAGTCCTTAATAAGTAATAAAAAAAGAGACAAAATTAAAAAAAAAAAATATTAAAAAGTGTGAAAAAAAATGATACAGGTTTGTCCGTCAATGTCATGACGGACACAATGGTGTTGACGTCATCTCGTGGCGGAAACAGCAACCTAAGCGCCATTGCATGGCGGACATACCCCTTTTTCTGCCTTGCAATGCGCCAACACCATCGTATTCGTTCCATGTTGCTTTGTAGAAAAACAAGTTTTGTTACCATTTTGGCCAGGATTTTTGAATTTTACGAAGTTGAAAAAAAAGTTTTGGTTAGTTTAAGTTTTAAGTTTTTATGATTTTAGTGAACTTTAGGAAATAAAATGTTATGCTAGAGTAGATTTTCTGTTTTGCAACTTCATTAAGTAAATAATGGCATAAAACGTAATTAAATAAACCTTTAAGGATATTTTTGGGTTTTTTTATTAGTGGTTATTTTGTAAATATTAAAAAATCAAAACATGCGACTTCACGGAGTAATTTTGGCTTTTTTTTAGCAATTCTCTTAATCTAATTACTTATTAACGGACTACTTATGACAATGACCAAATATACATTTAGCATACCAATCCATAATTTTTACAACATTTATTAGTCTTATTTATTTAAACAATTATGTTTTATGTTATTTTTCTTCAATTCAACAAACAAATAATTTAAAACTTCATAATATTAACCATAGTCCATATTATTGACAAACCAGAAGCAAAAAATTTAACAAATTAAAATTTGTAAATAAAACGCACACGAATCAAAAGTTAAAATGGATGAATCAACAATACAATTTAGTTGAATTTTTAGGGATGGGGTTTAGGGCTCCAAGAACCTAAACCCGTTTCTTGGAAAATAGGCCGCATCTGAATGATGGGCTTTGGCTGAAGATCGACCCTGAGATAGATCTCTCCATTCGCAACCCTAGAGTCTCTAAATCTATTGCCTCTCTAATGTCAGCGCAGCCACAAAAAACCCTAGAGCCATAAAATCTTTCACCTTCTCAAATGTCGACTCAGAAACCTGTTCTTCAACTCGAAGAACGAAACCACACAATAAACACCTCTAACCAGATATCCCAGATGCAATTTTTCGAAAACCCTACTTTCGAAAAAGAAGATCCTCTGCACAAAATCGCGTCTCGCAAATATCCGGTGGTTCAGAGTCCATCTTCAAAGCCATCGTATGCAGACATATTAAAGATGAGCAAAGAAAAGTCTCCAGCAAGGACCATTGATGGCTTCAAGCATGCAAAAGTGGAAATCAGAACGGAGGATGGCTACACATTCGTCAGATTTGACGAAACAGATACGTCTAAGCTTTCTTCTTTAGCTAATTTTACATTGATTGCGAAGTTTTCTTTCGGTTCCCCATCTGCATTAGACTTTAGGGTTTATCTGGAATCATTTAAACCAATAGGAATCTTTAATATATATAAATGGGATTATAGGCATATTTTAGTAGAATTTGAAAACATTATTGATGCAAAAAAAAATCTGGAAACGAAATATTCGAACAGTAGGTCAGTATACATTTAGAATTTTGCAATGGACGCCTGAATTTAACCCCAAACGAGAGCCTCCTCTGACTCCCGTTGGATTTCATTCCCTAAAATTCCTGAAATAATGTATAACAAAGATACAGTTGAACATATGGCAAAGGCAATTGGATTGCCTTTGCAAACTTGGATACCTAATAGAAATCAAGCTAGTTATAACTTCTGTAAAGTTTGGACTGTTATAGACACGTCAAGTCTCCTTCCCCAAAGACTTTGGATAAGCTTTGGAGATCGAGACGGCTACTGGCAAGATGTCATTTATAATGACAAACCTGCATACTGTAATAAATGTAGACACTTAGGGCATAAAGAAATCAACTGTAAAGCTGAAGATTTGGAATATAAAAAATTACAAAATTTAAAAAAGATGAAACAATAGTTAAGGAGAAGAAAAGTGGAAACAAAGAAATATGGATACCCAAACCTATTAGTATATCTAATAAAAATCAACATTCTGATAAACTGATAAATGATATTCAATCTGGTAAGGATCAGAATTCTGAAAAAACTGATAAATGATACAGACAAAATAACCAACATAGAAAATCAAGTAACACAAATGGTAGTTAAAGAATCAGATCACAATAGGCCAAAAGAAGATGTTAATATAATTGATCAACATTCAGATGCAAACAGATTAAATGAAAGTGATGATATCAACATATTAACAGTTAAGCAATTAGAATCTAATGTTGTTACAGAAAAAGATATCGAAGCAGCAATTGAAACCATTCACTTAAATAATTCTTTTAATGTTTTGGTTAATGAAGATATAGATGAAATAATGGATTCAAATTCTAATAAGAATTTATCACTGGTTAGAAACAGATTAAGTCTATCTCCAGAATCACATATAAGTAAGATATCTAGATCTAACTTAAGTCTATCAGGATCACCAAAGCAAAATAAAACAAAATCTAACACACTGAATAGCTTTTTAAGAAGACCTTCTAGAAATAAACTTTTAATTAAAACTAGGAACAACAAAGGATCATTAGGATCCTCAAAATAATCTTTAAAATGTCATTAAAATTGTTAAACTGGAATGTAAGAGGAGTAGGCAATCCTAAATCAATCTAAGAATAAAAAACTTATCTAAAAAGCATTCTAGTGATATCATAGCTTTGCAAGAACCTATGATATCAATAGATAAAATTCAAGTAACTTGTTCTAAATTGGGTTTTGAATCTTGTTTTGCAAATATAAATAATAAAATTTGGATTTTTTGGAGAAAAGGTTTCACAATCAGCATTATTGTTTAGCTGCGGATTGGATAGCGAAACATGTTCTTGAAATGAAAGATAATTTTATAATTGATACTAACCATTCTTTTAATGACTTATCTGCCATATTATTGTTAGATTATATGGGATTAGGTCATATTAGATATTCTTAATGATACTCTAATGTTTTAGCAAGTTGAAAAACTTGACTACAATTTGTCTCTTGATTGCAGGTTTAACAATATACGAGGCACACTAAGGATGGAGAAGCGGACTCTTCGGACACATGAAAACTAGAGATACAAGAAAAAGAGATGGTGAACTACAAGAAGATGAAGACTTTAAACAAAATAAAGAAGAAACAGAAGAAGAATGACATGTAGACATTAGGAAACTAGTCTAATGTAACTTCAAACATGTAACACTCTATGAGCTATCTAAGCTCATGAATTGTATACAAAAACATATGTAACATAATTCTCAACATCCATAGATAAGTATTTCTTGGAAAAAAAAAACAATACAATTTAGTCCAACTGGTGGCGACGATATAAGAGACGGCTGCAAACATAAGAAATAAAAAGACGAAACAGAGAAGGAATAAACCCTAACCTTAGGTTAGAGTATAAAAGACTTAGATAAAAACTTAAATTTAATTTGAAGACAAAAATAGGGTTTGAGAGCCTTTTATAAAAGTGCTCGAAACCCTACGCCAGAATTACAGATTGTTCCTCACGAAATAAAATAAAGTCTAATCCAATTTCAAAGCGATTAGAGCTGATTAAGTATTTTAATTAAATCTAATAAAAATACAAAAAATTAATGAAACAACAAAAAAGAGGGTCTAAACGATAGATTTTTGGGTGTGAACTTCATTACCATGCTTTGCACTTGTGATGCATTATAAAATATTTGGGCTTCTCGATGCGTTCGATTTGGATGATCGCAAAGCCTAATTTGGATAACTGAACCCCAAATAAATCCCATTTTCGTTTGTCCAAAGGGTCATATAGTCATGGGCTTGTGCAACTACATCACCAATAGAGATTCAAAAATCACATGTAGAGATTCAACCGTCATAAGTAGAGGAATATATGTATTCTCTTATATATATATATATATATATATATATATAGTCAAAATCATTTTTTTAAAAGTTTTTAGGTTTGTGAATATTTGTCATCTGCCGATATCAGTATCCAGAGAATATTATTGATGTCGACCGACTTTGTAGATATTAGTACTTAATCTTGGATATTCATGTTGACCAACTACATCGACATGAATATCCAATAATGGTGTTTTATGTCAACCATTGTGACACTGGTTGGAAAGTCATTTGGGTTTTTGTTTTTAACTTTTATTAAAGAATAATACCACTATAAAATGAATATATTATGAAGACGTTTTACATGTAATCAATAATTTGATGTATATCACTAAAGCTCATCTTACATAATGGGTTGAGCATATGGCTAAAACTATAGGTTACATTATTTGTAAGAATTTTTACAATGATGGGAATAATGAGCGAAACTCGAGATTAATGTTTGATTGCAAGAAAATTTGGACCTTATTGGAAATTTCATAGTATACCTAATGTTAAGAGAATACATTATGGGACAAAAAAGTTTGATTGTATATTTTCACTAAAAACCTATCCCGTTGAAAGTAAACTTGAATTATGGTTGATAAGGACAAAAATATCTAAATGGAAAATCGGACAAATGAACCATTTAACCAATATATATTTTATCATGTATTTTGTATATAATTATAATTCATTTTTAGTTTATCATTTATTTTGTTATGGGCTTAAGGCTAATGGGTTTCGGCTTAAATAAAGGATAATTGGCCGATATGCCTCGTTAGGCCAATTAGTCATATTAGTATCTATAAGCTTCTAAATAGGCTTTTGAAGAACTTAATGAAGGATGAAACATTTATTTTAACTATCAACCTCTCGCTCTAAATATTTACTTAAGTAACTCCCTTATCTCTCTACCTTTCATCTAAAAATTAATTGTATCTCGTTTTATTACATAAACACCTTCTAAAAATTGTTGACCTCATCAGTAGCGACCACAGTGGGAGCACTAAGAAGGTGCTCGGATTATAACGTTCAAAATCTTTAAGCGTCGAAATCACATTTGAAACATACCAAATATAGAATTTGAAACACAAACAGATCCAACCAAGGAAAACGAGGGAGTCAGGCTCAAAGAACCTTATATTATTGATAAAAAGGAAGGACGGTTCCTCGTGCAAAATAAACGTGACTAGCTCTGAGGGAAATTGAGGCATTAAGGTCTAAAAATAAGTTGTAATAACCCCCCAAGATAGGCCTCAATTGGAGATTTAAATATCTAAAAGACATTGGGTCATTAATGAACAAGCTATAAACTCATATATTTATCATATTTTCGGAAACATATAAAACAATTCGCTCATAAATCATTCCTCGAAAAAAGAGTATAACTCTAGAAAACATTCGAGTTCTTTAGAGTCTTGTAAAGATTTACTATCTCATACCAATGATTTTTCTTCCTCTTCAAGTAGTGATCAGTATCATGAGAAGAGAAAAAGTCATCATGGTAAACATTATTCGAAGAAACACTCTAATCAACATAATAAGTTGAGTAAAAGAAAATATCATAAAAATAAAGAGAATACAAAATATGAAGGAAATGCTAGGAGATTGGGAAACCACAATGTAGATCAACAAGTGAGTGGTCAATTTGTTGTTCAGTCTGAACTAAGGATGTTTGCAACATCTAGTGAGGATCATCAATTCAGTCAAGGACATAATTAGAGCTAGTCCCTTCTGTCTGCAGATATCATCTCCAGCCATCTGCCATGGCGGTTCAATATTCAAAGATGGAAAAATAAATTATGAGAGTAAATATTCGGAAACCATCTTGAACAATTCAAGAACTTCATGATGAATTTTGATGACGATAATAATTTGTTGTGTCGAGATTTTTCCCAAACCATTAAGGATAGTTATTTAAAGTGGTATAATTGGCTTCTACAGGGGTCAACAGTAACAATATAGATCAAGGGAGAATTAATTGGTCAGACCTGATTATTTTGCAGAATTAACAAAGAGTCTTGCAACCATTTTTGAAAATGCCAACATCTTATTTTTCTCTACCTATAAATAAATGAAAAAATATACCAGTTATACTCCGATCAAGGACCATAATGGGATTTACAGTGAGCATTACGGATGTGGTGGGTGAATTTGAAGGTGAAACCCTCATCGAAAAAATATTTTAAAAATATTTTCAGAGTAATCTTTATAGGGGTTGATGGCTCAACTTCGTATAATGTTATCTTTAAAAGATATTGGTTATCAAAGACACACGTTGTTGCTTCGAAATTTCATCAGTGTTTCAAACTCATGTGGGGGGAAAGTTGGAGTTTTTCAAAGTAGCCAAAAAGTGGCAAAAGAATGTTATGTCACTGCTCTGGTCCGTAAAATAGTACATAATGTGGAACCCAAGAAAGAATAACAAATACTAGAGTCCTCATCAAAATCTGGCAAAGTTGAAAATCCGAGGGAGACTTCTAGTTCGGTTATTCAAGACAAATATATTAAGTTATACAATTTTCCACATGGAAAATGTGTCATGATTGGAGAAAAATTTCTACTAATAATAAGGGAACAATTCTTTTCTTTTTTATTTAAAGAATTTGCATATCTTCGCTTGGTGTGCCGAGGATGTAACGGGTGTCCCTGCGAGCATCATTTGCTATAAGCTAGCCATACGACCCGGTGTATGTCCTGTTATACAGAAATGGAGGGATTTTTCTATTGATAAATGTGAATCAATTATTAAAGAGGTAGATTGTTTTACAAACGTATGGTACTTTGGGAATTTCAGTACCTTTTATGGATAACAAACCTAATGTTTGTAAAAAATAATAATGGAAATTATGTTTGTGTGTTGACTTCACATGCCTAAATAGAGCATGTCTGAAAGATCCATTTCATATCCCCATAATTGATCAACTAATAGATTATATTTCTGGCAATAAGTTACTATCATTCATGAATGCATTTGCATGGTACAATCAGATACAAATGGATCTGAAATATTATGATAATACTACGTTCACAATAGGTAGATGCCTCAATTGCTATAAAGTTATACCCTTCGATTCAAAAAACAATGGGGCCATTAACCAACATTTAGTAAATAAAGCATTCGGTAGTCACATTGAAAGAAATGTTGAGGTTTACATTGATGATATGTTAGTAAAGAGTGTGAAGGATGAAGATAATCTTTCTGATCTAAAAGAAACCTTCTCCAATCTAAAATCGATCAATTTAATGTTAAATAAAAAAAATGTACATTTGGAGTATGACCCATGAACCTTTTGGGTTATGCAATCAATGAAAAGGGAATAGAATTCCATCCAATACAAATGACAACATTTCTTGCTATGACTCCTCCCAAATATACAAGAGAAGTTCAAATATTGACTCGAACATTGGTTGCACTAAACAGATTTATATCAAGGTTTTCAGATAAATGTGTACCGTTTTTCTGGGTTCTATGAAATGTGAAGAAGTTTAACTGGAATTTCGAATACGGTGATGTATTTACAAACATTAAAGAATATTTGTTTTCTTTAGAACAATAGCAAAGTCAATTGTGGGTGAATTTTTTTATATTTATTTGGCAGTGTCTCATTATGTGGTAAATGTAGTTTTGGTTCGGGAGGTCAATGGTTACCCTCGTCATGTTTACTATATAAGAAAAAGTTTGTTGGCTGCTGAGAAAAAATATTTAAAACTGGAAAAGTTAGCTTTGGCTCTAGTAGTAGCAGACCAGCAGATGCGATCCTATTTTCAAGCTCATTCAATTACTATTCGAACTTCCTTTCCACTCAAAAATATTATGCAAAGATCGGATGTGTCAGCTTAAATGACTAAGTGGTCAATATAATTGGGATATTATAAAATTGGTATTGCTCCTCGAAAAATGATTAAAGCACAAGCTACAATAGATTTTTTGGCTAAGTTTCATTCAAAGTGACCACGAATTGAATCATATGTTAAGAAGCTTATAAATGAATGGACAATTCAAACAGATGGGGGGGGGGGGGGTTCAAGCATGTCAGGTTGTGGAGTAGGAATTTGTTTATTATTTCCCTTCGAATATTATATTTACCAAGAAATACACTTTATTTTGAAGGTATCAAACAACAAAGCTGAATATGAGGTAGCATTGGCATGGTTGAAGCTTGCCCACGCTTGTGGTGCCAAAACAATTTGTTTAATAAGTGGTTCTCAATTACTTATAAATGAGGTAACGAGCCAAACCAAAGCAATAAAATAATGTTTGGTAAAATATTTGAAGGTATGAGCGAGACAACAGTTTTCTTTGAATATTAAGTACGAACACGTGCCCTAGTCTTAAAATTGGATGGTTGATTCCCTAAATATTGTTTCTTACACTAAAACATATCCATTGATCTTGATACAATATTGCCTTTCAATATAAGTAGATTTTGAAGTTGGATCAAGAACTAAAGAAAATTACCATGTCCTAACTACTACTAACAGAGATTTGAGGTATGCGATTAAAGAATTTATTACTAAAGATATTTTTCATTTCGATAAAGTATTGGCTACAAAACTAAGGTTTAAAGCACATGATTTTTAGTCATGTGAGATATCCTTTATAAAAATATATTTTAGTATTCCTTTGCTACGATGTCTTGGGCTTAATGAGTCTTAGATAATTCTATCTGAATTGCATGATGGGGAGGGTTATATCCATTGTGGTTATAAACTTTTAACCAAAATGATTCTATTGGCGGGATATTATTGGCCTTCTATTATGGTATATGCCAAAGAATTAGTCCAACAATGTGATCCTTATAAAATATTTGCAAACTCAATACATGTGCCAGCAATGCTACTATAGTCAATATCAAAAGAATTACCCTTCGACAAATGAGGGCTTGACTTAACCGATGACATCCGGGGGTCATCAAACTATTATCGTGGCACTTGATTATTTTTTTAAGTAGGTGGAGCAGAACCTCTATCTGGTACTACATCTAAAGTGGTTATCAAATTTATCATATCTAATATATGTTATAGATTTGGGATTTCAAAAAGTATTACGACAAATAATGACCCTCAATTTAGAAATGGAGACTTCGAATATTTTTATACTTCTCGAGGGATTCGACATTTTTCATCTTCATCTTTTCACCCTCAAGCTAATGAGCAAGTAGAGGTTGTTAACATGACCATTATGACTGGTTAGAAGAAATTTTTAAAATGGGTTACAAGAAAGTGGCCAAATTATTTGCAATAAGTATTATGGGCTTATTTTACTATCTTCCGAACTGCAACTTAAAACTCCCCTTTTTCTTTGGTATATGGGGTGGATATGGTAACACCAGTCAAATATAATTTCCCATCTTTGCGAATTGAAAGTTACTTCAAATAGGATAATGATATAGCCGAGGGAGTTGATTTAGATTTGGTTGAAAAAAATCCAGAGCTCATCTAAGGTATGTTCATTATCAAACCTAATGAGAAGCAGATATGGGTCTCGAGTCTGAATGAGTTTATTTAAAGTATAAAACAAAGTTTTGAAAAAATCTTCTTATACACAAAATATAAAATGTTAGGAAAAATTGCACCTAGTTGGGAAGGTTTGTATTCGGTTAATGATATAGTCAAGCTTGGAACCAAGCCGTTGGCAGATGGAAAAGGTAACCCTTTGCGGCACCCGTGGAATATTAAAATTTGAGTCTTTACCTAATAATTGTAAAAATATTTTTGTTTTCCTTTCACTTATGTAAATATTTGAGGACATACTATTTCCTACCTTGGTAGCTCGATGAGGTTTTAATGAGGTGTCTGAACCACTTGAAAGTTATCAAAATTTTCCTTTTATAATTCTCGTGTTATTTTATTTTGGTCCTTCGTATATTTTTGTCATCACAGTTAAAATGTTCCAACAATAGTTGGTCATATGTAAAGGTTCCAACATTAGTCGGTCATAGTTAAAAGGTTCCAACAATAGTTGGTCATGTATAAAGGTTCCACCATTAGTTGGTTACAATTAAAAAGTTCCAAAATTAGTTGGTCATGTATAAAGGTTCCAACATTAGTTGGTCACGACTAATAATCCGAAAGTATGATGGTCTGAATGAAAATATTTTATTTATTTCGAATAAACTTTGAATAAAGAGAGTTCGAATGGATTAAAAGAACTATATGGGCCTGAAGAAGTGAGTGAAACCAATATGTCAATTACTTTTGAATAAAAAATTCTAAATGGGTTATATCACCAAAGGAAATGGATAAAGTAAAAGCAATTCATTGATAAAATATTGAATACAAATGCATTGGTTGTACCAAGGAGTTGTCAAAATTTTAATGAAGTCCTATAAAACACATTGCCTGTGCTAAGGACTTAAAATGAAAAATAATGACATGGAAAATGTAAAGATAAATTTCATTTGCCTATGGTTATTTTCCCATCAGCGTTATCTTCTTATGAGCTTCTACATTCGAAGTCTCCTCATTTGCCTTCTTTAAGACTTTCAATAGTTGATTCTATTGAAATGCCTAGCTGATCAGCCAAATGCATATCATCATGTGATAATTCATCCGGATCTAACTATGACAAATATCTGAACTTCAATGTTGGGAATACATTGTAAAAATCTAGTACCATGTTGGACTTGATCGAAGCATCCTGTTTAGACAAGATTTTCAAGATTCGGTCATCATTCTATAAATTAACCTTCTATCTTTATGATTTGTTATGAGGGAAAAATGAGAGGAACGCTTTTATAATAAACTGTAGAAACCTAACATGTATGATAACGACTATAATTTCTAGATGAGTGGAACTGTTTCCAACTTTTATCACATTTCATCAATTAATGGAAAGAATCGTAAGACTAGCATACTGGTGACAGTGTACTATAATACGTATGGTTGGTTATCATAAAAAAATGTGAGTAAATATATTTGAACCAATTCATTGAATAAGTGAAATTTACTTCTCCGATACGCTTTAAGAGTTTAAAGTAAAATTCGAAGGGATTGATAATCGACTCGTCGAATGAGTCAAGGTTACTTCTCCAATGCACATTAAGAGTTTGAAGTAAAATTTGAAGAGATTGATTTGAAGAGCTTCCCAACCGAAATATGAAAAGGTCATACATTAGTCATCCTCAAAATGACTTTTGGGAGAACTAAAAAGGTAATCTGATAAAGAGAAATATACGTGAAGGGAAAATCAGACAAATAAACTATTTAACCAATATTTATTTTTTCATGTATTTTGCATATAATTAAAATTCATCTATTAGTTTATCATTTATTTAGTTATGGCCTTAAGACTAATATGTTTGAGCTTAGATAAATGGCAATTGGCTCACATGCCTCGTTCGACCCATTAGACCTATTAGTATCTATAAGCCTATAAATAGGCTTTTGAAGAACTTGATTAAGGAATGAAGTATTAATTTTTATTGTTAGATTTTTTTCTCAAAATATTTACTTAAGCATCTCAATTATCTATATACCTTCTATCTAGAAATTAATTTTATCTCATTTTATTACCTAAACACCTTCCAAAAATTATTGACCTCGACAATGATATGTAAAAGTTACATGTGAAACTTATAATCATGACACTGCAGAATTCTTAGAAGAATATCCAGGAAGGGCATATTGAAAACGTATGAAGAATAACTCGTTAATAAAATATCAACGAGTGGTACCCATAAACATATCCAACATACGCAGTATATATAGTACAAGATAAAAACATCATGCGCTGGAGATGTCTATTAAGACGCACATAGAGTTTTGGTTGAGTAAATTGAATTAAACAACTATATCATCTACCATTGGATAAAAACTGAGGGTTTGAAGTAATTAAATATATATTTTTTGCACATCGAACATACATTGACCTTCTAAGGATAATCTTAAGATTCTCATTATGGTCCTATACACAAAATAATGAGGTATAAAATTCCAATATTTTGAGACCGTTATTGTTTCGTCAACAAGTTTAACATATTGCACTATATTCATTTTTAGGTGTGCATAAAAAACAGACAACTATATTTGGGCAAGGGATCGTCTTTGCTTGCTCATGAAAGATAATGAGAGTCAATTACCTGATATTATGTTAATTGGTATGATATTAGTGTTAATACGCACAATCGATAAGATATTCTGGAAACCACACATTCGTTATGCTCATGACATATGAACAGGAATATTATTATAAATAAGAAAATATTGTTTGAAGAATGAACGGTGTGGATGAGTTTCTTGTTTCTCATAATTTGGTCGTGCATTCAGGAAATGCTTCTGATTTTCATAAAAAAAGAGTGTGACAATGAAAGAGACATATAAAGACTGCCATAATATGTTAAAGTACGTTGAAACATCTTGACTCTAGCCGTACAATAAATTTTTTTACATGGACACACTAATCTTGTGAAACATTACAAAAGAAAAAACTAACCAATCGGTAAACTCATGTATTCTAATATATTAAATGGTATACAAGTATAAGTGAACTAATGTTTTGTTATTATTATTAGTGCCAAAGGCGCGCATTCATCATTGAAGTGGTTTGTCAGGATGAGAAAACTAACCTTTGAATGTTTTTAGATAATTTTTTCACTTTTTTACTATGCAACACACCCGGATAAAATCATCATTCAAGAAAGGTAAACAAATATTTGATTTTACATATAATAATATTGGTGTGGTTTATTTCAGGCTGAGGGTAATTTTTCAAGCATTTTGGAAAGTTTTAAGGGTATTAAATGTTCAGGTGTTTTGTAGTGAGAGATTTAAGTTGCCTGGTTGTATTAAATGTTCATTACCCTTATTAATAAAAGTAGTTGTGGTATTTATACCATTAATTATGGACCCATGGTCTTTCGGGTCAAGTTATGAAACCGGGTCAAGTTTAAGGACCCATTTACTTAATAAGCTAATTAGCACATAACTTAGTCAAAAAAGTGTTTAGTTATTTAATATTTTTGTCCAGTCCGGATAGTTCAGTGGGTTGTTTATGTCCGAATTACCCTTGTCCGGATATCTCAGTAAGCAGTGGTGGATTTATTCGGACTCATCAAATATCATATTAAAAAAGGCTAGAGAAAGGTTTAGCAAGACATACCTTAAAATCATATTATAAGAGTGTGTGAATGCTAAAAATAGTGTTTCTAAAGTAGAATGTGAATATGTTGTTAAATATACGCACATGTTTTAATGTGGATGTGAGATAGGTATGATGGTAATGAGGGGTTGTATTATGGATTATTAGATGATCGACAAAGGATTGCAAACTATAAACTTTATAACGAGCTGCAAATATGATTAAAATAACTATGTGGACAAGCAACTCTTGAAAATGATTATTTTAGTTAGTGAGTATTATACAAAATAAAGACTTTACATCTTATAAAAAATAATCGACGTACCTGACCCCAAAAATACTCAATAATAATTTCAAGTACCGTGAAACCATTAGCTAGTCAAACCAAAATAGATACAAAGTTTAAAACATCCAAAGCCGCAAAAACACCAGAACCAAACGTCGAAAAATTATAGAATAAGTTAAAAGAAGTTAAGATAATGTTTGTATCTCTTGAACATCTTCCCCCATCTATGAGGTAGTGCATTTACAAGATAATAAATATGGTACTCGATGGTCATTATAGTTTTAAGGCTACAACTCATTTTATGTTCAGATGTCGAGTGAAATTGGCTTCTATTAGGGTATGACTGATGACCAAAAATTGAATTTAGCTTTCTATGAAATTATTTAAGGAAGTTTTGAAGATTTAGATGAATAACTAAAATGGCTCAATTGTTTTAATATGACTGCAGGCTTCAAGAACTGGATGGAAGTGCCCAAGACTTGTTTAGTCACTGGGACCATGTATAATTGCATTGTATGCTCATTTTCTTTAAGTTCATCAATGACTTGTTTACCTCTGAAAGGTGTACCAACGTCGTTTATCATAGAAAAAGAAGACATTTGCGTCGTTATTATGAACATGAATCATTTTGTTAACTTAATGAATTATTTCAATTAATTGCATATTACATGTATTATAATATTTTGTTTTATAATACTATTTATATTCAATTAACATATTATGTTTCATCCGAACACTTTCTTACCTATTATTCATACTTGTTGAAAATTATATGCAAATCATAAAATATATGGATGGATAAATCAATTATTCGATCATATTGTCAAATATATATTCAATTTCAATGTTTAATTAAACAAGAGAATATAATATCTATTTTAAAATTTTATTTTATGTAATTTAAGTTTGATGTAACTTAACTTTATCTATTTCCAATTATGTAGACATAACGATGTTTTCTAAATTTGATAATGTAACTTTAAAAGTCTTTATTAGTTTTTAGTTGCCTAGAGGTATTTTAGATGGTGCATTTTATTTTAATTTAAAACCTTAATACCAGACTACATGGACCCTAAAGAGCCTTAATATCATCTAAATGGCCGACATTAAGTTTTTTTTACAATTTTCGTACAAAAAAAACCCTAATGTAGACCTACTTGGATGACATTAGGTTATTTACTTTTTCTTGGGTAGGTCGATATTATGTTTTTTATAAAATTAAGAACCCTAATGGCAAGCTACTTTGATGATATTAAGGTTTTTTAGTTTCGTATGAGTAGGTCGACATTATGGATATTTGAAAAAAAATGAAGAACCTAAATGTCGCCCATGTAGGTCGACATTATGGTTGTTATTTTTACAAACAACTTTATCTTAAGTTTCTCGTACAAAAAAACAATCAACTAATAAATCATACGATCAAAAAATAATATGCCACACATCATCATTTTGTTTAAACAAAATAATAATCCATACAACTTTAAAAATTCAATTACATACAACCAAAAATCCATAAATCATACAACGGATTAAATGATTCAAAACTATAGTTTTGCGTGTATCCAACAATTTCGTCTATATATAACGATATTGTTGGATACCAATGTCATCGAGATATAGCAATATTAAAAAACAATCAAAATCATAACATCGCTTAATGTCGCCGACATCAGTGTTTCAAGTGTTGCTATTGATTAACGTTCACCACATACAAAAGTCCTAAAAAACAAACCAATGAACTTTGTTTCAAATCAACAATAAAAAAATGTTATATTTAAAACTAAATTCTACTAAAAAATTAAATACTCAATGTATTTGTTTATAATAATAATAATAATAATATAAAATTTCCAAATTTAATTTTTTTTATGGTCATTAATGAACCAAATTAGTTATTTGTTCAATTTTAATGTATCATAATTATACAATATATTACAATTTTCATACTCATACTCAAATTTAAGCATGGGAGTGACTCTAATCTATTAGATAAGATAAAAAATAGTCAAAAATGTCATTTTGGTATATACATTACCATTTACCACCATCTAATTTTTTTATTAAACGAGAAAATGTTTTTAGATATAATTATATATATTATAATAACATTCTAGATAAAAGAAAATTTACAAAAACTAAAATATCTAAATTCCTAATTTGGTATCATAGTTTTTTGTTTGATAATTATGGTTACTATTTTTTAAATCTTAAATCATGATCATTTGATACAGAGAGGTTATCAACTGAATATTTTTTCAGTAACAAATCTTTTCCAAATAATTATATAACCCTTTTTAATTTTATAAAACTTGATATCATAAATTACTTGTTTCTAAAGACTATAGTTATTCCTATCATAAAAGAAAATAATTTGGATATTTTATCAATGATGAAGAATCGCGTCTTCCTAAATTTTGCATTAAAACAATAAAAAAAATGCAATCACACAAAGAAATCCAAATTATGAAGATTATATAGTGACATACTAACTATTATTATGATGGTTGTACAACACTATGAGCACTGAAATAATTTATTAAATGATACAATTGAATACCTCTAAAAGACTATGAGATACTACAACAAAACTTTCAAGATCACGCACCAAATTTATTATCACTTACTATAAAAATGAATTTTAAAAAACTATAAAATATACTCAAACAATAAAAGAATATCTAAATAAAATAAAAATAAAGTTGATAATCTTACTCTTGCTAAAAGTCTTATATCTCTTAATGATTTAGAGACTCAATTTTTAGTTGGCCTAGACTTCAAATATACACTGATAGTGGTGAGGTTGATTAATAATGATATATTCAATTTGATAGATCTACAAACTGTTTTACTAATCTATCAAAGCAAGTTAGATCAACTTAGTAGTATACAAGTTGCAACAACTAATCTAAGTTTAGTATCAACTATTTATGCCTCTAACAAACAAGAGAAAAAACCTCAAAATAACTATAAAGGTCAAAATAACTATAAAGGTCAAAACAACGACGATCTCAAAGGACATGAAATAGGAAATAAAGGTTGAAAAAACACTAGATAATTTCAGAGGAAGATAATACAAATAATGAAGGTTTGCAGCTTTAAAACCTACATGTCAGATACGTGTAGATATTGTCACTTAGGAGTTATGTGTTACGTCAAATATGATTTCATTTACATGTGGACAACACCTATTGATTACTCAACAAATGATATAAAATAAACGACGTGTATGGTTATACCAGAACATATACGATAATCCTCTTGGTATGTTGATAGTGGTGATAGTCAGCATGTTACTATAAAATCCAATTTTACAAGTTAAATGACTAACTACAATAGTAAGCATTCGATTATGACTCAAATTGGTGAAAAATTAAATTATCCTACATACAAGTTATTCTAATTCTTACATAAAATTAAACCTGTTATATTAAAAAAAATTATGTTCATAAAATTACTGAACATTTTTATAAATATCACCAATTACCTCACATAACCTTGTTTTTATAGAATTTCACGATTTTGGTTGTTTTGTGAAGCACAAATAAACATGGAAGGTGTTGCTAAAAAATCCTAAAAATAGTCTCTATATAATTGAAGAATCAACAAGTTAATTTTCTTTACACTCTCAATCTTTGAGTCCATATTCTAATTTTTTTAATGTTAAGTCTATTTTTAACTATCCCAATTAAGATTAGCCCAATTCATATATCAATATTAACTCCTTAAAAAAGGATGGTGTAGAAAATTTGGTAATCCTTTTAGCAAAGTTATGTCTATTAAGTAACAAAATATAATTTTTTGATGCTTACCAATACAAAAAATCACATTGTATACGTTGTCTAAAATATAACTCTCGTGCTACACATGTCTCAAAATTTATACGAACTAATGTTTAAGATTACTATCCACGCAATTCTTAGTATAGTTATAGACATTATATTCATTCTTTTGAATGTTTTAGTAGTTATAAATGGTTATATATAAGCATAGGAATTTAGTTTTTCGGTTCGATTCTGTTAGTTAGGTTCTATGTTCTTTCGGTTCTTGGAAATTTGTACCCTTTATAGAACCGATTAAAATTTGGTTTGGTTTGGTTTGGTTCGGTTCTTCTCGGTTTGGTTCTTTATTGGTATTTAATTTTAGAACCGAAAAGAACCTAAAAATTTGGTTCTACAACGGGTTTAATTTTGTTCGAATTCGGTTTCAACTGGTTATTTGGTAACCAATTGGTTACTTTGTACCCAATCAATCCCACATGGAACCGAATTATCCGAATAAGAAAACATAATTAATGTAAAAAAAGAAAAGAAAAAACAACTTCAACCAACAGAAACTAAGAGTTATATACTTTATAAAAACAATAGTACTCACATATATTTCAACAAAGATGGTACAAAAATTATAAATTTCAACAAAACTGGTACAAAAGTTATACATTTTAAAATTTCAACAAAACTTGTACAAGAGTTCAACTTTAGTCCACCTATATAATCTTCCGACTTCAGTCTACCAACATAATCTTCTGACTTCAATTTCTAAGAATTAATATTATTGATAATAACAGTATCATAAATAATAAGAGTGTCTTATTTTTTTTATTAATATAATTACCAAATAAAAGATGTGAATGTGGAAGTAATACACAGATTTGAACCGATGCAGAGTAGCCAGTCTTAAATAAGAACATTTTTCATAGTCAATCACATTAGAAAGAACTATTGTGTACTTCCATAATATAGATTGTAAAGTAACCCACCGGAACCAACAAGGTAAACCATAGTAATTGAAATTATTCTCTTTTCAAGCTGTGCAAGTACTATGGAGAAAAATAATTCACTTGTCAGCAGAAAAAAATAACTTTGCATCACATGTCAATAGTTTGAGCAAAACTTCGACCAACTATAAGTTGTATTCGAACCATTTATACTAAATCCAATCATATAATATTTTAATCTCGAAAATACAATATAACTTATACATGAAACACATGAAAGTAGTCAAAGAAACATGCTACATGTAATTAAATATTGAGTATTTTGACTAAGATACCTACATATCTAATTACCTATCTTGACTTATCGAATTTTAAAGATATGTAACTAGAATTATAATTGATAAAAGAGAGAATATACCTACACCACATCTTAGTTCATCAACAGAATATCCTTCAAGAACATCTGTATTTTCCGAGAGGTAATCATATCATTCATAAGATAGGCATCAGGCTATACTAACTGCAATGTCAAGTCAAAATCAGTTAACACAAAAACGCTATAAAGTTATTTATCACAAAACAAAATATGATATAAGTTAAGATTATCCAGTGACTGACATGTAACTTTAATACGCAAAGAATTATATCGATGTAAAACCTAACATATATAATCTAGTTTCTGCTAGAGATCATAATATTAGCCAAAAGATAACAAATCAGACTAATCTCCGCAATGCTTTTCATCAGAATCAACCAAATTATGTTAAATATGGAGAAGAGATACGTGATGCACTGATGAAGCCATAAAATAGAAGACAAAAAACTTGTTAAATAGTTTCAAAAGATATTGTTAAATTTTGAAAAGATAATACAATGTTAAAGACTTAAAAACACCTCAATGCAAACCAAGTACAAAAAAACAATATTGTGGAAGATCCGTCTGTTTAACAAAGAAAATATATGAAAGAACATCAATAACATTGGTTTCATTGATAGGAAAATGAGATCATTTACACATCCAGGTGTCGTGCAACATCTTCATACCCAACAACCAAAGAAGAATCACAATATTGGCACCGACTGAAAGAGGAATATTAGAAAATATTGAGTCTCGACTTGAAGCAGAACAAATGATACATTATGCCCATCTTTTAGAAAATCCTCAAGATGTTTATCTTCATCAAGGAAACTTGTCCATTTAACATGTTATGGTCTACGATCAGCATTGATATATAACCATGAATAATCCAAGTCCAAATCTAAAAATTATTTATGAATTACAAGCATCAAATTTTTAATAATTGATTCCCAATATTTTTCTAAATCCTTTACAAATCCAGCATGTTGAAGACGCTCCAGTTCCATCTTTTACACCAATTATTCCTTATACGTATGCTCATCCTCTACCTCTATCATAGTTATTATCTCTGTTTATTCTCAATTTTTACAATCTTCAACAATTCTTCATTTTGTTTACGCTCAACATCCGTTAGCTCATTATTATTTTTCAACTCAACGCCAGTATTTAATAACTCATTTGAATGTGCAACAAGTTTATTTTTCACAAAGTCTAACTTAGCTTTTTAAGTATGTCTCTACTTTAACTTTAGCATGGAGATCATCCTGCAAACATTTTTGTTTTTAAGTATAAGCAACTTTTAGTTTGTTGCTGCTCACAAATAGATCTAATATAACCTCAAGCAACAACCGAAGATAAAAAAATAATTAGAAAGAGGCTCTGATAAGATTCATGCATAAGCATAAAAAATACTTAAGACAAAAACCAGATACAATAAAGTAGTTAAAGGCATAAATTATAAAGAAGCAAGCAAAAAACTTATTTAAAGATTGAGCTCCATTTGCATTATGACCAACTTTAAGAAGAAAATATGAGTTGACAACAACCTTAAACACGCCAAAGTATAAAAATGGATAAAGATCTTTGAAATTTGCTATATGAGAATTTTTTTAATTGATGTATAAGGAGAATTCTCAGCCAATCGGCCAACAATAGCCACTTAATAATTAATTTCATCTATAAGAGTGGTTGAATATAGTTTTAGTGGTGGACACGATATTAACTAATTACACATGAATAATGCCAGAAGCATCAACACCTTCAATAACAACATTTGAAGGTCAAGGAAACTTCATTAGTTGTAACATGAACTTCAGTTTTTGTCACTTTCTCGCTTCTAGCAAACCCAATAATTTTTACCATCTTTGTTTATTTAACCATAAACTTATTATACCCAGGGCTACCTAGAACAAAGGAGGCTTCATGAAGAGGAATCTTGTCAGCAACTTGAAAAACACTCTCACAAATAACAATCCTTTTACGGTTAGATAAAGATGGTTTATTACAGAATCAAAGTTTTTTTCTAGTTAAATTTCCACTAACAACGAATATTTAGGATCACAAGTATTATAAGTACCGATTAAGCTCTTCAAAATATGAATAGAAACATATGGTACTCTAAAAGATGAAGGATCTAAACGAAATAAATTCAAAGAAGAAGTTGTAGTTTCGCCTTAGAATTTTCATTATGGGTGTTCAAATCAACTACTTAGTAATAAACATCATTGGTAGAAAGATAATCAAAAATTTAGGTAAAAAATTGCTCACCAGTTTTCACCTTTGGCACTTTTACTTTGTTTGGAACCTTTAAGAAAGTTGTATTGTTAGATATTTGAGTTTTGACTTAAATATTTGACACCATAAGTCTTTGAGGGATAAAGTTTATAAGCAATATCCTTCAACTTAGATTCAACAACCTTAGGTTGAGAAGATCTAAGAGTAACTAAAGCCGCAACTGTCACATTAGCCATTATAGCCTCCAATGTGAAACCCTAGCCTAATTACTAATCTTAGCTGGCACACCTAAGATAGTGGAAGCAACATAATATGCACGAGTAGTCCATAACTTAAGAGATTATAATGTTTTTAGCCAGCTGAATTGTTTTGTACTTATTGGACCATTTATCAATAAATTTAACATGTTAAGCATAATTGTGTTGAGCTTTGAGAAGACGTTCATGGTAAAGTTTCTCCGAATTTACAAAATAAACATGTAGAACATCTGACCAAAACCAAGTTTCATGAATACAAAATACATTCAAACAAATAAAAAACAAGATTGAAAGGAAAATACTTACTTTTTAATTTCTAGTACCGACAAATAAGATATTTATTCTCCTTATTTTCCCCATCTACCAGATGCATAACACACTTTATTCCACGTATTGTCAGAAGTAGGAAAGTTATTGAAAATCCTAACTATTTTATGTATTTTTAGATAGTAGTATGAGATTAGTATCCTGCTACAAATGGTGGCTAGTACTATAAAATATTTAATACAAAAGACTTAAAATAAAGTTGAGACGTAATAACCGATGAGATCAAATTTCTCTACTCATTGTGAACCAACTGGTTTGGACATGTACGAGTCTTATTGAAGAAATTCAACAAGTCATCACAGAGCGGGAAACAAATCTCAATGTCAGATAAAGAAGTTAAACCTGTATCTCATAAAGCCTAACATTATCATGAGTTTTTTTTGCTCTCAAAGTCAGATATTAACGTTAATTCAGATGCCAAATTCTAAATTATTATTAGTAAGATCTTTTAAGTTAAGGTAAGGTATATGTTTCACTATCCAAATAGTGCAGTTTTTCAAGACAAATCCATTCTTATAGGCGAGCATAAATCCTCATTAGCCTTCTAAGTTTTTCACTCTTCACTTTAATAACACCATAAGTTGATATATTTTTTGAATTCACCGAGAAAGAACTCCAATTAATACCTTTATTGGGACCAACTTAACCAAACAATGAAGGAACATGAATACTTGGGTTTCCCGTATCGAAGGCCCAGAACTACTTGTAAATATTGAGCTTCAACAACATGATAACCATGAGTTTCATTAGATTTCAAAAACTACTAATTAGAATAATCATTTCCATCACACGCACGGGAATAAGATCCCTCAAAACCAGATTGCATACACGATTTTGTGAAAAAAATTCTTCATCAACATGAATATACGCATTTTATCATTCTCACAATCTTTAGAGAAAAAATATTTAGAAGGAAAAAATGGTATCAATTAAAAGGATAATGGAGTGCTAAAGTAACAAACTTTTAAGCATAAAGGAAGAATAAAACAAAACATTAAAGAGCAACTTTAGGAAAAAATGGTGAAAATTTGATAATAATAAAATAAAGAAGAATATGGGTATGTAAATGAGAGATTAGTAAATCACAAAATATTTCATATTGTTTTGTAGATGAATGAATAGGATTCAAATGGATCAAACGATATAAATAAGAAGTTGAGGAAACAACTCTACGTGTGTCAGAGTAATGACACATCTTCACGTATGTGACACATGCAATGTGATTCCCTAATTTTCTAATGTCTACAAATTACACTTTATAGTTTTACAATTAAATCAATACTTCACTTTTTTTTTATCTCTCAAAATATAAAGTTCCAACCAAGCAAGAACATGAATATTGGTCTCGGCAATAATGTTTTACTACAACATAAACATGAAGTCTTTGATCACTTGTTCAACTATACAATTTCAATTAATATTCAGTTTATCATATTTTGAAAAAAGTATGGGGTATACTCCTATACCTAAACATGTAACCAAGTTTTTCAAAGCATTGATTCTCAACCACCTATCAACTCTTAAACTCATTTTAGTTTATGTGCGTGTGATAACCAGCAACTAGTAAATCATAAATATTATAGATTCTACTTATATGTGTACTAGTTATCTTTCAGTAAACCAGTAGCTCGGCTCAACAAAAAAACAGTATGACATGAACCTTATGTTTCTACATTGCAAGTCATACAAGTTCTCAACAACAAAATATCAACTAAAGAGAAATAAAAGTCACGTTTAAAGAAACACACTTATAAACTATAGTATTTCCTCAATTCTATCGCGAAGACTATAAGGTTATATATAAGATAATAATATGTAAGGACTGATACACAATTAAGTTTATGCTTTTAAAATAAGGCATTTGACCAGAACATAAAATTGTAAGGTTGAAACCATATTATTCAAACTGTAAGATTATGACCTATAAAATGCATGCCACATGTTCGAACCTATAAATATAACAAGTTCTTATCCAGAGAATCATTTAACTCTTAAACTAAAATATTTTCTATCATTAAATATCTAAACTCTCTATTTCTATTCAAATACTATAATATATTCTTTTGATAACTTTTAGTCGGTGAACTTAAAATTGAACCTAAAAAACTGCATGTTTAGTGTTCGATTAAGAAAGTTTATAGGTTTAGTTGGTCAGTTAAAAAAAATTAAGATAAATTATATACAATTAATATGACAGCTATGGGGCCTTCACACAAAATCAAGAAGGTTCATATCTTAACTGGAAAAGATTATCGCACTCAACAAGTTTATTTCTCGGTCATCTGATAAATATTTAATGTTCTTCCATATCTTGAAAGGGGTTGACCGATTCAACTAGACTCCATAGTGTAACGTGATGTTCCTAAAAATCAAGAAGATTTTAACTTCACCAAAGGTCTTGTCAAATCCAAATCCAGGTAAGATATTATATATAGATATAATTGTATCCAATTATTTATTTACCATAATGATATTTAGGAAAAATATATTCCATAATAATATAATATGTAAAAGCCAAATATATCTAGTATTAAAGGTCGAGAGCATAATAACAGGTGCACATGTGTTCCTTGGGCTGTACCAATTCAATATCATGTGTTGTTATACATGAGAAACCAACAACTACCCAACATGTCTTATAGATACCAAAAGTCCAAAATAAGGGATAAAGTCAAAGCCCAAAGTATTAAAATTTATTTGGTAAGATATAAGAGACTGGTAGAGTCGTCTTACCATGCAGGTCCACTATACCTCTCATCCACTATTTGAGTTTGTACGAATCAACCTTTACCCTATAAGAACTTCAAGAAAGTGAGGGTGGTACACAATTTGACTACAAGATGTTACATAGGAAAGTCCTACTACTAGAATACATATGGACAACAATTATAATATAAACTAAAGTCGTGGTTAGAAGCCGTGACATAAACCAACGTTTCGCTAACATGATGATTTAAATCTAAATAGTTTATATGAATCCAATTTTAAATATAATTTTATTTGAAAAATGTGATTTGGACTAATATGACATTTGCCAGAGGCTTCAGGCGGTTGAAAGTATTTCATAGTAGTAGTTGAATACTTTTTAAAATAGGTGAAAGAGAAACCATCATCTAAAATATTAACAACTTAGTTTATGAACTTCCTTAATATAAACAAATACTACAAGTATGTGGTACCTCAGGTTATCACCAATAATAATGGTCTACAATTTCAAAAATCTCTCATAGCACTTTTATGCCAAACCCGAGGCATCAAACAAAAATTACCTTATTCATATCATCATAAGGAAACCTAATGAGGGTAGTTAACAAACGAAACCATCCTAAAAAACATATGAAGTGTCTTTGAATGGTGTAATAAGAAATTCTCATAGAAGTTCAATTGATATACCAAACCATCCAATATAACACAACAACTAAAATAATTTTCGTTGTGGTATATAGAATGTAAGGCTAACCATTGGAAAATTTTCAAAAGCTTTAAACAACGCAAGCACATATGAAAAATAACAAAATATTATATATATATATATATATATATATATATATATATATATATATATATATAATCAAACACATACAAAAAATTACAAAATATTGTGTAAAAATAAATCATGATTGTATGAGGTAAATATTTAATTGAAGTATATAATGTTTCACTAGAAAATAAGGTAAAAATGGACGATCTCTTCTAATTAAAAATGTATGAGGTAAAAATTTGATTGTAAGAACTCAAGCAACTAATGCACGATCTCTTCTAATTAAATATAAACATAGTAAACATCAGACACATGTCTGAAAATAAATTTTCACTATAAAATAAGGTAAAAATGGAAATTTTTACTTCAGAATGACCACGCAAAAATGTCGTTGGCTGATTAAGCTGATGAACATTCTTTCATTTCCTACTTAGAACTACAAAGGATTTCTTCCACAATTTCTTAAAATCGGGAAGGTCATAACGACTTTGTGGTGGTTTGTTATTGATAAGTCAAAATATGGGCTTTTGTTAGTAGAGTTTATACTAGTAAAATATAGGAAATCTTTTATCCTAAAATGATAGTATGCCAGACCACTATCAGAGCAATCAATAACTTCCACCTATTACGCACCAATTGGTTGATGTACATTTTGGTAAGCCAAAATAATTGGAGTATTTGAGGGTATAAGGGTAACCATACCCCAATATTAAGTAAACAAGTAAAGATACTACTTCGTAGACCAACGCATCGGCCGAAGCCCTCTCGCATTTGGCAATCAAATCATTATATCGATGGAAATTCTCCAATCTTATCTCGGGTCCGACAAAGCTTCAGACCTCCAATAGTTGTAATTTTTGTTAATCATTTTATCCAACATGGGTAAAGTAAGTTCCATCTAGATCTGATATCAAAATTATATGGCAGGGTTCATATATTCTCAAAACCATTACATAGTAGATGTAAAAGAAGCAACCTCATCAACAACTTTGGTGGTTTGCTCCATACAATCTCTTAAGCATTACTAAATATGTCAAAAAATCCATAAGTCATAAGACCAAATGACAAAAATTTAGAGCCCAAACGTACAACAAAGATAGTTTGACAGATATTACATGCTTATTTTTTTACTATGTGTTATTATTAGACTAATCCTTAACTATTATTGGATGACTAGTGAAGGCTTCCTCAAATTTTCTAGACTGGTAGTCATTTTGACTGTTCGAACCATCGTTATGAGAATAATGTAAGGTGTACATAATTTTGCACGTCATTTTAGTGACAAACTAAAAATTAAGCCTTAATGAAAAAAAAACAAAATGCAAAAAGAAGTTGAGAGAATAAGTTCGAGCAGGGAGAAAATAAATGCAATAAAATTGGCTAAACTATCAAATAACTTGAGAAACTATCTCTTTATATGTCAAGTGGAACAATCACATTCATTGTTGCAATTATCTAACGAACGATCCAGATTTTTCCAAAAAGTACGGATGACATCCGTTCATAGTTCACAATTGAACGAGAGAATCTCTCATCATCAACAATCACACATGCTGAAGCCAACAACATGTGATTTTATATTAATGACGATCTAGAATGAAACGTGTTAAGTGACACCTTTACCTAACTAACACTTTGAAGCCATGATCATTATACCTATTAGATTTCACATGACAAATGCTTGATCTTTATGTGATGCTTTGAATTTCAATTTTTTTACGTATTATAAAAGTTGACATGAATTATTTGTGATACTTCAGATTTTATGCAGTTCAATCACTTAAAAGGTTTAACATGACTAATCAATAACACTTCAGATTCCAAGAATTTTGGTTCTTCTAAAAGTTGGTAATTAATTTAGGGTATTTTAAACCTCAACTGGTCTGATATGAGGTTTCACTTGACTGTTCTAATGATCGATGCTCCAACTTATCGGTTTCATTCAATTGAGGCAACCCTCTCTCCGGAATAATTGATCCGGAGACCCACATCTACGCAAAACTACGGGAGCATGAAGGTCGACGCGTCGATCGATGCCCGTAGTATCGGTGTTCGATCCACCAATAGGAGTACGCTCTCTCTGAGACGTGTTGAAAATACACTAAATCATACCAAAAAAATAATCCACAACACCCTAATATATATTTACATGGAATACATAAAAACAGTAATGAATAATCAAGTCAATTTGAGGTTAAACATGTTTAATTTAATCAAACAGTAGAAATCACGAACAATGTGTGCCCAATTTTGACTAGATCACACACACAATATTCACGATTTCAACATTTATAATGTGCAAAATTTGCGAATTCCGGGTGCCTAGAATTACTCAATTCACGAAAACTATGTTCGCGATTCAACAATTATAGACACCCAAAATTTGCTCGCTCGAAACAGAAAGCATACCCATGGATCCCCAAAATCTAGCAAATAACATACCAAAACGCACATAACTAAACATATACATATAAGTACACTTCCAAACAACAACAACAATCGTAGGAAAAATTATATTTTTACACCGAAACAAATTACACAAATACGTAAGAAAAATATACCTTAACGCGGTTGCAAACTTGGATTTGAGATATCTAACGTTTTTAATGGTTAATTTGAGAGATATTAGGGTTTAGAAAAGAGGAAAAAAAAAGAAAAAAGGAAACAAAAAGAAAATAGAAATATAGGTATTTCTACCAATAACATTTTTGTAAATATTGAGATCCTAAATAGATCTTGTTATAACGGAGTGTTATTCAATTTAGTCTTATCCTTATTATTTTCTTTAATATTTATACATAACTTAAAAAATACGATTTGTTTGAGTTTGTTTGAGAAAGGAAATAACAATTTTATGTATATTTTAATTTTAATTTTAATTTATTTTTTATTAATCAATATTAAATCTGTGAAATATATTATGGTACAAATTTTAAAATATGTTTTGTTTTATTAAGTTTTAATGTTTAAATTTGCTTTAAATATTTTGAAAATATGTTATACTTAGTTATTTAATTTTCCAAAAATATTTTAATAATTTGTATTTTGTAAAATCATATTTTCTTATAAAAACCCTAAAATCAAATATTCTTATAAAAACACGCTAAAATAAAACAATCTCCACCATACCATTCAAACATCAAAAGACAAATCGCGACATGCCTTAAAACCTCAAAACAAATAAATAATCCAATAAAGGAAATTAACACAGTGGAGCTTCAAGTCGGGGCACACCAATAAGCAGAAAGACTTATCATATCCATGTTATAAGCAGAGTATCTTATCATCTCGGTTATAGAAAAGTAAAGGTTCATCTCTTATCATGAGTCGTGAGTCGTGACTGCATTAAATGTATCGCGTGCCTGCCGATACGGCGATACCTCTCAGTCTCGTTGTGAGATCTCTCTTCTCCTTTCTCCTGATTTCCTAAAATCCCTAAACTGAGTTTTGTGTATAAATACCCAAAATCATACGAAGCCAAACGCACAAGAAAGAGAGAGAGAGAGAAAGAAAGCAAGCAAGAAAGAAAGTAGATAGAGAAAGCAACTCAAGCTAACCTCTCATTCTGTACCATCCTCTATCTCTCTCTAATTCTCCCATCTATCAACCATTTTTGGTACGCACACCAACTTCCTACTTTTCTCAATTGCTCAATTTCTTTGATTAATCTTCACTTTGTTTATATGATTAGAGTTTTACGAGGGTTTATGCCAACTATGTCTCCCTTTTATTTATAATTCTTTTGATTTCCCTTTTTCAAGTTTTGATCTGTGAAACCCTAGATCTCTTTTGGGTTTTTATGAATTTTGTCTTGTGGGTTTGATTTTACTTTCTTTTGCAGAGTAACAATCATGTCGTCACTCAGCAGAGAGCTTGTCTTTCTTATACTTCAGTTTCTTGATGAAGAGAAATTCAAAGAAACCGTTCACAAGTATGCTTCTTTTTTTCTTCTTTAATTTCTTTGTAAATTTCTTTTGAATTGCTTTGGATTGTTATGTTTCGATTCTAAGTTTAATGTTTCTGATTGGGTAAAGATTGGAGCAAGAGTCTGGGTTTTTCTTCAACATGAGGTTTTTTGAAGAAAAAGTGACTAATGGAGAGTGGGATGAGGTCGAGAAGTATCTATCTGGGTTTACTAAAGTCGATGATAATAGATACTCCATGAAGATTTTTTTCGAGATCCGTAAGCAGAAATACCTTGAAGCTTTAGATAAGTAAGTGTTTTTCTTTTCACAGTGTATGGAAATTAGTTTAGTTGTATAGATAGTAGTTTCGATTGTGGTCTCAACTGTCTGCATACTTATATTTTGGTGTTTCGATTAACAATATAGGCGTGATCGTGCTAAAGCTGTTGAAATTCTAGTAAAAGACCTCAAAGTATTTTCAGCTTTTAATGAAGAGCTCTTTAAAGAAATTACGCAGCTATTGACCTTGGAGAATTTTAGGTATGGAAGAGTTTTCTCTGCTACTCTTTTGCTGTTAGTGCTACCAGTTGTGATTTGGTTGGTTTTTAGTGATGATTTGGTTATGTAATATGTTATGTCAGTAGTGGCTTATTGTATACTTATATATTGATCCACAGAGACAACGAGCAGCTCTCTAAGTATGGTGATACTAAGTCAGCTAGGGGTATCATGCTTGCTGAACTAAAGAAGTTAATAGAGGCAAACCCTCTCTTGCGTGATAAGCTTCTGTTCCCGCCCTTGAAGAGTTCTAGACTAAGGACACTTATAAACCAGAGGTGCTTGAGAATGTTTTCCTCTATTTTTGGTTTGTAATCCAAAACTTTTGCAATTTATCTGATATCTATCACCATCCTTTGGCAGTTTAAACTGGCAGCATCAGCTTTGTAAGAATCCAAGGCCAAATCCTGACATAAAAACCTTGTTTGTTGACCACAGCTGTGGCCAGCCAAATGGTGCACTGACCCCATCACCTGTCACGAATCATTTAATGGGTGGTATGCCGAAGGCAGGAGGATTCTCGCCACTAAATGCTCACAGTGTAAGCGAACAGCTCCAAGATTGTTTTTATTAGTTATCAGTAACCAATTGTAGTATAAATCGTATTTAATCCTAGATGCGTGTTACTTTGGCAGCCATTCCAGCCATCACAAGCTGCTCTTCCAACATCACTTGCTGGATGGATGGCCAATTCCTCGCCTGTGCCTCATCCATCTGCTTCTGTGGGAAACATAGGATTATCTGTACCTGGTAATGCAGGTAGAGTGAGTCATTGCTTGTTGTCTCTACTTTTAGTCTCTTCAGTTTGAACAAGAAATATTGAGGGTTTCCTTTTCTTTTTCTTTTTTTCCCGAAAGAGCATGAGAAAATGAATATAATTTGGCTACAACATTTTATGGAAAAAGTATGTGCTTGAAGACCTGTCAAATTTTTTTCGTCTGCTTTTGCATAATATATAGGATTCTATTCTTTTTCTATGTTTCTAGCTTGCATCTTGAAGCGCCCAAGGACTCCGCCTACCAGTAATCCTACCATGGACTATCAAACTGCAGATTCTGAACATGTTATGAAAAGAGCACGCCCTTTTGGAATGTCAGACGAGGTATTTGTTACTTAACAGTTAGAACCAATTGCTTTTGCCGGTTTAGTAACCTTATCGAGTATCAGAGACATTTCTCTTTTCAAATTATGTTATTACTCTACGTGTCTATGGATTAGAGAGAATTAAGGAATATTATTATAGCTGAACTTAAGGTTCGGTATAACCTAAGTTGCATCCAAGAATTAACACGAATATGCATGTTGAGTGTCAGGCAACTGGGTAACTCCATAGATGAGTATATTTCCTGTCGTAGATTGTTATATACAAAATAAAAATTACATTTCTTGGTACGTCTTTGATTATTAATGGTTTTCGTATTTTTTAGATTTGCTGCCTATTAAACGTTAGAAGAACATCTGTTTGAACCACTTTAACTTGTCATCCTATCCAGAGAATTGCAATTAAGGGGTGCCCTGTAGTAGTTTGGGTTGCGATTGAAATGTTGCCTGTAGAGATTATAAAGACAACTTAGGCTATCGTTAATAGTTTCAATAGGTTAATAATTTTGATATTTTGACAGGTCAATCTACCAGTAAATGCTATGCCGGCAGTGTATACTAGCCAGAACCATGGTCAGAGTTCATTTTCCCTCGATGATTTACCGAAGGGTGTGGTTATGACTTTAAATCAGGGCTCAAGTGTCAAAAGCATGGATTTTCATCCAGCCAAACAGAGTTTACTTCTAAGTAAGTATCACCAGGATTTTACTCTTTAGTGCCTACTCAAGGCTCTGTTTTCGCAGAATCTACTTAGCTCTCTCGTTTTGAGACTTATAATTTTTTTTTTCCGTTTTCTGTTTCTCTAATTTCCTATATCAATGCTGTCAGTTGGCACAAACATGGGTGATGTCTTGCTATGGGAATTAGGAAACCGTGAAAAGATCGCTCTAAAAAACTTTAAAGTCTGGGACCTTGGAGCATGTACAATGGCTTTGCAGGTTTGTGCCAGTCTTGAAAAGTATTGATTAACTATGAACGTGAACTAACTGAACGGAAAAAAAATCTAACATTTAGAATTGCTTCCAGTCTTCTCTGGGCAATGATTATACAGCTACAGTTAACCGTGTGGTGTGGAGTCCTGATGGATCTCTTTTCGGTATGTTTCTTCTCAACTATAACTCAATATTTAGAGTTACATCTAAAATACATTTTAGAGGCTTGGACGTCAACATAAGTTGAATTTACATGTGTGGTGGTTAGGTTTATAATATACTATCTCCTATTTCAGGTGTTGCATACTCTAAAAGCATTGTGCACTTATATGCATACCACGGAGGTGATGACCTGCGGAACCAATTAGAGGTTTGTTCCTTCTTATTCTCATTTCCTGAATTCAGATATAGACACGTATCTAAAATTAGAAGCTTCGTTTTTTTGGTCTATTATTATCAAAACCATAACACAATCTAACACCTAATTATGTTCATTGTGTCCATTTTAGATTGAGGCTCATGTCGGAAGCGTAAATGATCTTGCATTCTCCTATCCTAATAAACAACTGTGTGTTGTTACATGCGGAGACGATCGGGCTATTAAGGTTCGTTGACTGCAACTTTCGTTTTCTGATAGGAATGTTTCAACAGTTGTTACTGATGTTCAGTATCTTTCAGGTTTGGGATTCAGTCACTGGGACTAAGCAGTATACTTTTGAGGGTCACGAAGCACCTGTTTTCTCCGTATGTCCTCATCAGAAGGAAAATATTCAGGTAACATGATACCATAACTAAAGATATGAACTTGCTCTTTAATTTTGGTCTTAGAAGCTGACAAAGTGTCATAAATGTTTTCTCCGTATGCCCTCATCAGAAGGAATATATTCAGGTAACACGATACCATAACTAAAGATATGAACTTGTTCTTTAAATTTGGTCTTAGAAATTATATCGATTGAGATTTGTTTTCTACTCATTGCTGACAAAGTGTCATAAGTGTTTTCTCCGTATACCATCATCAGAAGGAAAATATTCAGGTAACATGATACCATAACTAAAGATATGAACTTGTTCTTTAATTTTGGTCTTAGAAATTATATCGATTGAGATTTGTTTTCTACTCATTGCTGACAAAGTGTCATAAATGTTTGAGCTTGTAAAGTCACAAGATTGGTCATTCTTTTTCACTAAGTCATGAATAATATTTTTGTTGTATCAATGATAATACCATATCTAATTGACTTTTATTAGTCGGTCTCTTATATATTTAGAATAGTGAGGGTTTTACGTCTACTTGGGCTATTTTAATAAGCACATGTCGTGGTCATAGTTTGTATAGCATGGACACTAGGTCCAAAACTACACCAAGGAAAGTGCTCTAGCTTCCCTTTAGAAGCCAAAATCATTGACTTGGTAATCTTTACAACTTGCTTGGGGTTAAAAACTTAATTTTACTGCAACGCCTTTTGTCTATTACTGCAAGACCTGGTGAACCTATCTTTGTGGGGGTGCCAAAACTTATGGTAGATAGAAATAGCTGGATATTTGACAAATAAACATTAGAATATATATCTCCATTCTCCTCTCTTTCAAGATAGCTCTCACATATCTCCTTGAAAAAGATTTATAAAGTTTAAAATTATTTGTTTCTTGGATATAAGTTTTTTGCGAGAATGTTAGATTCAAAGTGCTGCTCTGATGTAGGCTTCGGAGGTTCTAAAGTTCCTGCTTGTTTAGTTTAGTTATGTAGTGGCATATCAGAATGAACTTTTATTGCTTCCTCTTTTTTAAAATCTTTTCATTCAAAAAAATTTCAGTTCATTTTCTCAACTGCAACTGATGGAAAAATCAAGGCATGGTTGTATGACAATATGGGTTCAAGAGTTGACTATGATGCTCCAGGCCACTCCTCAATAAAAATGGCATACAGTGCTGATGGAACAAGGTTCATCTTTATCTTGACACCCAATAGTTATAATTTTTGTACTCTTCCTGTCAAAGAATATACTTTGAGATTCTTACCCATATTTCATGTAAAGCTCAGGCTGTTCTCTTGTGGGACAAATAAAGAAGGAGATTCGTACTTAGTGGAATGGAATGAAAGCGAAGGAGCTGTGAAACGAACATATCATGGTCTCGCGAAGCGTTCAATTGGTGTTGTGCAATTCGATACCATCAAGAATAGATTCTTGGCTGCTGGTGATGAATTTTCCATCAAATTCTGGGATATGGACAATCTTAATCTTTTGACAAGTATTCATGCAGATGGTGGACTGACGGTAATTTATTGATAGGCGTGCTATCCCATAAGATTGTTCTTATATGTTGCATAATACATACTAATTGTCTTGCTTTCAAATACTTTCCAGGCATCTCCTTGCATTAGATTTAACAAAGACGGAGTACTATTAGCAATCTCAACTAATGATAATGGTGTTAAAATTCTTGCAAATGATGATGGAATTAGGCTTCTCCGAACTTCAGAAAATCGCTCATTCGATGCTTCCAGAGCTTCTTCTGCAGCTGTCACAAAGGTACCCTTCCTGGTTCTTGAAATTCGTTTAGAATCAAATGTTGTCTGATTTGACATATATATGCAGGCTGCTCCGCAAATTGCTTCTTTTGGCTCTCCAAATGCAACAGTTGGGATGAGTATTGGGGATCGTGGTGGTCCAGTTGCAGCTATGGATGGAACTGTAAGTGTCTCATTGTGTGATAATACTTCTTATATTTGTATTGTTATATCTCAATGATATGCATGTGTTGAATATGGTTATTAGTTTACTAAAGATTTTCTTGTCCCTGTCTCTAGAACAATGATAGCAAAACCTTAGTTGATGTGAAGCCCAGAATAGGAGATGAGTCGATTGAGAAATCTAGGATATGGAAATTGACAGAGATCAATGAGCCATCACAGTGCCGTTCCCTGAGACTTCCTGACAATTTAACAGCAACGAGGGTACACTTTCGGACAAAATAAATGACTGTAACTGTATTGTATTTTAGTGACATCTTGAGTCCTGACAATGATATATGATCAGGTTTCAAGACTTATATATACAAACACTGGCCTTGCCATATTGGCGTTAGCCTCTAATGCGGTGCACAAACTTTGGAAATGGCAGCGGAATGATCGTAATGCAATTGCCAAGGTACTGTGCTTCTATACATTTCTTAGCACATCTAAGTAGAATTACATCTTCGTCTTTTGCTATAATTTTGTGGTAATGTAATTACACCGTTGTTTTACCTTAGCTCTTACTTCTTTTGATAGGCCACAACTAGTATAGCACCGCAACTCTGGCAACCTTCAAGTGGAATATTGATGACTAATGATATGAGCTATACAAATCCTGAAGAGGCTGTTCCTTGTTTTGCACTGTCCAAGAACGACTCCTATGTCATGTCTGTTTCTGGGGGAAAAATATCCCTCTTTAATATGATGACATTTAAGGTAAACTCATTTCCTTTTTTTGGCCATGCTTAATACATTTGTGTCGGGTTCAATGTCATGGATTATCAGTTGAAACTCATCTTTCATTGCTTTCCAAGAAGTTTGTAGAAATAATTGCTAAGAAATAGAATATACTTTTCATGGTCCTATCATCGAATATTAATATTGGGCTGTTTGGGTTCTCCAACTCCAAGGTAATAAAACTGTTATTTAAGTTATTATATTAAGACAAGTTGCAAACAGACCCATTGTTCTTTTTGGGGTAATTAGATGTTTGGTCATTAAACATAACTTTACGATGGCTGGCCAACCTCAATGACTAACAAAAAATATGATGTTACCTAACCCAATTGCCAACAAAAAGACTTGGCCCATTCATATTATTGTTGTACGTTACTTTTACTTATGAAAATGTAAATATATGAAGGATGCATCGTTATTGCATTATAAGTGGTTACACCCTTATTGCTTGTTTTCTTTCTTTCGTTGTACTTAAAACTATGTATGCTTCTTGTTTTTGTTATCTGTAGACGATGACAACCTTCATGCCTCCACCTCCAGCAGCAACATTTCTGGCATTTCATCCACAGGATAATAATATAATTGCCATTGGAATGGATGACTCTTCTATTCAGATCTACAATGTACGAGTAGATGAGGTATGGACTCATTCGACGAATTATGTAATGACTGTTATGAGCAATTAGGCAACATATAAAGTTTTACATCTTTGTTTTTTCAGGTTAAAACCAAATTAAAAGGCCATCAGAAAAGAATTACAGGCCTTGCCTTCTCACACACTCTAAATGTTCTTGTATCTTCAGGAGCTGATTCTCAGGTGAGAAATCAACAACTTTTGGCAAGAAAATAAAATAAAATAATAGATCACATTATAGCAACTAGCAACTTTTTTATTATATTGGTTCTGACGTTCTGCATTAGCTCTATCTAAATTTATTGACGACAAACCTTTTAATTGGTGCAGCTGTGTGTTTGGAGCACTGATTTATGGGAAAAACAAACGAGTAAATTTCTGCAGATTCCAAATGGGCGATCACCTCCTCTTGCAGACACTCGTGTACAATTCCATCTCGATCAAATACATTTACTGGCAGTTCATGAAACACAAATAGCTATTTATGAAGCTCCTAAGTTAGATTGCCTTAAGCAGGTGCGAAACAACGTTTGGGATTTAACATGATTAATTATTCCTGCTTATTAATTGATGGCATTTTTTATATAATTAATTGTTCTCGCTTATTAATTTTGACAGTGGGTTCCACGTGAGGCAAGTGGTCCAATCACACATGCTACATATTCATGTGATAGCCAGCTGATATATGTGAGCTTTGAAGATGCTAGTATTGGTATTCTTACTGCTTCAACTCTGCGATTGAGATGTCGTATAAACGGATCTGCTTATCTACCTCCTAATCCAAGGTTTTTATTCTTTCCTTCATCATTCACGAACTATTGGCTCGAACAATATTATAAACAAGTTGAATTTGCTTTCTTCAACTAAAAAATATTAAACATTTTTTGATAATTTGTTGGAAGAGATTGGGTAAAATAGAATCTGACACTGGTACAACATTGTTGGCAGCTTGAGGGTGCATCCTCTTGTGATAGCCACGCACCCGTCAGATCCGAATCAGTTTGCATTGGGACTAACAGATGGTGGAGTTCATGTACTTGAGCCGCTAGAGTCGGAAGGGAAATGGGGTACATCACCCCCTGTTGAAAATAGTGGTGGACCAAGCTCCACTGGTGCAGCTGCCTCGGAACAGCAACCCCAGAGATAACAAAGTTTGTGTGTGTTGTATGTAATTGGGCGTTGTTAGAGAATTCCTATGTAATTTTGCAGCTGGAAACACTTATAGGTTACTTTGTTAGGTGGGTTATAATTTTTGCAGGTGGAGCCTATGACTTTTAGGGTGAAAAATGAAATTACTATTGTATATATATGGTTAAATCTTTGGTTAAATGTTCTTTTATTGACAAATATAGTTTTCGTTGTTGATTACGTCCACGCGAATTGCGTGTGCCTTATACAAATTTTCACTCTATATAATGAAAGCCAATGATTCATACAATTTATTCAGGAATAATATTATGGGGTTTAAATAAGTATGTGCCTAAAAACACAACCTACATACTGAGAGCTCAAGTAGATAGAGACCCAAGCCGGACTAAGTTGGAGAACTACCAAGTGAGTTCGTGTTTCAAATTATTGATCGATAGATACTGCAATTCTTTACTATATGTAAATGAATCTATAACTTTTTTAATGGTTTTTATACCAATTGGGTACAAAAACGTATCTAATTTACTAATAAGTCCAGTTTCAAATAGATTTTACCAATATCTACTAAAATATGATTTTATTTATCTATTAGTCCAAATTTAAATTTTAAATACAATTTTACCCTTAATCAATTTGATAATATGACAAAGAAAGTTTGAGGAGAAATAATTAATTTTGAAATTGGGGTTAAATATTTTGATTTGGAGATGTAATTGTTTTGTTTTTTTTATAGATAATTGAGTCTTTTTAAATGAGCTGGATCTATTTCTAAAATGGATCTCTTGGGGTATGCTTGGATAAATAGAGACAAATTTTAGACCCATTACGTAAGTCTCATTTTTTAATATGTAAATGAAACTATAAAAACAATAATTTAACTTTTTTCCCCTCTCGGATACTTTCGGCACAATTCCATTATTTTTTTTAACGATTGTGTCAAAATTAGAAATCGTGATTCCGATTATATTTGATTAGTTTTTAAAGTTTTAATATTAGCATTTCGTTTTACAAAAACTTTAATAAGAATGTTTCCGTATTCAATTTAGGGGATACCTATTTTAGTAGGTTTTATATTTTCTTTTTATATCACCAAAAAAGTGAAATATTTATTCTTTATTGTTTTTTTTTTCTTTTCTTTTTCCGAAAACCAACTTAACTCATTGAATATCAAATCATCCGATAAAAGGATACTAAATATATATAGAGAGTGAAAGAGAGTGAAACGTAGCAGAAGCTTAAAAGAGGGATAAAACCCTAATTTAGTTTTTATTTAATCAAAATAGTCTGCCAAAAAAATAAGGTTTAAGCGCCTTAAATAGGAATCGCCCAAATCCCTAATACAAAATATGGTAATAAAAATAAACATAATAAATTAATATCTTATTAAATCTGAATGTAATCAGATTTAATTTGCTACCTTAAATAATCCTTAAAAAAATAAAATAAGATAATAAAACTTAAACATTTAAATAGATATTTGTAAAGGTTTTCCTGCCTACATCATCCTCTCCAAGTCGGAAAGAATTCGTCCTCGAATTCACACTCCTCCATGTTAAACTTTGTAGCAAAATGCATGCAAGACCAACACCAGGAAACCATACAACCTCATGCAAGGCATCATTGCACCCAAAGTATATGCAGCAACTTTCGTCTTCTCAAATGGAGTAGCACTGCCCGGAAAAAGTTCAGCTTTCTTGTAAAAATAAGGTTGGCTGGAAATTATTATTGTCTTTCCAACTGCTTCAAATTGCTTCACACGGTTTTTAATCTCTAGTACTGACAGCGGAGGTTTGTCGGTTTTAATTTCAGACAATTCGAAACATGGATATCCGTTGCCGCAAATGCTAGCAGCCACTTCCAAGAGCTTCAGGTGACCATAATGTAATGGGTTGAATGAACCAGGCAGTGTTATTTTCCTTTCTTCAACTGTTTTGTGCATCTCAGCAGAAAATGGATAAATTTTATAACATATTTGTCCATGGATGAGTTGTTCCAGCTCCTGCTCTTCGCTGAACGTCCTAGCATGTACCTCAGCCACTTCAGTTTCAGTCAAACTAGAAGAAAACTCCGCTTCCTTGGCAATCTCATCTGCAACAAGAGCAGCCCGGGGAATCTCAATCATGGTGCCCACCTTATAACTCAATGTTATTCCAGTTTCCTCAAAAACTGTATTTGCAACATTCCTGACTAGTTCCGTCTGATGTCCTAGTTTCTGAGGAGTTCCAACCAGGGGAACCATTATCTCAGGTATAACTAGTACACCTTGATCAGTCATAGACACAGCTGCCTGAAATATCGCAGTAGCTTGCATCTTTGTTAATTCTGGATACGATATGCCTAACCTGCAACCACGAAATCCAAGCATGGGATTCGCTTCGGACAAGTTCTCGATCCTAGAGAAAACTTCATCTTGAGTCATACCGGTGTCAGCGGTTAGTTCACTAACTATTTGGTCTAAGTCGCCTTCAGGAAGGAATTCATGAAGTGGCGGGTCTAGCAGTCGAATTGTAACAGGAAAACCATCCATTGCGCGGAAAATGCCCTCAAAATCGGATCTTTGATAAGGAAGGAAGAGATCAAGTGCTTTCTTCCTTTGTTCTGGTGTTACTGCCATTATCATTTGTCTTACAGCCTTAATCCTATCATCTGAGGCAAGAAACATGTGCTCTGTCCGACAAAGTCCAATTCCTTGTGCACCATTTTTCCTTGCAGTTAATGCATCTTCGGGTGTATCAGCATTTGCCATTACCTTGTCAAAAGATGCGACCCGAAGTTCCAGGACGCTGCTGAGTTCAGCATTGCTCATTGTAAGAGGTCCTGCTTGAGCTGCAAACAGACTTAATATTCCAGTCCCACAACCTACGTCCATCACCACCGCACCGTTAAAGACAGAAGGGTTTTCAAGAATAGCTTGCCTGTAAGCTTCCGTTCTCACCGTATCACTTATCATTAAACTGAAGACGCGGCGGAAACAGAAGAAGAAGCAACGATAGATGAAACCCTAATTCAAGGGTAACATGATGCAACCCTAATCTAAGGGTAACAAAGAGTGAAATTTTCACTTATAAAAATATATTATTCTCAAGACTTCCAATAATTTAAGGCATAAGAGGCTTTATATAATAGCTTCTCAAAACCCTAAATTAGAATACAAGGAAATAAAATAAATATTCTAAAATAAAATAAAATAAAATAAAATAAAATCAAATCTTAATATAATTAGATTTGATTTAAATACATAAGATATTAGAATAAAATAAAATAAAATAAAAAGGCTTTTGTTTGGACTTTCTGGGCTACATCATCCTCTCCTGGTTGACAAGAATTCGTCCTCGAATTCACAGCACCATCACCATCAAGAATCCAAAATATTTATTTTATTTTATTCAATAATTACATTGGGAATTATAATTGTTGACCTTATCGGAATACGATAAATTCTTTTCGAGTGTTCCTTATTAAAAGTAACATTGAAGCCATCAAGTTGAAGGAAAAAAATAGTTTCGAAAACCTTTTCATAGCCTGAAGACAACATCCCCATGTCCAGTTGATGAAAAAAATGGTTTTGAAAACCTCTTCATAGCCTGAGACAGCATCTCGATAAGAAATTTTTACCTTGATTCGACGATTGGTAGCCAATTTAAACTCCTTCAGTAACCGGTCAATACGATCGTCATTGAAACGGTTGGTATGGCCCCTCATACTCAAACGATCTTCCCGATCTTCATGACCATGTGTGCTGTTCTCTTCTTTAAACCTTGAATCAGATGAAATCAGGATTCAGAAACATGCTTGACCCGTAGCAGGAACTTCGGCTCTGATACCAAACTGAAAGAGAGTGAAACGTAGCAGAAGCTTAAAAGAGGGATAAAACCCTAATTTAGTTTTTATTTAATCAAAATAGTCTGCCAAAAAAATAAGGTTTAAGCGCCTTAAATAGGAATCGCCCAAATCCCTAATACAAAATATGGTAATAAAAATAAACATAATAAAATAATATCTTATTAAATCTGAATGTAATCAGATTTAATTTGCTACCTTAAATAATCCTTAAAAAAAATAAAATAAGATAATAAAACTTAAACATTTAAATAGATATTTGTAAACTTCGGCTCTGATACCAAACTGAAGACGCGGCGGAAACAGAAGAAGAAGCAACGATAGATGAAACCCTAATTCAAGGGTAACATGATGCAACCCTAATCTAAGGGTAACAAAGAGTGAAATTTTCACTTATAAAAATATATTATTCTCAAGACTTCCAATAATTTAAGGCATAAGAGGCTTTATATAATAGCTTCTCAAAACCCTAAATTAGAATACAAGGAAATAAAATAAATATTCTAAAATAAAATAAAATAAAATAAAATAAAATCAAATCTTAATATAATTAGATTTGATTTAAATACATAAGATATTTGAATAAAATAAAATAAAATAAAAAGGCTTTTGTTTGGACTTTCTGGGCTACATCAGAGAGTAAAACCAAAAAAGAAAATAAAAAACAATCTATTAAGCTAAATATTCGAAGTAGTACTAATTCTAAGCTTTAGTTCGAGTGGGGGTGCTTCTCGGCTGATCATTATCGGCACTGAAATGGTTCCTTTTGACTACTTGTTGGTCGCTCTTGTTGGCTTCTTCTTGCTTGGCCTTGATCGCTGCATCCTTGCTCTTGACCTTAAGCCAAGGGCGGGGAAAAGCAGATTCATCTCCCAAGAAGTCCGCTAAAAGTGCAAGCTCTAGAGAAGGAATAAACTGCGCCATCTTAATACTATCGTTTGATTTGATGTAGGGGTGTGAGAAAGCGAGAGAGATTATTAATTTAGCTAAAGCAAAGAGAGATTAATAATTTGAATGTCTTATTCTTTATTGTTTTGTGAGTTGATTTTACGTGGTTTGCGCCACCAATAATTTGATTATTGTTTTGTATTTCATATTTTACAACTCATATGATTATGCGTTGTTTTGTCTTTTATAATTGCATTTTATATTTATATCGTAGCATGTGATAGTTGAATTTAACATATATTTCACAACTAATATCATGAAGATGAAATTATAACATAATTAAAATCATGAAGATAAAATTTATAAAAAAATATATAGTGAAATTAACCAGAAGAATTTTGTTCCATATTAAAAATGATAAATAGTATGTATGGGTGCGTATATAACTAAACCCTTAACCCTTTATATCTTTATTTTTCCAATCAATCATGTATAGATATCCGTGTATCAGGTTCAGGTTGGATATCCGTGGTAAATTTTTGAACTCATAACTCACCCTGAACGTGATAGGTAATAACATATTTTATAACTCACGCTCCATCCCATGCAAAACAAATGTACAGATACCCTAACCTATCAAGTCAGCTCAAATCAAGTACCCGGGCGTTCGAAAAAAAATTGTCATCTCTATTCTACATTTTATTGAAGACAAGGTTTGACTCGAAGAATGTTAAAAGTGAAACTAGTAAATAATTAAACTTGATTGTAACAATAATCAAGACGTACGAAAGTTATAATAGACCATTCAAGTTGGGGTTAACATTATAAAACTTACTTTGGAAGATGTAAACACCTTTTTCTGGATTGAAGTGTAATAAAGCGATAATTCAGATTACGACGAGAACATATATGTCTTTAAAAAATGAAGAATAATTAAAATATATTTTCTAAACACGCTTCAAAGACTAGGAGGATAAAAACGAGCTTCGTAAATAACGAATAAGAAGTTTAATGTATGGATTTCATATTATGAATCAACATACTATATGTTTTGCATTTCACAACTCATATACTGCATATTTTGCATTTCGCAACTCATGCATTATATGTTTTTGCATTTTGAAACTCATTTACTCCATGTTTTATATTTCACATATCTTTTACTTACTATTTTTCATTTCGTAACTCATTTAATACATGTTTCTATGTCCCATGAGAACAAGTTATAACCGATGTGGATAAAATAACATCGAAGCCAACCCCGAACTAACTAAATGAACTGTTAACCATGTAGCCATAGTGGAACATTAAGAAGGTTCATAAATTAATGGGTCGATTAACAGCTTTAAAAGAATAGCTCATTGGCTTTTGATTTTTATATAAAATACACAGCGAACATTAATGCTTTCTTAAATTTGGACTATGATTAACTAAATATATTTTAGAAGGACTCGTAAAAGATGCAACAATTTTTTATATGAAATGTTAGGTCGATCTCGTCATTCATGCAATTCTCACGTCTATCAATCACGCGATACGCATCCAATCAACACATAATGACCAACTCAAACTTTTTAACAAACTATGCCCAACCTAAGTCACTTAAAAGATCAAGATCCAATAGCCTCAACTCAATCCCAAACCCAATAGAAAATGTCGTGATTGGCATTACTATAGTAGCACTAGTCTGGTTCTTCTCTATATTGATGATGAATCTTGACTGAGTGACACTAGGAACCGATTCAGATAAAAAATAATAAATGGTATGCACCCTCTGGTTCATCCATTGCTTATGCTAAATCAATATTTTATTGGTTATCTTTGACCCGCGGGGTGATAAACTCTTCTTTTATTTGTTATTTTCACAGTTCTCTTTTATCTTCTTGTGGTGCAATAGAATATGGTAGAGCCTTGTTCAATGGACAACTTGCTTCCATATCCAAAGGATAAGCATTTAAAAAGAATAAAAAGATATCGAAAAACATAAACTGGAATAGACTAAAATATGACTTCTGTAGAGGAGAGGGGAAACCCGCTTAGATTGGGCGGTAACTTAGTTTTGATTGAAGATCTTTTCATGCTCTTATCTTGTATTAAGGTATACCGAAGATATGAGACAAAAAAATCTTTATAATTAATAAAGCTAAGTTGTTCTCAAAGTAATTTTGAAGATATTATGCTTGGTTTTAATATAGATAAAAGGGTGTAGTAGCCACCACGAAGCTCTTTGTCGTAACTAGAACAACATTATTCTAGTTGCCAACAATCACTAGTTTGGTGATTGGATATGTTTATTATTCCTTCAATTAAAACTTCAAATCTTGTAAGTATTTGTAGCAGTTGTGGTAGTGTTTTTATTTTCACTTTTATTTTTCAATTGGTTAAAATGTTTCAATCAGTGCAGTGATAGGTTAGAGGGTCGAAGACAGAATGAACAACAAAACTTTATGAAAACTTTTTCGTACACGTTCACTTGCATCACATACATAAGTGCTCTCTCGACTATACGATAAGGTCACCCATAACATGACTCTTCCAATTAGGTAATTGTAGGCCCAAAACGTGTTATTCAATAATATTGGAAAAATAAAATGGCAGCGTAACAGAAAGAGTAGTATTGAAATCTAATCATTTTTTAAAAGATGGAAAGCATTTCAATAGGAGCCCTACTTCCCTTTTTGCAACCTCATCATTTCAATTTAAGCGCAAACCCATTTATTTCTTAGTCACCAGGCGGAGTGCATCTTTGGTACTTTGCTTATAGATTTTTTAGGTTATGCAATAGAAAATAGGCTTACGTTTAGATCTCTTACTTACAGAAATGAATGAAGATCAGTAGGGGGTTGTTTTCTATTTTTGCGCTAGGTGGAAACGAGAGAATTTCCACTACTGCTAGCAAGCCAGCCGGATCGTAAGTGCGGTGTGAACATGCTTTCCAAAAAGTCAGCCCCAGGCCGAGGTCAACATAAAATGAAAGGGACGGTCACGGATGCGACGGTAAAAAATGACATTTAGAGATGCTGATGACTTAACATTTATGTTTCAACATAACAAAACTTACATTATTTTTTGCACTTAGACGCACAATATGTCGTTTGTAATGATCTTACTACGATGCCATAAATTTGCAAAGTATAACGAGACCTCGAAGGCAAGGTTTCTACGAGATTAGTAGCACTAAAGGACTCAACATGTTCACTTCACGTGATGTTGAATAAATGAGGTATACTAGGTCTTCTTGTTAGTGACCGAGAAGTCTAATGAAGTCGTTCGACTCTTTGACAACCAGTCTCTCTCGTGAAAATCCTCATTTCGCTATTATTGATCTGATCACTTCTTTAGCCAGAAGCTGAAAATATATTTAAAAAGTTGCGCAAACGAATATGTTTCAGATTAAAAGAAAAATAAGAGATGATCTGAAAAACATAAAGTGTGCAGAAGAAATGTCACTTAAACTTTGAGCAATAATATGTTTTCTAAACGAATGCGAAGATGATAGAGTTTGGAGTTTCCATTCAACGATTGTTCGTCTTTAAGGGATGCACTCGATTATCGACATATTGTAATAGTGCAACAGAGCAAAAAAAAAACAAAATTCAAAAGGGATGCACTCGATTATCGACGTATTGTAATAGTGAAAAGAGCTAAAAAAAACAAAATCAATTATGTTTTTAAATATCTTAAAAAAACATAGTTTAATATATATACTAATTAACAAAAAAAAAGACGGTCAAATAATATATTAATAGTAATAAAAAGTTTTAATAGGTAATAGAAAGCATACTAATACTTTAATTTTAAAATGCAATAATTATTCGTATTTTGTAGTGCATTTGTGTCAAAATACTAATTCCATTATTTTTTTTAACGATTGTGTCAAAATTAGAAATCGTGATTCCGATTATATTTGATTAGTTTTTAAAGTTTTAATATTAGCATTTCGTTTTACAAAAACTTTAATAAGAATGTTTCCGTATTCAATTTAGGGGATACCTATTTTAGTAGGTTTTATATTTTCTTTTTATATCACCAAAAAAGTGAAATATTTATTCTTTATTGTTTTTTTTTTCTTTTCTTTTTCCGAAAACCAACTTAACTCATTGAATATCAAATCATCCGATAAAAGGATACTAAATATATATAGAGAGTGAAAGAGAGTGAAACGTAGCAGAAGCTTAAAAGAGGGATAAAACCCTAATTTAGTTTTTATTTAATCAAAATAGTCTGCCAAAAAAATAAGGTTTAAGCGCCTTAAATAGGAATCGCCCAAATCCCTAATACAAAATATGGTAATAAAAATAAACATAATAAATTAATATCTTATTAAATCTGAATGTAATCAGATTTAATTTGCTACCTTAAATAATCCTTAAAAAAATAAAATAAGATAATAAAACTTAAACATTTAAATAGATATTTGTAAAGGTTTTCCTGCCTACATCATCCTCTCCAAGTCGGAAAGAATTCGTCCTCGAATTCACACTCCTCCATGTTAAACTTTGTAGCAAAATGCATGCAAGACCAACACCAGGAAACCATACAACCTCATGCAAGGCATCATTGCACCCAAAGTATATGCAGCAACTTTCGTCTTCTCAAATGGAGTAGCACTGCCCGGAAAAAGTTCAGCTTTCTTGTAAAAATAAGGTTGGCTGGAAATTATTATTGTCTTTCCAACTGCTTCAAATTGCTTCACACGGTTTTTAATCTCTAGTACTGACAGCGGAGGTTTGTCGGTTTTAATTTCAGACAATTCGAAACATGGATATCCGTTGCCGCAAATGCTAGCAGCCACTTCCAAGAGCTTCAGGTGACCATAATGTAATGGGTTGAATGAACCAGGCAGTGTTATTTTCCTTTCTTCAACTGTTTTGTGCATCTCAGCAGAAAATGGATAAATTTTATAACATATTTGTCCATGGATGAGTTGTTCCAGCTCCTGCTCTTCGCTGAACGTCCTAGCATGTACCTCAGCCACTTCAGTTTCAGTCAAACTAGAAGAAAACTCCGCTTCCTTGGCAATCTCATCTGCAACAAGAGCAGCCCGGGGAATCTCAATCATGGTGCCCACCTTATAACTCAATGTTATTCCAGTTTCCTCAAAAACTGTATTTGCAACATTCCTGACTAGTTCCGTCTGATGTCCTAGTTTCTGAGGAGTTCCAACCAGGGGAACCATTATCTCAGGTATAACTAGTACACCTTGATCAGTCATAGACACAGCTGCCTGAAATATCGCAGTAGCTTGCATCTTTGTTAATTCTGGATACGATATGCCTAACCTGCAACCACGAAATCCAAGCATGGGATTCGCTTCGGACAAGTTCTCGATCCTAGAGAAAACTTCATCTTGAGTCATACCGGTGTCAGCGGTTAGTTCACTAACTATTTGGTCTAAGTCGCCTTCAGGAAGGAATTCATGAAGTGGCGGGTCTAGCAGTCGAATTGTAACAGGAAAACCATCCATTGCGCGGAAAATGCCCTCAAAATCGGATCTTTGATAAGGAAGGAAGAGATCAAGTGCTTTCTTCCTTTGTTCTGGTGTTACTGCCATTATCATTTGTCTTACAGCCTTAATCCTATCATCTGAGGCAAGAAACATGTGCTCTGTCCGACAAAGTCCAATTCCTTGTGCACCATTTTTCCTTGCAGTTAATGCATCTTCGGGTGTATCAGCATTTGCCATTACCTTGTCAAAAGATGCGACCCGAAGTTCCAGGACGCTGCTGAGTTCAGCATTGCTCATTGTAAGAGGTCCTGCTTGAGCTGCAAACAGACTTAATATTCCAGTCCCACAACCTACGTCCATCACCACCGCACCGTTAAAGACAGAAGGGTTTTCAAGAATAGCTTGCCTGTAAGCTTCCGTTCTCACCGTATCACTTATCATTAAACTGAAGACGCGGCGGAAACAGAAGAAGAAGCAACGATAGATGAAACCCTAATTCAAGGGTAACATGATGCAACCCTAATCTAAGGGTAACAAAGAGTGAAATTTTCACTTATAAAAATATATTATTCTCAAGACTTCCAATAATTTAAGGCATAAGAGGCTTTATATAATAGCTTCTCAAAACCCTAAATTAGAATACAAGGAAATAAAATAAATATTCTAAAATAAAATAAAATAAAATAAAATAAAATCAAATCTTAATATAATTAGATTTGATTTAAATACATAAGATATTAGAATAAAATAAAATAAAATAAAAAGGCTTTTGTTTGGACTTTCTGGGCTACATCATCCTCTCCTGGTTGACAAGAATTCGTCCTCGAATTCACAGCACCATCACCATCAAGAATCCAAAATATTTATTTTATTTTATTCAATAATTACATTGGGAATTATAATTGTTGACCTTATCGGAATACGATAAATTCTTTTCGAGTGTTCCTTATTAAAAGTAACATTGAAGCCATCAAGTTGAAGGAAAAAAATAGTTTCGAAAACCTTTTCATAGCCTGAAGACAACATCCCCATGTCCAGTTGATGAAAAAAATGGTTTTGAAAACCTCTTCATAGCCTGAGACAGCATCTCGATAAGAAATTTTTACCTTGATTCGACGATTGGTAGCCAATTTAAACTCCTTCAGTAACCGGTCAATACGATCGTCATTGAAACGGTTGGTATGGCCCCTCATACTCAAACGATCTTCCCGATCTTCATGACCATGTGTGCTGTTCTCTTCTTTAAACCTTGAATCAGATGAAATCAGGATTCAGAAACATGCTTGACCCGTAGCAGGAACTTCGGCTCTGATACCAAACTGAAAGAGAGTGAAACGTAGCAGAAGCTTAAAAGAGGGATAAAACCCTAATTTAGTTTTTATTTAATCAAAATAGTCTGCCAAAAAAATAAGGTTTAAGCGCCTTAAATAGGAATCGCCCAAATCCCTAATACAAAATATGGTAATAAAAATAAACATAATAAAATAATATCTTATTAAATCTGAATGTAATCAGATTTAATTTGCTACCTTAAATAATCCTTAAAAAAAATAAAATAAGATAATAAAACTTAAACATTTAAATAGATATTTGTAAACTTCGGCTCTGATACCAAACTGAAGACGCGGCGGAAACAGAAGAAGAAGCAACGATAGATGAAACCCTAATTCAAGGGTAACATGATGCAACCCTAATCTAAGGGTAACAAAGAGTGAAATTTTCACTTATAAAAATATATTATTCTCAAGACTTCCAATAATTTAAGGCATAAGAGGCTTTATATAATAGCTTCTCAAAACCCTAAATTAGAATACAAGGAAATAAAATAAATATTCTAAAATAAAATAAAATAAAATAAAATAAAATCAAATCTTAATATAATTAGATTTGATTTAAATACATAAGATATTTGAATAAAATAAAATAAAATAAAAAGGCTTTTGTTTGGACTTTCTGGGCTACATCAGAGAGTAAAACCAAAAAAGAAAATAAAAAACAATCTATTAAGCTAAATATTCGAAGTAGTACTAATTCTAAGCTTTAGTTCGAGTGGGGGTGCTTCTCGGCTGATCATTATCGGCACTGAAATGGTTCCTTTTGACTACTTGTTGGTCACTCTTGTTGGCTTCTTCTTGCTTGGCCTTGATCGCTGCATCCTTGCTCTTGACCTTAAGCCAAGGGCGGGGAAAAGCAGATTCATCTCCCAAGAAGTCCGCTAAAAGTGCAAGCTCTAGAGAAGGAATAAACTGCGCCATCTTAATACTATCGTTTGATTTGATGTAGGGGTGTGAGAAAGCGAGAGAGATTATTAATTTAGCTAAAGCAAAGAGAGATTAATAATTTGAATGTCTTATTCTTTATTGTTTTGTGAGTTGATTTTACGTGGTTTGCGCCACCAATAATTTGATTATTGTTTTGTATTTCATATTTTACAACTCATATGATTATGCGTTGTTTTGTCTTTTATAATTGCATTTTATATTTATATCGTAGCATGTGATAGTTGAATTTAACATATATTTCACAACTAATATCATGAAGATGAAATTATAACATAATTAAAATCATGAAGATAAAATTTATAAAAAAATATATAGTGAAATTAACCAGAAGAATTTTGTTCCATATTAAAAATGATAAATAGTATGTATGGGTGCGTATATAACTAAACCCTTAACCCTTTATATCTTTATTTTTCCAATCAATCATGTATAGATATCCGTGTATCAGGTTCAGGTTGGATATCCGTGGTAAATTTTTGAACTCATAACTCACCCTGAACGTGATAGGTAATAACATATTTTATAACTCACGCTCCATCCCATGCAAAACAAATGTACAGATACCCTAACCTATCAAGTCAGCTCAAATCAAGTACCCGGGCGTTCGAAAAAAAATTGTCATCTCTATTCTACATTTTATTGAAGACAAGGTTTGACTCGAAGAATGTTAAAAGTGAAACTAGTAAATAATTAAACTTGATTGTAACAATAATCAAGACGTACGAAAGTTATAATAGACCATTCAAGTTGGGGTTAACATTATAAAACTTACTTTGGAAGATGTAAACACCTTTTTCTGGATTGAAGTGTAATAAAGCGATAATTCAGATTACGACGAGAACATATATGTCTTTAAAAAATGAAGAATAATTAAAATATATTTTCTAAACACGCTTCAAAGACTAGGAGGATAAAAACGAGCTTCGTAAATAACGAATAAGAAGTTTAATGTATGGATTTCATATTATGAATCAACATACTATATGTTTTGCATTTCACAACTCATATACTGCATATTTTGCATTTCGCAACTCATGCATTATATGTTTTTGCATTTTGAAACTCATTTACTCCATGTTTTATATTTCACATATCTTTTACTTACTATTTTTCATTTCGTAACTCATTTAATACATGTTTCTATGTCCCATGAGAACAAGTTATAACCGATGTGGATAAAATAACATCGAAGCCAACCCCGAACTAACTAAATGAACTGTTAACCATGTAGCCATAGTGGAACATTAAGAAGGTTCATAAATTAATGGGTCGATTAACAGCTTTAAAAGAATAGCTCATTGGCTTTTGATTTTTATATAAAATACACAGCGAACATTAATGCTTTCTTAAATTTGGACTATGATTAACTAAATATATTTTAGAAGGACTCGTAAAAGATGCAACAATTTTTTATATGAAATGTTAGGTCGATCTCGTCATTCATGCAATTCTCACGTCTATCAATCACGCGATACGCATCCAATCAACACATAATGACCAACTCAAACTTTTTAACAAACTATGCCCAACCTAAGTCACTTAAAAGATCAAGATCCAATAGCCTCAACTCAATCCCAAACCCAATAGAAAATGTCGTGATTGGCATTACTATAGTAGCACTAGTCTGGTTCTTCTCTATATTGATGATGAATCTTGACTGAGTGACACTAGGAACCGATTCAGATAAAAAATAATAAATGGTATGCACCCTCTGGTTCATCCATTGCTTATGCTAAATCAATATTTTATTGGTTATCTTTGACCCGCGGGGTGATAAACTCTTCTTTTATTTGTTATTTTCACAGTTCTCTTTTATCTTCTTGTGGTGCAATAGAATATGGTAGAGCCTTGTTCAATGGACAACTTGCTTCCATATCCAAAGGATAAGCATTTAAAAAGAATAAAAAGATATCGAAAAACATAAACTGGAATAGACTAAAATATGACTTCTGTAGAGGAGAGGGGAAACCCGCTTAGATTGGGCGGTAACTTAGTTTTGATTGAAGATCTTTTCATGCTCTTATCTTGTATTAAGGTATACCGAAGATATGAGACAAAAAAATCTTTATAATTAATAAAGCTAAGTTGTTCTCAAAGTAATTTTGAAGATATTATGCTTGGTTTTAATATAGATAAAAGGGTGTAGTAGCCACCACGAAGCTCTTTGTCGTAACTAGAACAACATTATTCTAGTTGCCAACAATCACTAGTTTGGTGATTGGATATGTTTATTATTCCTTCAATTAAAACTTCAAATCTTGTAAGTATTTGTAGCAGTTGTGGTAGTGTTTTTATTTTCACTTTTATTTTTCAATTGGTTAAAATGTTTCAATCAGTGCAGTGATAGGTTAGAGGGTCGAAGACAGAATGAACAACAAAACTTTATGAAAACTTTTTCGTACACGTTCACTTGCATCACATACATAAGTGCTCTCTCGACTATACGATAAGGTCACCCATAACATGACTCTTCCAATTAGGTAATTGTAGGCCCAAAACGTGTTATTCAATAATATTGGAAAAATAAAATGGCAGCGTAACAGAAAGAGTAGTATTGAAATCTAATCATTTTTTAAAAGATGGAAAGCATTTCAATAGGAGCCCTACTTCCCTTTTTGCAACCTCATCATTTCAATTTAAGCGCAAACCCATTTATTTCTTAGTCACCAGGCGGAGTGCATCTTTGGTACTTTGCTTATAGATTTTTTAGGTTATGCAATAGAAAATAGGCTTACGTTTAGATCTCTTACTTACAGAAATGAATGAAGATCAGTAGGGGGTTGTTTTCTATTTTTGCGCTAGGTGGAAACGAGAGAATTTCCACTACTGCTAGCAAGCCAGCCGGATCGTAAGTGCGGTGTGAACATGCTTTCCAAAAAGTCAGCCCCAGGCCGAGGTCAACATAAAATGAAAGGGACGGTCACGGATGCGACGGTAAAAAATGACATTTAGAGATGCTGATGACTTAACATTTATGTTTCAACATAACAAAACTTACATTATTTTTTGCACTTAGACGCACAATATGTCGTTTGTAATGATCTTACTACGATGCCATAAATTTGCAAAGTATAACGAGACCTCGAAGGCAAGGTTTCTACGAGATTAGTAGCACTAAAGGACTCAACATGTTCACTTCACGTGATGTTGAATAAATGAGGTATACTAGGTCTTCTTGTTAGTGACCGAGAAGTCTAATGAAGTCGTTCGACTCTTTGACAACCAGTCTCTCTCGTGAAAATCCTCATTTCGCTATTATTGATCTGATCACTTCTTTAGCCAGAAGCTGAAAATATATTTAAAAAGTTGCGCAAACGAATATGTTTCAGATTAAAAGAAAAATAAGAGATGATCTGAAAAACATAAAGTGTGCAGAAGAAATGTCACTTAAACTTTGAGCAATAATATGTTTTCTAAACGAATGCGAAGATGATAGAGTTTGGAGTTTCCATTCAACGATTGTTCGTCTTTAAGGGATGCACTCGATTATCGACATATTGTAATAGTGCAACAGAGCAAAAAAAAAACAAAATTCAAAAGGGATGCACTCGATTATCGACGTATTGTAATAGTGAAAAGAGCTAAAAAAAACAAAATCAATTATGTTTTTAAATATCTTAAAAAAACATAGTTTAATATATATACTAATTAACAAAAAAAAAGACGGTCAAATAATATATTAATAGTAATAAAAAGTTTTAATAGGTAATAGAAAGCATACTAATACTTTAATTTTAAAATGCAATAATTATTCGTATTTTGTAGTGCAATACCTTCTATGGTTATTTGCAAATAATTTTGATATTAAATAACCAGCGGTAAATTATTTTTAAAATTATATATTATAAATTTATAAGATTATAACCATATCTATAATTTATTTTTCTTTTTTAAAAGAGTAATTTATTCGTGTCCTTTTTCTAAAAAAAGCTTTCCACTCACAGCATGAGCATGTATCCGAAAAGAATGTTAATTTTTCTACTCAATACAAAATCGTGAGTTACATTTACAAACCTCCACTAAAACCCAAACATCGGTCACTTACTTACTCAAACATGTCAAACGTTGTAGTCCTCGACAACGGCGGCGCCCTAATTAAAGCCGGCCACGGCGGTGAACGAGATCCAGCCACTATCATCCCTAACTGCCTCTACCGTCCTCTCTCCTCCAAAAAATTCATCCACCCTCTACCCACCACCGTCGTCGATGACGACCTCGACCTCACATCCGCCGCCATCCGCCGCCCTATCGACCGCGGCTACCTCATAAACCCCGACCTTCAGCGTGAGATCTGGACCCACCTCTTCTCCTCAATCCTCCACGTGAAACCTACATCCTCCTCCCTCCTTCTTACAGAAGGTCCCCTCTCTCTCCCCGCCGTCCAACGATCCACCGACGAGCTCGTTTTCGAAGATTTCGGGTTCTCATCTCTTTACGTGGCGCAGCCTGCGTCTCTGGTCCACCTCTACGAAGCGAGCCGGCGGCCGGAGTCGTTAATCTCAAAGGGACAGTGTAGTCTAGTAGTGGATTGTGGGTTCTCGTTTACGCACGCAGTCCCGGTTATGCAGAATTTTACCATCAACCATGGAATTAAGAGAATTGATCTTGGAGGAAAGGCCTTAACGAATTACTTGAAGGAGTTGGTCTCGTATCGGTCCATCAATGTAATGGACGAGACTTTCCTTATGGATGATGTCAAGGAGAAGCTCTGCTTTGTCTCACTCGATATTGCTCGTGATCTTAACATCGCTAGGTATGTCACCTCGATCTCCAACTTAAGCTTTAATAAAGACCAGTGTTAAGAGTTAGAACTAGACTTTCAGTTTCAGTTTCAGTTTTCAATGTATGTAATAAAGGAAACATCAGTTGTTTTACTTTGCTTTTGAAATTCTAGCGCTAAAGTTAGAGAACATCGTTAGATATCGTCTTGGTGTAGTTAATTTACTCAGTTCAGTACAGGAAACGAGGTCAAGACAACCTAATGAGGTCCACATATGTTCTTCCTGATGGTGTCACCCACATGAAAGGATATGTTAAAGATCCTGATTCTACTCAGAGGTTCCTCAGTTTGGCTGATGCCACTAGTGACACAAATAATTACGCCGACCAGCTTGATTTCAACGAAAAACCTGAGCGTAGAAAGAAAGTTGATCCGACAAAAAACGTACGCATTTTTCTAGCGGTGATTTTTTGCTTTTAGTTTTGCAGGCCATTTACTTAAATCTGCTGCTTTGCTATATGTGCAGGAATTTGAATTGACAAATGAAAGATTCCTTGTCCCGGAGATGATTTTCAAACCATCTGATTTAGGTCTCTATCACTCCTTTCCATTAGTAAATTTTTTGCGCTATTTTTCGTAGATCTAGAATTATTTTAGGCGAACGAAATATAAAAGTTGTTAGCTTTCTTTTCTTGTTTAGGAAAAGTAGAAACCGTTAGTTTCGTGTATTGTTTTCTAAATTATATATTTAAAGTTCGTGAAAGCATAGGTTTGCTAACAGAGAATCGGCTCTGATATGTGTCTGAGTTAGATGATCCAAAGAAGTGATAATTGAAAATAACATTTCTTGGTTTTTCTTGTTTGTTTGGGTCAGGGATGAATCAGGCTGGACTTGCAGAGTGCATTGTCCGTGCTGTGAATTGCTGCCATTCTTATCTTCATCCTGTTCTGTATCAAAGGTGGTTAGCCAAAATCTTGTTTAACTAGTTCTGGATTTGCTTCCTGTTCATCTGATTTCGTGTAAATGTTGTCCTTGTGCAGCATTATACTCACCGGTGGTAGCACATTATTTCCTCAGTTCTCCAAGCGACTGTAAGTTGCGATTTCTCTGACATTGTTTGGTTGAGGGAAACAAAAATAAGTTGAAGGAATAATTGTTTATTTGCTTTTGGTACCTTCTTCTTATTGATGAAAAAAGTAATACTTGTTCCTTATCTGCCTAAGTTTCTCAGTGTCTCAGTATAATCCAGTTTAGTCTTTTTTTTATACCCTCTATATTATTTGTCCGACATAAAACTGGTACATTGCAGAGAAAAGGAGTTGAGGCCTCTAGTCCCAGATCAGTATGAAGTAAAGATAACAACTCAAGAAGAGTAATTCCTTATCTTCCTCGTGTTTTCATTTCTGTATACAATTAAATGTTTTTATTGCTTCCTGTATAGTGAGAATTCTCTTCAGTCCCTTATTAGGTGTCTGGCGTGGTGGTTCACTTTTGGCATCGAGTCCTGATTTTGAAGCCATGTGCGTCACTAAGGCTGAATATGAGGAGCATGGATCTGCTCGATGTCGAAAAAGATTCTTTCACTAGGTAATTGGACTCTTAAAAGGTAAACATGCTTTGCCGAATTAGGAATCCTGCTGTCCACAAGCGATGTTACGGATAGAGTTTTAATAGACCTTATACTGTACTATGTCTTCATTCTTGCACTAGAGTTTGTGTCCTTAATCAGACTGCACACGAGAAGAAGAAAAAGGCCGAAGTATCTGACTGTATGAGCTTTTTTGTTCATTGACGAACAACACATTGGTGGGAGATTGCAGCATTGCTGCCGAAAAGTACCGTTGGGCTAATGGTCCTGTTTATGAAGGAATCTGGAATAACAATCTCTGGAAGATTCACTCATTCTTGGGGACTTGTGGAGTTGGAAATTGTGGATGCTATTGTATTATGCTTGCTCCACTTTTTGACAAGGAGTTGGCTTTTGTGTGTAATATGTATAATTTTAAGGGATGGCTTTTGTGTGTAATATGTATAATTTTAAGGGAATTGGTAAAACAAAAGCCAAATCCCTATTTATTTTCAGATTTTTAAGTATTTACAAAAGGGCCAGGCTAGAAATGTTACACATTTTGATAGATCTCTCACCCTACTCCCTTATTTTTTAAACTGAAAGTTGAAATTCCTAAATTGCCCTTCCTCTTTCTAGATTTTGACATTTATGCCATTTTGTCTCCAAATCGGCCGAAACACTTAATCTATCCGATATTACACTAGATCTACAAGCTTTGTAGTAACATCTACTAATCTAAACCCATTAATTCGAAAAAATTAGCTTTTTTTCGACTAAACCCATAAAACCCACTTCGAAAAATCTTAAATCGGAGTATCTATGGACAACGAAGAGATGGGCATTTCTCTGGAAGACTTACTGAAGGAGGAGGAAGCTTACCGGATGGAGGTAAGGACCGAAATTAACGTTTTTTAATTTCAGGGGTGTCGCACGCTGTTCGTGCGATGAACAGCAGTGTCATCGCACGAACAGCGCGCGATCGTCGCAGGCCCAAAATGCGACGGTGCTAGCAGACCGTCTCATTTTGGGCCTGCGACACTAGGCAAAATTTATGGCCCATTTTTTTGGCCAGAGAGCCTCTGTCGCAGGCCCAAAATGAGACGCTCTTTTGTATCCGTCTCATTATGGGCCTGCGACGGGTATTGAAACATGTCTCATTTTGGGCCTGCTACTGCAACTTGTATATATAAACTCATACTTTTTGATTGTATATTTTGCAGGAGGAACCTGCCCAGCCTCCATTTATGGATGCCGATTACAGTAAAATATTCACCACGGATAGATTATTCACTAAAGACGAATTAGATGCTTTCGTGGAGATTGAATCAAAGAAGATCAAGTTTGTCACAATAAGAAAACTCTACGATAGTGGGAAATGGGGAAGGACTCCTAGGTTAGAGTACGTTTGCGAGCGATACGGTGTATACGTATCAAAGGCAAAGCCGGACACTTTGAAAAAAAGGAAGACATCGACGAAGAAATGTAATTGTCCGTTTGCGCTAAAAGGTCATCCGATCGACGTACTAGCCATGAAATGGCGTTTGGAGGTGATAAACGGTACTCACAATCATGAACCCTACGTTCGCCTAGACGGTCATTCCCGCGCTTGTAGGCTAAAACTTGACGAAGAGGAACTAGTTCGTAGTTTGTCTCACCTAGGTTCGCGCCCTAGGGAGATATATAGTGGTTTGAAGCACCAATATCCCGAAAACATTTCGAACATGCGTGCAATCTACAATGTCCGCCAAAAACATCGGGACGCTGATCACGGGGGACAAACCCAAATGCAATATCTATTGACGAAGTTGAAGGAGAATGGATACTCGACGTGGGAGCGTTTGAAAGATGATACAAAGGTGATCACTGACTTTTTCTTCGCACATCCTACTAGCATAGACTTATTACGTACATTCCCGAACGTGTTATTCATGGATTGTACGTACAAGACGACTAGGTATAAGATGCCGTTGTTAGAGGTTGTCGGTTTTACGTCCACTTCCATCACATTTACCGTTGCGTACGTTTTTATGAGCGGAGAGAAGATTGGAAACTACGTATGGGCTCTGGAAACTCTTCGTGGTTTGATGATGGATAGCGTGTGCGCATTTCCATCCATCATTGTTACCGATCGGGAGTTAGCTCTCATGCGTGCGGTTGATAGAATTTTTCCCGGAACACACCATTTGTTATGCACGTGGCACATTAGTAAGAACATCCTTGGGGCGGTTCGGAAGATATTGCACGATGATGTGGTAGCGAAACAATTTGTTGAATTTTACAGTTACGCTGCGGAGGCGAACACGTTTGAGAGTTACCAAAAGAACCTCGATACACTTAAGGAGATGTTCGCATCTAAACCGGAGTGCTTTGCGTACGTCATGGACTCGTGGATAACAAAATATGCTGACAAGTTCCTTGCGTACAAAACGAACACGATTAAGCATTATGGCCAAACAACTACAAATAGGTTAGTCCTTCTATCCTACTTTTCGTTGAGTTATTTTATTAAAGTTCAAGTATGTTGATAATTTATTACTTGTACTATGTAGGGCGGAGGGTGCACACTCGTCCCTAAAAAAATATCTTGGGACAAATCAATGCAACTTTGAGACTTTTTGGGAAAAAGTTCATAACTTGTTAATGAAGCAGCATGCGGGTATCGTCGAATCATTCGAGCGAAGTAAGTTTAGATCAATTCCCGGCTTCGATGGTGTTTTGACCAAAAATCTTAAAGGTCATGTGTCACATGCGGGGCTAAAGATACTGACGGTTGCTATTGTACGTGCTCGGAATATAGGAGTAGATCGGGTGGCATGTGGAGGTTGTTTCCTTAGGAAAACTCATGGTTTACCTTGTGCATGTGAAATTGCCTTTATAGCTAGAGAAGGTAGGTGCATCCCTTTAGAAGATGTGGATATTTTTTGGAAAAGATTAGATATTGTGCACAGGGATCCTACCTCTCGCGAAGAGGAATTGTAAAAAAAGATTTCCTTAATTGACAACTCCATTCGTAGTTTCCGCCCCGACCAACAAGACCACATTATCAATAAAGTAATGCAAATTTTGATGCCCGAGACAAGTCATATTCAAGATCCTAAAGAAGCAGTTAGAGCTAAGGGTAGACCAAAGGGAGGCGTTGATAAATCGACTAAACGGAACCCTAGTTCGTGGGAATATCCCATTGAACAAACCGCTAGTGCTAGTACTCCGGCTAACTCGGTAGGTAGTACACCCGTAAACACGTTAGGGAGCACGGCCGCATCCAAAGTGGCTCCCATCGTTCCACCCAAACCTCCATTAGCAAAAAAGAAGGTTGGAAGGCCTAAAAAAATTGTTAAGGATGGGAAGTTAACATTGTATCCGGATTGCATCCCGACCTTTCTACACACTTACATTTCAAAGTTAGTTGACGTTCTTCCGGACGGACAATGCGGATATCGTTCCGTAGCGCATTCAATATACAACGACGAAGATAGATGGGCTGATGTTAGACGCGAGTTGTTGAAAGAGTTGCGGGACAACCGTGCATGTTGGTTGGATGTATATGGTTCGGAGAAGGTGTTTGACGATTTGATACAAAGATTAGATTACTTCAAGCCGAATCCTAGTAGCCACTATTGGATGACATTTCCGGACATTGGACTGGTCATCGCGACAAGGTATCAATGCATGGTATACCATGTATCGCTCGCAGCCTCGTTAACGTATCTACCAATACGTGGAAAGCCACCCGTCAACAATTCGACGATCATAGAAGTTGGGATAGCTTTCGTGCATGGATGTCACTTTGTTAATGTAAGTCTATTTCGTTTCCAATCAAAATTTCTTACGCTATCACTACTAATGCATTCGTTTACGCAATTTCCTTGTAGATTACTACTCCACCCGATGGACCGTTGCCTCCATTATACCCGTGTTGGGCCGCTTACGCAACCGAAGAAGCGAATCAATGGGCGCATCCATACTACCGGCGGTTGAACAAATTTACACAGATAATGCCCGCAAGGAAAATCAACTTGAACGAAAAACCCCATGTCACAGATTTGACTAGAGACGAGGACGTTTCAAATGTTTGAAATGTTTTCGTGCAACATTTGTAGTTTTAGTTTATTAGTTTTCCTAACATCTACTGTAACATATGTAACTGTAACATATGTAATTTTGATGTACTTTTGATGTACTTTTCATGTAATTTTGAAGTACGATGATGTACTTTTGATGTAATTTTGATGTAATTTTGATATAATATAGTTCACGGTGTTTTTGGAAGTTACACAAATGAGTTTGACGATTTCAAGTTGAACGTAATTTTCATTAGAAACACATATCATTTTTGGGCATGGTCGCAAATTGGGCCTGCGACGGTAGACCAAAAAAATGGCCCATTAATTTGGACAGAAGGCTTGTGTCGCAGGCCCAAAATGCGCCGCCTTTTGGGCCTCGTCGCAAATTGGGCCTGCGACGTGAGACCAAAAAATTGGCTCATTAACTTGGACAGAAGGCTTGTGTCGCAGGCCCGAAATGAGACGCCTTTTGGGCCTCGTCTCATTTTGGGCCTGCGACGAGAGGAAAGATTTTGGGCTCAGTTTTTGAGACAGAAAATAGGCCTACTTTATCATTTTGGACATTTGTTTGGAATATAATACGAGATGGGAGAAAACAACAAGTACATTTTGAAGAAGTTCAGGAAAACAACTAGTACATTATGAAGAAATAGAAGAAAACAACAAGTACAATTGAAGTGGTTGCAAGAAGAGGAAATCATTAAGTTATGACTTTTAACTTAACGAAACATAAGAAAATAATTAAACACCGAAATGGCAACAACCAAATGCTCAATCATCGAAGTCGTATCCCAAGTTGTCGTCAGAATGAACCCCTTCCTCCCTTTCCGCAATCATATCCTGAAGATACGCAACCATATCCCTACTGATGTAGTCTACCACTGTCATGTTGAAGACGGCGGCCGCTTCTTGCTTAATTTTATACGGCTGAAACAACAAACGCTGGAGCGGTTGGCAAAAAATATACCTCCGCTTGATTTGGTCACGGTTGCGCACGAGGAGCCCTTCTGTTTGTAAACGGACGTAACCGTAGTACATCTTACAAAGCACCCGATCAAAAAAAGCATCACTAGTATCTTCCCCCATCTCTCGGCGGGTAAGTCTTGCCGCCAAGAGCAAATGGTAGTCTTCATGGGGAGTAAACTCCATTTGTTGAACTTTCTAAGTTTGAGAAGATGATATGAATGTAATCGGACTTGTAGTCCCTTTATATAGTGAAGACAATTTAGGTGGGACTTTATTTTAGAGAATGAGAGGGAGTTTAGAATTCCTAAAATGAGAGGGAGTTTTTGAATTTTGAAAATGAGAGGGAGTTTAGAATGTGAGCGGGATTTTTTGAATTTCCTGCGACGAGAGGGAGTTTTTGAATTTTGAAAATGAGAGGGAGTTTTGATATTTTACAATTGAGCGGGATTATTAGAATGTTCGAGAACGAGAGAGATTTTTTGAATTTTGAAAATGAGAGGGAGTTTTCGGGTCCGTCTATAAATAGAAGCTTCATGCACATTGAAACTTCATCATTAGTTGATAAATCTAGTTGAAAAATGGGTTCATGGACTGAGTTGGAAGATCAGTATCTGATGAGGGCATCAGTTGAAGTTGGTAATAAGCACATTCCAGAGGGTGGTAAAAGGTATTGCGAGGCATTAGTATGCCAGATGTACTTCCTGTGCGGAAGAGATGGTGTTCAGCCGCCTTACATTTCAAGGTGTGTTGATGAAGTGCGAGCTAGGTGGTCGGTCTTGGTCAAAACCCGTCGACATCTAGTTTCTGACCTTAAAGAATTGGAACGTCGTATTGCGGGTAACCAGTTCAACTGTCAAGCGACGGATTATATAACAGAGGGCCATCTGGATGCGGTCCGCTCTGACATTTATGACATCCAGATACAGGAAATCCGTGACTACAAAGATGCGAAAGAAGAAAGGAGGTTGATGAAATGGAACTGGCCAGATAGATAATTTTGCGTGTGTATTCCTGTTTGAGTGTGAGTTTCAATTTAAGTATGAGTTTGTATTTCTGTTTGAGTGTGAGTTTCAATTTAAGTATGAGTTTGTATTTCTGTTTGAGTGTGAGTTTCAATTTAAGTATGAGTTTGTATTTCTGTTTGAGTGTGAGTTTCAATTTAAGTATGAGTGTGTATTTCTGTTTCAGTGTGAGTTTCATTTTAAGTATGAGTGTGTATTTCTGTTTCATTATAATTTTGAGTGTGTATATCATTCAAAGTAATCAAACCGATTAAAATAAATTAAAAGCAGTCATACAATAAATTAAAATACAAAAATTAAAAGCAGTCATACAATTTACCGATTACCAAAATTAAAAGCATTCATAGAATTAACCGATTACAAATATTAAAAGCAGTCAAACAATTTACCGATTACCAAAATATAGTGTTGATGTCCAAAAAGCTAACAAAGTTATTCTGAGAATAATAATCAATGCCGTCGGTACCTCTCGGCGATCCTACACATCATGAGGGCGGACTCTAGAAGATCAGGGTGATCCAAAGTAGGTAGCGTAGGAGCAAACGCAGCAATCTGCTCGTATCCTGAATAAACAGCACCACCCTCCGGCTCCACCCGAGGACCTCTCTCCGGCGCAGGACGACTGACGATGTACCATAGCCTTTTCCTCGCCCAAATGTAGTACATCGGGTCAGCACTCGGTCCACTACCACGGTACTCTGTGCTAAAAGGAGTGAACACGTGGCTTTCCCAATTCTGCCACAAGTGATCGTCCCACTTTAAGTCTGTGACCCACTTCTTCCCTACTTTTTTCGACTTAGGAGGGCGTATATCCTTAGGAATCAGCTGTACATACCCCATCTGTCGAATGACACGGTCTGGGTAGTACGCCGCAACCACGTCGAACGAAGCAAGGTTCAACTCAACATAAGTGATCTGCTGGAACGGAAAAGGGTCCCGTAAATGTATGAACGGGAGGAACAGGACCTGTAAATAGAATAATTTAGCCCATTTATATTAGTAAAAGTACTCATAATTAAAATAATTAAATTGAAAGAAAATGACTTACATCTGCCTCGGTGCAAGTCGCCAGTACGTGTCTCATCTGCATGCGCACCTCATGGGAGACACCAATCTTCCGCGGCGCATGTCGGCACATATGGGGCATGGATACGTCGTAACCCGGAAAAAGTGGAGCTCGGAGCTGAACAAAGTGTGCAAAAATCCACGACTCCAGCAACGCTAGAAACCCGCAAATGCCTCCCGTACCATGGAGAGATCTCTGACTAAGGGCGTGGTACAGCTGCGCTAAAACCAACAGGCCCCAGTTGTATATATGCAAACTCTGGTACTGGTTCACAAACTGGAGGTAATCTAATGGAATGCTGTTCCCGGTTTTGTTCGCGCAAATAGTGGTACCTAACAGATATAGTATGTAGGCACGGGTGGCATGATCTACCTGGTCATCAGTGATCCTCCTATCACTATACTGAGAACTACTAAAAGTAGTATGCAGCCACCCTAGCTTGACACTACCAGCATTCCTAAGGTTTTTACTCAGCTCCGATTGCCGCACACCTAGCATGGCAGCATAAGTAGCAAGCCTCTCAACATCATCGTCAAAGGGTATAGCTGTGAAGGACCTACCTACAACCGGTAGTCCAGTGATGACGTGGACATCGTCCAATGTGACTGTCATCTCCCCGAACGAGAAATGGAAAGAAGAAGTCTCCTCATGCCACCGCTCTAAGAATGCCTCCACCAAATGGAGGTTCGTATGCCAGCGGGTGAGTGCATCGACGAGTGGACCGAATATAGTCTCCATCACCCTGGCCCGTACCCTGCTCTGCTTTGTAATGTCCCATCTCCGGAGACTGTCGTACATAGCGAAGCATCGGAGAGTGACCCTATCCTGCAATATGTATAAAATATGTAAATTCGTAAAACAATAATAATTAAAAACATGTGTACAGAACACGTAAGAAAATTATAAAACAGTATAAAGGTGTAACACTTACATCTCCGTGATAGACGCTATAAGCCTCATGCAGGGTGTAATCCGGGAAAAGTCCCGGAACATGCGACAGCACGGAATAAAAATCAACATCCTCACCCTCAGATGAGTGGAATGCTGCCTCTGGCGCGTGAGGTGCATCGTCCTCCGTATAGTCCGGTACATGAGATGCATCAGCCTCCATATACTGCGGTGCATCTACATCGTCATCGTACTCCTCGTCAGGGGGATGCGACGTAGAAGCTGCCCCTGTGGTACCATCAGCAGGAGTAGGAATATATTCGCCGCCACGACGGAGACGTCGTCTACTACGTGTACCGGGAACATGTTCCCCGCTCGGAGCAGCCTCCTCGGCCTCGGCCTGCGCTCTAGCTGCTGCTGCTGCCTCCTCGGCCTCGGCATCGGCCCTAATTTTTTTAAACGGATTTTTTGCTTTAATCTTGAATCGAGGCATCCTGTAAATACGACGCAAAAAAATATGTATTAGAATTAAAAAAACAAAATGAATAAAAAAAAAAAACAATTTGGGCCTGTCGCAGGCCCAAAATGAGACCTCATTTGGGCCTGGTCGCAGGCCCAAAATGAGACTGGGTTAAGGCCTCGTCTCATTTTGGCCGCGCGACGAAGACCCATCTTCATCGCACGAACGGCCTGCGACGAGGCCCAACAGCAATGTCGAAACCCTATTCTCTACAACCCCAAAACAGCCTCATTTCTCACAAAACCAAGCACCAAAACGTAGATCCTAGCAGTACTAACAACAATATAACACTAATCTAACAAAACAACACCTAAAATCATACAAAAATCCAACTTTTGAAATCGAAACCACAAAAACTAAAAAACCTAGATTCGACAGTTTATACCGAATGAAATCAAAAACAAATTACACCATGATGTTCGTATCGTTTACCTTTACGTTTTCTTCGGTTTAGATTCTTCAAAAATCGAATTTCAGAAATGGGTCTTGAGAGGTTTCTAGAGAGAGAAGGAGAAAGAGAGGAAAAAAGTGGTGAGAGATCTATCAAACGCTTTTATAGCTAGGTTTTCTGAAAAGGGTAAAATGGTCAAAATTTAGGTGCGAGATCTATCAATTAGGTATAAGATCTAGCGGTTCTAAATCTATAAAAATGTGTATTATTTCTAGCCTGGCCCTTTACAAAATTGTTTTGATTAACATCTCTTTAAAATTCTAAAGTCTTTATTTGTTTACGTTTTATATTATTATATATTCACCAAAGTTGTATAACATAAAATTTAGTACTTTGTTTTTGAAAAACATATTAAAATCTATAAAAGTTATTTTAAAAAATTAAAAATCAAGACCAAAATAGATCAATCGGTTTCTTTACAAATCAGTTCAGTTTAAGAAGGCATATATTATTATTTTTATTTTCAACTTTAAAAAATCCAACAAAATCCAGATTTAGCATGTCGATGGACGTCGTTATTATCTTCACGATAAAGATGATAGTTTCTGCGAAGACGATGGCGGGTGATATAATCGCGCCTAAACCATAGTGGAATATTTTAAAGAGAAAAGTACCGGAAAATACACACTCAACTATCTAATTACTCGACATTATCCAAATTTTACGTAGTGTTACTTAATACCTCGACTAATAAATTGGACAAAAATACCCCTCGACTATATATACCCATTTTTCATTTCGAACCCACTTTTTCCATCTTCCTATCACCCTAAACAAACCCAAACGTCTAATTTTAGAAACCACCAGAAAACCGTTCGACTTTGTGATACTCTCTCTCTCTCTCTCTCTCAAACCCAAAAACCCTACAGCTTCTCACCGCTCGCACCTTCAACGCTATCGCACCGGTCAGCGTCTTTTACTCACTCGAACTACACACCTTCTGTTCGACAAAGTTGTCGTGAAGTCATCTCCGAAAGCTTCAATCTCGTTCTCCGACCGGTGAAATTTAAGAGGTATGCATTATCGTGGAAAGTGTACTTTTTTTTGCGTTTTTGACGAATTTGAACCACTATTTTCTGTTAATTCACGATAGGCGTTGCTTTTTATACTGGAATGAAGTATCTACTGACGATAGTTGCTCAGTTTCTGGGTTTATCGTCGAAGGCAGGGTAGAAGTTTAGTTGCATGTAATGCTAATACTTTCCTGAGAAATATTATGTATGTTAGATGTGCATTAGGTAGTTGATTGTTGATTTTGGTGTTTGTTCAATAATTCCCAGATCCCTGCAACGTGCATGTAAAAAGTAGAACAGTTCGCATCATGATCACCCATTATGCAAGCAATTCGCAACTCAATTCAATCTTCATGACGTTTATTTACAAACAATTCGCAGCCCAGGCTGCGAATTGTCTGTAAAAACATTATTCATATATAGTCAATTCGCAGCTTGTCATGCGAATTGTGTGACATGTTAACTTATAATACATGCAATTCGCAGCTTGTCATGCGAATTATTTGTGACAGTTTAACTGATAATACATTAAATTCGCAGCTTGTGATGTGAAGTTTGTGACACTCCAACTGATTTGTGTTTGTGCAGGAAGTATGACAACAAAACCTAGCTATTACAGATTAAGGGTGGTGAGCCTTTTGAAGCTACTTAAAGATATGCGTATTACCAGGGCCCACATTGAAGCTGCAAGAAACACACCCTTCTACACACTTCTGAAAACGGCTTTCCAAATCCGTAATGAGGCAGAGCTGCCAAAGAAAAAACTCTACTCAATCATTCAGTATATCATCGAGCAATTCTCTGTGGATAGAGACGCCTTTAATATTGGCAACAAGTTTGTAAAGATAACTGAAAACGACGTGATGGTCATATTCGGGTTGAGGCATGGCACCGAGAAAATGCGATTAACAAAAACAAGAGCTTTTCACAACAAATATGCACCCGGCGAGGAGGACGAATCAACGATGATGAAGAAATACTTCATGGGTAAAACTGGCAGGAAAGTAGCAGCTAGTAATACCAAGACAATAACAAATGCCATTATAAAGGTACGTTTAAAATTGACTTCATCTTTATAAAGCAAGATTCTGTACATTTCTAACATAGCATGTTGTCATTGGTTTTACAGGAGGGTATAGAGAAGGCCATAAACAAAGGAGGGGAGCATGAGTTGGAAGACGTTGCGAGGCTGTTGATACTGTTTTTGTGCTCCACCCTATTCTACTCCGTATATGGAGATATCCTGGGTTGGAGCACGGTTTATTATGTTGAAGACCTCAGCAGAATAAACAATTATGACTGGGCTGGATCAATACTGTACAAGCTTCGACAGTCTATCAGGAGTTGCTTAGCAATAGAAAGAGGTGATAAAGTCGTCGGTTGCGTCGCCCTTGTAATTGTAAGATTGATCTATTCAGTATAAAAATTAGTTATGTACAGAGCATCTTGTTGATAAAACTTGTCCCCATGCAGTCCTTCATCATGGAGCACACAACAGTCGGCCACGAGATAGCGAAGCCAACCTTGATACCAAGGTTTTTCAAATGGTTGGGATTAGAGTGCCAAGCAGCAACCATGCCAGTGCTTCTTAGAACACCATTGCTGGATAATGACCAGGTATAAGCTTTATATAGGTATTGAACTGGGGGTGCAAACAGTTCGCAGCATATCATGCGTTTTGCTTAGAAAAATGCATCAATCATTTCGCAGCCTGATATGAATTTTACTTCGCAGAGTTCGCATCATATAGTTTTACACACATTTCGCAGCTCTGCATGCGTTTTAACAAAGTGTTATAATAGAACAATGCATCAATCATTTTCGTAGCCTGACATAAATACTTAGTTCGCAGCATATGGTTTACACATAGTTCGCAGCATATGTCTCATACACAATTCGCAGCTCAGCATGCGAATTCTTTGCAACTCTAACATGATTAGAATCACACAGTTTGCATCATATAATGCGAACTGTTTCTAAAAAACAATTTGTTTGTCTACACCCTCATACTTTCAAAACAATTTATTTACTTACATGTGCCTCTGTTGGTAGGTTTTCGAAGGTCCATTACGTCTTACCGAGGCTGAAAGTGAAGCTTTCAGAGAACGAGAAGATAGTGAAGATGCAGAAACCGTTTCTACTTCACCGGAAGAAAGACCAAGGAAGATGACGAAAATCACAGCATCTAAACCAATACAAAGGAGACGAGCATCACATAAAGTAATGAATAAGGTGATGTCTCCCAGACCCGAACAACCAACACCACCCGAGCAAACGATTCCACCACCACCGAAAGGCAAATCCAGGAAATAGCCTGACGACGACGACACAACTAGTATGAGTGAAACAATCGGTGATTATGTACTCAAACGCAGAGGTCCTAATCCTGAGATTTCTGCAATTGTTGCTGAATCAAAGCGTTTGAAGACATACGCCGACAAGAACAAGTACGAGAGAAAGATAGAAAAACAGGCCAGAGAAGTAAGTATGACTTGAGCCTTAAATAATCGCTACAATCAGCACTTAAGATGTTTATAAAATGTTTGCTATCATTTTTCTAGTTGAAAGAATTGAAACGCAAGATAGCGGATCTTGAAGCACAACAACTCCACAATGCTATCTCTCAGCCAATTTGCCGGATTGAAAGCCCAATAACTGAGCAGGTACCAGCATTTCCAGACAGAGAAGAATCCACTGATCAGCAAGCATCCGTGTCTAATGCTGATCAGCACCATGCTGATGGAGTACTGCCAGAAGAAATGGACGATGATGCCAACCATTCACCCATACCGGTACAATCTGCAGAGATGGACATCATGGAGACACAGACAGAGAAAGAAAGACACGAGTCTCCTCCGAATGACTCAAAGGAGATAGACGATGTAAGTGGATAATATGATGATATCAAACAAATATCAGGACTCTTGTGTAGTCCTGTCCAAACGTTTCACATCTTATGTTGTGAATTGTGTATTCAACTAGTGGATTGGTTATTACACAATTCGCATGTTGAGCTGCGAATTGTTTGAAGTGGACAAAAAAAATATCAGGTCAGCATGCGAATCGTTCGCAACAATGATTATAGTATGCTTAACCCTTCCACCCTTTTTTTTGGAATTTTGTATGAAACAGGAGACCGAAAGACAACAACAACAGCAGAAACAACAACAGCAGGAACAAGTTCAACACCAGCAACAATAACAAGAACAAGAACAACAACAAAAACAACAACAACAAGAAGAACAACAGCAACAAGAACAACAACAACAACACCAACAGCAAAAACAACAAGAACAACAACAACACCAATAGCAACAACAACAACACCACCAGCAACAACACCAGCAACTACAAGTTCAACACGAAGACGGCAACAAGAACAACAACAAGAACAACAACAAGAGCAACAAGGAAAACAAGAACAACAACAGCAGCAACATATAGCCTTGGCAAAGAGAGAAAGGCTAACGCAAGAGATAGCACCTCAAGAGTCAGAACCTGTCCATCCCGGTGAGAAGACGGAACTACTCAGCCAGGAAGGACCATCCTTAGAAGACAACACCACTTCTTCAGTGGAACCTCAAAGACCAACGGTGCTGTCAACAAAGTCAGAATTGCTAAGCCAACGTGAAACTGTAGCCCCAGTAACAAATCAACTTCAAGCTCCAGAGTCCCACGATAACACAGTAGGTTTACCCGATGCTTTTGTTGATGGTATTTACACTCAAGTTTCACAGACATTTTTAAATGAAATTGATAATGTATATTACGATTCTATAATACAACGGTCCTTGGAAACATGTCGGAGGATGACATTAATGATCTCTGCCGACACGATCCAGATCCTATGCCGAACAAGTCAACGGCATTGGTTGTCGCTGACCGTGCGGTAAGGGCTACTTATAATGATTTCGCATCATAACATGAGATTTGTGTTAGCAAACTGATTGGGGTATTACAAACGAATATCAGGGTATCATGCGAACTGTTCAGTGGAACCTCGAACAGTTCGCATCCTACCCTGATAGATACTATGAAATTTATTCATCTGGAACCAAACAGTTCGCATGTTAGCATGCAAACTGTTTGGGGTCGTTGCAATTATAATGACTGACACCCTTCTACTTTTGATTTTTGTTATTTACTAAGCTCGAGCCCAGTAAAGAGATAGAGGAGCCAAGTTTTACTCTACTGACACCAACACAGACTCAAGTGGCAGAGAAAGAAGAAAAGTTCATTATAACAATACGAGAACCGCCAAAAGTAGAATACAGCGACTGGCCAAAGAAAACAAAAGTAACTGACCGTATCGATGTGGCAGAATACCACAAAATACAGTCAGTTAAAGCCTACGAGAGCGACACCCTTGATCCAGTGGTATGGCAGTTACCAGAGTCCAAGTTTACATACGGAATCAGAGTGCAAGCGAGTGATGCAATGACACTACCTTTAGAACTAGAGTTGGACGTAAAGGTATCCAATTGTCAACCAATTTTATTTTTAATGTTTCAAATATGTCTTATATATTTAACATAAATCTACAACTCCTTTCTTAGGTTATCGATGCTTGGATTCGAAAGATGCTCGAAGAAGCGGACTTCAAAGTTCCATGAACTAAAGCTAAAGGAGAGCATCATGACACCGTACTGATTTCGGGCATGACTGCGGTAAGTTTAGCTCAGGTAAATTGAACAAAGTTTTCAGAAAATGTTCTCATTTTAATATACTCTTGATTGGATGCAGCATCAAATGAAAGCAGGCTGGCAAGTAGAAAATTTGGTGGACACAGCTTTTAGAAAGGGGCGCAAAGATGCCAACATCATCATGGTTCCAGTATGCACCGAGACAAAGGACCAGATAAACCACTGGACGTTGCTCGTCATTGACGTCGACGGCAGGTCAATTTCAAACTATAATCCGCTTCTGCCTAAGCTAAAAGCCATAGACTACACCACAAGGACACCTACACAACTGGTAAATATTCCAAACTATACACTTAAATTTAAACACATTTTAAGTATGCATGCTGCGAACTGTGATTGGGATATGCTGCGAAATGTGAGTAAATCAATTGCTTTTCGCAGCCTATCCATAACACATTTCGCAGCATATGATGCGAATCGTTTTGAACGGGGCATTTCAACAAAAAATGGATTGCATATCAAATAATTCGCACCTTAGGTTGCGAATCGTGTGGCATGCCCATGTTGGATTTGTTGTCATACAATTCACAGCCTAAGGTGCGAATTGTATGGCACCAACTGTTGTTGTTTTTGTGCTTATTACTAACACTAATTATTATACACAGATCAAATATTTGTTGGAGAGAGGATTCCTACCTAAAAATAAGACAGGGTGGAAGGTGAAAGTTGAAAGAGGTATCCCACAACAAAAACAAGGCACCCTGGACTGTGGTATCTTTGTCTGCAAATATGCAAGAGATATTATCCAGCATAGATTCGTGCAGAAAGAATACGATGCAGATATGGTCACTGCCTTCAGAGCAGAAATGTTTTATTACTTTTTAAATGACAAAGACCGCATCGCATATGGATGATTCGATTTAAAACACTATGCTTTTGCTTGTAAATATATCGGTTGTAATTTTTAGTTTGTTGTGCATACATAAACAAATTACATTTTCAGAAATGTGAATATTCCTTAGCTTATAGTTTGCGTCATAACCTGATCTATAAGGGTTGATTAATATTCGAATAATTCCAACCAAATAATTCACAGCAAATCCCTAGTATGTATGAACAGTTCGCAGCCTAACCTGATAGATGCTTATTTATCAGTAAATAATTCGCAGCCTAACTGATCAGCAAATAGTTCGCATCCTAACCTGATAGATGCGTACTTATCACTACACAAACAGTTCGCAGCTTGGTATACCACCTTAAAACAGTTCGCAGCCTGGTGCAGAATAAAAAATTCAAAATATAAAGTTCAAGGATACGAACAGGCTGTGGCTTATGCCTTGGTAAACGTTTTCTCCATTGAGCACACAAAAAACAATCTAATCAAGTACATAACCCATTAAATACTGATTGGACATGGAGGCTATGTAATGATTACCTCCTTTCCCTATAAATAACTCTAGTAACCAGAGGCTAATTTTACAACAAACTCTATATTTTTTTAAAAACACCTTTTGTTCTCTTCGAATTCAAACAGTCATGTCTATTTCCACCACCACAACCACCACCTCATACTCAAACTCTGGTTCACTTGGTTCTCTGGGTGACTCCTGGTCATCCTTAACCGTTAACTGGAGTGATGAGTTGATCATGCCAGCAGCACCACCAAACAGCCCAGTATCTGTTTTTGGGTTAGACATGTATGATGACTACTACTCTGATAACTCTCAACCAGTGGAAGTTATTCCACTGGTTGCTGCTGAACCTCAGTAAGAAGAGGTTCCAATGCTTGCTGCTGCACCTCAGCCAGAAAAGGTGCAACCTCAAACGGCAGCGGTTCGAAACAACAAAAGGAAGAGGGAAGACGAAGTTGGTCCATCAAGGACAAAATTTTTAAGTATGATGGACGTAGATATTGAAGATGAAGAGGAAGTGGAAGAGAAAGAGGAGAAAGAGGAGAAAGAGGAGAAAGAGGAGAAAGAGAAAGATGATCAGCACAAAGAGGAGAAAGAGGAAAAAGATGGTGATGAATCCTCTACTAACTGCTAGAGTTGGTTTTTGTTTTTTGATTTTTTGGAATGCAACTAACTAACAGCAGTAGCTTGTAGTGATCTTTGTAAACATTTGTTAGTGCATGAAAATATTGTAATCCTCTTTTTTGTAATCCAATTTGTTAACAGACTTTCAATCATATAAACGATTCGCATCCAATTACAATTTGCAAATGATTCGCATGTTAACCTGATATATTACTTGTTTTCAACCTTACTAAATATCCTGGTATTTTTATTAAAGCACACTTCGCAGCTTATCATGTGACAAATACCAGGACTTCTAATTGTTCTCCATTCGCATCATAATTCTGGTCATAATTCGCAGCCTATCATGCGAAACGTATGCGCATAATTATTATCATATGTTCTGGTCATAATTCGCAGGTAGGAGTCCTGATATTTATATGAAAAGGCATTACGTTATAGCTCAACACAGTTCGCAACCTCAAATGTTGATAAATGTTTGATATGATTTTACTAACGATTCGCATCCTGGTGAAATTTCATAAAAAATCGCATGGAATCCCGATAGATGTTTGCAACAATATACCAACATAGTGTACACAATTCGCAACACAGGATGCAAAATGCTTACAACCCAAAGCACTTAACATTTCGTAACTCTAATAATAGCATTACAAAACACAGGAATGTAAAAATGTTTAGTTTGCTGTACTGAACAATAACAGTACTACAAATAAATGTGATCTGGCCAACCAGAATTTTCCAAAACACGGATTGTCCTTAAACTGGAACATCACAAGTCCTCCGGTTATGGCCTGATTTCGAACATCGGCCACACCTCAACTGCTTGGTTGAGATTTCTCCTCTAGAAGGGATTCACTTTTTCTTAGGCCTTCCGGAGCGTCTCTTAACGTTTGGAGGCAGAACTTCAACAAAAGAAGGATCGTTAGCGTTGGACCCTTCGCCAAAATCAGTTATAGCTGGTATGCTGAAAGAGTAACTTTCCCTGTAATTCTTAACTGTAAAGAAGGGTTCTACAGTCAATGGATCTTGGTCGGTGTATTGTAATGCCGCTAAAGCATGAGGACATGGAAAACACTCTTGTTGCCATGATCCGCATGAACACTTGAAATCCAACAGATTAACAACAGCCACAGGATTCGAAAAGACTTCGAACATGGCGGTAGAGGACTTACGTACTACCCAAGTTTGGCACATGTCAACATTCTGCTTTAGCTTCTTCTCGTACTCGGGAACCAAATTAGTACTCTAGCTGAGACCTTCTTCATATCTCCGTGAAACTTGAGTCATAAGAAAGACTCTAATCCAATCAATAAACTCAACAATAGGTAGGCCGCAATATTTTTTAATCTGATTGTTAAACGATTCAGCTGCAGTAGAAGCCATAGAGCCGTATCGCTTCCCTTTTACGTAAGCCTGCGCATACTTTTCAGGGGGTAAATTTGCAAGAAAATCACTCATTTTGTCACCACCTTCACATAGAAAAACCGTTAGTATATCTTTAAAAAGCTCTCGACTGGGAGTATAAGCAAGACGATGGAAGAAACTCAACATCCTTTTTTTATAGTCTTTGTTAGTATGTTCCAGTTTGGCTTTCAAATTCTGCATGAGATGGAAATAACAGTACGCATGATAGCAGTTTGGATACAAGACAGAAACAGCATTAACGATACCAGAATGACGGTCTGAAATAAATGTGATCTGGCGATCCAGCAAATGTGGTTTCAAACACCCTAAAAACCACATCCAATTGTCACAATCTTCAATGGTAACTACACCAACAGCAACATGGAATAGTCCTGGAAAAAGGCAGATCAAATGAACACTACAACAGTACCCAAAGTGTTAAAAATTGTAAACAATTCGCATGCTGTCCTGGAACAACAATTTGCAGCTTGTCATGCGAATTATGTGGGACATTTTAATTGCTCATATATGGAATACGCAGCTTGGCATGCGAATTGTTTATGACAACTTCAAATAATACCTAATTCAAGCTGCGATGTAAGTACAGTTCCAGATAATACCTAGTTCGCAGCACAGGATGCGAAATGTTAAGATCATAACACTGCTTAATTCGCAGCCTCCGATGCGAATTACATCAGCATTTTCACACAAAAACATCATTCAGATTAACTAGATAAATGTTACTAACCGTTGTTTCCGTCCTTTACTACAGCAGTGAGCAAGGTACCCTTGTACTTGCCATATAAGTGGGTTCTATCGACAAACAACATTGGACGGCATGAATGAAAACCCCGAAGAGACGAACCGAATGCTACAAAACAACGCTTGAATCGGTTTCATCTGACAACTCCAACTGGCAGTCTGAAGTAATATCCCGACTCTTCAAGCGTTTGAAGTATCCGCTGAGTAAACTAAAAGAACTTGAACTATCTCCAAAAACTCCCCTCCTAGCCTTCTCTAAAGCATTCCATGACAAACGATAAGAGATGTCAAGACCGTAGTCTTGTTTGACAGTCAATTGTATGGTTTTGGCTGTCAACAAATTGGCAGGTCCGTAGAGAATCCTGAATTTCCTCTACAATCAAATCTGATGTCAAATGCCTGTGCCGCTTATGCTTATGCTTCTGGGATAAAACAGGACTGCAAGTATGGTGCGGGACATACTTCTTGATCGTCATCAAGCTGGTGCTTGAGTCAATAGATGCATAAAGCCTCCATTTGCACCCGCTTATGAACTTATTTTCACAATAAGTAGTGATCTTATTTGCTGTGTTGTGCAGGTATTTGGAAGAAAAACCATGCTCTCACGCAAAATTGCACAAAGATAACCTCAGACCGGCAGGACCTTCTTTAAAAGCTTGACCCACTCCTGTAATAGCATCAGCCCAACCAGTAGTAGCAAGTTGTTTTTTTCTCTGATCAGAAATAACTAAACTGTTACTACTCTCCCCGCTGACTAGTTGATTGGGAGATGGTTCTCCCAAAATCAAGCTACGCTCTTTACGCTTTACACCACAATCCTTACCACCAGAGCTCTTATCAACAGAACTTTTATTACCAGAACCCTTATCGAAGACGTGTTGTTCTATGATAAAACTAACCCGTTTTAAACGCTCCAAATCAAGATATAACACCAACCCAACAAAATCATTCTGGTTATTAAAGAAACAATTATTGTGATCCCCACAGGAGTAGGTAATTAGGTAGTCACCTGTGGCAAGCTCCTCCCATGTGTTCTCTACATAAGCTTGGATACTTTGAAAGCTTTCAAACTCCGTGAAAGGCACAATTACGGTTTGGTGACCATATTTAAAAATACAAACTCGTGATTTGGACATCTCTTACCCTGGACAGAACAAGTTATTAGTTATTAGTCACAAAAACTATGTGCAAATTATTTACTACTGCATCAAACAATTCGCACCCTAACTTGTGAATTGTGTATACATACATCGAGCAATTCGCATCTTGTCCTGATATTTGTTTGTAAAAAAAGTCCTGATATTTGTTTTGATGTACAATACTCTAAAAAGTTATAAATAGTTCGCATCATAACATGCGAACTGTGTAAAAAATTCTCTAAAGTCCTGGTATTTGTTTGAACACACACTACTCTATAGTCACACATAGTTCGCATCCTAACATGCGAAACGTGTGTAAACTTTGAACTTTGTTCATGTGATTCGCATGTCACCATGAGAATTTATCATACAATTAGCATCTTTCTCATCGAATACACCAAACAATTCGCATCTTTAGTGTAAGGCCTGGACAACTAAAACTCGTAATCTACACATGAAATAAAAAACTAAAGCACTACAAAATTAGTATATAACATCAGAAAACAAGGACATAAGTATATAACGAACAATATTAAACAAACAATAACAGATCACTATAACAAAAAAAACAGAGAAAAGCTCAAAATCAGGCAATACCGTCTAAAAACAGTAGAATAGAACCTATTACAACAGAGAAAACCAATAAATAACTTCGAAATCGGTAGGTAATTACCTGAAAAGCAAGCAACACGATTACTTGTAAGCCAACAGATTCCAAAAAACCACGATCAACTCCTGTACGTAGAAAACAGTGGTTAGATAGGACTAACACCACAACCTACATAAATAAACAAACCTTCAGCAGCTTCCGATCACCAGAAAATGTGATTTCAACCGGTCTTCGTGGTGGTTCGTAGGGTTAGGTGGTTAGAACGGCTAACAAATTCAAATATTCAAAAAGCTAGAAAAATAGAAAGAAAACAGAAAATTATGTTTATATAGTGGGTTAAGGGTAGTTAGGGTATTAAAATAATATTAGGTTGTAAGTGACAATAAGATAGTTGAGTTGGGTATTAAGTAACAATTGATCAAACTTTGGGTAGTAAGTGACAATTGAATAGTTGAGTGGGTACTTTAGGTGCAATTTCCCTATTTTAAATTTGGTAAAGTTATGGTGGAATAATTTTTCGTGATTTGATTTCGTGTTTGATTGACACATTGTTCTATACATATTTAGAAGGTTATTCAATGTGAAATATCAACTATTGTGGATTATGTTCCCCATTTTGTAGCTTACGACAAGTATAGTTTCGATTATAAACTATATTCACAATTTGTAACTTAAGACGAGTATAGCTTCGATTCGAATGTGTCAAAAAGCTTAGCAATGCATTTGGATTCTCGCATAAAATAGGATATAGTGAAGACATTAAAAAAAGAGGAAGATCACCTAGAGTAAATTAGGTATACGATAGATCCAGTATTTTTTAGTCTAGGGTCAAAGAGTGTTATCGTAAATGGAAGGTGTGCGGTAGCAAAAAAATTAGTTGTCCTTTTTATTTGGTTGGTAGTCCGGATTAAAAGTGATGATAAGTGGGTTTTAAGTTTGACTTTCGACAAACACAACCATGATCCGAGTATGTATTTACAAGGACATAAGGAAAATGCGAAGTTAAAACCAAAACAAAAAGAGTTTGTCAATTTTTTTTACGATAAATGCGACAACTCCGCGTCAAATATTTTGTGCCTTAAAGATGGCTGATCCGGAGAATGCGTCCAACATCCGGTTAACGTTGATTTACTACGGACCTTTCCAGGTTGTTAATCATGGATATCACTTACAAGATTTGGAATACCGTTGTTGGAAGTAGTCGGGGTTGCATCGACTAATAAAACTTTTTACACTGCATTCTCATTTATAGTCCATGAGAAGCAAAACAACTGTGAATAGGCATCGAGATGTTGAAAACAATTGTGAGTTGTCTTGTGTTATAATCATAGAACGTAAATTTACTTTGATAAATACCATAGGCAAACTATTTCTGACCGTGAGTCACATGTTATGCGAATGACATATCAACAAGAATATAGACAAGAAAACAAAAAAATCGAAGATGGGAAAAAATCTAATAATTTTTTGGCCATTTGGAATGACATCGTCACACTGACTATCGTTGACCAAATGAACGAGAGGTTAGAAAAATGCGGGGATGCTAAAAACCAAGAGAATTCAGTCTATTACGCCATAAATGCATGGGTTACACCATATAAAAATAAGTTTGATCATGCATACACTAATAAGATAATGCATTTTGACAATATGACGTCTAATAAAGCGCAAAGCTCACACGTAGGGCTGTTATCGGTCCGGTTCGGTCCAGGTTTTGACGGAACCGGACCGGACCGCTAAGCTTATCGGTTTGGACCGGACCTGACCGCTAAGCTTTCGGTTCTAATTTTTGGAACCGGACCGGACCGATAAGTTTTCGGTTCGGTCCGGTCCGATTCGGTTCAGTTCCGATTCCGGTTCGGTCTGAGTTTGGTTCGGTCCGAGTTCGGTCCGTTCCCGTTTCGGTTCGGTTCGTTATCGGTCCGGTCCGGTCCATTTAAAAAAATTAAATCCAATTAAAATTTGATTTTTATTTATTTTTATTTAAATAAATAATATAAAAACTAAAGTTTATAAATTAATGTTTGATTTTGTTAAAAATTGGAAATTAATTATTGATTTTGGTAATATAATTTATAAAATAAATAAATAATAATAATAAATAATCGATTCTACGGTTTTATTGGTCTGATTTTCTATCGGTTCTACCGGTTTATCGGTTCTATCGATTCAATTCCGTATCGTGTCTATCAGTTTACCGGTTTTATCGGTTCGATTCCATATCGGTTCCATCGGTTTATCGGTTCTATCGGTTTGGTTCATAACCGATTTTTTGTTTTGGTTCCTTATCGGTTTTCGGTTTTTAGAATGGAACCGCGAACCAAACCGTTAAGGTTCGGTCCGGTTCTCGGTCCGGTCCTTATCGGTTCGGTTCCGGTCCGGTTCTCGGTTCCGAAGAACCGTATATCGGGACATGCTAATTGAATTCCGAAGGATTTTGGGAGAATGTTCATGACTTGTTTGCGATGCAACATTCAACCATAAAATTGCATATGGAGTTAAGAAAATGTAATCTTATTCATAAATTCCAAGACTTTTAATTTTCAAAGTATTACGAGATACGTATCACAAATCAATTTGACAATTATATATGATAATATACGATAATTATCTTGAGAAAGTTGAGAAGGAAAAATGTGAAAAGTCGACATACAATTGTATCACTCGAACGACACACAAGTTATCATGTAGCCACGAACTAGAGCACATCCAAAAAACGGATGAGTATGTCCTTATTCGAATTATAAACGAGTATTGGAGAAGACTAGAGATGGTCCATCGAGATAACCTAATCATGAAAGAAGAAGTCAAAACTAAATTTGAAAATTTAAATGCAAAACCATGAGATTTTTATGTTTATAAACAAATTCATTGCCTTAAAACATCTACATGGATTTTCAAACCCCCACAAAAGGTGAAAACACGCGGTTGTACTCCCGACCATGGTCGTGGTCGCTGTAAGGGAATTACTTGAATGTTTTACCAAAAATGATCCATTTATGCATGAATATGCTAAAGAAGAGTGGTTAGAATCTCATGCGGATAGTGCGAAAACTCCAAAGTTGAGGAACAACCGTCACTATTTTTGGAACATCGATTAGTACTTTTGGTAGCATCGCTAGAACGGTCGTTGGAAAAGTCCGTACTAACTCCGGTGTAAAACCCCCGACAACGAAACAACTACGAGTTACATATAAAGGTAAAGAAACTTTGATTGCGGCGAATAACATTAAATCAAAACCGTCTATTATTGTTAAACCAACCCAACGAGGCTGCCTAATGTTATTAAAACAATACCTTACGAGGTATGCATCCGACATACCATAACTTATATGTCCTTTCATAAATAAAATCACCAACGCTAAATCTGACGGAAATTATGGATTTAGAGCCATCTCTCATGGTTTTTTTGGCGCTGAAGGTGGATGCCAAATCGTTAGACAATTGTTACTACACGAACTACAAACCCATATAAAGTTTTATTTTAGTGTTACATAGAAGATGTTGAGGCCGAAAAATAATTGCGTTGGTTGAAATATTGGAAAGATAATGCACCGTTAGAAAATTCAATTTCGTTATCAAGTTGTGGTAAACTAATCACGACCAATTTCAAACGTGTTTTCTATTGTTTTGCCCCCGATGGTTTTACAACTTATTTACCGGCTAAATATGCACCACCAATGGACAACCCTTCGGTAGAGCTCAGGGTCATTTTCGTGAATGAAAATCATTTTCTTAATGTAGATAATTATTTTTTCTGTTAAACACTTTTATATATTAAACTAATATAGTTGTTTTATATAATTTAATTTGGTTTTTGTCATAGGTTGGTATAATTTAAGGTCTTATAACCAACAATAGATTTTACGTGGTTATAAAAGACCTATAGTGTTTTGTCATTTGTAAGTGTATTAGTTTTCTTTTCATTTTAATAAAACTTGTTTTTTTTTCTTAATCATGATTGTTTTATATTTTTAACTTAGAACATCAATTTATTTTGAAACAAATTTTTATGAATATTGGAAATCATCGAGCACGCATCACACCTCTCATTTATTATGTATACGTTTTAAGTTATTGTTTTTAAAAGTTTAAAACAATTTACATATTTCCGTTAATGGTTAGCGCACGAAAGATTTTGTATGTTTGACCTCCCATACACAATTAGGAACGAGTTTAACTCGTTCAATTTGAATGTAACTAATTTTCTAAAAAAACGATATGATACGTTTATGTTGAGGAACAGATTTGTGAAGAAGAAGATGCACTGAGGAGTTGCACTTCTAATGAAGAATATGGCTTTGACTAAAATTATATTGTTTTGTGTTCATGTTTAATGTTGTTTAATGTTCCTTCTAATACTTTAAGTTATTGTATTTTTATGTTCTTTTGAGTATTTTAAATTATTGCATTTATTTTATGTTCATGTTTAATGTTATTTTATATTTGATTGACGTTCTTTAGTTCATGTTTACATGTTTACATTATTTGTTGTTTGATGTTGTAAACTGCTAACACAATGACAATTGTTAAAAAAACTGTAATGTAAACATCAAATAAATAGGTGGTGAGATAATCTAAGAAAAACAAAAACAACTATTACGATAGTAATAACAAAATGTCTAATAAAAACAACTATGATTCAAATGAAAAAACAACAACTGTTATAAAAATGATAACTAAGACAAATAGACAATTTATACAAAAAAGTAGAATCTGAAAGAAAAAAATAGCACACTGAAATGTCTAAGCTAATCTCCTCCAAATAGACTGATGACGTCGGTAACCTTCACCGAGCCCGTTGTAATCCTGATGAAACTCCTCGAGAGGTGGATATAATGCAATATGGTACAACCCCGCTCGTAGATGTTGTACAATAGAACTCTCGTAGTCGTCTTGCACGTAATCCTCAGTGGGTATATAGCTGGGTTAATGACATTATACCAACTAACATCTTGATGAGCTATGATATACTACGGAGTGTAAAATGACTATATATCCTCTTTAATCACAGGGCCTCTCAAAACAGTCTTTACCACATACATAGACCAATTATTCTAATTTACAATATTGAAGGCATATGTGTGAGACCTAGGCTTCTTTTTGGTATTGTCCTACGACTTGTACAACTTATATACTTGAATGTCCTACACGTATCTGAACTACCGCAAAGATCGATTATGATAGTAGGTTTGGGTGTGCTCTATGACGGCAACGATACCACAGTACCAAGCTACTCTTTCTAATGGGAAATTATTGTGTATACGTCGGTAAGGTTCGAAACAAACCTGTAAAACATAACAATGTAAACAATAAGATAAATGGGATTTTCTATTTTTTAGCATCGACATTTTATAACCTAATTTTACTTTCAAACCATAAAATACCAAACCAAGTTGTAGGTTCTATTATAAACCTATAAGTCAATAAGCCTATCGACACCACACAACCTATTAATTCAGGAAACTAACAACATTTCTAATGAATGAATAACAAGTCAAAAAGAGTCTAAGTGTATATTAATCATGTATGATATTCATACATTAAACAACTAATCATTATATTACATTTCTTGTAGTAATTGCATTATATAGTTCGCTTTGTTTTGGGAATTAGAATTGGATGCACCTGCATCCCATCGAGTAGTAGTCAGCAGTCGTTCTGTGTAATTGGCACGCGTAACAGGACAAACTAAGGAAAAATTTCATTTATCGAGGTGTAGAGGAGCGCGATATACTCACCCATAGTCTTCGTCACATGCAAGGAGGCCTCTCCGAGATGATGATGATACATATATGCATAAACCGTAATACCTCAAGCGTAGTGTTGAACTTTCTCGGTCAAGTCGTGTAAGAGAAACATATAATTTTAATTGATGTACATGTTGCTCTTGTCTGTAAACATACTACACCCGAACATGTGAATAATATAAGCACGTGCATCCTGATGCATAATCTCGTCAGTGAGCAAATTGTTTCTTTCATGGTAGGCATCGCCGCTAAACCTATTGCGGAGAAAATTATGGCCCAACCCAATCCCTTTGCGATTTTTAATCTCAGCTCTAATATCATATTCATCTAAACCTAGGAGTACAACATCATCTTGAATGACATGTAGCTTGTCATATCTGACCGGAAGCATAGCAAAGTCACCATCGACCTCTAGGCCCAATATCGTATGGACATCGTCAAGGGTGACACTTATCTCACTAAAGCTAAAATCAGAACTGTTTGTTTCCTGATGTCAACACCCTACGAAATAATTTGGTCAATCCGATTTGATTTTTAATATATTCGATTTAGTTTGGTTGGTATATTAAAAAACCCAAAATTAGTTCAATTCGGTTCAATTATTTAATAAAAAAATTTGGTTTCAACCAAACGGACCTGATGAGTAAAATAATGACAAGAAAGGGGGATCTTGGATCTAGTGCTTGATGTGACTAATGCTAAGAATGTGGAGAGAGAAAGTAGAAAGAAAAAGTAGAAAGAGAAAGTATTAAAGAATGTCCGCCTACCCAAGAATAAAGGGGCTCTCTTATATAGTAGGAAAGTGGTCCCCATTTATGTACCAAATAGTTTTTGTATATTTAATTGTTAGTCCCTTACATTTAACTTCTTTAACATGTTGTCCTCTAATAAATAATAAATACACTAATGAGTTTATTTTATTTATCCTTTTTTACAATTAATACTTTTGCTGCTGGACCCAACGGATTATTTCCTTATCAGTAGCCCCCCAGTCTTCAAGAGCTTCGGGAATGAAGACTCATGAGTAAGTCGAGAAAACAGCCACTGTCGAAAATTACCTCGGGCTCAGGACTTCATGGGTGTCTTGGCTAAACGCCTTGGGATCATGCCTCCTAAGGCTTTGGGAAGGGTTACCTTACGGTTGCGCCCGACCTACTCACCAAACCGAAACCGATCCACTTCATGTCTCTTAATACCTTGGAGATGATTAATCCTGTCCCTCATCGCCCGACCTATGGTAATGGGGTTATTAAACTCTAGCTGGTAAATTTTTAATGGGCTTAACCGGGTCATCAGGCTTGCTTGGAAAGTTATCCGTTTTTGTTCTTCGCATCAGTGGACACGTGGAGCTCGCTTGAGGAACACGCGAGTTCTGGCGCCGGCGCATGCCTATGAAGCTAGCCTGATAATTACCTATTTCTTACGTAGTCAGTTTCGACTTACACATGTCGTTACTTTATTCGAAGCGTGTCCATTTGCACACCTCTCTATGAGACTCTTCGACTTCCCGCGGCTCTTTTTCGTTTGGACTTCCCCATGCGCAAAACGGTTAAGGCACAAAGTTGCCTATAAATACTTCTTCCCTTATCATAACTCGCTCCCTCAGAGAAATCCTAGAGAGAGAGGAAGTCCCCCTTAGTCATTCTAGAGAGAGAAACTAGTGTTTATAAAAAAGAAAAAACCGCAGCTTACCCAGAAGCCTAAAGAGAAACCGAAGGCCGTGTTTGGATTCATTGACTGGACTAGTATTAGCGACCGAGCTGACGAATACCAAGCCGCAGGACTGATTTGGGATTCTATAAAAAAACTCTTCGCACCCGTCCCTCTTCTCCAAGATCTTGTCCAGTCAACGCCCGTACCTGCAGAATCGTTCATTTTACTTGAGCCAACTGTTGCTCCAATCCCCGAAGCGGTCGTCATTCCTTCTAGAAATTCTTCCCCAAATTCCCCTGTCAATCTACCTAATCAACCGATGCTTTTGTCGGTAAATGTAACTGGCAATTCACCCTCTCTTTTTTTCCCGAACGCATCGGTAAAACTAGATTCTTTACAATAAGAGACTCCAACGCCTCTTCCTCCCCGGTGGGTGGCATCTCACCCGAACTGGTGCAATTAACCCCCACCATTGTCGGGGTTCGTACTGATATTAATACCGCTACTACTCCTTTGGGCGTTGCTCGAAGGGATTTCGAGCATCAGACGCTAGAAATAGAGCGTGAGCAAAAGCTGCGGGAAAGCGGATCAAAACATAACCGCACTGGTAACAGCTCTAGTTTCGTAAAACCTTCCTCCCATAAAAACACGAAAGCGGCGTGTTCCCAAATTTCAGAGGAAGCTGAGCCTAAAGGTACCAAGGCTGTGCAGACTAACGCTGTCAATGAGCCAGAGGCGACCAACTTAGTCGGCTCGGGGATGGTCCCGTACAGGGAAACGAAGATGGAAAGGGTGTCGTTGTTGTAGGCGAGGGTGTCGCCGCTCCACCTAAAGAGCCTCTTCCTCCGGAGGTAGATGTTGTGATGACAACCACTTACCACCGATCTCTGTGTCGGGACAATGTTATCGCCCTATTTGAGGGCAAGTATATGTACTTCTCTGCTGCGGAGCAGTCCGAGCTTCTGATCCGTTGGGGAATCCCGGAATGCGTAAAAGTACGATTTCCCGTTCCTGTGGAAACGCCTATGCATGTAAAATATCGGGAGATCGTCGTCTTTACTGAGCTCTTCAATTGGGGTCTCAGGTTTCCTCCGGATCTCGAGATTGCTAGATTTCAAAGTCCTCAGTATCTGCCCCTCGCAGCTGACTCCGAACGCGTGATACACGCTTATGTCTTGTATCATAGTTTCTCGATTGTCGGGCCGTGTTATGCCTATGGAGGAGTATGTTGCTATGTCCGGGCTTTCCAAATCGCCCAGACTACCTTTCTTCTATTCCTCTTTATGAAACACTTGGAAGATTGTCAACGACTTTCTCGAGAATGATAAATCGTGGAAGCATCTGTACATCTTTATTAGTGGCTGTTGGGAGAATGGTCGTCCTTATACCAAAGAGAACCCGAGGCGGTTGCTGCGGACGAGAGTTCCTGATGGTAATATATATATATATACCTATCCTTTGTTTAGTTTGCAAGGAGTATATCCAAGGGTTTTAGAAGGATTATTTCGAAGATGCCAAAATAACCTTCCAAGTTTTGAAGGACTTCGCCCGGAGGAATTGGGATCAAGTATTCCACCAGTGTTTTAAGAACACCAACCTCATAATGAGCAATCTCTGGCGTTGCTCTAACGAACCACTTACCTTGGAACAGCTGCGCCAACCACCTAGTTTGGTGGATTTCGTTGCCAAAACGGATGCGCCCGACGCACATCTGTTCCTTCTCAAGCGTAAGAAAGCACCTAGCAAACGCTCAAAATCAGATGAAGGTGCGGAGCAGGAAAATGCAGAAAAGGCAGAGGTTGATGTTGCTGGACAAGAAACAAAAGTTGTTGTCGATGCTGAGAAGGTCAACTTCCCCGAGGAGGTGAAGAAGAAACGAAAGAAATCCGCACCTGATGACAACGAGGCCAAAAAACCAAAGCGTGTGAAGAAGAAAACAGAGGTTGGAGTTGCTGATAATGTTCCCACGCTTGTGGAAAACGCGACTATTCCGGCACTTTTTGAGCAATATGAGGAAAGAACTAAAGGTGGGGACCTAGTTGCTTCTGCAGCTGCGTCAGCAGAGAATGCCACAGTCTTCGTGATTACTGATGATGATGAGGTCGAGGGGATTTTGCCAAGGGAGAAAAAGGTCGGCCCTTCTGAAATAATGAAAGTTAATGGAGCCTCGTCAAGTGGCACAAAACTGCCCGTTCTGTCAGTTCCTGGGAGTCCGCACACCTTTGCCTTACGAGCCAATGATGTGTTATCTTTGTCATTGTACAACATGATTGTGCCGCTGGCTATGAAAGAGAGGTGCGCGGGAGAGCTGAGCCAAATATTGACCGACGCTAGGGAGAAAATAATCAAGCTGGAGAACGCACTTAAAGGGAGAGACGCGGGAAAAAAGCTTATAGAGGAAGGGGCTAAAAAGGCGGAGGAAATAGCATCGAAAGCTGAGAAAGCTCTGGCAAGGTTAAGAAAGACTGTGACGACCAAGCTCGGCAATTGGTGGCAACAAAATTCCGAAGCCGTTTTTTCCGTCACTTTGTGGTAAAGAAGACAAACGAAATTGCTGACCTCCGAGCCTCAAATGACCTTTTTGTTGCGAAGTGTGAAAAGTGGATGGAGAAAGAAGCCGCTTATGCCAAAGCTTCTTACGTTTTAAGCCTGCATAACCGATTTCCCGACCTTTCTCTTGGTTCAATGTGGCTAGATGTTCCCGAGGTAGACCGCCCGACCGGAGTAGTCCGTGAAGATGAAGATCAAGATGAATCGGATGCCTCAGAGACTGATCTTGACAATGAAGATGTCTAAATTTTCACCCTCCTTTTTATTATTATCTATTTTCCCGGGCTTTGATATTTTTTATAGCTCTGTTTTGTAGCCGGTTGGGCGAATGAACCCTTTGTCTATTTTGTAATTGTTCCGACCCTGTAAATCACAATTTGTTTGAAAGTTGCCTTTTAAATTCGGGAGGAATCGTCGAAAAAATTAAAGAACCAATTAAGGTTCTGTAAATCAACTTTCAATTGAAAATTTCCCTTTAGGGTCGGGAATAAACGTGGATCGGTTGAAAACTGAAAAACTAATTAAAGTTATGTAGATCAATATTTAATTGAAAATTTCCCTTTATGGTCGGGAATAAACGTGGATTAGTTAAAAACTGAAAACCCATTAAGGTTCTGTAGATCAATATTCAATTGAAAATTTCCCTTTAGGGTCGGGAATAAACATGGATCAGTTAAAAAATGAAAAACCAATTAAGGTTCTGTATATCAATATTCAATTAAAAATTTCCCTTTAGGGTCGGGAATAAACGTGGATCAGTTAAAAACTGAAAAACCCATTAAGGTTATGTACATCAATATTCAATTGAAAATTTCCCTTTAGGGTCGGGAATAAACGTGGATTAGTTAAAAATTGAAAAACCCATTAAGGTTATGTACATTAATTCAATTGAAATTTATCCTTTAGGGTCGGGAATAAACGTGAATCAGTTAAAATCGTCAAAAGGTGCGTCTACCAGCTCGTTAGCTGATGGACTTTCCTTTGACGCTGTCTTCCGAATTTTTGAAGGCAGAATGAGTAGATTAAAAAAATTGTTTGTCATGGATGACTCATTAAAACCTCATCACGCCACCGAGGTAGGAAAAAGTGCGTCCCCGATCAAGAGTTTTTACATAAACGAGAATAATTACAAGGAAATTAAAAGAAATTAATCAAAATACATTTTCAGGTGTTCAATATTCCAGGGGAGCCTTAACAAACGCCCGTGCTTGTCTTGTAATCGATACGTCCCGCTCTTGACTCTTTCCACTACCTGATATGGGCCCTCCCAGTTTGAGGAAAGTTTTCCAAGGCTTTTGTTCTTAGTGTGCAGGAAAACTCTTCTCAAAACTCTGTCTCCGACTTTGAACTCTCGTCGACGTACTTTCGACGCGTATCGGCTCCTCATTAAGGTCTGATAATGTAACGAATTCAACTGAGCTCGGCTCCGTTTTTCCTCAACTAAATCAAGAGCTAGTCGTCTGTCATCCCCATTTCTGTTTTCATCATAGCTCCCGGCCCTGAAGGATGGGAAAATTGATTCCGCAGGGGTTACCGCATCCATCCCATAGACCAAAGCGTAAGGTGATTCTTGAGTCGTCGTTCGGGGAGTGGTGCGGTAAGCCCATAGTTCTTCTTGTAGATAATCCGGCCATTTGCCGGCTTTTCCTTCCAGGTTTTTCTTGAGTCCGTCTATTGTAGTCCAGTTTGTGACCTCGACTTTCCCATTTGCCTGTGGGTGGAAAGGAGCTGAAGAACATTGCCTGATCCTCTGGGTCGAACAAAAGGATTGCATCTCGTTGCTATCGAACTGCGGTCCGTTATCCATCGCGAGTCTTTGTGGGACCCCATATCTGCAGCAGATGATTGACAAAATGAACTTAATGATATCTTTAGTCTTTGTTCCCGACAGTGGCTTAGCTTCTATCCATTTAGAGAAGTAATCCACTGCCACCACTATCATTTGTCTTGCGCCGGACGCAATAGGTAATGGTCCAACTAGGTCGATTCCCCATCGGTAAAAAAGGAGGCCTTCCGATATTGATTCCAACGAGGCTGCGGGCATATAGATTGCATTCACGAACCTGGGCATATGAATTGCATTCACGAACCTTTGACAAGTGTCGCACGTTTTTACTACGTCTCTCGCGTCGGCGGTTATCGTTGACCAATAAAAACTCGCAAGAAAAATTCTCCTTATTAACGCTTTGTAACCGCAATAAGCGCCCCCCCTCACCATCATGCAGTTCGGATACAATTATCTGTGATTCGTTCATCCCCAGACATCTCAGCAAAGGTCTGCTAAAAGATTTCTTGTATAGTACCTCTCCCAAGAGAACGTACCCTCGAGCCTTGTTTCGCACTTTCCTGGCCGACACACTATTATCCGGTAACGATCCTTCTGACAAAAGATTTATAATGTCACTCCTCCAGTCTGACAAGGCTACTGAAGATATCTGGCAGGCATTCTCTGGTCGATTGCCCAGTTCTGTCCTTTTGATAATCGACAGGGTTTTCTTGAATTATTACCCAGGGGGAAACTGCTTGAGCAGGATGCTCATGCAAGGGAATCTGCAATCGCGTTTTTGGCCCTGAAGACATGTCCATATGTTACTTAGGAAAACGACGCGGCTAACACACGCAACACCGCTAGGTACTGAACCGGATGCTCTTTCCTAGCTTCTGACGCTCCCGAGGCTTGGTTTATTAGCAGCTGAGAATCACTAATGAGGCGTATATGTCTGGCTTCACACACCTGTGCTAGCCTCAAACCAGCTAAAGCAGCCTCGTACTCAGCCTCATTGTTGGACGTGGCAAAACTAAATCGGATTGCTTGGTGAATCATTATGCCCGTAGGGTGGTTATCTGTACACCCACACCGCAACCGCTGACGTTCGATCCTCCATCAGTTCTGATAATCCATTCAACTTGCTTGTCTTCCTTGGGCGATTCCGTTTTTTCCGATCGGTTGGAATGAAATTCGATCAAAAATTTCAGCCAAGGTCTGGCCCTTAATGGTCGTTCTTGGCTCAAAATTGATATCAAAGTCGCCTAGTTCGACCGACCATTTGGGCATTCGTCCCAAAATGTCTGGGCGCTGAAGCACATATTTGAGTGGAAACGATTTCAGAACGATAATTGAGTCATCCTGGAAGTATGGCCGCATTTTGCGTGTCGCGGTTACCAAAGCCAATGTCATCTTTTCTAGTTTCAAGTATCTTGTCTCCGCATCTAACAAGATTTTGCTCACAAAATATACCGCTTTAGAAACTGCTCTCGACTCGCTGACCAAAGCCGCGCTCACTGCAAATCAGAAACTGCCAGGTAGAGAAAAAGAACTTCCCCTTTCAAAGGCTTTGTTAAGAGATTCGGGGATGATAAGTAATTTTTTATTCCTAAGAAGGCCTCATCACAAGTCGGCGTCCAAACGAAAGATTTAGCATTTCTCAGAACCTGAAGAAATGGAGCACACTTTTCAGATGAGCGAGATATAAACCGGTTCGGAGCCGTTAGGCGTCCGGTTAATATTTGGACTTCCTTGATATTCCTTGAAGAGGCCATGCTTGCCAGAGCTTGCAGCTGGATTGAGTCTGCTTTGTTTTCACTTTCGCTAACTAGGAATCCTAAAAACGTTCCTAACTGTACTGCAAAAGAACATTTCTCCGGGTCCAGCTTAAGGTTTATATCTCTTCAACTGTCCAACGGTTCTCTCAAATCAGCAAGGTGGTCATCGTCGGTCTCGTTTTTCACGAGCATGTTGTCAATGTAGACTTCCATGTTCCTCCCGGTCTGATTCTCGAATACCTTGTTTACCAGCCTCTGATAGGTTGTTCCTGCGTTTTTTAATCCGAAGGGCATGACTTTGTAACAATATATCCCTCGCCCGGTGATGAACATCGTGCTTTCTTGGTCAACCGGGTTCAACTTGATCTGGTTATATCCCGCATACGCATCCATAAAAGAGAGTAGTTTGTTCCCCGAAATTGAATCGACCAATTGGTCGATTCTTGGCAGCGGGAAAGGGTCCTTGGGGCATGCTCGGTTGAGGTCAGTGAAATCTACGCACATCCTCCACTTGCCATTTCTCTTGACTCTTTGATATGACCGACGCTAAGCATTCTTTCGACTTCTCGTAGAATAATTTCCGCTTTTTTTGGGGAGAACGCCCGATGCTTCTGCGAGATTGGTCGGACGTTTCGGATAATAGCCAAATTATGAATTATCAGGTCTTCTGGGACTCCGGTAACGTCCTCCGAACACCAAACGAACAAATGTAACCTCTCTTGTAGTTGTAAAATCAATTTTGCCCTGAAATCCGATGACAAATTAGCTCCGATTTGCAAGATTTTTCCTTAAGTGAACTGATATTTCTCGCAATCTTCATCGGTAGTAAAAAAACTTGGAGCTTCCCTAGGATCGTCCACGGGTAACGACCCTAATGGAAGTTCCCTTAACTGCTAGTCCCGTACTTGCTCCATTTCTTGATCACCCTTTGGTGTTAACGCTGCGCGGTAACATTCCATGGTTGCTTTCTGGCTGCTTCTTATACCCTCACGTTGTTACCGACCACATACTTTAAACATTGATGAATAGTAGATGTCACCGCATGCATCCGCGATAGCCACGATCTGTCAAAAATCGCGTTATGAGAAGCTGGTGCATCTACTACGACAAACAGAATAGTGACCTCTTTCTTGAACGACCCGCGACCGAGCGGAACAACGCCTTCGAACTCTCCTATCACCACTGCGGCCGAACCTGTAAATCCCACAATAGTTCGATTTGACCTCGTAATCACTGAGGGTCTCTTAAATTGGGAAAACGTAGACGCGAAGATTATGTTTGCCGAACTTTCGGTGTCGACGAGTATGCGGTGGACTTCCTCTCCACCAATGGCTGCTCCGATTGCGACTGCGTCTCATGGGGGCCGGCTATGTTCCTCATGTCATCGTCGTCAAAATATAAATTTCGTGATGGGTTTCCCCGCACATGGGGAGACGTCCGAGCCTCCAACTGATTCGTCGGGTTCACAACATGTCGTTTCTGGGAAGAATGGGTGATCTCTGCTATAACGTCACCTCCAAAAATAGTCAAAGATTCAAAGTATTGACATAAGCTGCTCACCTTTCTTCGGCCTTCCACAACTTCTTCTTCTATGACCCCGATGATATTACGACTGACATCGGGATCGATATATTCGATGGATACATCAAAAAGATCTGTTACTTCGGAAATTGCCATTGTTGTCTCCGACTTTTGTACAGTCACCATTTCTTTCGAAGCCGCACCTTGTTGTGCTTTCTTCTTTACATACTCAAGTAGTTTTCTATTTTCTATCAGCATCTGTATTTCTTTTTTGAGAGAAATACAGTCCTTGGTATCGTGCCCGACATCCTCATGATATCTATAGTATCGATTATTTCTATTTTCCTAGGGTGTCGGGATAGGAAAAGGTCTTCGGTAAATTCTGCTCTTTTTAGTCTTTTCGTAGATAGTAGATACACACTCAGTTAAGTCAGCAAAATAGGCATGTCAAATCCATTTGTTCGAAATGGGTTGCGTGACCACCTGATTGTTCTGTTTAGCCCTCTGAATTTGAGGTGTCGAAGCCTTGGCCGGAGCGGGTTGAGCTGGTGGTATCGTCCTAATTGGTTGAGCCTACGGGACATAGCAAGACTGAGTGCCCTGCTTTGTGACAACCGACACCTGTGCGCTCTGCTGGATCTGTGCTGCTAACTCAGATGTCTCGGTTTCTTCAATCAATATCTGTTTTTCCACCTGAGCTAAGAGGGCAGAAAAGATAAAAGCCTGCTTCTTTGTGACCGCTTGTTTCATCGTTCTCGGGAGCAGTCCTAAATAGTATCCTCTCAAAGCTATATTTTCCTCGCAGTGGTCAAAGTCTGCCTTTGCATCAATAAAACGTCTGGTATAATCCCTGAGGCTCTCTCTCAGCTTTTGTTTATAGTTGACGATTGTGTCTCCATTAGCTCGGAAGCTTTTGCTTCCCACGAATAGCTGTCGGAACATCATTCAAAACATCCTAAAATTTTGTATGCAACCGTGCGGTAACCGGTTGTACCACTTAGATGACCGATCCTTGAAGGTCATTGAAAAAGCTCGGCACAACAACTTGTCGTCCTTATCGAAACTTAACATGAAGTTCTTAAAAGCTTCCAGATGGTTGTCCGGATCCTTTTTGCCATCATACTTTTCTAGTTTGGATATGTCAAATCTCTTCGGGAGATGTCCCGACAGTATCTCATCTGACAGTGGCGATGCCCTCCAATTCAGCGTAAAACCAAAAGCGCCGCCGTCGAGTCCCTCAGTGGGAATTCCATATAATCCTTCGTTGACCGGGTTGATGAGCTGGCTGCCAACCCTGTACCCGTGCGTCTGGCTAACCGACGGTTGCCACTGGACCTGGGGCAGAACTACCCGCTCCTCTCTACTTACTGTCAGTATTTCTTCTTTTTCGTGAGAATTTGGCGTTCTTTTTGCAGTGTTGTCTTTCTTGAGCTTTGGTGAGTCAGAATGCTATGCTCTATTGCGTCGGGATTTGCTTTTTCTTGTGAGCTTATTTCGTCTTACCCTGCGTCAGTTTTCTTTTCCCTAGGAATCGTCCGAAGTGAAATCAGTGGAGCTGCCTCAATTATCTTTCAAATACCGCTTTGCCCTTTTCTTCCTGTTCCCGGTCCGGCTGGGATTCCCGATAACCGTGACTAGGTCGGGCGTCGTTGTTATGACCCTCCCCCGAGGAGTCTTCTCTACGGTTGTCGATCATTGGTTATTTTCCTTTTCTTTCACGGGTTCTTTTTTCGTTTAGGGTTCTCTCCTTCTCAGCGTTTAGTTTTGTGATATCCTCCATCAATTATCTCCTTGTCATGATAAGAGTCGATCGCTTGTCCCGACCAAGTGCGTAGTGATCATGGTCGGAGGCTCTTTCACCCTCGGATAGTGAAACAGTTCGGGCTGTAACTCTCCAGACCCCTTCTCCAGTTGCCTCATCGTTCATTGTTGAATTAAAGTCGTGATTTCGAGGAAAAAGATGCCCTTCGGGTATCACGTGTTTCCACAGACGATGCCAATGATGAGTAAAATAATGACAAGAAAGGGGGATCTTGGATCTAGTGCTTGATGTGACTAATGCTAAGAATGTAGAAAGAGAAAGTAGAAAGAGAAAGTATTAAAGAATGTCCACCTACCGAAAAATAAATGGGCTCCCTTATATAGTGGGGGAAAATGGTCCCATTTATGTCCCAAATAGTTTTTGTATATTTAATTGTTAGTCCCTTACATTTAACTTCTCTAACATGTTGTCCTCTAATAAATAATATATACACTAATGGGTATATTTTATTTATCACTTTTTACGACTAATACTTTTGCTGCTATTTTAGTAAAACATTACAAAAATCATTTTGAAATATTAAATAAAAAAATATCGATGTCCAAACCAACAAACCAAGTCTCTACTTGTAGAACTCGAAAAATTAAAAATAGTCATTATTTTACCAACAATTTTTTTCCACGAAAAGATTTTTAAAAAAAAACTTACAGCATACCCCATAACACGCAGTGAGCCGAAATCGAACCAAACTGAACGACTGAACCAGACCGAAATAATTCGGTCCATCCGATTTGATTTTTTAATATATTCGGTTCAGTTTGGTTGGTATTTTAAAAAATCCAAAATTAGTTCAATTCGGTTCATTTATTTAATAAAAAAAATCGGTTTCAACCAAACCGACGGAACTTGTACAATATGTATAAATTATAATAAATATATTATACTCAAATACATTAAATCTTTAAATTCCAAAATCTTTATAGGTAAAAAGAAATACTAAATCTAAATCTCTCGGTCACGAACCCTAAAGACCAGTCATATTACTGGTGGAGACCACTTCAAATGGTTTGAAACGTGTAATATAATATTATTACTATTATCCTAAAATTTGAATGGTCACTGCTCAGATACCAATAAGTTAAACGAATAAGAAAAATATTTTAGACACCCTCACAGTGGAACTTCAGTCTATATACAGCAACTAAAAAAAATCACTGAATATGAATATCTAAACTTCAGTCATATTACTGAGTTTAGATAAAGTTCAGTTCAACCATACACCGAACTGAGTTAACCGAAATTTTATCAGTCAGCTCGATTCATACACCTAGCTCGGTTCGGTTACGGAAATATATAAAGTTCGGTTTTCAGTTTTGGACCGAACCGACCGAATGGTCACCCTTACATGTAAAGATGGAATGCGGTTCACCTGGATTTCCACAAAAGTAACAATAAGCAACAAAATGCACGGCTGCATTTCACCCAAATATGCACTGCTGCACATAGTCAAGTATTAGAGACTTGGTTGCACTACACCACAGTTATAACTGTTACATTTATGAACATTATTAGATAGGCATTGTTCCCTGTTAGACGCGGACACAACCCAGTCTAACATTGGTTTACCTGCAGGGAAAAACCAATGTGACATGTAACAGGGGACGTCTTTAATATAATGAATATAGTTATTTCTCAAACATGTAGGGGAAAAAACAGTTAAAAATACATATATTAAACAATCCACAAATGCAACCCTCCTTGTTTTAAAGTTTTGAACACATCATTGTAAGTCTCATCCGTCCACATAAAGCATCAAACAACCAATAGCTTCTGAGGTTTTAACATCATTATGTTGTTGTAGAAGAGATAAGTATATACATTCTGCCCATAGCCAACATATTAGACCAACATACATACCCATCAGGATTCCCGAACAAATAATTTAAAAATCACTAACTGAAAGAATGCAATTATACAATCAACATATGATATATAGTTTCCATCTATCGAAGTGACCTTTTTTTAATGTTTTACTGTAAAGCTACTAAAGATATAGCTATACATGCCCCTTACACGGCCAAAAATTCTCCAAAGGGCTGATGGATGCCCTTTCAACAACCATTTCATTTTGCTGCAAGTCTCCTTATATTATATAACACTTGCGAACTAGGTGTAGTTACAGTAGCACTAGATTGATTACCAAGTAGGTATTGTACTGGTGTTTCTGCCTTCATCATATCCATAGGCCATATTATCATGTACGGTGTACCTGATAAACTATCCACTTCGCTGTACAACCCGATTACGAACCAAAGTTGCTGATATTGGGAATCAGTCAGAAAAAGGCTGTGAGTCCATACAAAGATGCACCAACTTTCTTTGGTACTGCTGAAAATAATCATCGACCGCAGCAACATCTTCGTTTGCTGGATCCAACCCTGGCAAGCATGCAAGTGTGCTTTTGATTGAGGATTCCGGTTCATCATCCGCGTTTCCTGAACTGTTGAGCGTCTCGGCATGAATTTCACGACAAGCAAGTATGAACATAGCAGCTGTGTCAGGTTGTTGAGCCTCACGAAGAGCTGTCAATGCCTTTTGCAGCTCACCAGCAGCAACGTACAAAATAAGGGCCCTGCATTCACCCGTGTGCCAGATTTAGCATACCACATAACAAGAAGCCTTAGCACGAAAACATTTCACCCTTTCCATTGCCAGGATAGGCATACTGATCCTCAAAAGAAATAAACATACCTCCAGATATTATGTTCGGTATGGAGGACATGCTCAGCCCACCTTTGCAACACCCTATACAGGTTTAACATAGGTTTCTTAGAATAAACAACCAAATAGACTATGATCATTAGCGCAAATGTTTTGGATATCATGAATAGAGGTGACCGATTATCCGACGACCGCTTTTAGTGTAATAACACTTTGTTTGCAAGTCTATTCCAGAGTACTGGACTTTTCAGTCCCAAGATTGTATAAATTTAGTTTGGGAATGGACAGTATTTAAATTAAACTAGGTCGCTGAAACATCTGACACGACCCTGGATAGTCTCCTCAAATCTTAACCAAAAATATAGGGATCACTTAATGAGATTAATGGTTAGACAGCATACTAGTCAATTTCGATCAACTAAGAAGGTGGGTGTCACGTGTGACTTTGCTTATAAGATGGAAACAGTGATGCAAAGCATTTTTTTACTAATAAAGTTATTGCCAGTTAAGAATCATACAGTGACCCCTCGTATTTAAGCTACAACACATAAGGAGATCGTACTTTTTATATTCATTTGCAAAGGGGAGATTCATAGTAAATTTTTCTTCAACGAGAGGAAGTCGAATAAAGTAATATAAAAGGAAACAAGAACCTTGCATAATCTGATCCCTTTAAATGTGAAGCCGCTAAAGTGGCTGCATCTGTCCAGCATCCAGCATCTTGTAGCTGCAAAAATGTTGAGACAAATTAGTTCGACCCCAGGAGCAAAAACTGGAGCATACCAAGCTTGTATCAGGTTACTTTCGGTGTCATCTAAAATCTAAAGTATAATATGACATAAATATCCACGGACGTAATAGAAACGAACCGTACGTGGAAAAAGAAATGCCAGTTATCAAACTAATGTTTTCCATGTGATAGGCAACAGACAGTAAGACATTGAATTAGAGTGTGCAATTTGAGATGTAAGTTCATTATATTCTGAAGGCACACAAAATCAAGAATAGAGACTAACCTGAGAACAAGCTTCCTGATACCTGCCAACCGCGCAAAGCAGATGCGTGCCAGAGAGAGACCTATCTGTCCTAACCATGTTGGCTGCTACAACCTTAATGATAATATGTTTGAGAACATGCATAAGGCCAGTATAAGTTATTTCAATTACTACTTTTACATGATACAAATAAAAGGCAGTTAGAATGGTACCTTTACAGCAAGTTCAAGAAGAGATTTTGAGACAGCAGAAGAAAGAGCGACTGCTCGTAAAGCATTTGCATAGAAATAAGAGCTCTCCGGAGAAGTGGAGAGTAATAGACTAACAGCAGCTTCCAAGTTACCGACTGATATAAGTCTGTTCATCAAAATATATACTAGTATAACTAAATGCGAGAATTCATAATTCACCAAAGGATCAAAGAGCACAGCCATATCCCAAAGATAATGAAAGTTTCAAAGTATATACCAAAAAATGATAATGTAAACCATACTTACAATCAGAACCATTCATATATGAAAGTCACATACATTCCTATTTGAAGTATCACATTATATGAGGTCAAGAAAGAGTACACACTATTGTATAACGGATCAGCTGGTACAAAAATATGCATCTTCTTGAACTTCGGATGTCTTGAGACTTAGTAATCAAAACATGGGATTATTATGGATGAATAAAAGCGTAAGACCACATTTCACTGATTCAATAATGAGGGACTGCTTTATTATAATCTCTGTTTTGAACATTAAGAACTTACAGTAAGCCATTAACGGATTTGATTAAATTTTTAGGAAGCAATATCAGAGAAATGGTCATTGGCAATCATAATGTTAGATTGATTATTTACCATATAATAATCTAAGTGACACAAAAGGAATTATAGTTACATTGAATACAATGGTTATTATTTTCAATTAATAGGCAAGTAATCTACAGCCAGATACCCTAAATCTTTTTCCTACAAAAAGCATATTAACAACTTGTATACGAAATGTTCAGTATCTTGTATAAATTTTATATACTATATTTATAGGCGAAGAGACCTAAGTCCGCATTCTTTGACAATTTTTATTTTAGATACCTTTCAATTTAGGTTTTCTCGGAAAAGAAATCTATTAGATGACTTCAAGACATGTTAGATGACACCAAAACAAAAACTTCTTCTCTAAAATAAGCCAATTTACAAAACTAGAAAAGAATGGTTCTCCAACTTCGTCTCCAACTTGAACAAGGCTACAAATTCAAAGTCAGGTGGTTTCTTGCTTTTCATTAGAACTTGAAAAGCAATACCAATTTTTTTGTTAACCAACTTTATGCATTTTCTAGCTTTATAGTTTCCCAATTCCTTTGAATAAAAGTAAAGAAGTAAAAAAGTTCAAAATCAAAATTTATATAAGTCTGAATATCAAAAAATAAAACTAAGAGTACAAAATAAATATAATGGTGTGTAATTGGCCATGCCCTATCAAAGAAGTAACCATCTGTCAGCAAGCTATACCATAAAGCCCTAGTTTCTTGATTTCTTCCAACTTCTTTTCTTTCCTTCATAGTTATTTTTCTTTTTCCCCTCTGGATCTGTCATCTCATGAATTCAATGAAGGAAGTTGCTAAAAAACAACCAAAACTACTCCGTGTAGTTGTATTTTCAATTTTTTTAATATTTTTAAAATTGTTACTCAATCAAAAAAAATCTTAAAATCTCTAATTCTATTTATTTCAATTATTTACATTTTATACAAAATTTGTATTAATTAAAAAATATTTAAAAACTTTTAAATTTTAACCATTTACTTTTTATGCAACTTCACAGAGTAATTTTGGCAGTTTTTTTAGCAATTCCCTTCAATGAATCCTGATGAAGTTCAATGTTAAAAATTACTGATTGAGAGTCAATTGAACCAAGTCGAGCCAAGCTTTAAGCACCCATTGCTTAAGTTTGGCTTGACAGGAAGAGACGAGGAACTTAATATCAAGGTTCAAACTTAACTAAAACAATGTTGAAACCGGATCGAGCTGACACTTTTTGAAGTTTGACCTCCATTGAGCTTAGACTTTAAACAAAATTCATTCAAAGTCTTAACTAGATCATCATATAGGGACTATATGTGTGTCTGTGTGTACAGATATAACATATTAATAATAGTATGCGTAAAAGATAAGATTGAAGAGCATAAGGCGTAGTCTGAGCCAAGCTATTTGTGCTGAAAATCGAGTCAAATCAAATTAGCTAGGATGGTAGACAGCCAAGAGTCAGGCTATCAGCTAGTTTCTAGGCAAATATTTGATACTATGATACAGAAGACTGTTGCTGCTCATCTGGATCAAGTTAGAACTAATACTGAACTCAAACAAAATATCATCTGGTATTGCGGACTCGATATTGAAAGTTCATACCATCTATGCTTTTATTTATAGCAGAAAAAAGGCATTTACAGTTTGCAAAAGCATGTCTAGAAGATATAAGCAAACAATCTTTAAATTCAAAGCAGTCAGGTTCAGGTAAAATAGAGAGCTTCTAATGTTTACTCATCGGATACCATATCTTCAATATACTTATTAATCAAGAACAGTTATCTTAGACTTTTGCAAGGTACTAGGCACGTAACTTCTTTTGAAGCTTTAGGATAGGTTCATGGACCTTTCTCCTCTGCACTTTGTTTATACCATATCAAGAGAATTTTCATTTTCCGAATTAAACAAGAGTGAATATGTCTTAATACTGACACGTAAGTGACTTACTCAGGGTTTAAATTATTAGCATCTAAAATGCTTATAACTTAAACAGGCACCTGAGAATCGTGCATGGCAGACAAATTCAAGTACAGTAGCAGCTAATAGCAGAAAGATATTTGTAACAAAGAGAAGTTCAAAGAGAACGCACTCATGTACTCGGGTCTGAATAGCATCTTCTCCCTCAAATTTTTCATGCCAAGGAATACGTTCGTTGGCACGTGTCCATAATTCTTCTTGCTCAAAAGCCATCACTCCAAGCTGCCCTTGACTCTGTTAGCCAAACAAATTTGTAATGGTGAACATCCAATGCTTCGGGAAATGTTTCCAAAAGTAATGTTTAAGACTACACTACTAAGGTATTGGGAACATAATGTACAAGACTCTACCTGAGAAAATAAGTACCACCGAATTCCTTACTAATATTTTCAAGTGTCATAGTCACATTAATTTGGTTTCTTAATTATAAAAGTTAGTATGATTATGAATGAGTAAAAACTCAAACTTGTTTGGTAATTATAATAAAATCATTAATTTGTATCACTTTTTAAAATTGTAGTATGAATTAACCAAAGAACTAGATATATATAAAAATATATTTCATAAATTCATTTTAAATAATCAAAATTAAACTTTAACGTGCCGACAAGTAAATCTATTTAGCCATATGTATATTAGAGACATCTAGGCTGTGCTTGGTTGTAAAAATTTTGAACACAAAAATCGATGTGAAAATGCATTTGGTTGCTGAAGATGAAAATTGTATGTGCTTAGATGACAATAAATATTATTAATATAATATATATGTTGTTTAAAATTACCATTTTCTACAAAATGAAAACAGTTTTCAGTTTCAAAAACCAAATACTTTTCTATTATTCTAGAAAATGGAAGTAGTTTTGTAAAAAAAATCACCGAAATTGAAACAGAGAGCGTTTTAAGTCACAGTCTTATATATTCTTTCTTTTTCTTTTTCTAAATTGGCCTGGTTTATCATTGACATCAAAATGACTAACCAATGAATCCTTCCTGGTTTCTGACGTAGTTTTACCCTTAGATGTGATTCTATTCTGCATAGTTGTCTCATCAAGCTCTGGATTTATTACTGATGGAGGCGGCGGTGTCTGGGGAGGCGGTCTCTGGGGAGGCTTATTTACATACTTATTAACCAAGTGGTTGACAGCTCGTGGTAACTGTAGCCAGAAAAGTGCTTCTAAGGTTTCACCAAAGACTGCTGCTGCAAAAGCAAACCTTGCTGCAGAACCTTTGTTTATCACGGAAGCATACAGTTTCACCCTCTCGTCATCAAGTATGGAGCCTAGGTCATTACAAACATATAGCGTTAGAAGAAACATAACTACTGAATTGCCTGAATGCCAAAATATTCATAGAAAGGAACACTAAGGGAGAAATACATACTGACCTTCTTTCCTGTAAGGCTCTAGTACTTTAAGGAGCATCTCGGGAATTACAGGGTCACCTGTGGGTGGTAAATCAATCATGAAGCTTCGAAGATCCTTAGAGGACGAAGCTGTCCCAGCAAATAAGTGAGGCCTTTTCTTTAAAGTAATACTGGAAGTATTGAACCAAGATGGCTTTACACCTAACTGCAAGATCATCCGTAAAGCCTGCAGCAATGAAAGCACATTGAAGAATAGTGAATTGCTGAAAAACCTTTCTCTCTCTGCAAGGTCAACTAGTTTGTTTGACAATAATGGCTAGATTAGCAATCTCTCTTCTGAAATCTATATTAACAGGAGTGTCAACTTCTTCCATAATAGTGAAAACAAGTTTTATAATACAGAAGTAAGAAAAATAAAATTTGACATCACATGCTCAACTAAAAAATAAAGCTTATGCAGATTTTACCAGGGCATGTGGTGTAGGAAGCAGTATGGGAGTACAAAGCGGCATAGGCCGAAATCTCGCTTTGATAGCTTTAGATGGAGGCATGTAGCCAGCCTTCTTCTCGTTTCTGCATATAAGCAAAGTCAGAAAAAGCAAATAATAGTTGCAACTGGGATAAGAAGAACTATAAAAGCCAATAATAATTGCAACTGGAATAGGAAGAACTGCAAAAGCCAATAGCAATTGCAACTGGGATAAGAAAAACTAATTTGAATATTAATCTGGAAATAAAAACTTGAGTATCATATTGTACAAAAGATACTTCACACAAGCTGTATCTGTACTGACACTTTTTAACCATAGGCAATAGTCAAAATCTTGATAATAGCCTGCTACTTAAACTAGTAACCATCCTCTATATTATTATTGTTTTACATTTACCAACGTAACAAAGGGGATGTCTGCTCAAAATTATCATTGACTTAGCACCAATTTGCAAGTAACAAATATTACTGAGTTAGAGACAAAGCTTGATATTATCTAGAATGCTATACAGTAATAGAAAAAGTTTAAAACAATCAATGCACTTACATGTTAACCTCAAAAACACGGAAGCTACTATCAGCTCCGGCAATACATAGTACAAGTGGGTCATTTATCTCAGTTCGCAAAGGCAACCAATCAAGCTCCAATACAAGAGTGCCAGGAAACTGCGGCTGCAAGAGAGAATTGGCTAATGGATCTGGCGAATCCTGCAAAGAAAGTACACATAAAGTATTAGGACATGAAAAGGATCTTATGTTAAACTGGAAACCATTACTTATAATGACAGTTCCAAACGGCTATGAGTTCTAGTTTTCTCAAACTATTTTACTGTAAAAAAACTGATTGTCCTTACAAAGTTTTGAAAACCAGACAACATATAACAAAAGAGATTCTGATATAAGCGAGAAAATTGTGTTTGTTTTTACTTGGTAACGTCAAAGGCCAACTTAATCCAATATATATAAAGACCAGAAATACAACAACTTCTTTTGCGGATTCAAGTTGCAAATTAGAAGTAGAAATGTTACTCGTAGCAACACAATTGCTGACAATGTGAAGGTTAAGCTTCTTATGCTTACAAGATCAAATACGGAAAATGTGTTGTCATAAAAGAGTACAGCAATACGCCCTCGGCTGCGGTCTCCAGCGACGACAGGTGAGAATTTGATTCTGCGGATTCCTTCTCTGTGAGTATGAAATGACGATGAATGGCCAGTAGTTACATCCCACCACCGTATACTTCCTGACCTGTCTCCCATAACCTAAGAAGAAGCATGTCAAATATCACTTCATATAAAAATCTGGACGAAAATAATATGAAGATATGGTACATACAACATGAGGCAAGCGATAAGCCATGGCTGTAATCAGTCCGTCAGATGAAACAAAAGAAGAAGCCGGCCACTTTGGTCTATAAAGAGGAAAATTTTAACCTTCAGTTGAGAAAAAGGAGGTAGGAGGGGGAGAAAAAGAGAGACATGAATGTGACTGCAGATTCAGACAGTACAACTGCAGTTATAGTTCAATATAAGAACTCACGGACACGAGAATAAAACTGGAAACTTTAAAAATTGCATTTGAACCTGAAAAATGGTCATTTGTACACACATTCTTTATTAAAATAGTACTACATCGGGCATATTCATTCTTCCATATACAAACCATTGGTAAGTTATATATTCAGTCAATAGGTTCCAACCAATACAGTATCTTCACACGACATTAATCACGAAGCAATAGCGTGCAAAGAATCCTTAATGAAATATTATGAAACATTTCTACAATTGACCAATTAGAATTAGAACCTGAAGTCACGAATCCGTCGCCCATGAACCTCAAATACCCCAAGTGCACCATTTACAAGTGCAAATGCAAAACTCTCAGAAGCCTCATCTGGTAATGCCTCCAACCCCGCTACTCCTGCATTTAGAAACTCATTCTTATGGCCAAATGTTTTAGGTGTACAGAATATGGGAGCAATTATTTTCAACAAAGTTTTATATCAAGTAAAAGAGCTCACCAGAGTCCGATGACGATGCCTTTGTTGGCGATGCTACCACCTCTTGGGAAACATCTGCTCGATCCTTAGACAATGATAGTTGCCTTGAAGGAGGATTTTGAGCTGGACGTGGGACCGTTGGAAGAGTCCATTCCAATACCGTGAATGGAAGTGCTAATGATCTAAGCTACATGACAGTGTAAAGCATAATAATTATCTAAAACCAAACAAATCCAATCTCAAAATAATAGGATCTATTGACCGGAGATGTCAAAGAAGTCCTTCTGCCGCGCTACTGTTCTTCATGTTTATAATAAAAAAAAACTGTATACTAATCACGACCATCTAAGTGCATGCCTATTTTTCCTCATGATATTCTCAGGTACTCACCGTGCAATCTTCATAACTACATATATATTATTTTGTACCTCAAATTTTTAGTGAACAATGAGTAAATCAACAAGCTTACAGATATCAATATGAACTACATGGCTATGTTATAGGAGAAGATGACAATGTCATCAACTTTGTGCTACATTATTCACTCTTTATGCATATTTACATCTTTATGCTTTTTCGCCATAAAAAATTCCCTTTCTTAAATTCAACCAAACAGGTCTAAATGCATGCCTGTTTCGTTCCTTGCAAATTATTTTGTTCTCTCTTTATTCTAAATCGGCATCTCAAAAGCAATTTATAAAGCACAAATAGATTTGGAATGGAGACAAGTCATCAGCAGAAGAACAATGCTATCCAATTGTAGATTAACCTCACTTGTGAGCCATCTAAAAGGTGGCTCAACAATACCAAAGTAAAAGAGAGAAATTACCATAACAGGGTTTTTAGTCATTGCCCAAACTTCGACGGGAGCATCACGAAACAGAATTAGAAGATACCTGGAAAGTTGTTTAAAGCATAAGCAAATGTCGCTTTTGAAAAGTTGCTTAGAGGTGCATCAGAAAGTTCAACGATCTAAAGTCCTGCTGAACTGTTTTACGCTAACTAGAGGTGGAAACAGGTTCATGGGCAACAGTGAGAAAAGTTCAAAACAGGAAGGATTAGAAATGCAATTCGACCGTTCAAGACAATATATAGAAAGAGGCTTGATTGTTGCTGAGACACACTACTATCTATCATTGATATTATTGACTAAATAAGTTTACTATTGTTAAGAATTTTCTTATTCTTCTTATCCCATAAACCTATCTAGATAGCAATGAAGATGAGAGACCAACCTCCCAGATGATGAAGCCCTTAGAGCTCTTACTGGGGCTCGCTCTGGCTTTTGTAAGACTCGAAAGGTTTTATTCAGCCCACTCCTAAGACATGTTACGACAAGCCTATTTGTGTAGCCTCCGGTCTTGTCACTGACCTGAAACCACCACAATAGCATGTGATATACTGCCAATTAACATGATTACATATATGGAACCACCTAAAAGCAAAAGGAATTTATTCAATGGAAAAATTCAAAACCAAGTCATGAAAAGGATGTCTGTTAATATTTCAAACCAAGTAAAAGAAACAAAATTATAATCTTAAGAGAGGCCGGGATTTCAAACCGTCAATAAAACAAGCAGAAATTTTGAATTTAACTTACATACCTGATTGTAAGAAAATGAAACCAATCTTGAATTACCAAGCCAGCGTAACCCCCTAACAGTACTAGTATGAACAGAAAAACTCGCTGCAACAGCATTTGCATATACATCAACAACATCAATTGTCCCATTTTGAGTTCCCAAAGCAACCAGTGGAACAGCTACAGCAGGATAGTTTCCTCCCCCTTCATGTCATATTATCGGATAATCAGTATCTATGCAGTCCCTTTTTACAATCTCACTTCTATATTCAAGTTATCAAAATTTAAGAGTGAAAAATGAGCTAACTGGCCAAAGTCGCGGTTAATGAAGGGGATGGTACAGCAAGCATAGTCACAGTCGAAGAAAGAAGCTGGAGTTGTCCAACTATGCGGATCTGCAACGGTTCATTGGCCAGTAAGTACGCATACGAAAACCCAGAGAATTTATTAATGAAAGAAAAACAACTGCGACCTATTATTTCCATTGTGTGGGGAACACCTAGGAATAATATGAGTTGTTGCCTTGAAAGGCACCCATGACAAGAGAAAGAAAGTGGACTCCAAAAATAACCAAAGAGTGATTGATTGAAAGGGAAAGTAGTCAATTTTAAACCTTAAATGACATATCTTGCTGGGTCGCGGTAGCAGTTGATGCGCGGTTTCTGTTGCCACTGAAATCGTCGAGTTTCCCAACGGCTTTATAGCCATTAGTAGATGTAAGTACTGTATCACTAGTTCCAGGAGCTAGCCCTTCTGCGTTATCAGCAAGGGGGCCCAGATTTGTTGTCTGATCAAGTGGGGCTCCTTCAGCAGTCAACAGCCAGCTCCATATTTTACCATCATCGGATATTGAGAGCATATGTGTCTCAGAGAAAGGAGGTGTATCATCATAAAAATCAAAAGGGCTATCGAAATCTGCAGCTGATGTAGGTGCATCAGAGCAAAGTCTGCTAACATTTTGAAGGGTGGACTCCGATTGGCAGACAAGGACAGCAAGAACTGACGGAGAAGGAATGGTTGTTCCAATTGATGGCATCAATTCTTCCACTGCACACATGACATGCACCTGTTCACCTCTTCAATAGTATGCATCAAAGTACACTTCCTTAAGACAGAGAAAATATAATCCGATGATGCAAATTGACTTTTTTATGTAAAAGATCACATAATTTAATTTCTTCAACATTAGATCATCTTTAAATACTTGTTATATAGGTAGAAAAAGTGTCTTTGGTGAACTTCCATGCAGATAGGAATCACACTCTCTAATCTCTTAGAACTTTCCATGGTGGCCTGGCCTGGAACAAGATAATCACAAGCTTTATATACGGATCACCAGTTTTCTCACACATCTTTACCGAAAAATATCTTGCCAAGTGACTAAGTCTTTCTAAATTCTTCTAACACCTAACAAATCTAACTGTCCGAGACTTCCCCAAGTTGGAGCAGCAACAGAAGTTAAAGCTCATAATCAATCTTACTTGTAAAGAAATCGTGTCCAGGATCTTCCAACAAACCCTACCATCTAACTTCTATTGAATAAACGAACCTCGTGATGTTATGCGAAAACAGCCAGTTTCAATTTGAAATGAAACCCAAAGGTAATTACAGATACAACATTGGAAGATAGAAGTATTTCTGCATGACCAATTTTGAACACAAGAAGGAACCATCAGGTTCCTTTTTAAAATTTAAAGTCATACTCTATACACTAACTGGATGCTAAATTAATACTCTCTTTTAGTTCTTGCAATGAAAATCCGAAAGCTAATAAACAATGCGACTTAGAAGGAATGAATATTCCCTAGTGTACCAAAATTGAAAACAGAAAGAATTAATAAGGTATTGCTTACTCTTTGGGACGCCAAATGCTGAGTCTCCCATCAATATGAGCACAATAGAGCAAGTTCTTATTCCGATCAGGCACCACATCCATGAACCTGGAGGATCCACGCGGCAATGGTGTGGTGTAAAGAGCAGTGTCGTACTGCAAATCAAACACGACTAGCTCTCTAGGAAACGTCACGAAGAGGATATGCTTCCAGGAGGGAGAGAACGCCAATCTTGCCACATTAAGCGGGAACACCGCAGAGGCAGGCGAAGAGGAATTCGAGTTGCCATTGGCAGCGGCGTCCCTTTCTAGCTTCTGCAAATCACTGGAGTCCGTCTGAATTTGGAACTCTTTTAAGATGACGTCATTGTCCGTGACTCCGACGACTCTGACGGACAATAGAAACCCCTTTAGACCGATCATGCAAAAATGCCGAGAATCAAAAGGATCGCGGCGGAGACAGGAGAGGAACTCGGGGGAAGCATCGTACTTCCAGAAAATTCGGCTGGAAGGAGGCGAAGAGGACACATTAATGGAGTAAAGAGAGAGATGCGACGGACCGGAGATCGCGGCAAGCACGTAAGTCTCCTGTCGCGTCATCACCCAGCAAAGGTCCTGAATACCTAGCTTAGAACTGTTTAAGTAATCCGACGGATCGATCCACAGAATGACAGAGCGTAGACGGAAATCGAGGATTGCGATACGGCCATGTCGGTCACCGGCGGCGAGAAGAAGGTGCGAGGAAGAAGGCTCGGTGGACAGAAGATCGCGACGGAGAGAAATAGGAATCCACCGGACGGAAGTCACGAAGGGAGAAAGCGAAGCGGAGGAACTTGAAGACGACGACGCAGGCACCGGCGTGGAGGAGGAGGATGCAGGAGGAGGGAGAGGGATGGTGGAGATAAGCTGAAGGGAGCGGGAGTCCACGACGGAGACAGAAGCACCCGATGCGAATGCCAAAAGACCGGCGGGACTGAGGTCGGCCGATCCGAAGTTATTACGGGTGGGTGGTCCCGGGAGCATAAAATCCCAGGAATCGTTGGGTGATTGCCTCTGCATCGTGATCGACTCACTGACGGAGGTTGGTGGTAGAAGTAGTTGAAATTGGAGAGTGAAGGTTTTATCTCAGAATAAGGCAATGTCCTTCGGATAGTCGATTCAAGGGATAGATCCGTTTCTGCAACTGGTAAGCTGCTCCGTTTTCATTATTGTTTCAGCCTTTCAGGTACGAAGACAATCCTTTGCCTTAGGACATGAAACCTCAACTTTTATCACTCTGGTTCAGGAAATGGTTTTTAATCATTTATTACATACTTAAATGAATAAATGTTTTTGCCGGGAGGTTCATTTGCGATTTTTCGCAAATCTGTACTCATTTTTACACACGACTTATCATGTTTTTTATTTTGATTATAGAATAAAAGTTTATAAATTTTGTTACAAATACAGAATATTGTTTTAGAGATAAATATTAAAATAAGGGATAAATATTAAAATAAGGGATAGAAAGGTGAGATAACATAATAAATATAAACATGTACAATTATAGTATAAAAAAACTAAAAAACATGAAAATATTAGGATATTTGTGATAACTTATTCCTAGTCGAGGTGGAACTTGCAAAAAATAAAAAAGATAAATCAGCGGGATGGTTTATGCAGTTATGAAATTTTAATGTTTGAAAGGAAACACTAGAATAAACCGATTCAAAAAAAATTGTATTTCTTTTAGATGTGATAACGCAATGCACACAAGCTGTAGTCCGTTAGAAGTGACCATTTCCACCAGAGAATGAGTCTAGAAGCTTTTAGTATTTAGCCAATGAATCAATCATGGTATGAAAGAGGGAATTTAAGCTTATTACTTCGGGTATCCCGCATATTTGGGGAAAAGTATAGTCGAGTTAAAAATGATTGATATGTGATATTCGACACAAAATGAAATCGGGATGGAACGAAAGCATCTTGTGATTAACTTGCTGTATTGAGAGTTTATCTTGAATGGTTAACGAGACAATAAATGAGCAAATTGAGATATTGAATTTGTTCCATATAAGATTTGCCCAACTTACTTAAATAGTCGAATAACAAAGTGAATTATAAGTACCTATTTACATTAAGAGCGTTACTTTCCTGATTGGGTGGAGAACACAATTCATCCTTGTTATCATATGGGAGGGAACATCACGAATGAGATTATCGTTTTCTTGTAGATGGTTAAGGTGTATTTTGATGTCATGCCTAATTTAGGTATGCTCGTTTCAAGCTTCGTTAAACATGAAATTTGAAACACTACTATTGTTATTTAGCATGGCATCACGAATTATACTTTGATTGTACCGTTTTACAATATAGGTTGGATATAGTCATGGGTCATACCATAGTTAGGTGGACTCATCATTACTGATATCTGATTTATTTAGATTAGTGGTTATAAATCTAAGTGTAAGAATTTTCCTCACCAACTTCAGCTAGGAGATTGATGTAGCGGCAGAAGCCCATAGTTATTTGGCATTAATGGACAAACAAAAACCGGTATTATTTCTCACTCGGGTTTTATAATTGGATAAAATTGGTACTCAAACCGAGCGTCTTGAAGAGCCCAATGATTGCCGATGCCATAACGAAGGCTAAAACCTTCGTCACTAAGTTAGGGCCTAAAATCGGGAGACCCAAATATTTATTTTACTGCAGTTTCCTATTTTTTTAAATACTCTAAGCTTTTGTTTTAATTAATAAATCAAATACGATTGCATTCAAATTTGAAAAGATTATGTTTTTATGCGTTTATATTATTTCTATATTATGGGATTAGGGTTTTGAGCGATTCCTATATAAAAGCTTCTTATACTGTACTTTTAGACTATCTTTGATTGAAATAAACACCTTTTAATGAACTTTCAGCTCTGTTTTCCTTGAATTATGGTTAGAGTTATCTGTGTACTCTTTGATTAGGTTTTAGATTATATTTATTTACTTATTTTTTTAATGGTTATGCATCATAGATGATCATGGGGTAAGATTCCAATTTTTTTTTTTTTTTACTTTTTCAAAATTAATCCAGTTCCACCAAATGAAGTTGGTTTTGAGGTGTTTGAGGGTGACCGCTTGATTCCAGACCTTCGGGTCTATTATCCCAAGGTTGCATTCGTTTGTGGGTAGGGTGACTTTAGTCTATGAAATATTATCACTTATTTTCATTTCATGGCCACACCATAGAACAATGTCTGAGTTGCTGAGAATGTTCCTTAAAGTCTTGGCAGAGAGAATAAACATAGATAACTAATAAACTTGGCCGCAAGTAGGATCACTTTTATGAGTTGTAAACTACCATAATATAATAGATGTTTAGAAATTCAAGATCTTATACAAGTTATGATTTTTTCAAAGTGAATTCCGCAATCATTGTAGGTTAGTTGACTTGTTATTAGGAAAATCCTAAGATAATGGACTAATAGTGTTCCTGTTTTGAATCCCAAAATAGTGGTAATGGATAAGCGATGGGATTCATTAATCCCCAAAATAAATCTCGTCATATATGGTAAAGATTTTGAAGAGGCATTATTTAATGAGTTTAAAGAGTATAAATCTGCTCGACTGAAGATCATAAAGTTGTCAATGAAGTAGAGATTTATAATTTTCAGATTTTGGTATTTAGAATTTTGAAGTTTGGTTCTACACTTTTCTCTTTTAAGATATTGGAAAAGACTTATATGATAAGAACAATATGAAATATGAGAGAGGATCTTCGTGTCTGAGTTTTTTTTCCCTTTAAATGAACCATAAGGATTTTTTGTGATGTTTATGGTGTCGAAAGAAGTTGATATGAATTATATGATACAATTGATCATTTATAAGGTAAATCCGTTATGATTATGAATTCATAGAGAAAATGCCAAGAAATATCTTCGAAATCTTATAAAGTATGATGAGTCCGAATGTTGCTACCTCTCCGGACAGGGACAGTTTGGACTAAGATCACCAGACCGGACAGGGCAGTTCGAACACCTAGCCCATTGGACTGTTCGAACTATGACTAAAGTACTTAAAAACCTAAACACTTCTTGACTAAGCTGCTTGCTCTTATACTAAAAGCTCATGGGTCCTTGAACATGATCCGGGCCCATTAAACATGACCCGAAAGCCCATAAAGCCCAAATACAAGGGTATAAATACCCAACCACCCGCATTAAATATGGGTAATGAAAATTAAATACAACCAGGCTGCTTAATTCTCCCTCTACTCTCTACTCAAACATTAAACACCTACATACCTCCACAAACTCTAAAACAAATTACAAATTTACCCTCAGACGAAAATTAACCACACCAAATTGGCGACCACAGTGGGAGCGGAAGGTGCCTGAATCAAGTATTCGAAACTGATGAGTCCGAAGTCTGCACGCTCCCCGGACAAGGACAGATCGGTCCAAGGCCTCCGGACCGGACAGATCACACGGACCAGACAGATCACTTCGAACACTATGACCATAGGACCGTTCGAACTATGACAAAAGTACTAAAAAACCTAAACACTTCTTGACTAAGCTACTTGTTCTCCTACTTAGAGCTCATGGGTCTTTGAACATGACCCGGGTCCATTAAATATGACCCGAAAGCCCATAAGGGCCCAAACATCAGGGTATAAATACCCAACCACTTGCATTAAGTGTGGGTAATGAGAATTAACTGCTACCAGGCTGCTTAATTATCTCTCTACTCTCTACTCTAAACACATATCACCTACACACTACTATAAAACATCAACCAAATTACTAGCCTACCCTCAGGCAATTATTATCCACACCAAATTGGCGACCACAGTGGGAGGAGAAGGTGCCTGAATCAAGCATTCAAAACCAGCTAAGAAAATCTGTCCGAATGAATCCGGACAATCCAGAAGTACCACCAGCTTTGCTCGAAGTGGTGGGAGAGAACGATGAATACACTATCGAAGAGCGTGATAGGCTAAAGGGTGAAATAGAAGCTCTGAGGGCTGAAAGGGCCAAGATGGGCGTGAAAGAAAAGTCCAAAGCATCGGCTGCTCATCACACCGATAACCCCAGAGAGCATGAGTCTTCAAAAACTCATGTGAGCACTAAAAAAAGAAATGCCAGTTCCAAAAATTCTCACCGGTCTAAGCCAGTGGAGAGTTCTGACTTAAGCTCAGAATCTTCTGATAGCTCTTCGGACAGTGAGGGAATAGAGAAATCCTTATCCTTTAGCAGCGATGATGGTCGAACTAGAAAGAAGCAAAAGCAGATTAAAAAATATTCAAGAAAAAGGGATATACATGGAAGGATGAAGAGGAATATTGGTAAAGGGTCATCACACAACCGGAGGCATGTGGATCGGATGCTGATGGATCCCTTCGCTTTCCACGATGAACCAGGTATCTTTGCAACTCCCAATGAGGATACTGTGTTCAGTCGTGGAAGGAATTGGAGGCAATCTCCATTGTCTTCTAAAATTCTGTCCGGAAACCTCCCTAAGAGGTTTGACAGCACCAAAATAGAGAAGTACGATGGCAGTACTGATCCGGACAACCATCTGGAGCAATTTAAAAACTTCATGATGAACTTTGATGACGATGATAAACTACTCTGTAGGTCATTCTCCCAATCATTCACGGGGAGTGCTCTAAAATGGTACAACAGCCTGCCTCAGGGTTGTATTAAAGATTTCGATACTTTTTGGGTAGCCTTTCGAAGGCAGTTCGTAGGGAGTAAAGAGCTAAAAGGCAATGGAGACACAATAATCCATTGTGCCCAGGAACCAAATGAGTCCTTGAAAGAATATATAAGCCGTTTTGTGAACACCAAGAATGGGTTGGCTGATTGCTTCGAACAGGTAGCAATAGCATCCCTGAGACAGGGTTTGAACCTAGGCAATCTAGCTGATTCAGTGACCAAAAAGAAGGCCATGACATGGGGAGGGTTGCTGAATCAGGTTGGCAAACAAATAAACGTCGATGAAACAAAGAAAACCAGGGTGCACAGGCAGGTGAGGTCTACCCCAGTGGCACCAAATCCCAATCAGAATCAGTCCGGGAACAAAGCAAGAGAGACCAGACAGGGGCATGGTAGGGCAAAAGCTCAGTCTCAGCCAGCTGCTCCTGCTCAAAGTCAACAATCCAGAAACAAGAGAGGGCCATGGGTCCAACCGGAGTGGTTCGCAGAGTTAAAAGAAAGTGTGGCCACTATCTTTGATAAAACGAAGGAAGAGGTGTATTACCGGAGATCGGCAACACTGCAGTCTCCCAGAGAGCATCGCAATAATTCTTTTTGCCAATATCACAATGATATTGGTCATACCACTGATGACTGCATAGCATTGAAACAAGAAGTTCAAAACTTGATTGAAAGGGGAAAGCTGAGGGCCTACGTGAAAAGAAGAGGGGGTAACAGGCCTGATAACACTCACCGGGTTGGTCCAAGTAATGCTGCTCCGGAGGGAGCCATGGTTATAGTTGAAAGGTTTGACGTAGAATCTGAGTACTTGGATCCTGATCCAACTCGAAACAGAGTGGGTACAATTGAGGAATGTTCTAGGTCGGTCTCCGGGCTCATTAAGTTTTTCGAGTCACTTACAATTTTCGGAGGGGACACTATGATAGCTCCTACTGCTTATTCGAGGAAGAGGCATGTTCATACTTTAGCCTTCCAGCTAGAAGAAGGCATGACTTCCTATCAGTCACAAAACTCATTCCCCTTCATTGTTTTTTATGAGGATGATTTAAGAGACATTGCTGGCCCTCATGAGGATGCTGTTGTCATAGGAGCATCTATAGGGGGCAATGACATAAGACGAATCCTGGTGGATACTGGAAGCTCAGCCAATATCCTTTTTCTAACCACATACAAGAGAATGAAAAATCCAGCTGTAATTCAAAGTTCGGACAGGTCAATCGTGGGCTTTACAGGCAGCTCAGCAGATGTGATCGGAGAGTTCGAAGAAGAAGTTCTATTGGGCAAAGGCCCTTTCAAGAAAATGGTTAGAATACTATTTATTGTGGTGGATTGTCCCACTTGTTATAATGTTATTCTAGAGAGGTCTTGGCTCTCTAGGATGCATGTAGTGGCTTCAACAGTCCACCAGTGCTTGAAATATGTTGTTCAGGGACAGGTTGGAGTCGTCCGGAGCAGCCAAAAGATTGCAAGAGAATGTTATGCCACTGCCCTGGCTCCTCGAACGCTGGGGGCAGTCCGTATTAATGAACAATAGCAGTTTGATGGCCTTTCTGGGGGTGAGGGTGAAATTGATGACCCCAGAAAGACCCCTGGAGTATTAATATCGATCGAAGAAGTAGAAACACACTGTTTGGAAAATGGGAAAAGTGTCAAGATAGGGTCTAAGATGCCACATGTGTTGAAAGATGAAATGTTAAAGTTTTTGAAGAACCATCAACATGTTTTTGCTTGGTGCAATGCTGATGTTACTGGAGTTCCATCAGAAGTAATATCACATCACCTATCCGTCCGGAGAGACGTAGCTCCAGTTGTTCAAAAAAGAAGAGCTTTTTCCAAAGAAAAGGCTGATGTCATTGTGCAAGAGGTTGACAGGCTCACAAAGATGGGGCACATCAAGGAGTCTCAATACCCTTTGTGGACTGCCAATCCTGTCTTGGTGAAAAAGAAGAATGACAAGTGGCGCATGTGCATTGATTTCACAGATCTCAATAGAGCTTGCCCAAAAGATTTTTATCCAGTTCCCCGGATTGATGAGTTAGTAGACTCCACCTCTGGGAACAAGCTGCTTTCCTTTATGGATGCTTTCTCCGGATACAATCAGATTCAAGTAGATCCAAAGGATCAAGAGCATACCACATTTGTCACTGACAGAGGTCTTCATTGCTACAAAGTAATGCCATTTGGTTTGAAAAATGCTGGGGCTACTTATCAGAGGTGTTAGTCAACAAGGCATTTGCTGATAAAATTGGAAGAAATATGGAAGTGTACATTGATGACATGATGTTGAAGAGTGTAGATGAGCAGTTGCACTTGTCCGATCTCCAAGAAATTTTTGCCAACTTGGTAAAAGTGAATTTGAAATTAAACCCCAGAAAAGTGTGTGTTCGGAGTGCAGTCCGGGAAGTTTCTAGGTTATATCATAAGTGAGCATGAAATACAGCCTGATCCGGACCAGCTAAATGCTCTTTTCCAAATGGAGCCTCCTCGAAACATTAAAGAAGTACAACGGTTAACGGGGAGATTAGCTTCCTTAAACAGATTTATCTCAAGGTCTTCGGACAGGTGTGCACCTTTCTTTCAAACTTTGAAGGATGCAAAGGGATTCGATTGGACCCCACAGTATGATGAGGCTTTCAGTGAGATCAAGAAGCACCTGTCCTCTCCCAAGACTTTGTTTAAACCAGTTGATAGGGAGACCCTCTTCGTGTATTTGGCAGTTTCAAGTTATACCATCAGTGCTGTGTTGGTAAGAAAGGTCGATGGTCATCCCCATCCAGTATACTACATCAGCAAAAGTTTGATAGATGCAGAGAGGCGTTACTTGAAACTCGAAAAGTTAGCATTGGCCCTGGTAATAGCTGCCAGGAAGATGAGGCCTTATTTCCAGGCTCATCCCATCATCGTCCGGACTTCTTTCCCTCTGAAGAATGTCCTCCAAAAGGCAGACATTTCAAGCAGGATGACTAAGTGGTCAGTATAATTGGGGGACTTCGACATAGATTTTGCTCCCCGAACAGCAGTCAAGGCCCAAGCTGTGGCAGACTTTTTGGTTGAATTCCACTCCGATAGGGATTCAGAGCAAACTACTGACATAAAAAATAAAAAGGTATGGGTCGTCTGAACAGATGGTGGATCTAGCACTATGGGGTGTGGTGCAGGGGTGTGTTTGACTTCCCCGTATGGAGATAAAATGTACCAAGCTATTTTTTTTGCTTTCAGGGCATCTAATAATGAGTCCGAATACGAAGCAGCTATAGCTGGTTTAAAGTTAGCCTACATTTGTGGGGCTAAGAGGGTCAAGCTGCTAAGTGACTCCCAACTACTTATCCACCATGCCCAAGGCCAATCTGAGGCTAAGAATGAGCAGCTTGTGAAATATTTACTCCTCCTAAAAAATAAAGTACTTAAGTTTAAAGGTGTTGTCTATGAACATATTCCCCAGGAAGAAAATGAGCTAGCAGACTCACTGGCAACCATAGCATATACGGAGTTATATCCATGGATCCATGTGCTTGAAAGCCCCTCCATCCAACTTTGTAAGGGTAAAGAAGAGGAGATTTTTGAAATACAAGCAAAACAACCTCAAGACTGGAGATTTCCTCTCCTGTAATATCTCTCTGATGGTGTCGTGCCTCCAGATAAGTCACTAGCCAGAACATTAAAACACAAGGCTCGTGGTTTTATCATATTGAGAGAAGTGTTATACAAAAAGTCATACAGTAAACCTCTCATGCGCTGTTTGGGGGATGAAGAATCACAAGTGGTCCTCTCCGAATTGCACGATGGTGAGGGATCAGCCCATTGTGGGTTTAGAGCTTTGACAAGAAGAGTTTTACCCTCCGGTTATTATTGGCCATCAATCATGAAAGATGCTAAGGAATTGGTAAGAAGGTGTGACCCATGCCAGAGGTACAGCAATGAAATTCATGTGCCAGCCATTCCTTTAGAGTCAATTTCTGAGCCTATTCCTTTTGCTCGATGGGGATTGGATTTAGTAGGGCCTCTCTCTGTGGCGTCCGGAGGACGCAAAACTATAATTGTGGCCATAGACTACTTCTCGAAGTGGATAGAAGCAGCCCCTCTAGCAGGGACAACATCAAAAGTTGTTATAAAATTCATTATATCCAACATTTATTGTAGATTTGGTGTCCCACAAAAGATAACCACAGACAATGGGCCACAGTTCGACAATAGGGAAATGGAGAGCTTCTGTGCCTCAAGGGGTATACAACATGTTTTTCTTCACCTTTCCACCCAGAAGCAAATGGGCAGGTTGAAGTGGCTAATAGGACTATACTGTCTAGTTTAAAGAAGAATTTGGAAGGGGCTACTGGGAAGTGACCTAGTTATCTACAAGAGGTCTTGTGGGCCTACCGGACAACACCTGGGGCTGCAACACAAGAATCACCCTTCGCTTTGGTCTATGGGATGGATGCATTAACTCTCATAGAAGCAACTTTCCCCTCCTTTCGTGTTCACAACTTCTGCGAACACGCTAACGAAGTGGCAATCAGAGGTCAACTTGATTTGATAGAAGAAAGACGAGTTAAAGCTCACCTTAGAGTTGCACACTATCAAGGCTTGATGAGAAGCAGGTTTGCTTCCAAAGTTAAAAGAAGAGATTTCCAACCAGGGGACAAGGTATTGAGGAAAGTCTTCTTACACACTAAAGAAAAGCTGTTCGGAAAGCTGGCCCCAACTTGGGAGGGTCCGTATATGGTTGTTGAAAGAATTAAACCTGGAACATATTGGTTGGAAGACAAAGATGGCAGAGTTCTAACTCATCCTTGGAATATCGAGCATCTCCGGATGTACTTGGAGTAGTACTTGTGTAAATATTTACTTGTTTAAACATCTATGTAAATATTTGGGGGCATACTCTCTCCTCCCTGGTGGCACAGGGAGGTTTTAATGAGGTATCCGGGCTGTTGAATAAAGTTTGATGCCTTCTTAAAAAAATTCTAAGTGTTTTTAAAGTTTTGTCCTTTGTCATACTATCCGGATTGAAATAACTAAGGGCTATTTAAACTCTAGCCGGAGAACTTAAACACTCTCACTATGAAACAACTAAAGGCTACTTAAACTCTGGCTATCAAAATTAGAACAAACAATGAAAGAAGATGATAGTTGCGCAGAACAGAAATATTCATTGAAATAAATAACTTAAAATTGCCTTGGCCTTCCAAGGACTTTTAAATGATCAAAGTAGATCACAAAAAACCTATCCGGTCAGATACCGGATAACATTACAAAAAGAGTGCCTTGGCCTTTCAAGGACTTTATTCTGGATAGAAAATAAACAAAGTGGATCATAAGTTAAGGTTGAGCCTTTGAAGATGGCTCACCTTCATCTACCTTCTTGCCCTTAGGATCGTCTTTCTCTTCATCTGGGCTCTCCCCAGTATGTTCTTCATCACCTGAGGAATCACTAGAGTAGCCATACCTATCGTCTTCGGCCATCGTGTGGTATGGGAGGTCTTCAGGCTCAACATAAAGCCATAAGTCCCCTAGGTTCTTTTTCGGAAACTTTTCATGGAAAAGTAGAACCATGTCAGACCTCACCTTCTCAAGCAGTTGCTCTTCGCTTTTGATCATTTGGTTGGCAAAGGCATTGATCTTGGCTTGGATCTTAGCCTCTTGCTCCTTTAACAAAGTGTTTTTCTCCTCGGCAGCCTTGGATGCTGCATTCTCACGAGCAACCTTGTCAGTAGTTAAGTTGGTGATGATTTTGTCCTTTACCTTGGTTTCTTCCTTTGAGGTAGTAAGGTCTTTCTCCACACCAGACAGCTTCTCCCGGAGATCTCTGATGGTTTCCTCTAAAGTGGCGACTTTTGTGGTGCTTTCCTTCTGATTTCTCTTCAACTCCTCGTTTGCTTCCTTTAACATGTCAGCATTGGAAGTGGCAGTGCGAAGGTCTTCGGACAACTTCTCCTTGTCAAACTTAAGGTCTTTAATGATGTCTGCCTGACTCCGAACTTGTCTCTCCAACGTAAGTACAGGCTGCACGTTGCTTAACAAGGAGTGGGCTATAGTATCCCTTTCACTAGAGACAATAAAAGTCTTACCATTAAAATTGACTGTGTTGGAGCTGCTCGGTGGAATGTAAGGCCCTGCAAAGTCATCTATGGGGAGATTGAGGAAGTATTCACCAAGCTCACCAAGACCGGTGATGTCTACTCCATCAATGTTGAGATCTCCTCCCTCAACCTCATCAGTGTGAAAGTCCCCCGGAATCTCTTCGGCGTGCGTTGGGTCAGAAGGCTCAGCTTGGAAAGAAGGCTCCGAAGCCCGGAGAGAAAGCTCGTTTCCCTTAGAAGTCTTTTTCTTCTTCGCCTCTTGGTCTGCGCCTTCGCTTCCCTGTTTGCGATTTCTCTTGGAAGCCCTTGAAGGTTTTGGGAGATTCGTTTCCTGCCTTTCAGTCTCTTGATCCACTACTTGCAAGAGAGCGGCATCAATTTGGCTCTGGGCTGGCCCCTCCGGGACTGTTGGAGCATCCTTCTCAGCATCAGCAGGGTTGGCATCACCCACCACCATTTTCCCTTCTTCTTCTTGCCTTTCATCTTGCTCGGGGCTTTGGCCCGGCCTGGCAGGAAGAGTGTCCCATCTGGTTCATGGGTCCTCTTGAGCACAACATCTGGAGAAGGCTGGGTGGTGAGCTCCTCCCAGGTCAAGTCTCTCCGACCCGTGGTGTTCCACAGGTGAGACCTTGCCAAATTTCCACTAGTAAAAGCATCGTGGAATCGGTTCCCCCAGTTCTCAGCAGCCCAGGCATTAATCTTGCCACAAGTGACCTGCCCGGCTTTCAAGTGGTCACTAAACTCCTTGGGCAGTTCTGCTAAGACAAAATTAAGACAAATTAGTATAAACTAAGTCAAAAAAGAAAAGACAAGAGAGACAAAAATATAAAGGCAAGATCCTTACGGTCACTCCTCCATCTGCTTCTGAGGAGGCTTGGGTTCTCTCCGGATTTTATCTTCTTGCCATTCTCCCAGGCACCATTGACAAATAGGAACTGGGTCCTCCAATTCCTCTTTGTCTCCAGCAAATCATCCACCGCCTTGAAGTTATCCCCCATGTTAAAGTGGTAGAAGGGGATGTGATGGTTTCCACACAGGCTAGCCACTGCAGCAAACTCCTCCATGGGCAGAGGAATCCCGGACAGCCTTGATGCCATGATGCATGACATAAGGGTATACCAAGCGTTAGGGCTCAGCTGGCTCGGACAGAGTTTGATCAGATGGAAATATCTGACAATCTCTGGGTCTAGTGGGAACCTGAGCCCCCAGTTGAACAGCTCCGTGAACATGACCACCTCACTCAACTTGCAGTCCATGGGGGTCTCCGGATGTATAGGAATCCTGATCTTTACATTCTCTGGAATTCCCCATTTCGAACGTATCCTGCCCAACTCAGCAGTGTGGATGAATGCATAGTTGATTTTTTGTAAGGAGAGGAGATAATTAACGCTGACCTTGTGAAAACAAGGCCCTACTTTTCCTTCTAGGCTCTCCGGCAGATCCGGATGCCTCAAGTACAACTTCTCCTTGCCCTTGTCCTTCTTGGCAACTATTTCTTTGTTGGTCTGACCGGAGGGCTCAGACTCAAACGGGGCCTCTTCAACAGAGTCCTCCATCACTTCCTCCATGATTGTTGAAGGGATTTCAGCAGCTGTAGTGGGGGGGGGGGGGGGGGGGGTTCAAACTTGACTCAGCCTTATCTCCGGACTGATGGGCCTCAGTGCCCCTTTGATTTCTGCTCTCCGGCAGAGTGTTTGGAACAGAAGTTTCTGGTTGAAGGTTTGGATTGGAGCCCTCCGGTCCAGACAGCCTGTCCTTAGGGGCTTTAATAGGCACCTCTGATCCGGCGCTGATGTCCTTTGCCCCCGACCTAGAGGGAGTATTTTTGGTCCCCATGCCTTTAACCAACCGGCCTTTCCTCTTGTCAACCAGCTTCTCAGGAGAGTGCTCCGTATCCGATCCCATTGCAATAAAGGGAGAAGGTTTTCTAAGGCTAGTGGCTGTAACTCCTGGCTCGACAGCAGGCACCGATTCCTGAACTGAGGAACCAGAGATTATGGGGGAGAGGTTGGTTTGAAATAGTTTCCTAGGCTTAGTACCTTTGGAAGAGGATGAGCCTCGATCTGACTCGGTAGCAGAGGTGTTTAGTCTCTCAACAGGCGAGGTGGGCAACCCTGCTGCGATCCGTCTTTCTCTTTCAACTTTTTGAGCCTTCTCTAACTCAGAAAGATTGAGCCACCCGCCTTTGACAATAGTGTTCCTCGCTGTAAACATAAACTATTGAACTAAACTTTTTCTTTAGAGAGAGAAAGCTTTGAGAGTTTTTGCAGAAGTAAATTTGAAGGAGATGGTAAAACAGTAGAAATGAGTTTGTATTTATAGTAAATCTGAAAAAGGAAGTTGATTCCTAGGAGAATTCGAAAAGTTTGGCAATGATTAAAAGACGGCGCTGATGTCACCACATGTAATCAAAGAGGTTGCTTTTCGAAGAAGGTGGGTTCAAAATTCAAGGTGAAAAAACGGCTGAAGCAACCAATCAGAGGGTGACACGTGTCCCACGAACTCTGGCAAAAACCGTTTTGAATTCGTGAAGCTTTATCTGTCCGGATAAACCCATAGCCCGAATTGATAGACCTGTTCGGATTAAAACTACCCCTGACGTCGGACTGTTTTTCAGGTATTTGACAAGAATATTTGCACAAACACCTAAAAAAGGGGCTCATGATGAGTCTGAAGTCTGCACGCTCCCCGGACAAGGACAGATCGGTCCAAGGCCTCCGGACCGGACAAATCACTTTGAACACTATGACCATAGGACCGTTCGAACTATGACAAAAGTACTAAAAAACCTAAACACTTCTTGACTAAGCTACTTGCTCTCCTACTTAGAGCTCATGGGTCTTTGAACATGACCCGGGTCCATTAAATATGACCCGAAATCCCATAAGGGCCCAAACATCAGGGTATAAATACCCAACCACCTGCATTAAGTGTGGGTAATGAGAATTAACTGCTACCAGGCTGCTTAATTATCTCTCTACTCTATACTCTAAACACATATCACCTACACACTACTATAAAACATCAACCAAATTACTAGCCTACCCTCAGGAAATTATTATCCACACCAGAAACCAACAAGAAAAGTCAGTCCGAATGAATCCGGACGCCCCGGAAGTACCACCAGCTTTGCTTGAAGTGGTGGGTGAAAACGATGAATACACCATCGAAGAGCGTGATAGATTAAAGGGCGAGATAGAAGCTCTGAGGGCAGAAAAGGCTAAGATGGGCATGAAAGAAAAATTAAAAGCATCAGTTTCTCATCATACCGATAACCCTAGAGAGCATGAGCCTTCAAAGACTCATGTGAGTACCAGAAAGACTCATGCCAGCTCCAAAACGTCTCACCGGTCTAAGCCAGTGGAGAGTTCTGACTCAGACTCAGAGTCTTCTGATAGCTCCTCGGATGAGGAGGGAGTTGAAGAGTCCTTGTCCTCTAGCAGTGATGAGGGCCGAACTAAAAAGAAGCAAACGTTGATAAAAAAATATTCAAGAAAAAGGGATAGACGTGGGAAATTGAAGAAAAATATTGGCAAAGGGTCATCCCACAGCCGGAGGCATGTGGACCGGATGCTGATGGATCATTTTGCCTTCCACGATGAACCAGGTATCTTTGCAGCTTCCAATGAGGATACTATGTTCAGTCGTGGTCGGAATTGGAGACAATCTTTATTATCTTCCAAGATTCTGTCCGGAAACCTCCCTAAGAGGTTTGACAACACTAAAATGGAAAAGTACGATGGCAGTACTGATCCGGACAACCATTTGGAGCAATTTAAAAACTTCATGATGAACTTTGATGATGACGACAAGCTACTTTGTAGAGCATTTTCCCAATCCTTTACGGGGAGTGCTCAAGGCTGCATCAGGAATTTTGATACCTTTTGGGTGGCCTTTCGAAGGCAGTTTGTTGGGAGTAAAGAGTTGAAGGGAAACGGGGACACAATAATCCATTGTGCCCAAGAACCGAACGAATCATTGAAAGAATACATAAGTCATTTTGTAAACACCAAGAATGGTTTGGCTGATTGCTTCGAGCAAGTAGCAATAGCCTCATTGAGACAGGGCTTAAACCCTGGGAATTTGGCTGATTCGGTGACCAGAAAGAAAGCCATGACTTGGGGAGGTTTGCTGAATCAGGTTGGAAAGCAGATTAACATTGATGAAACAAAGAAAACTAGGGTGCACAGGCAGGTGAGGTCTGCCCCGGTTGCACCAAACCCCAATCAGAATCAGTCCGGGAACAAGGCAAATGAGACCGGACAGGGGCATAGCAGGGCTAAAGCTCAATCTCAGCCAGCTGCACCTGCTCAGAGTCAACAATCCAGAAATAAGAGAGGGCCTTGGGTTCAACCGGAGTGGTTTACAGAATTGAAAGAAAGTGTGGCCACTATTTATGATAAAATAAAGGAAGAGATACACTATAGAAGGTCGGTCGCACTACAATCTCCTAGAGAACATCGTAATAACTCTTTCTGCCAGTATCAAAATGATACTGGCCATACCACCGATGATTGTATAGCCTTGAAACAAGAAGTTCAGAACTTGATTGAAAGGGGAAAGCTGGGGGCATATGTCAAAAGAAGAGGAGGTAATAGGCCTGACAATACTCACCGGGTTGGTCCAAGAAATACTGCTCCGGAGGGAGCTATGGTTATAATCGAAAGGTTTGATGTGGAATGAGAATAATTGGAACCGGATCCAACTCGAAATAGAGTGGGTTCCATTGAGGAATGTTCTAAAATAGTCTCCGGGCTCATTAAGTTTTTGAGTCACTTACAATTTCGGAGGAGATACTATGACAGCTCCTACTGCTTCTTCGAGGAAGAGGCACATTCATACTTTAGCTACCCAGCTAGAATGAGGCATGACCTCATATCAATCGCAAATTCCATTCCCCTTCATTGTTTTTTATGAAGATGACTTAAGAGATATAGCTAGCCCTCATGAAGATGCTGTTGTCATAGGAGCATCCATTGGGGGCAATGACATAAGACGAATCTTGGTGGATACTGGAAGCTCAACTAATATCCTCTTCTTAAACACTTACAAGAAAATGAAAAATCCAGCTGTAATTCAGCGTTCGGACAGATCAATTGTGGGCTTTACTGGCAGCTCAGCAGATGTGATCGGGGAGTTCGAAGATGAAGTTTTGTTGGGCAAGGGCCCTTTCAAGAAGATGGTCATGATACTTTTTATTGTGGTAGATTGTCAAACTTGCTATAATGCTATTTTAGCGAGGTATTGGCTCTCTAGGATGTATAAAGTGGCTTCGACAGTCCACCAATGTTTGAAATATGTTGTTCAAGGACAAGTGGGAGTTGTTTGAAGCAGTCAAAAGGTTGCAAAAGAATGTTATGCTACAGCCCTGCCCCCCCAGACGTTGGGGGCAATTCGTATCGACGAGCAATAGCAGTTTGAGGGGATTTCTGGGGGTGAGGGTGAAATTGATGACCCCAGAGAGACCCCTGGAGTATTGATACTAGTTGAAGAGGTTGAAACACATTCTTTAGAAGAAGGGAAAAATGTCAAGATATGGTCTAAAATGCCACCTGACCTGAAAAATAAGATGTTAAAGTTCTTGAAAAACCATCAGCATTTTTTTGCTTGGTGCAATGCTGATGTTACTAGGGTTCCAGCTGATGTTGTATCACATCACCTATCTGTCCGGAGAGATGTAGCACCAGTAGTACAAAAGAGAAGGGCTTTTTCCAAAGAAAAGGCTGATGTTATTGTGCAAGAAGTTGACATGCTCACAAAGATGGGGCATATCAAGGAGTCTCATTATCCTTTGTGGACTGCCAATCCGGTCTTGGTGAAAAAGAAAAATGGCAAGTGGCGTATGTGCATTGACTTCACAGATCTCAATAGGGCTTGCCCAAAAGATTTGTATCCAGTTCCTCGGAGTGACCAGCTAGTAGACTCCACCTCTGGGAATAAGCTACTATCCTTTATGGATGCTTTCTCCGGATACAATCAGATCCAAGTAGATCTGAAGGATCAGGAGCATACCACATTTGTCACGGATAGGGGTCTTCATTTCTACAAGGTGATGCCATTTGGGTTGAAAAATGCTGGGGCTACTTATCAGAGATTAGTGAACAAGGCCTTTGCTGATCAAATTGGAAGGAATATGGAGGTATACATCGATGACATGATGGTGAAAAGTGTGGATGAGCAGTTACACTTGGCTGACCTCCAAGAAAATTTTACCAACTTGGTAAAAGTGAATTTGAAGTTAAATCCAGACAAATGTGTGTTCGAAGTGAAATCTGGGAAATTCCTAGGTTATATAATAAGTGAGCAAGGGATACAGCCCGATCCGGACCAACTTAATGCTCTATTCCAAATGGAGCCTCCTCGAAATATTAAAGAAGTGCAACGATTGACGGGGAGGTTAGCTGCTTTAAACCGATTTATCTCAAGGTCATCGGACAGATGCGCCCCGTTTTTTCAAACTTTGAAGGGTGCAAGGGGATTTAATTGGACCTCACAGTGTGATGAGACCTTCAATGAGATTAAGAAACATCTGTCCTCCCCCAAAACCTTGTTTAAACCAGTTGATGGGGAAACACTCTTCGTATATTTGGCAATTTCAAGTTGTGCCATCAGTGATGTGTTGGTAAGAGAGGTGGATAACTACCCCCATCCCGTATACTACATCAGCAAGAGTTTGATAGATACAGAAAAGCGTTATTTAAAACTCAAAAAGTTAGCGCTAGCCCTGGTGATAGCTGCAAGGAAGATGAGGCCTTATTTCCAGGCTCATCCTATTATCGTCCGGACATCTTTTCCTTTGAAGAATGTTCTCCAAAAGGCAGACATTTCAAGTAGAATGACTAAGTGGTCGATAGAATTGGGGGATTTTGATATAGATTTTGCTCCCCGAACAGCAGTCAAGGCCCAAGTTGTGGCTGATTTTTTAGTTGAATTCCACTCTGACAGAGATTCGGAGCAGACTACTAAGATGAAAGACAAAAAGGTCTGGGTCGTCCGGACGGATGGTGGATCCAACACTATGGGATGTGGTGCAGGGGTGTGCTTAACTTCTCCGTATGGTGACAAAATGTACCATGCTATATGTTTTGCTTTCAGGGCTTCCAATAATGAGTCTGAATACGAAGCAGCTATAGTTGGTTTAAAGTTAGCTTATATTTGTGGGGCTAAAAGGGTCAAGCTAATGAGTGACTCCCAACTTCTTATCCACCATGCTCAAGGTCAATCTGAGGCTAAAAATGAGAAATTAGTGAAGTATTTACTTCTTCTTAAAAATGAAGCACTCAAGTTAAATGTTGTTTATGAGCATATACCTTGGACAGAGAATGAATTAGCAGATTCATTGGCAACTATAGTTTACACAGAGTCATATCCATGGATCCATGTACTCGAGAGCCCCTCCATTCAACTTAATGTGGGTAAAGAGGAAGAAATTTTTGAAGTACAGGTGAAGCAACCTCGGGATTGGAGATTTCCTCTCCTGCAATACCTCTCTGATGGCATTCCGCCTGCAGATAAAGCACTAGCAAGAAAAATGAAACACAAGGCTTGTGGTTTTATCATACTAAGAGACGTTTTGTATAAAAAGTCTTACAGTAAACCTCTTCTGCGGTGTTTGGGAGATGATGAGTCTCAAATAGTCCTCTCCGAATTGCATGATGGTGAGGGATCAGCTCACTGTGGATTTAGGGCTTTAACAAGGAGAGTTTTACTGGCCGGCTACTATTGGCCATCTATTATGCAGAATGCTAAAGAGCTGGTAAGAAGGTGTGATCCATGCCCTGGTAGCGCGGGGAGGTTTTAATGAGGTGTCCGGGCTTTTTAATGAAGTTTGATGCCTTTTTAAAACCTCCCTGCGCCACAAGGGTAGGAAAGAGTATGCCCTCAAATATTTACGTGGATGTTTAAACAAGTAAATATTTACACAAATGCTACTCCAAGTACATCCAGAAATGTTCAATATTCCAAGGGTGGGTCAAAATTCTTCCATCCTTGTCTTCTAGCCAATATGTTCCAGGTTTAAGCCTTTCAACAACCATATAAGGTCTTTCCCAAGTTGGGGCCAGTTTTCCGAGCAACTTCTCTTTAATGTGTAAGAAGACTTTCCTTAATACCTTGTCCCCCGGCTGGAAATCTCTTCTTTTAACTCTAGAAGCAAATCTGCTTCTCATCAAACCCTGATAGTGTACAACTCTAAGGTGAGCTTTAACTCGTCTTTCCTCTACCATGTTAAGCTGACCTCTGATCGCCACTTCGTTAGCGCATTCGGAGAAGTTGTGAACCCAAAATGATGGGAGATTTGCTTCTATGGGAGCTACTGCATCCATCCCATAGACTAAGGCAAAGGGTGACTCCTGTGTTGCAGCCCCAGGTGTTGTCCGGTAGGCCCACAAGACCTCTTGTAAATAGCTAGACCACTTACCAACAGCTCCTTCCAGATTCTTCTTTAAAATGGACATATAGTTCTGTTAGCCACTTCAACCTGACCATTTGCTTGTGGGTGGAAAGTTGAAGAGAAACAATGTTGTATACCCCTTGAGGCACAGAAACTCTCCATTTCTCTATTGTCGAACTGTGGCCCATTGTCTGTCGTTATCTTTTGTGGAACACCAAATCTGCAACAGATGTTGGATAAAATGAATTTTATGACAGATTTTGATGTTGTTCCTGCCAGGGGGCTGCTTCATTAAAAAAAAATCCAAAGTATTCTTACTTTGTTTTTTGTCACACCATCCGGATTGAAGTAAAAGAATGATGACCACTTAAACATTTGTCATCAGAGAGCTTAAACACTCTCACTTTAGGACATTTATGAAATAACTAAGGGCTATTTAAACACTAGCCACCAAAATTGAAACAAACTATGAAAGGATGCGAAAATTATGCAAAACAAGGATATTCATTGAAATAACTTAAGTGCCTTGGCCTTCCAAGGACTTTTAAATTGTCAAACAAAGTAAAGAATCTATTCGGTCAGATGCCGGACACATTAACAAAAAGAGTGCCTTGGCCTTCCAAGGACTTTAGTTTAGATAACATGAAAAGTGAAAAAATAATTCATAATTCAAGACTGAGCCTTTGAAGATGGCTCAGCCTCATCCATCTTCTTCTTCCCCTTAGGATCGTCTTTCTCTTCAGGAGGACCCTCCCCGGCATTTTCTTCTGCCTCGTCAGAAGAGGAAGCACTGGAATAGTCATGCAAGTCTCCGTCAGCCATGGTGTGGAAAGGAAGGTCTTCGTACTCTACGTGAAGCCACAAATCTTCCAAGTTCCTCTTCGGAAACTTCTCATGGAAGAGCAGGACCATGTCTGATTTCACCTTGGCATACATTTGCTCTTGAGTATCTATTACGTTGTTGGCATAAGCATCGATCTTGGCCTGGATTTTGGCCTCTTGCTCCCTTAGCAGATCAGCTTTCTCCTTTGCAGCCTCGGACACCGTGTTCTCAAGTGCAATCTTGTCATTTGTCAAGTTGTGAATGACTTGATCCTTGGCCTTGACCTCCTCTTTTGAAGAAGTGAGATCTTTCTCTACTCCGGACAACTTCTCCCGGAGCTCCTTGATAGTATCTTCCAGAGTAGCAACTTTGGTGGTCCACCCCTCTTGGTTCTTTTTCGACTCCTCGTTCTCCCCCTTTAAAATATCAGCATGTTGAGTGGTAGTAAGAAGGTCATCGGACAACCTCTCCTTATCAGACTTGAGGTCTTTGATAATGTCTGCCTGACTTCGAACTTGCTTCTCCAACACAAGCACCAGCTGAACACTACTTAATAAAGAGTGAGCTATAATGTCCCTTTCACTTAAAACAGTAAAAGTCTTACCATTAAAAGTGACGGTGTTTGAAGTACTCGGAGGGAGGTAAGGCCCAGCAAAATCGTCTCTGGGGAGGTTGATAAAGTACTCACCAAGCCCACCAAGACCAGTGATGTCTACCCCATCAATGCTAAGACCTCCCCCTTCGATCTCATCAGTTTGAAAGTCACCAGGTATCTCCTCTGCTTGTGTTGGGTCAGTGGGATCAACATGGGGGAGAGGCTCCGGAGGCCGGAGAGAAATTTCATCACCCTTAGAGGTCTTCTTCTTCTTGGCCTCCCCGTCCTTGCTTCAACTCCCCATTTACGGTCTCTTTTGGAAGCCCTTGGGGGTTTCGGGGAGTGAACTTCTTGCCTAACACTCTCCTGCTCTACCACCTCCAAGAAAGCAGCATCAATCTGGCTTGGGGCTGGCCCCTCCGGATTTGTTAAAACAGCTTCCTCCACCTCAGCAGGGTCCGCTCCACCTACCACTTTCTTGCCCTTCTACTTTTTGCCTTTCATCTTACTCGGGGCCTTGGCCCGGCCTGGTAAGTAAAGTGTCCCATCCGGTTCGTGTGTCCTCTTGAGCACTACATCCGGAGGGGGTTGAGTAGTGAGCTCTTCCCAGGTTAAGTCCTTCCGGCCAGTAGTGTTCCAGAGGTGAGACCTTGCTAAGTTGCCTCCTGTGAAAGCATCATGGAACCGGTTTCCCCACCTTTCAGCAGTCCAAGTGTTGATCTTGGTGCAAGTGGTCTGCCCGGACTTTAGGTAGTCATTGAAATCCTTGGGCAGTTCTGCTAAGGAAAAGACAAGATCAATCAATTTAAGCAAATTTGATAAAAGAAGAGATAAGAATATATAGTAGGAGCCTTACGATCACTCCTCCATCTGCTGGTGAGGAGACTTGGGTTGACTCCGGCTTTGATTTTCCTCTCGTTCTCCCAAGCACCACTTACAAACAGGAATTGAGTCCTCCAATTCATCTCCGACTCTAGCAGGTCATCCACTGCTTTGAAATTATCCCCCATGTTAAAGTGATAGAAGAGGATGTGGTGGTTTCTGCAGAGACTGGCCACAGCAGCAAACTCCTCCATTGGCAGAGGGATCCCGGAGAGCCTAGAGGCCATAATGCAGGCCATGAGGGTGTACCAAGCATTGGGACTCAGCTGGCTTGGACAGAGCTTTATCAGATGAAAGTATCTGACAATCTCTGGGTCTAAGGGAAATCTGAGCCCCCAGTTAAATAGCTCCATGAAAATAACTATCTCGCTCAGCTTGCAGTCCATGAGAGTTTCGGGGTTTATAGGGAGCTTATCTTCACGTTCTCCGGAATTCCCCACTTCGTACGCATCCGGCCCAGCTCAGCTGTGTGGATGAAAGCGTAGTTTATCTTTTGCAAGGCAAGAAGATACTTAACTTTGACCTTGTGAAAACAAGGCCCCACCTTTTCTTCGAGACACTCCGGCAGATCCGGATGCCTCAAGCATAACTTTTCCTTGCCTTTATATTTTTGGGCAGCAACAGCACTGCCAGTCTGTCCGGAAGGTTCGGACTCAAATGGAGCATCTTCGATAGAATCCACCATTATTTCCTCCATGATTGAGGAAGGGTTTTCAGTCGCAGTGGTGAGAGGGAGGTTTGGATTTGGCTCAGCCTGACTTTTGGCCTGATGAGCTCCGGTACTCTCCTGATTTCTAGCCTCTGGTTGGGGCTCTGTTGTGGACGTTTCTCTTCGGGGACTTGAGCCAGTGCCCTCCGGACCGGACAGCCTGTCCCTGGGTGCCCTAATGGGTACTTCTGACCCAGTACTACTATCCTTGGCACCTGATACAGTGGTGCCCTTAGAAGCCTGCCCTTTGACCAGCCGGCCTTTTCTCCGATCAACTAACTTGTAAGGAGAGGTTTCAGCATCAGACCCCATGGCTAAAAATGGGGAGGATTTTTTAAGGCTGGTGACTGTTAAACCTGGTTCAACGACGGGTTCCGACTCTTGAACCGAAGAACCTGAGATGATAGGGGAAAGACTGGATTGAAACAACCTCCTCGGTTTGACACCCTTTGTGGAGGAAGAACCCTGGTCTGACTCTGTGGGTGAAGTTGCTGGTTTGTCGATGGGGGAAGCGGGTAAGCCTGCTGCAATGCGCCTTTCCTTTTCAACCTTTTGCGCTTTTTCTAATTCAGAGAGGTTGAGCCACCCGCCTTTGATCAGAGCGTTCCTAGCCGTGAACATAAACAACCTGAGTAAAAATTTGTTTTTGAGAGAAAAAACTTTGAGGATTTGCAGAATGGAAACGAAAGTGATGGTGAAACAGTAGAAAGTATTTTAATTTATAGTAAATCTCAAAAAGGAGTCTTGATTCCTAGGAGAATTCGAAAAGATTAGTAATGATTAAAAGACGGCGCTGATGTCACCCTCATTAATGAAGAGGTTGCTTTTCGAAGAAGGTGGATGCGAAATTCAAGGTGAAAAAACGGCTGAAACAACCAACCAAAAAGTGACACGTGTCCCATGAACTCTGGCAAAAAACCGTTTGGATTCACAGATTTTTTCAGTCCGGATAAAGCCATAGCATAAGTCAAAATACCTGTTCGGGTAAAACTGCCCCTGACATCGGACTGTTTTTCAGGTTTTTGGCAAAGGTATTTGAACAAACACCTGAAAAAGGGGCTCCTGATGAGTCTGAATGTTGCTACCTCTACGGACAGGGACAATTCGGATTAAGATCACCAGACCGGACATGGTAGTTCGAACACCTAGCCCATTGGACTGTTCGAACTATGACTAAAGTACTTTAAAACCTAAACACTTCTTGACTAAGCTGCTTGCTCTTCTACTAAAAGCTCATGGGTCCTTGAACATGACCCGGGTCCATTAAACATGACCCGAAAGCCCATAAAGCCCAAATACCAGGGTATAACTACCCAACCACCCGCATTAAATATGGGTAATGAAAATTAAATACAACCAGACTGCTTAATTCTCCCTCTACTCTCTACTCAAACATTAAACACCTACATACCTCCACAAACTCAAAACAAATTACAAATTTACCCTCAGATGAAATTAACCACACCAAAGTATACTTTTAAGACGGTTCTATAGACTTTCCGATTGGTGTGGTGGCATCTAAAGATATCTTGAGTGAGTATTGTTGTGTGTGAATCTAGTTCTTTAAAGTGAAAGAGAGAGTTTAATTTTAGAGAGAGAAAGTGAAAAGTGAAAAGTAATATTCAGCTAATGTAAGTATCGTCCCCTTTATTAACAGCTTCAACTATTATTTATAGGCGTTTAGACTTAGTGTAACTGAATTGGTTATATTAATACCTTAACTGCACTTTAATGCTTCATCTTTACAAACAGTCCAACATCTATCTTACTACTATACAATTGTTCATATAAGACTTTAATTCATTATATTTAAGCCCTCGACATTCTATATTCTTATTAGTAGCTCCCAATATTTCTTAAGAAATACAGTGAATAAGAACTACTAATCATCGGACGTCACGAGCTTCGAATAAAAGTTGTACCTTGCCAAAGTTCAATATACTTTGAATTAAATATTCCTCTCTCCATGTTGAGATAGTTTCTCACAACATATGTAGTCTTCAAAGAAATACATATCCAGATTCTACTTCGAACGTGTATCACTCGTTTATCAATTCAAGACTGTTAGACTTCGTATTTGTCATCCCCAAATAAACTATGGTTTGTTTATCTTCAAATTTGACCCACATTCACGTTAAACTTTTTGCTTCTCTCTTCGAATATTCATAGTCCAAGTCTTTTGCCAACTTTTTCACAACAGTTAGAAACATTTGCTCTTCTCTAGCACGGGTTCAAAAACCCATTAGGCCTGCCACTAGGCCTGATAGTTTGATATGTGTCACATTATCTCTCATATAAGAAACCGCTTGATATTATATCCAGTCATTCTCATTACCTCTTCCACTTCTCTGACTTTTCCCTCTCTTCATTCTCTCCTATAAATACTTGTTTCTCTCATTGTTTGTGTCTTACAAATATATTTTAGTGATAGAAAACTCATCCAACCTACTGATCCTTTATACATTTATTTGAACATCCAATATTTTGGCTAAGTTCATCGGAAAGTTCATATTTTCCAGTCATTATTCATCTTAGTAATGGAAAACACCAAAAAACCAATCTACCAGAAACCAAAAAATCAGTTTTCAGTGCTTAGGATTCTTTTTGTATCAGCGAAAAGGCTGAAGAGGACAGAGTTGCGGGATTGCTAAGCAATTCTCCTCGATTCTCTACTCAAACCATGCATTACGGTAATTTCAAACCAAACCAAAGTTCCCTTATGTTTCCAAGTTCATCCACCCCGTAATCTTAACAGTCTTTATCAACAAATTCTTTACAATCAACATTTCGAATTTTTTCTCCAGCTCCATCTAGGTCCACAACTGCATCTCCTCGAAAGAATTCCAAAGTTACTCAGATCATATATACTCATAGACAATCATAAGAAGTTGCATCACCTATTAGTGCCGATCCACCTTGAACCTCACGCAAAGAAACACCTCATATTCAATAGAAAGCTCACCTCTCTCTGAATGTACCTGTAAAAAAACATTCATAGCCATGAGAGATATCGATATTGTCAATACGTCACCAAATACTTCTCAAAACCTTGCAAATAACTCTACACCGCCATCTCCTCCCACGAGAGAGATTGTTGAGACTATCACTGAGTCACAACAAACTCTCTCGAATACTAAAAAAGAAAACCCAGTCTCAACCTCCAAACCATCTCGACTAATAGATGAATCTTCTAAAGAAGAAGAAGTAGATTCAGAAGCTACTCATTCTAACAATGGGGCTAATGAAAGTGGAGTTTCTTCTGATACATAAGACGAAGCCTTGAAACAAGGAGCAGTTAAAAAGAAAAAGAAAGGAAAAACTCAAGTTGTTATTCCCGAGAATGTTGTTGCCTCCATTAATGTAAACCTGAAACCACTTATTCCCGAATATATCATGGCACTAAAAAATATACCATACATATACTATAACAAATCTCAAGTTGATCAACTTAAAAAAAATGAGGAATGGCAGATAACATTACACTTCGACTGCCAAAATAATAGGAGACTTCACTTGACTGTGGACCAAATGAACTGGTGGTCTATCTAAAGTTTATCAAGTGGGATCTTCGGTTCCCATTAGATTTGATGATAGTGGGATACTTCGAATTCATATACCTCTTCCCTAGACAAGCAACACCAAATCTTTGAGTCACATTTCACTCGGTAATTATGGCTTCAAGACTAAGCCAAATACCCACTTCCATCAAATACCTCATTCTCATGATTGGGCTTTCGAATGGACAAGTATTGTATTTTTACTATCTAAACCTTGTAAATGAATTCAAAATAATCAACGATCTGCTCGAAGTTGACAAATTCTGGAAGCAAAGATTTGTCTTCATTTTTTGGAGCTTGTGAAAATAAGAAAGAACTGAGGATAATCCTTCAAAACTCAACCTCGTCTTGAGGAGAAACAGTAAGCTTTTTATATTTTTATCTTTTCATTTACTCTACATAACTTGTACTTAATTTTTATATGTACTATTTATGCACTCTGAAATTTGGAAGAGATTTAAGGGTCGCAAGAAAGATACAAAATACATCTTTGTGAAATTTCTCACTTGGCAGAAAAAGAATGGGGCAACGGGTTCCATTCAACTTTTCTGCCTATAAATTTTATCAATAGTCACTTGTGGGTGATCATTCAACTTGTGCAAAATACATCTTTGTGAAATTTCTCACTTGGCAGAAAAAGAATGGGGCAACGAGTTCCATTCAACTTTTCTGCCTATAAATTTTATCAATAGTCACTTGTGGGTGATCACTTTAGATGCTAACCTCCCTAAAATTCTGATGGAGCCACCAAAACTAAATTTGATTGTGAATAGAGTGGTAGCACCTGATGGTAAGATGACTCTTCTTGTGAGGAACAGATCTGACAACCATCTTCCCATAAAAAAGAAAGGAAAAAAGAAAAAAACATCTAGTACATCCGGTGTTAATCCTTCAGAAAATATGAGCCCCCATAAGAAGGCAAAAACAAAGACAACTGACACTAGCCTTCCTACAATTGAAAAAGGAATCGAGGCTGAAATTTCTTCAAAGAGAAAGAAAATTGCTGCCCTAAAGAAGAAAAAGAGCGCTTTGAAAACTTCACCTGGTAAGATAGTAGAAAAAAAATATGAAGATGTTGCCTCTGAAGTTCCTCCAACCAAAACTGGAAACACTACTACAAAAGATCATCGAGGATGAATTACAATAGATGATAATCAAGGAGGAATTAAAGCAGTTGACAACCAAAGAGGAATGGCAATTGAAGATCACCGAGGAGAGGATCATATCTTCCCTCATGATGACTATAACGAAAAAGAGCTTCAAGCTCTCTACAGATATATGTATCTGAAGGTTCAACAAATCCAGGACTAACTTCGACAAATTAGCCATCAAATTATTGCTCTCCTCTTACATAAAATAATGAATTTAGATACTCACATGGCTTCCTCGTCGGCTCTCACATCCTTTAATAACCAAAGGTTCATCTCTGTTCAAGAGCTATGTCCATGATCAACAAATGAAAGAATTTAAAACCTCTCATCAATCTGAAACATAGCATTTTAAAGCCAAGCATGCCAAGGAATTATCCGAGGAGCAGCAAAAATATTCAACTCTTAAAGAATCCTTAAATAAAAGTGAAGAATAAAAGAAGAAGCTGACAACTGATATGCCTGATCTCAAGATTGCTCTTGAGAAAGAAAAAAATTTGCTATGGAGGCTGCCAAAACTGGGTGTGGAAAAGATACATTAGCTGCAATAAAAATTGTCAAAGAGCAACAATCGATTAATTTGCTTCGTGAAATCCACGCAACGTTCCCTAAGGTAAATCTATCAAGCTTTTGGGAATTAATTCCCACAGATAATCGACCCAGCGAGGCCTTCGATCATGTTCCCACTAACTTCTCCGAAGAGACGGAGTCAGAAGATAATGATACTGATGAAAGAGATTCTCCCAAAAAGAATTCCAATAAAAATAATTGTTATTTTCCTTTTTTTCCAAGTCACTTGATGTTGTATGATGACTTGTTTTTGGTGAGTGCTTAGTTGTTTAGCATTCAAAACACAATTTTGTAAGTTCGGAATATCTTTTATGAATTAGTATTTTTCCTTTCTCTATGTTCGTTTGCCCTATCATAAAAACTTATAACTTTTAAAACAAAGTCATTTTTACCTTGAATAACAGTAGTGCCTTAAAAAGTGCGTTTAAAGAATGTAGCACCTCGAATAACAATTTGTGTGTTTAAAGAATGTGAACATCTCAAATATATATAGTGCGTTTATAGAATGTAGCACTTCGAATAACAGTTGGTGTGTTTAACGAATGTTAACACCTCGAATATATATAGTGTGTTTAGAAAATGTAGCACCTCGAATATGGTTGTTTCTTCGAAAGTGTTGATAATTAACGTTTAACACTTCATATTATTTAATCTTGGTCAACAACTTCATAGATGATCAGTTTTTGACTAGTTACCAAAATTATTCAAATACTCATGTTTAAAACAACCATTAGCAAAAAAGACTTTTATTAATATCTTCAAATATTTACATGAAACCTCACTAAAACCTTCATAGGACAACATGGTAGGAAAGAGTGTGCTAATTATTCAAAAAAGATTTAAAACAAGAAAATCATTCCCAGTATGGATTTAAATGTTCTATATTCCAAGGATGTTTAAGCATCATTCGGTGCTCATTAAAAAGGCAATACGTTCCCGACTTTATTATCTCCATCACCATATAAGGACCCTCCCAATTCATAGCCATTTTTCCAAGTCGTTTATCATTTTTATGGAGGAATACCTTCCTTACAACTTTGTCATCCATTTTAAAATCCCTTCTTCTTACCTTCGAATTATACCGGACTCCTCATCAAAGTTTGATAATGAGTTATATTCAAATGAGCTATAACTCTTTTTTCTCCGATCAAATCTAGTTATGTTCTTTTTTCCTCTTCATTCACCTCTTTGGAATATTGAAGTACTCTATAAGAAGGTAAAGTATGATGAGTCCGAATTCGAAGTGCTCCCCGGAAGGGTAGTCCAAAGTAAATCTCCCCGTAAATTCGGACAGACTCCAAATATTTAATTCGAACAGGACTTTTTGACCAGACAGGTGATTTCGAACACTGAAAACTTAAGGCAGTTCGAACTATGACTAAAGTACTAAAAAACCTAAACACTATCTGACTAAGCTACCTGCACATCTGCTTAAAACTTATGGGTCTTTAAACATGACCCAGGTCCATTAAACTTGACCCGAAAGCCCATAAGGGCCCAAATTTCACACCATAAATGCCCAACCACCAGCATTAACTATGGGTAAGAAAAATTAACTGCTGCCAGGCTGCTTAATTCTCTCTCCACCCTTAAAACACCTTGAAACACCCTGAAACACTTTGAAACACCTTTAAACACCACCATACCACCGTGAAACACCCTTACACCGCCTTAAAACTCCACTTGAAATTACCAGCCTATCCTCAGGCTACTTTTATCCACACCAAATTGGCGACCACAGTGGGAGGCGACGGTGCCTGAATCAAGCATTCAAAACCAAGTAAAGAAATTCTGTCCGAATGAATCCGGATAATCCAGAGCTTCCACCAGCTTTGCTTGAAGTGGTGGAAGAGAACGATGAATATACTGTCCAAGAGCGTGACTGGTTGAGGGTTGAAATAGAAGCTCTGAGGGCTGAAAAGTCTAAGATGGGCATGAAGGAGAAATCCAAAGCGTCAGTTGCTCATCGCTCTGATAACCCTCGAGAGCATGAGGCTTCAAAAACTCATGTGAGCACTAAAAAGACACATGCCAGTTCTAAAAAGTCTCACCGGTCCAAGCCTGTGGAGAGTTCTGACTCAAGCTCAGAATCTTCGGACAGCTCTTTAAACAGTGAGGGAAATGAAAAATCCTTGTCCTCCAGTAGTGATGAGGGGCGAACCAGGAAAAAACAGAAGCAAGTTAAAAAGTATTCCAGAAAAAGAGATCACCATGGAAGAATGAAAAGGCACATTGGGAAAGGATCATCTCACAACCGGAGGCATGTAGACCGGATGCTGGTGGATCCTTTTGCCTTCCATGATGAGCCAGGTATCTTTGCAACACCTAATGAGGATACTGCGTTCAGTCGTGGGAGGAATTGGAGGCAATCGCCATTGTCTTCCAAAATACTGTCCGGAAACCTCCCCAAGAGGTTTGATAGCACCAAGATGGAGAAGTACGATGGCAGTACTGATCCAGACAATCATCTGGAGCAATTCAAGAACTTCATGATGAACTTTGATGATGATGATAAACTACTCTGCAGGGCATTCTCCCAGTCCTTCACGGGGAGTGCTCTGAAGTGGTACAACAGCCTTCCTCAGGGTTGTATCAGAGACTTTGATACTTTTTGTGTGGCCTTTCGAAGGCAATTTATGGGGAGTAAGGAGCTAAAGGGTAATGGAGATACTATAATCCATTGTGCCCAAGAACCAAATGAATCGTTAAAGGAGTACATAAGCCGTTTTGTGAACATAAAAAACGGGCTGGCTGATTGCTTTGAACAAGTGGCAATAGCCTCCCTGAGACAAGGTTTGAACCCGGGCAACCTGGCCGATTCAGTAACCAGAAAGAAGGCCATGACCTGGGGAGGATTGCTAAATCAAGTTGGCAAACAAATAAATGTTGATGAAACAAAGAAGACCAGGGTGCACAGACAGGTGAGATCCACCCCGGTGGCACCAACTCCAAATCAAAACCAGTCCAGGAACAAAGCTAGAGAAACCGGACAGGGGCATGGAAGGGGAAAAGCTTAGTCTCAACCAGCTGCTCCTGCACAAAGTCAACAGTCTAGAAACAAAAGGGGGCCCTGGGTCCAACCAGAGTGGTTTGCAGAACTCAAAGAAAGTGTGGCAACCATTTTCGATAAAACTAAAGATGAAGTACACTACCGGAGACCAGCAACCTTGCAGTCTCCCAGAGAACATCGAAACAGTTCTTTTTGTCAATATCACAATGATATTGGCCATACTACTGATGATTGCATAGCACTAAAACAAGAGGTTCAGAACCTGATCGAAAGAGGGAAATTGGGTGCATACGTTAAAAGGAGAGGAGGCAACAGGCCTGATAACACTCACCGGACTGGTCCGGTTAATGCTGCCCCAGAGGGGGCTATGGTAATCATTGAAAGGTTTGATGTGGAATCCGAATACTTGGATCCTGATCCAACAAGGAACAGAGTGGGTGCAATAGAGGAGCGTTCCAGGTCGGTCTCCGGGCTCATTAAGTTCTTTGAGTCCTTGACAATTTTCGGAGGGGACACTGTAACGGCTCCTACCACTTCATCAAGAAAAAGGCATGTTCATAATTTGGCTACCCAACTAGAAGGGGGCATGACCTCATATCAATCGTCAAGTTTATTCCCGTTCATTGTCTTTGATGGGGATGATTTGAGAGACATTGCTGGCCCTCATGAAGATGCTGTTGTTATAGGAGCATCGATAGGGGGCAATGAGATAAGGCGAATCTTGGTAGATACTGGGAGCTCTGCCAATATCCTTTTCCTAGATACTTACAAGAAGATGAAAAATCCAGCTGTGATTCAAAAGTCAGACAGATCGATCGTAGGCTTCACGGGCAGCTCAGCTGATGTAATCGGTGAGTTCGAAGAAGAAGTATTGTTGGGCAGAGGCCCTTTCAAGAAAACAGTCAGAATACTTTTCATTGTGGTGGATTGTCCCACTTGTTACAATGCTATTCTAGGGAGATCTTGGCTCTCTAGGATGCATGCAGTGGCTTCGACAGTCCATCAGTGTCTAAAATATGCTGTTCAGGGGCAGGTTGGGGTTGTCCGGAGCAGTCAAAAAGTTGCAAGAGAATGCTATGCCACTGCCTTGGCTCCACGAACGCTGGGGGCAGTCCGAATAAATGACCAATAGCAGTTTGAGGGCCTTTCTGGGGGTGAGGGTGAAATTGATGACCCCAGAGAGACCCCCGGAGTGTTGATCCCAGTTGAGGAGGTTGAAACACATTGCTTGGAAGAAGGAAAAATTGTCAAGATAGGGTCCAAAATGCCACCAATGTTGAAAGAAGGTATGTTGAAATTCTTAAAAGACCATCAGCATGTTTTTGCTTGGTGCAACGCTGATGTTACTGGAGTACCATCAGAGGTGATTTCCCATCACCTGTCTGTCCGGAGAGACGTGGCACCAGTGGTGCAAAAGAGGAGAGCTTTCTCAAAAGAAAAGGCTGATGTCATTGTACAAGAGGTTGACAGACTCACAAAGATGGGGCACATTAAAGAATCTCAGTACCCTTTGTGGACTGCCAATCCAGTCTTGGTAAAAAAGAAAAACGGTAAATGGCTAATGTGCATTGACTTCACAGATCTCAATCGAGCCTGCCCAAAAGACTTGTATCCGGTTCCCCGGATAGATCAGTTAGTAGACTCTACTTCTGGGAACAAGCTACTCTCCTTCATGGATGCTTTCTCCGGGTACAATCAGATCCAGGTGGATCCAAAAGATCAAGAGCATACCACTTTTGTTACTGATAGAGGTCTGCACTGCTATAAGGTGATGCCCTTTGGCTTGAAAAATGCTGGGGCTACTTATCAAAGGTTAGTCAATAAGGCATTTGCTGATCAAATTGGAAGAAATATGGAGGTTTACATTGACGATATGATGGTGAAAAGTGTGGATGAGCAGCTGCACTTGTCCGACCTCCAAGAGACTTTTGCCAACCTGGCCAAGGTGAATTTAAAGTTAAATCCTGAAAAATGTGTGTTCGGAGTGCAGTCCGGGAAGTTCTTAGGGTATATTATAAGTGAGCATGGAATACAGCCCGACCCGGACCAACTCAATGCCTTGTTCCAAATGGAGCCTCCACGAAACATTAAAGAAGTACAGCGATTAACGGGGAGGTTAGCAGCCTTGAACAGATTCATCTCCAGGTCTTCGGACAGATGTGCTCCATTTTTTCAAACCTTGAAGGGTGCAAAGGGGTTTGAGTGGACACCACAGTGTGATGAGGCATTCAATGAAATTAAGAAGCATCTGTCCTCTCCCAAGACTTTGTTCAAACCAATTGATGGGGAGACTCTCTTCGTATATCTGGCTGTTTCAAGTTGTGCCATCAGTGCTGTGTTAGTAAGGGAGGTTGATGGGTATCCTCACCCAGTGTACTACATCAGTAAAAGCTTGATTGATGCTGAGAGGCGTTACTTGAAACTTGAAAAACTAGCATTGGCCTTGGTAATAGCTGCAAGAAAGATGAGGCCTTATTTTCAGGCTCATCCTATCATTGTCCGGACGTCTTTCCCTTTAAAGAATGTTCTTCAAAAAGCGGATATTTCGAGCAGAATGACAAAGTGGTCAGTAGAGTTGGGGGACTTCGACATAGACTTTGCTCCTCGAACAGCAGTAAAAGCTCAGGCTGTGGCTGACTTTCTGGTCGAATTTCATTCTGATAGGGACTCAGAACAACCTACTGATTCGAAAGACAAAAAAGTGTGGATTGTCCGAACAGACGGAGGATCCAGTGCCATAGGGTCTGGGGCAGGAATATGTCTCACTTCCCCCTATGGGGACAACATGTTCCAAGCTATTTGTTTTGCTTTCAGGGCATCCAATAATGAGTCCGAATATGAAGCAGCTATAGCTGGGTTGAAATTGGCTTACATCTGTGGAGCAAAAAGGGTCAAGCTGCTAAGTGATTCCCAATTGCTTGTCCACCATGCCTTGGGATTATCAGAAGCTAGAAAGGAACAATTGATCAAGTATTTACTACTCCTGAAAAATGAGGCAATGAAGTTTAAAGCTGTTGTCTATGAGCATATTCCCCGGGCAGAGAATGAGCTAGCAGACTCATTGGCAACAATAGCATATACGGAGTCCTATCCATGGATCCATGTGCTTGAAAGCCCTTCTATTCAACTTGATGAAGGTGAAAAAGAGGAAGTCTTTAAAATACAAGTAAACCGGCCTCAAGACTGGAGGTCTCCTCTTATGCAATATCTGTCTGATGGCATCGTGCCTTTAGATAAACCACAAGCCAGAACGTTAAAGCACAGGGCTCGTGGTTTCATCATGATTAGAGAAGTCTTGTACAAGAAATCCTATAGCAAACCTCTCCTACGCTGTTTAGGGGATCATGAGTCACAAATGGTTCTCTCCGAATTGCACGATGGTGAGGGGTCAGCCCATTGTGGATTTAGAGCATTAACAAGAAGAGTGCTTCTCTCCGGATATTATTGGCCATCCATAATGAAAGATGCTAAGGAGCTGGTAAGAAGATGTGACCCATGCCAGAGGTACAGCAATGAAATTCATGTACCAGCCATTCCTTTGGAATCAATTTCTGAGCCCATCCCTTTTGCTCGATGGGGATTGGACTTAGTTGGGCCTCTCCCTGTAGCGTCCGGAGGGCGTAAAACCATAATTGTAGCCATTGACTACTTTTCAAAGTGGATAGAAGCAGCCCCCTTGGCAGGGACAACATCAAAGACTGTTATAAAATTCATTCTATCCAACATATGTTGCAGATTTGGTGTCCCCCAGAGAATAACAACAGACAATGGGCCGCAGTTTGACAACAGAGAAATGGAACGCTTCTGTGCCTCGAGGGGTATTCAGCACTGCTTTTCTTCACCTTTCCACCCACAGGCCAATGGGCAAGTTGAGGTGGCTAATAGAACAATACTGTCCGGTTTAAAGAAAAATTTAGAAGGGGCTGCTGGGAAGTGGCCTAGTTATTTACAAGAAGTCTTGTGGGCCTACCGGACAACACCTGGGGCTGCAACACAAGAATCACCTTTTGCCTTGGTCTATGGGATGGACGCAGTAGCCCCCATAGAGAAGACACTCCCCTCCTTTCGAGTCCACAACTTCTCCGGACAGGCTAATGAAATGGCAGTTAGAAATCAACTTGATTTAATTGAAGAAAGGCGAGTAAAAGCTCATCTTAGAGTGGCACACTATCAGGGTTTGATGAGAAGCAGGTTTGCTTCTAAAGTTAAAAGAAGGGACTTTCAACCAGGAGATAAGGTGTTAAGGAAAGTTTTCTTGCATACCAAGGAAAAGCTCTTCGGGAAACTGGCCCCAACTTGGGAGGGTCCCTATACTGTGGTTGAAAGAATCAAGCCTGGGACATACTGGTTAGAAGACAAAGATGGCAGGGTTTTAACTCACCCTTGGAATATTGAACACCTTCGAATGTACTTAGAATAAAACTTATGTAAATATTTACTTGTTTAAAACATCCATGTAAATATTTGGGGGCATACCACTACCTCTCTCCGGCACCACGGAGAACTTTAAATGAAACTTGGAGCCTTCTTAAATAATTTTCTAAGTTTTTGCAAAATTCTGTTGATTGTCATACTATCCGGACTGAAAGGTCTAAGGGCTACTTAAATTCTAGCCAGAGAAACTAAACACTCTCACAACACAATAATTCAAGACTACTTAAACTCCAGCTATTTAAACAGACTATGAAAGAAGAGAATGGTTGAGCAAAACAAAACATCCATTCAACAACTTAAAATTGCCTTGGCCTTCCAAGGACTTTTTAAACAAGTTTGAGTGCAGAACAAAATCTGTCCGAATAATTCGGACACCATCACAAAAAAGGTGCCTTGGCCTTCCAAGGACTTTGGTTCAAGTAAAAGATAAACAAAACAAATTATAAATTAAGGTGGAGCCTTTGAAGATGGCTCACCCTCATCTGTTTTCTTGCTCTTGATATCGCTTTTTTCCTCAATGACCTTCTTGCCTTTGGGGTCAACCTCTTCCTCACCCGGACTCTCTCCGGTTTCCTCTTCGTCACCAGACGAGGATATATCAGTGTACCCTTCATCAACCATGGTCTAGTAGGGGAGATCATCGTCATCCACATAGCGCCATAAGTCCCCTAGTCTCCTCTTCGGGAACTTCTCGTGAAACAAGAGGACCATATCGGACTTCACTTTTTCAATCATCAATTCTTCACTCCGATCTACAGCCTGAGTCACTGCATTCTCTAAAGCAAGTTTGTCAGTAGTCAGGTTGGTGACAATCTTCTCCTTTGCTGCAGTTTCTCCTCTTGAGGCTGTCAAGTCCTTCTCCAATCCGGACAGCTTAGCCCGGAGATCTTTTATGGTCTCTTCTAAAGAAGCAACTTTTGTGTTGCTTTCATTTTGACTCTTCTTTAGCTGTTCATTCGACTCCTTAAGTAGGTCAACCTTAGTAGTAGCAGTCCTGAGGTCATCGGACAGCTTCTCTTTTTCAGACTTGAGGTCTCTGATGGTTTCTGCCTGACCCCGGACTTGCCTTTCCAAGGTGAGTACTGGTTGTACGTTGCTAAGGAGGGAATGGGCTATGACATCCCTCTCACTGGAAACCAAGAAGGTCTTAACATTGAAGTTTACTGTGTTGGAGCTACTTGGGGGAACATATGGCCCCGCGAACTCATCTCTTGACAGGCCAAGGAAGTAATCACCTAGAGGGCCTAGACCGGTGACGTCCACTTCATCCATGTTAATCTCTCCCCGTTCAATCTCATCAGTATGGAATTCCCTTGGAATCCCTTCATTAAGATTCCCTGGGATCTCTTCAGCCAATGTTGGATCGGTCGGGAAGGTGGGCTCCGGATCCCGGAGAGTGAGCTCTTCACTTTGAGAAGTCTTTTTCTTTTTAACCTCCCTGTCAGCACTGTCACTCGCTTGTTTTCGAGTCCGTTTAGAAGCCCTTTTAGGTTTTGGGGAGTTCACCCCTTGCTTCTCACCCTCCAGTTCTACCACTTGTAGAAGGTTTGCATCAACTTGATCCTGGGCTGGCACCTCTGAACCTGTGGGAGCCTCTTTCTCCGTATCCTCTACTGCTTTCCTGCCTTTCTTCTTCTTGCCCTTCATTTTACTTGGGGCTTTGGCCCGGGCAGGAAGGAAAAGGGTCCCATCCAATTCATGCGACCTTCTCAGCACTACATCTTCATCAGGTGGGGTGGAGAACTCCTCCCAGGATAGATCCCTTCGACCTGTGGTGTTCCACAGATGGGATCTCGCTAAATTCCCAGGGGTAAAAGCCTTATGAAACCGGTTCTCCCAGTTCTCTGCGGCCCATGCATTTATCTTGCCACAGGTGACCTGTCCGGCTTTTAGATAGTCTCCGAACTCCTTTGGCCGCTCTGATAAAACAAGAAAGTAACTGATTAGCATAAACTAAATGAAAAGAGAAATTCGAACAGAAACTTCAAGTAAAACTTACGATCGCTCCTCCATCTACTTCGAAGAAGGCTATGATTCTCCCCGGCCTTGATTTTCTTACCATTCTCCCATGAGCCACTTACAAACAAAAACTGGCTCCTCCATTTACTCTCCGATTCCAGGAGATCATCGACAGCTTTCAGATCGTTCCCCATGTTAAAGTGATAGAAAGAGAACTGATGGTGTTTGCACAAACTAGCTACAGCAGCGAACTCTTCCATTGGAAGAGGGATTCCGGACAACCTAGATGCCATAATGCATGACATCAAGGTGTACCATCCGTTAGGGCTTAGCTGTGATAGACATAGCTTGACTAGGTGGAAATAGCGCACTATCTCTGGATCCAGTGGGAACCTAAGTCCCCAGTTGAATAGCTCCGTAAAGAAGACTATTTCGTTCCTTTTACAATCCATCGGGGTCTCCGGATCGATGGGAATTCGGATTTTTACGTTTTCAGGGATCCCCCACTTAGTGCGAAACCGTCCCAAATCTTTAGTATGGATAAACGCATACTTGGTCTTTAACAGAGATAAAAGGTACTTGAACTCTACCTTATGAAAGCAGGGCCCTACTCTCCCTTCGAGGCTCTCCGGCAGATCCGGACGCCTCAGATACAAGTCCTCTTTGCCCTTCTTGGCAACAACTACAGCAGTTTCAGCTTGTCCGGAAGACTCGGACTCAAACCTAACCTCCTCAGTGGAGTCTTCCATCCTCTCCTCCATTATTATTGGGGGAGCTTCTGCAGAAACAGCACAGGGAGGGATGAAGCTTGGCATAGCTGATCCTCCGGACTGTTGGCTCTTTGTATGTTTTTGAGTTCTCACCTCAGTTTGAGTTTCTGAGGTCGAAGTTTCCTTGGGAGGTAGTGGACTGCTAGCCTCCGGACCAACCGGCCTTTCCCGGAGAGTCCTAACAATTGCCCCGGACCCTGAATCGCTGGTGTTTTTTGAAGAAAGTCCCTTAACCAATCTGCTTGGTCTTTTCATGATTAGTTTGTCTGGAGAATGGTCGGAGTCGGACCCCATAGCAATGAAAGTGGATTTCTTCCTGACACTTGTGACAGTGACCCCCCGGTTCAACGATAGGGATCGACTCTTGAACTGAAGAGCCAGATACTATGGGAGAAAGTGTTGATTGAAAGAGTTTTCTGGGTTTCGTACCTTTCGAAGAAGACGAACCTCTATCAGATTCTTCGATCGAAGGGGCTGGTTTCTCGACAGGCGACGCTGGAAGCCCTGCTGCGAGTCTTTTCTCTTTTTCAACCCTTTGAGCCTTCTCCAATTCTGAGAGATTAAGCCAGCCACCCTTGATTAGAGCTGTTCTTGCTGTGAACATAAAACAACTAAGGAAATCTTGAAGTTTTAGAGAGATGAAACTTTGAGTAAAATGGCAGAGTGAAAGTGATAAGTGAGGCTGTGAAAGATGAATGAAATTTATAGTAAATGTAAAAAAGGGGGTTTGATTCCTAGGAGAATCCGAAAAGTTGGGCAATGATTAAAAAACGGCGCTGACGTCATCAATAGCATTTAAAGAGGTAACTTGTTCGAAAAAGTGGTGCAACTTTCGAGGTGAAAAAATGGCTAAAAGTAACCAACCAAAGAGTGACACGTGTCCCACTAACTCTGACAAAGAACCGTTTGGAATTCGAAACGATTGCCCTGTCCGGGTCTGTCCTCAACTCTCTCCGAATTGGAAGACCACTTCCTCTATCGGACTGTTTTTCAGTTCTTTGACAAAGACACTTGTTCAAAAACCTAAAAAAGGGGCTCCTGATGAGTCCGAATTCGAAGTGCTCCCCGGAAGGGTAGTCCAAAGTAAATCTCCCCGTAAATTCGGACAGACTCCAAATATTTAATTCGAACAGGACTTTTTGACCAGACAGGTGATTTCGAACACTAAAAACTTAAGGCAGTTCGAACTATGACTAAAGTACTAAAAAACCTAAACACTATCTGACTAAGCTACCTACACATCTGCTTAAAACTTATGGGTCTTTAAACATGACCCGGGTCCATTAAACTTGACCCGAAAGCCCATAAGGGCCCAAATTTCACACTATAAATGCCCAACCACCAGCATTAACTATGGGTAAGAAAAATTAACTGCTGCCAGGCTGCTTAATTCTCTCTCCACCCTTAAAACACCTTGAAACACCCTGAAACACTTTGAAACACCTTTAAACACCACCATACCACCGTGAAACACCCTTACACCGCCTTAAAACTCCACTTGAAATTACCAGCCTATCCTCAGGCTACTTTTATCCACACCAAAGTAGACTCTGCAGGACTAACAATATCCAAACTATATACCAAGGCAAAAAGTGTTTCTTGAGTAACCTCTCTAAGAGTTGTAAGATAAGCCCACAACACCTCCTACAAATAATTAGGCCAATGTCCCTGCATCACCTGTTAAATTCTTATTTAAACCTTCCAAAATAGATCTATTGGTCACTTCTACTTGACCATTTTCTTGAGGATGAAAATGTGTAGAAAAACATTGTGTTATTCCCTTTGAAACGCATAAAGAAGTCATTTCTACGTTGTTGAATTGAGGACCATTATCCATAGTGATTTTTCGAGGCACTCCAAAGAGGCAACAAATATTGTTCATAATGAACTTAATAACATCATCTGCCTTATTCCAGACAATGGTTCAGCTTCTGCCCACTTTGAAAAATAATCCACATCCACAATGATCATTTGACGTCTTTCATAAGCCATAGGAAATGGTCCTACCAAATCTATTCATCATCTGTAAAAAAAGATAGCTTCATAAATAGAAATAAGTAGTATTCTGGTCTATGAATAGATTTGCCAAAACGTTGACAAGTATCACAGCCTCAGACTAAGACCTTAGCATCATTTATAATTGAAGGCCGATAATACCCTGCCAACAAAACACGATGCGTCAAAGACTTAAAACCACAATGCGTTGAACCTTCATCATCATGTAACTCAGATAAGATCTCTCGAGACTCTTGTTTTCCCAAAAAACTTAGCAACGGTCTAGTTAAAGATTTCTTCTATAACATTAGATTCAATAAAACATAAATATGGGATTTATAACTTAATTTTTTAGCCATTTGTGGATCTTGAGGAAACATACCCCTCAGTAAAAAATTAAAAATATCAGACATCTAATCACCTCGAATTGTATCTGGAGTGACAAATACTTCCTCAACATATTTACATTGCTATGAGCGTGTCAAAATTGAGGGACTCTCATGTAACAATATCCATAGATATTCTTATGTATAAGCAATTGGTGCCAAAGAGTCAGCAATTGTATTATCTTCTTGATTAATATGTTCTACAATCACTATGTCAAATAAAATATCCAAATTTTGAAGCTCACGAATATACAAAATTACAAATATTTACAAGTCTTAAACCAGCCAATGCAGCTTTATACTCAGTCTCATTATTCGATGCATGAAAACCAAATTTAATATCTTGATATATTGTCTCCCCAGAAGGAGAAACCAGCTGCACTCCTGCACTAGATCCCAAAATACTCAAACCACCATCAGTTCAAACCACCTACGTCAAAATTTATGGCAATACATTTTTATATGCATCCTCATCTGATATGCTTGAATGAAATTCAGCAAGAAAATCAGCTAAAGCTTGAGCCTTAATAGTCGTTCGAGGAGAAAAAGTGATATCGAAATCTCCCAACTCTACTGACCACTCGGTCATCCTTCCAGAAATGTTTGGGCGTTATAACACATTCTTTAGTGAAAAATAAGTTCGAACCAAAATAGCATGAGCTTGAAAATAAATGCCCATTATCCTAACAGCTACCACTAAAGCCAAATCCAATTTTTCAAGTCTCAAATACCTTTTCTCTGATGCCAACAAACTTTTACTAACATAGTAAACTGGTTTCAAAATTCTATTATCTTCGCTTATTAAAACAACACTCACAGCAAAGTCAGAAAATGCTATGTATAAAAACAACCGCTTTCCAGTTCGAGACTTGGACAATATCTCTGGTGATAACAAAAGTTCTTTAATCCTTGGAAATGCTACTTCATAATCTGATGTCCATTCAAACTCTTTTGGTCTTCGTAACACTTGGAAAAAAGGAAAACACTTGTCAGAAAGCCTTGAAATAAATCGATTAAAGACAGCTAATAATATATTCCAAGAATTTCCCTGATCGAACTCCAAATGACATTTCTTAGGATTTAGATTTAATCGAATAACCTTTATTTTTTTAAATCCTCTAAATCCTCAAGTTACCTATCAACAACTGGAATTTTAACCAACATATCATCAATATATACCTCAATATTTCTCCCAATTTGAGAAGCACAAGCTTTATTCCCCAACCTTTGATATGTTACTCCAACATTCTTCAACTCAAAGGGCATAACCCTATAACAATGTAAGCCTCGATCAGTGATAAAGGTAGTACTTTATTGGACTTTTGGATCCATATGAATCTGGTTATACCCTGGAAAAGTATCCATAAAAGACAATATTTTATTTCCTAAAGTAGGATCAACCAGTTGATCTATTCGAGGAACAAGAAATGGATCTTTAGGGCAGGCTCGATTCAAATATGTGAAGTTAACACATATTCAATACTTCCCATTCTAATGTTTAACCAACACCGGGTTTGTTTTCCATAAAGGATATTGTGCCTCCCTAACATGTCCGACCCTAAACAAACGACCCACTTAGACAACAATAGCCGCTGATTTTTCAACAGAAATGATTTTTTTAATAACTGGCTTGATCCTCAGATTTATAGCCAAGCTATAACATATCACATCAGATAAAACCCCCACTACAGCCTCTGTTTTCTAGGCGAAAGCATCCAAATTAACAAACATAAATTGTAACAATTTATGATGCAAAGTTGGTGATAGTAATGTCCCTATTCGAAGAATCTTTCCATTAGGAAAAGAATACTTTTATATGTCTTCACTTATTGTTAGAGAACCCGGGGTTTCTCTCGGATCATCAATTACTTCTTTTTATTATGAGGTCAACCCCCTGATTGTTATTCATCCATCCGATTTTCACTATTAGAAACTCGGATACGAAGAGTTGTTGCATAAAATTCTCTGGCTATCTTTTGATCACTTCAAACCACCCCAACACGGTATTCGATGACATATTTAAACACTGATGAACAATGGATACAATAATTGTATACATCCTATAAACCTAATATATCCAAAAATAGCATTATAACTAGTCAGACAATTCATCACCATGAATAAAACTTGAACCTTCTTTTTAAAAGGCATTTTCCCCAAACACACTTCACCCTCGATTTCTCCAATCACCTACGTTTTCACGCTTGTAAACCCAATTATACTATGTTTGGATTGACAATTTCGAGGTGGATTACATATCTTATCGTATGTTGACTTGAATATGACATTCGCAAAGCTTTATGTATCTAAAAAACATGTCGGATTTCAATTCTAGTTATTTTTGTTGCAATAATCAGTGCGTTTTCATGAGAACCTGCAGTGCCTCTCAAATCATCTTCATCGAAAAAGAATAAAATGAACACCGTTCTGACCATACAAGTGAGTAGACATCCTTCATTCTATTTTAATGGCTAAACTTACCACGTGCCTTTTCCTTGAGCTATTATTGTTAACAATCATAGAATCTCCCTAAAAAATTACAAAAGACTCAAAGTATTCACATAAGCTTCGAGCTCGTCCTTGCTCTACTGGTTCATCTACAACCATCAAAATTAACCGATCTAGATCTGTATCCAAATATTTCAAAGCTGCGTCGAACTCGTCAATATTAAAATCTAGAATCATCAGATTTTCTTCTTTCGAATTAGGATTTTCTGCTTGCGAAGTCGATTCACTTGGAGCCTTTGATCCACTACTCTACCATTTAACATAAGCAACTAATTTTCCATTTTGATTCAAATCTGCACCTCTTTTTTCAAAGTTATACAATCTATAATATCATGTCATATGTCATTATGATACTTACAGAACATGTTGTTGCGCTTTTCCCTTGGTCTATTTATAAGAGTTGTTTTTTAAAGCCCACATATCATTTAGCCTTTTCATAAATCGCAACAACATTCTTAGTTAAATCAACATAATATTCTGGATTTATACACTGATTTGGCCTTGGTATTTGACATTATTACCTTGTAGCTTGAGTGGAGTACCCTTCAGTTTGAGGAGGAAAATTATTGTTATTCTTTGGATGAGATAGTTGGGTCAAATTCAAAGAGTGTCCTTGATTATTTGACATCTGCCCTGAATTATTTTGACTAGGTCCAACCATTCCTCCACTTTAATTTGATTCTCGGCTTGAGTCATCAATTCTCTAAAAGTCAAGGCTCTCCTCTTTGTCGTTTCATTTGATAATCACATGGTTACAAACATTGTCGAAATACAGCCATAGTTATTAACTCTTCAAAATTATCTAATTCTGCTTTTGTTAACACAAAATGTTTGGTATAATCCTTCAACTTCTCTCCCGCAGTTTTCTTACACTGTATTATAGTATCTCAATTTTCTCGCATTTCTTTACTTCCCACAAACTATCGTCGAAAAGTTGTATATAAATCTCTAAAGTATAAATAAATCCCATCAGAATCCTATTGTACCCTTTCAAAGCTGTGCCCTTAAATGTTTGAGAAAAGGCTCTGCATACCAACCTATCATCATCTTTGAAGTTCATCATATAGTTCGTGAATTGTTCAATGTGATCATCGGGATCTTACATCTGATCAAATTTTTTGACCTTAGAAATATTGAACCGCTTCGAAAGAGTAATAAAATTTATCTCAATTGTTAAATGAGATTTTTTCTAGTCAATTCCTTGCACGTATTGGTCATCTTCTCATGTTCCCATGACAACTTACAAGTTCCTATCATCTAAACCTATGGATTGGTTCCTTCACACCATTCTGATTCCCTCAAACAACGAGACACATTGTCTATTTTTTCTCTATATTCTTTACGCGGTTTTCAAGGCTGGACTTTTTGTTCTTTCAAAGATCCTTGATACTTTTTTTGTTCAGATGTCGAATGCTCAAACTCATCATCATTGGATGTAACATACTTAGGCTTGTTTTTTTTTCTTTTTTCGTGAAGTACGATGTTCATTATCAGATTTAAAATGTGTTTTCCTCTGCTCACTTTGAATCTGGCGAGCTGTATAAGATCGAACAGATTGATTGTCCAAATCTTACTTTTTCTCCACTCGCCGCACCTCATATTGTAACCTACTTGAATGAATATTTCTATCTTTTTAAACACACTCCTCGTTAAGAATTGTAATTATATCCAGCAACTAATTCATTTGAGCTTCAATGTCTTAATAAGTCCACTGAAATGAAATTTGATCACCATCCTTATTTTCTCATATTTTCAAATCAGATCTCAGCATCTCGATTGCCTTATGAACCAAAATGATCTTTTTTATTTATTGGTTCCATTATCAATCAACAACAAGAATTATATATAAAAAATTCAACTATCTCTGGTTTTTTATTATGAAATCAAGGTACCGATCGAATGTATCTCCTACTGTGGTCGCCAATTTGTTGTGTGTGAATCTAGTTCTTGAAATGAAAGAGAGAAAATTTAATTTTAAAGAGATAAAGTAAAAGTGAAAAGTAAGATTCAGCTATTGAAAGTAGCGTCCCCTTTATTAACAGTCTCATCCATTATTTATAGGTGTTCAGACTTAGTGTAACAGAATCGGTTATACTAATGGCTTAATTGCACTTTAGTCCCTCATATTTACAAACAACACAACAGTTACCTTACAACTATATAATTGTTCATATAAGACTTTAATTCATTACATTTAAGCCCTTTACACTCTATATTCTTATCAAGTATAATGTTATATGAAATCTTGTACCTTGGTACAAATACAGAGTAAGAATAATCAACGAGGGTCAAAATTGAGTCTTTTGTCATGATAGATATAACTTTTGAGATTATGTTATAAATTTTATTACATCTTGTATAGGTATATAATCATCCGCAAAATATGGGATGTTAGTTTTGCGATAAGAGATATTTGGGTTTTATTACAATTTAGGTCCGTACGATTACTATTGAAATGAATGAACCATTTCGCATTGGTCTGCTCCTATGATTGACCAATATGATTTAAAGAGGTTGGACTTATATCAATCAAATTATGGGTATTTATTTATTTTATTTTATCTTATGTAAAAGCCATTTATTTGAAATTTCAAACTGAAATTTGGATACAATGAAAAGGCGCTAACTTTTGCCGCCCAAACCAAACAGAGCCTTGCTCTAACTAGGGTTTACAATTTTGATTTAATTAACCAAACAAGCTAGCCTATACTTGCTGATCCATAGAAGCACAGTCGATCTTTGAAAACTGAACAAAACACATCTCGTATCAGAAAGCATCAGCACAATCTTTAGTTTTGAGCATCTTCAAACTTTCTCCATGAAGAACAACAACCAATCAGTCTAAAAAACTATCAAAACCTTGAACGCTTCACTCCAATTCATCAATCATTAACATCAAGTCATTAAACAAGGCTCTCCATTTCAGCAAACAGCTTCACTTCCTTGAAAACTTTCCTTCTGAAATCAGCTATGATTCATCCAGTTAGTTCTCTACCAAGCGAACAGGAACCTGAAAACTTAGTGCTTATAGCTAAGCAGATAACCTTAATCGGAAGTATTAATATAAGGTAAACCAATACTTTCTAACACAAGAATAGATTTAAGGTCGCTAATGATGAGTCCGAATTCAGCATGCTCCCCGAACAAGGGCAGATCGGTCAAGTCTCTCCGAATACCGGACAGGTTATAGGGACAGGGATCGAACATGTCACTTGGACCGGACAGATTTCTGTGAACACTATGAACTTAAAGCAGTTCGAACTATGACAAAAGTACTAAAAAACCTAAACACTTCTTGACTAAGCTACTTGCTCTCCTACTTAAGAGCTCATGGGTCTTTGAACATGACCCGGGTCCATTAAACATGACCCGAAAGCCCATAAGGGCCCAAACATTACACTATAAATACCCAACCACCCGCATTAAATATGGGTAATGAGAATTAACTGCTACCAAGCTGCTTAATCATCTCTCTACTCTCTACTCTAACTGTTAAACACTCACACACCACCGTTAAACACCCATACACCACCTTAAAACTCCTCTTGAAATTACTAGCCTACCCTCAGGCAGTTATTATCCACACCAAATTGGCGACCACAGTGGGACGCGACGGTGCCTGAATCAAGCATTCAAAACCAGCTAAAAAACTCTGTCCGAATGAATCCGGACAATCCAGAAGTACCACCAGCTCTGCTCGAAGTGGTGGGAGAGAATGATGAGTACACTGTCGAAGAGCGTGACAGGTTGAGGGGAGAAATAGAAGCTCTGAGGGCTGAAAAGGCCAAGATGGGCGTGAAAGAGAAGTCCAAAGCATCAGTTTCTCATCACACCGACAACCCCAGAGAGCCTGAGGCTTCAAAAACTCATGTGAGCACCAAAAAGACACATGCCAGTTCTAAAAAGTCTCACCGGTCCAAGCCTGTGGAGAGTTCTGACTCAAGCTCAGAATCTTCAGATAGCTCTTCGGACAGCGAGGGAAATGAAAAATCCTTGTCCTCTAGCAGTGATGAGGGTCGAACCAGGAAAAAGCAAAAGGAAGTTAAAAAATATTCAAGAAAAAGAGACCACCATGGAAGAATGAAAAGGCATATTGGTAAGGGATCATCTCATAGCCGGAGGCATGTGGACCGGATGCTGATGGATCCCTTTGTTTTCCACGATGAGCCAGGTATCTTTGCAACTCCCAATGAGGATACTGTGTTCAGTCGTGGAAGGAATTGGAGGCAGTCTCCACTGTCTTCTAAAATCCTGTCCGGAAACCTCCCCAAGAGGTTTGATAGCACTAAAATGGAGAAGTACGATGGCAGTACTGATCCGGACAATCATCTGGAGAAATTCAAAAACTTCATGATGAACTTTGATGACGATGATAAACTACTGTGTAGGGCATTCTCCCAGTCATTTACGGGGAGTGCTCTGATATGGTACAACAGCCTACCCTCAGGCAGTTATTATCCACACCAGCTAAGAGCTGTCATATAGTCGTAATCTTGTCTCATCTGACACTTTATAGTCCATCGAGCCAACCAGTCCGCAACTCTGTTTTGATCTCTAAAAATATGTTTAAGAGACATAGAAGGAGTTAACATCATTCTACAAAAATTTAGAATAGGATTAAGAGACCAGGGAGTAGCACCATTGTTACCATTCTTAATGAATTCAACAAGCAAAGAGGAGTCATACTCTATATCTATATTTAAGAATCCTTTAGAACTGCATATTAATAGTCCATCCATAAGAGCTCGAGCCTCAACCATAAGAGGAGAAAGCTTACCGTAGACATTGCCATAGGCAAGAATTAGGTAACCTTCATGGTCTCTAATAATAATGCATGCACTAGCCTCACTATTGTAAAGCACAGAAGCATCAGTATTAAGCTTGTAACGACCATTGTCTGGATGAATCCATTTAAGGACAGTAGGTCTTTTGATGGAGTAGCAGCTTAAGTATAAGAAGCCAAAATTCTTAGCAACAATCCTATCATTTGACCAGTGTGAAGTTTTGAATATTCCAACCACATTCATATAATTAAGAATCCTGTAAACTTCATTGATAATAATATGAGAAGAAACATTGAAGTTTTTAAACTTAGACTTATTTCTAAATTTCCAGATTGTGTAGATTATAGGTATTTATTATTATATATACTGGACATTTTATATTGTTAGTCACATGACAAGTTATTTGGACTTTTTCAGATGGATTTAGTTTGATGGTGATAAGAGTGTTGATTCTCTTTATGTCATGATAGTTAGGATGACATATATGGCCCACTGAGTTGGTTAAGTGGTTTATAAAAACATTCGTCACACTTTATGGAGTATTGCAATGAATTGTAATGACTATTATGGATGTAAATTATTTTATTTTTAATGAAGAGATATTTTGCATTGGTATGATTTTTTTTTGTATTTTGATCTCATAATTTGAGCAAATTTTCGTTTGAATAAATATTTTTCAGTTATACTTAGAAAGACGTTATCTTTGGAGGCTCTTAATTCAGTTCTTATGAGCTCATGGTTTTACGAGTCATCATAAAAATTTGATTGGGCTTATAAAAGGTCGGTTTTTACTTTTTTAGTTTTGTTGTTGATATTACTAAGATGTCTTTTTAATAGATGACGAATCTTAGTTGATATGATTAACATATTAAGGTTGTTTGCTGAAAGATTTTATCTAGTAATGATGATATTATTAAATTATATGGGGGACTTCTTCATATTTAAAAAATAAAATCATTTTCTAGTGGAGGTATATGGGACATTGAGGTGGATGGTGATTGTGGTATTATCTGAAGTTCTCATAAAACCATAATATGCAAAGGAATATGGGTAGATGTTATCTCGTCGACTGTTATTAGAACATGGTCTAGTTTGGAGGAGATAAGATTATTTGGTTATTTATTAGATCAATAATATTGGAAACCATTGGTCTAAAGGTCATTTAGTTTGCGATAGTAACAACATTTGTAAAAATCATTTATAGAGGAATTAGCGAGGTATGAAACCCTTGTTGGTCCTCTGGTTTCCAAATAGCACTGCAATCGCTTAAAGCAACGTATGGATCATTGGAGTGGTTGAAGATGAGAAACATTAAATCATTTAATAGTGCAATACACTCAATAGTGTCAGTGAATGCATATATATTATTAAAATTTCACCAGCATAGAATCATGAATTCGATATGTAAATATACCTAATTTGAGATTACAATGTAAATGTCTCAAATTAACTAGTTTGACATTTAGATAAAAGTTTTTCTATTTCAAAATACATAAAAAGCAAACCAAAATAAATTTATTCAACTAAAGGTAAGTTATCATATAAGACGTAACAACAAAATCAATTACCATTTACTATCTAAAAAATACAGGTTATCAATAGGTATGTGGGCCATCTTTTATACCAGATATCATATTTTGTATAAATACGTGTTGAAAAATAAAGTACATTTTTCGCTTCTATTTTCAATTGAAGACATAGTAACAACTATGATTTGGTTGCAACAATTAGGGAGACCAATTGTTACAAAAGAAAACATGGAAAATTAATATGATGTGTTGTTATATTGGTGGTTACTATCATACTATTATAATAAATAAAACAAATTGGTATATATAATCATACTTATACAAATTATATGCAAACAATATTTTATGGAACATATAAAAATTGGGGGAAAAGCATTCATAAAACACTTGATCCTAAAATGTTTTAAATTGTTGAGAATTGAAGCATATTGAGAGATTAATTTTATTGAAGCACTTGAAAATGACAAAGATAATTAAGTATGTGTTTAACCAATTTTTTGTTTAGCATTAACTAGATTTCGCATTTCATATATGGTTATGTTACATGTTTCGTATTTGGTTGTGCTTCACGCTTCGCATTTGTTATATTTTGCGATATGCAGTTAAGAAAAATATTTAAAATATATATAGATTTTGGTTGGACGACTGGCTATAACAGATGCCAAAATAGAGACATTTGTTGTAGATGGCTCAAAAGGCCAAAATTATTAATGAAATCACCTTTTTGCAAAGTTATCATTGCATTTTCATTGATATAGAAAATAAAAATCTCAAGAATTTATAATTATCAAATTAGTGGGGGTGTCGCTGATCATTGTAAAAGCGAAAAGACTTAAAATGAACCACGCCTAGGTGGCTACGCAACATGACATACTGAGCCTTGACTAAGGCAATAATTAAAAGCGAAATAGTGTCTACCACAAGCCTTAAAGGTTACGTTAAGGGCCATACTGAGCCCAAGATATATAACTCAGTAAAACAAACTGACTAAACAGTCAAAGTCTATAAAGACCACGCTAGGGGCGATGCTGAGCCCATGCTGATAAAGCCTATGAAGCGAGCAAACCTATAAGTAATTCTTATAGTCACGCAACAAGCTACACTATGTTTATTCAAATCATCATATTCATTCCTCCAAAATATCCAATTAGGACAATAAGCATCACAATGACAGTTAATAACAAAATAAACATAAATAGTATTCATGTAGATAAAAGTTAAAAGAAAACATGTTATGACAAACTTAGCAAAAAAAGGTTAGAAGAAATGTTCAACCAAAAGACAAATTATACACGATCTTTGCTAGTACCACTTTCTTTTTTAGGCTCTCCATATGCTAATCCTTCATCGAGGGTACCGCATCAGAGTAAGTTGTAACATGATCAACTGATAATCCCTTAGTTGATAAAGGGGATCTTTGAAGAGGAAGACGACCACCTTTGTCGCCTTTTCCATTAATTATTCCTCTTCGTTGTCGTTGCCAATAACCCACGACTTTTTACATATGGCGAAAATCCCCTAAACCGACACAACTCCATATCAACATTCATTTTCCAGAATTCAATGATGCTCTCTTTCTGAATCCGCTCCAAGTTTGGCTTCATCCTCCTCAATGCCTTCTGTTGACTATCAGCATAAGACATGTTGACCAGCTCATTCACCCATTTCTCAGTATATTCTGATGAGTCCGGATTTATTCGCCACCACTCACTGAGAAAACCGGACAGGGTTAATTCAGACAATAGGTGCCCACTAAACTATCCGGACAAGAAAAAGTATTAAAACACTAAACACCTTTTGACTAAGCTAGGTGCTAATCTACTTAAGAACTAATGGGTCTTTAAACTCGACCCGATTTCACAACTTGACCCGAAAGCCCATAGGTCCATAATTAAGGGTATAAATACCCAATCACTTTCATTAATGAGGGTAATAAACATTTAATACAACCATGAAACTTGAATCTCTCACTACAAAGCACTCAAACATTTAATACCTTTGAAACTCTCTAAAACACTGGACAAAATTACTCTCAGTTCAAAATAAACCACGTCAAATTGACGACCACAATGGGAGGAGAAGGTGCCTGAATCTAGCATTCAAAACCAGCAAGAAAAACCAGTTCGGATGAATCCGGACGAGCAAGCAGTGCCACCACCTTTGATAGAAGTGGTGGGTGAGAACGATGAGTACACAGTCGAAGAACGAGACAGGCTGAAAGCTGAAACAGAAGCGTTGAGAGCTGCTAAAAGTGTCAGTGAATGCATATATATTATTAAAATTTCACCAGCATAGAATCATGAATTCGATATGTTAATATACCTAATTTGAGATTACAATGTAAATGTCTCAAATTAACTAGTTTGACATTTAGATAAAAGTTTTTCTATTTCAAAATACATAAAAAGCAAACCAAAATAAATTTATTCAACTAAAGGTAAGTTATCATATAAGACGTAACAACAAAATCAATTACCATTTACTATCTAAAAAATACAGGTTATCAATAGGTATGTGGGCCATCTTTTATACCAGATATCATATTTTGTATAAATACGTGTTGAAAAATAAAGTACATTTTTCGCTTCTATTTTCAATCGAAGACATAGTAACAACTATGATTAGGTTGCAACAATTAGGGAGACCAATTGTTACAAAAGAAAACATGGAAAATTCATATGATGTGTTGTTATATTGGTGGTTACTATCATACTATTATAATAAATAAAACAAATTGGTATATATAATCATACTTATACAAATTATATGCAATCAATATTTTATGGAACATATAACAATTGGGGGAAAAGCATTCATAAAACACTTGATCCTAAAATGTTTTAAATTGTTGAGAATTGAAGCATAATGAGAGATTAATTTTATTGAAGCACTTGAAAATGACAAAGATAATTAAGTATGTGTTTAACCATTTTTTTGTTTAACATTAACTAGATTTCGCATTTCATATATGGTTATGTTACATGTTTCGTATTTGGTTGTGCTTCACGCTTCGCATTTGTTATATTTTGCGATATGCAGTTAAGAAAAATATTTAAAATATATATAGATTTTGGTTGGACGACTGGCTATAACAGATGCCAAAATAGAGACATTTGTTGTAGATGGCTCAAAAGGCCAAAATTATTAATGAAATCACCTTTTTGCAAAGTTATCATTGCATTTTCATTGATATAGAAAACAAAAATCTCAAGAATTTATAATTATCAAATTAGTGAGGGTGTCGCTGATCATTGTAAAAGCGAAAAGACTTAAAATGAACCACGCCTAGGTGGCTATGCAACATGACATACTGAGCCTTGACTAAGGACAATAATTAAAAGCGAAATAGTGTCTACCACAAGCCTTAAAGGTTACGTTAAGGGCCATACTGAGCCCAAGATATATAACTCAGTAAAACAAACTGACTAAACAGTCAAAGTCTATAAAGACCATGCTAGGGGCGATGTTGAGCCCATGCTGATAAAGCCTATGAAGCGAGCAAACCTATAAGTAATTCTTATAGTCACGCAACAAGCTACACTATGTTTATTCAAATCATCATATTCATTCCTCCAAAATATCCAATTAGGACAATAAGCATCACAATGACAGTTAATAACAAAATAAACATAAATAGTATTCATGTAGATAAAAGTTAAAAGAAAACATGTTATGACAAACTTAGCAAAAAAAGGCTAGAAGAAATGTTCAACCAAAAGACAAATTATACACGATCTTTGCTAGTACCACTTTCTTTTTTAGGCTCTCCATATGCTAATCCTTCATCGAGGGTACCGCATCAGAGTAAGTTGTAACATGATCAACTGATAATCCCTTAGTTGATAAAGGGGATCTTTGAAGAGGAAGACGACCACCTTTGTCGCCTTTTCCATTAATTATTCCTCTTCGTTGTCGTTGCCAATAACCCACGACTTTTTTACATATGGCGAAAATCCCCTAAACCGACACAACTCCATATCAACATTCATTTTCCAGAATTCAATGATGTTCTCTTTCTGAATCCGCTCCAAGTTTGGCTTCATCCTCCTCAATGCCTTCTGTTGACTATCAGCATAAGACATGTTGACCAGCTCATTCACCCATTTCTCAGTATATTCTGATGAGTCCGGATTTATTCGCCACCACTCACTGAGAAAACCGGACAGGGTTAATTCAGACAATAGGTGCCCACTAAACTATCCGGACAAGAAAAAAGTATTAAAACACTAAACACCTTTTGACTAAGCTATGTGCTAATCTACTTAAGAACTAATGGGTCTTTAAACTCGACCCGATTTCACAACTTGACCCGAAAGCCCATAGGTCCATAATTAAGGGTATAAATACCCAATCACTTTCATTAATGAGGGTAATAAACATTTAATACAACCATGAAACTTGAATCCCTCACTACAAAGCACCCAAACATTTAATACCTTTGAAACTCTCTAAAACACTGGACAAAATTACTCTCAGTTCAAAATAAACCCCGTCAAATTGACGACCACAATGGGAGGAGAAGGTGCCTGAATCTAGCATTCAAAACCAGCAAGAAAAACCAGTTCGGATGAATCCGGACGAGCAAGCAGTGCCACCACCTTTGATAGAAGTGGTGGGTGAGAACGATGAGTACACAGTCGAAGAACGAGACAGGCTGAAAGCTGAAACAGAAGCGTTGAGAGCTGCTAAAAGGTAGAGATGGGTTTAAAATAAAAATCGAAAGTATGAGCCATTCACCATACTGACAACCCAAGGGAGAATGACCCATCAGCAAAGACTCACTTGAGTACAAAAAAGACCTACGTCAGTTCCAAGAAATCTCACCGGTCTAAGATGGTGGAGAGCTTAGAGTCTGATTCCTCTAGTAGCTCCTCGAATGAGGATGAGCTTGATGAGTCCTTGTCATCCAGCAGTGATGAGGGCAGATCCAAGAAGGATCAAAAGTTTATTAAAAAATATTCAAGAAAGAGGGATATGCATGGGAGATTAAAGAGGCATATAGGAAAAGGGTCGTCTCACAGTCACAACCATAGTCGTAAGCTTGTGGATCAGCTGCTGATGGATCCCTTCGATTTCCATGATGAGCCATATATTTTTACAACACCTAATGAAGACACTGTCTTTAATCGTGGCCGGAATTGGAGACAATCCCCCTTGTCATCCAAGATATTGTACGGAAACCTTGCTAAGAGGTTTGACAGTACTAAGATGGAAAAGTATGATGTGAGCAAGGATCCGGACAACCATCTGGAACAATTTAAAAAATTTATGATGAATTTTGATGATGATGACAAACTGATTTGTAGAGCCTTCTCGCAATCTTTTACGGGGAGTGCTTTGAAATGGTACAATAGCCTACCAGAGGGTTGTATCAGAAACTTTGACACGTTTTTGGTGGCCTTCCGAAGGCAGTTTGTTGGTAGTAAGGAAGTGAAGGGCAATGGAGATACTATTATCCATTACGACCAAGAGCCAAACGAATCACTAAAAGACTATATAAGTTGGTTCGTGAACACAAATAATGGGTTAGCTGACTGCTTTGAGCAGGTAGCAATAGCTTCTCTGAGGCAAGGATTAAACCCGGGGAATTTGGCCGATTCAGTAACCAGAAAAAATGCCATGACTTGGGGTGGTTCGCTAAACCAAGCGGGGAAGCAAATCAATGCAGATGAAACAAAAAAGACTAGGGTGCACAGACAAGTGAGGTCTGTCCCAGCTGGACCAAACTAGAACCAGTCCGGATACAAGGCCAAAGAAGCCGGACAGGGGCCCAACAGGGCCAAACATACTCAATCTCAACCAGCTCAGAGCCAACAATCTAGAAATAAACGAGGACCTTGGGTCCAACCGGAGTGGTTTGCTGAATTGAAAGAAAATATGGCAACCATCTATGACGAAACAAAAAATGAGGTACATTTCAAGACGCCGACAACACTTCAATCTCCTAGGGAAAGTCGTAATACTTGTTTTTGTCAATATCATCATGATATTAGCCATAACACCGAGGATTGCATCGCTTTAAAACAAGAGGTGTAGAATCTGATTGAAAGGGGAAAGTTGGGAGCTTATGTCAAGAGAATAAGTGGGAACAGGCCTGACAATGCTCACCGGACTGGCCCAACGAATAATGCGGTGACATCTGCTCCGGACGGGGCCATGGTAATCATTGAAAGATATGATGTAGAATCAGAGTATTTGGATCCTGATTCAACCCGAAATAAAGTGGGTGTTATAACAGAACATACCAAGACAATGTCTGGACTCATAAGCTTTTTTGAGTCACTTACTATACTTGGAGGGGACACTATGACTGCGCTGACTCCTTCTTCAAGGAAGAGGCATGTTCACACTCTAGCTACTCAGTTAGAGGGAGACATGTCCTCCAATCAGCCCCCAATTCCTTTTCTCTTCATTATTTTTGATGAAGATGACCTAAGGGACATAGCTGGTCCTCATGAGGATGTTGTGATGATAGGAGCATCGATTGGGGGCAATGGCATCAGGCGAATTTCGGTTGACACTGACAGCTCAGCCAATATTCTCTTTTTAAGTTCCTATAAATAAATGAAGAATCCAGCAGTGATTCAGCGTTCGAAAAGATCCATTGTGGGCTTCACAGGGAGCTTTGCGGATGTGATCGGAGAGTTTGAGGATGAGGTATTTTTGGGCAAGGTCCTTTTCAAGAAGATGGTCAGGGTACTTTTTGTTGTGGTAGATTGCCCCACGTGTTACAATGTGATCTTTGGGAGATCCTAGCTTTCCAGGATGCATGTTGTGGCTTCAACAGTTCACCAATGTTTACAGTATGCAATTCAAGGACAAGTGGGAGCTATCTGGAGTAGCCAAAAAATAGCAAGAGAATTTTATGCAACTGCACTTGCCTCTAAAACTCTGGGGTCAGTCCGGATAAATGAAGATTAGTAGTTGTTGGGGCCTTCTGAGGGTGAGGGTGAAATTGATGACCCCAGAGAGACCCATGGTGTTTTGATACCAATCGAAGAAGTTGAAACCCACTCTCTGGCTGAAGGAAGAAATGTTAAAGTTGGCTCCAAGATGGCACAATAATTGAAGAAAAAATTATTGTCCTTTTTGGCAAGCCACCAACATGTTTTTACTTGGTATAATGCTGATGTGACTGGAGTACCTGCGAATATTATATCACACCAACTATCCATCCGAAGAGATGTTACACCTGTAGTGCAAATAAGGAAAGCTTTCTCTAAGGAGAAAGCTGATGTCATAGTTCAAGAGGTTGACCGACTTACCAAGATGGGGCACATAAAGGAGTCCCAATATCCTTTATGGACAGCCATCCAGTGTTAGTAAAGAAAAAGAATGGGAAATGGCGTATGTGTATCGACTTTACTGACCTCAACAGAGCTTGCCCAAAAGATCTCTATCCAGTCCTCCGGATAGATCAGTTGGTAGACTCCACATCTGGGAACAATTTATTGTCCTCCATGGATGCCTTCTCCGGTTATAACCAGATAAAGGTGGATCCGAAGGACCAGGAATACACTGCTTTTGTTACAGATAAAGACCTCCATTGTTACAAGGTGATGCCTTTTGGGTTGAAGAATGTTGTGGCTACCTATCAGAGGTTGGTGAACAAAGCATTTGCATTTCAAATTGGGAGAGATATGGAAGTATATGTTGATGACATGATGGTAAAAAGCTTTGAAGAAGAGTTGCACCTAGATGATCTTCGAGAAACTTTTGCCAACTTGGCAAAGGTTAATTAAAAATTGAATCCCTAAAAACGTGTCTTTGGGGTGAAATCCGGAAGTATTTTAGGGTATGTGATAAGTGAGAAAGGGATACATCCTGATCCGGACCAGCTTGATGCCTTATTAAAAATGGATCCTCATTGGAATGTTAAAGAAGTACAAAGGTTGACAGGAGGGTTAGCTGCTTTAAATCGTTTTATTTCAAGGTCTTCAGATAGATGTGCCCTGTTTTTCCAGACTTTAAAGGGTGTTAAAGACTTTAACTGGTCTCCACAGTGCGACTAGGCGTTTAATGAAATAAAAAAGCATTTATCTTCCCCCAAAACCCTTTACAAACCTGTTGACGGAGAAACACTATACATATACCTAGCTGTGTCTGAATGTGCTATAAGTGCGGTGCTGGTAAGAGATGTGGACAATTATCCTCATCCGGTGTACTACATCAGCAAAAGTTTGATGGATGCTAAAAAAGTACTTAAAGCTTGAAAAACTGGCACTAGCCTTGATGATTGCTGCCAGAAAAATGAGGCCGTATTTTCAGTCTCATTCTATTATCGTCCGAACGTCTTTTCCTTTGAAAAATGTCCTTTAGAAGGAAGACATATCAAGTAGGATGACCAAATGGTAAATAGAATTGGATGATTATAATATTGATTTCGCCCCTCGAAGTGCAATCAAATCTCAATCTGTTGTTGATTTCCTGGTTGAGTTCCATTCAGACATAAGTACTAAGCAAACTGCAGATGAGAAAACTAAGATGGTATGGGTTGTCCGGACGGATGGCGGATCAAGTACCATGGGTTGTGGTGCTGGGATATGTTTAACCTCTCCGTATGGCGATAAGTTATACCATGCTATATGTTTTTCTTTTAGGGCTTCTAATAATGAGTCCGAGTATGAGGTTGTTATAGCCGGTCTGAAGCTAGATTTTCTGTGTGGGGCTAAAAGAGTCAGGTTGATGAGTGATTCTCAGCTTCTTATCCATCTTGCCAAAGGACAATCTGAGGAAAAAAGAGAGCAATTGATCAAATACTTGTTTATCCTTAAAGAAGTGGCAGCTAACTTAAAAGATGTTAGCTATGAGCATATACCTAGATCGGAGAACACACTAGTAGACTCTTTGGCAACCATAACATACTCTGAGTCCTATCCATGGATTCATGTGTAAGAATGTCCATCTATACAACCCAATCAGATCAAGGAAGAGGAGGAAAGTTTAAGTATATAAGTGGTTCAACCCAAAGGCTGGAGATATCCCATTCTTCAATACATCTCTGATGGCATTTTGCCTCCAGAGAAAGTTGTGGCAAGGAAAATGAAACATAAGGCTCGTGGTTTTTTTAATCATAAGAGATTTCCTTTATAAGAAGTCGTTTAGTAGACCTCTCATGCATTGTTTGGGGGTTGAAGAGTCCCAAATTATGTTATCTGAATTACATGATGGAGAAGGATCAGCACACTGTGGCTATAGAGCTTTAACCCGAAGGGTTTTGTTGGCCGGATACTATTGGCCATCCATAATGACAGATGTTAAGGAGTTGGTGAAAAAATTTGACCCATGCCAAACATATGGTAATGAAACTCACATCCCAGCTGTTCCTCTAGAATCGATTGAGCCAGTGCCTTTTGCTCGTTGGGGGCTGGATTTAGTAGGGCATCTACCAATGGCGTCCGGAGGGTGCATGACTATTATTGTAGCCATTGATTATTTCTCAAAGTGGATAGAAGCAGCCCCCTGGCAGAAACTACTTCAAAAGCTGTTATAAAATTTATTATGTCTAACATTTGTTGCAGATTTGGGGTTCCACAAAAGATAACCACAGATAACGGGCCACAATTCGATAACATTTATATGGAGAATTTATGTGCTTCCCGTGGCATTCAGCATTGTTTTTCTTCTCCTTTCCACCCGTAAGAAAATGGTCAAGTTGAAGTGGTAAACAAGACCATTATGTCCGGTCTGAAGAAGAATTTAGAAGGGACTGCAGGAAAGTGGACAAGTTATTTGCAAAAAGTATTACGGGCATACCAGACTACTCCTGGAGCTGCTACACAAGAATCTCCTTTTGCCTTGGTATATGGGATGGATGCAATTGCTCATATAGAGGAAACTTTTCCATCATACAGAGTCCACAATTATTCCGAACATGCTAATAAGGTGGCAATTAGAAGTCAGTTGGACTTAATAGAAGAAAAAAGGGTTAAGGCTCATCTTAGAACCACCCATTACCAAGGTTTGATGAGGAGAAGATTTGCTTCCAAAATCAAAAGAAGGGATTTTCGGCCAGGGGACAAAGTATTGAGAAAAGTTTTCTTGCATACTAAGGAGAATCAGTCCGGCAAGCTAGCTCCAAACTAGGAAGGGCCTTATGAGGTCTCTGGAAAAATTAAGCCTGGAACATACATGCTTCAAGAAAAAGATGGAAGAATCTTAAAGAACCCCTAGAATATTGAACACCTCTGCTTATATCTGGAGTGAAAGTTGTTAACATATTTACTTGGTTAAAGTCCATGTAAATATTAAGGGGCACACTTTTTCCTACCCTGGTGGCGCGGGGAGGTTTTAATGAGGTGTCCGGGTTTTTCAATAAAATTTGATGCCTTCTTAAAATATTCGGAGTGGTTTGATTCCAATTTTTTTAAAGTCTTCTGAGCATCTTTGGCAGATCGAATTAATTTGGTTGAATGATGACCATTAAACACATGTCATCGGAGATTTTAAACACTCTAATCTTAAATACTTGTAAAACAAATAAGGGCTCTTTAAAAATTAGCCATTAAATTTAAGCAAGTATGAAACAGAGCAAAAAAATTAGCAAGGTAAACCTGTCCGGTTAAAAACCGGATAATAATATTAAAACATAAAATATGCCTTGGCCATCCAATGAGTAAGTTTAAAGAAAGGATCAACCGGACTTGAACCGGACATGGTCACAAAAATTCTTTGGCCATCCAAGGACTTTAGTATTTCACAAGATTAAGAAAAACAAGTAAGAAAAGATAGTTAAAACCTCAGGGCTTATTCTCTTCGGATGTTCCTGCATCGTCTTTTTTCTTAGGATCTTTGGGTTCACCACTTGAACTCTCTCCGGTTCCTTCTACCTCATCAGTGGTAGAGTCGATCCCACTAGAGTAATTCTTCTTATCACCATCAGCCAGTGTGTGGAATGGAATATCCTCATACTCCACGAATTCCCACAAGAGACCAAGTGTTCTCCTCGGGAACTTCTCGTTAAAGATGGTATGAATAAAAGTTGGATTGAAAAGATTGAGAATACAAGAATCAAGAGAGTAAATTTTTGGTAGTGAATATGAACTTTTGCTTCTGATTATTTCATAGGCGTAATCAACCTCCCGAACCTCTTTAAATAGGCCTAGTGAGTTAGTTACAAGAGCGGTTACATAGAGGGATCTTTTTGGTTTAGTCCCTATATTCCTTATAAGGCCTAATTTTACTCTATATTAATAGAACTTATCGGTTAAGTCCTTACTAATTACATTTAGGTCCCTAAAGAATATATTTCCTTATCAGTAGCCCCCCTAGTTCTTATACAGATAATTTATAAGAACTATTTGCTCTTCGAACGTTACTCTAAATGAATAAAACTTCTTTCATCCAGTCCCTTCATTATGATTAAGCCTGATGACTTGCAACCTCACTTCGAATCCAAGAATTAACGCAAATAACTTCCCCAATTACTTCGAAACTGCCAACCTAAAATACAACCTTGCCTCCACTTCGAATCTCCTGGCTAGAGATATCTCTTTACTTGTGCTTCGAATTTTCTGACCCCTACTTGAAAGACTGATTAGACCCTTCTTGATAGGTCTATGACTCAACACGCTTTCCTCCACGTTTCACATTCCACCCAATGAGAACAATTCACTGGTTTTGCCTCTTCAAATTCTCAACGTCATTTTTTTTAACTATAAATATTCAGCTTCACCTTCACTGAGAAATTTTTAGATAAACCACTTCTTTACTGATCCATCTTCATCTCGTTCTTCATCAATCTTCATCTTCATCTCCTACTTCCTTCCCCAGAAACCCCACTTTATTCAGTCACAAAAACAACTTCTCAAATCAGTATCTATTGTATGAGAAGATATCCCAAATACAAAAGATCTAAACCCAGAAAACCAAGAAAGACAAAGAAATCTCTCTTCCCTGGTTCTAGTAATCAAGTATTTGGTGCCTACGATTATCTTTGTATTGGAGAGAGAGCTGAAGAGTACAGAGCTGCTGGGTTGATCTACAACGGTCCTCACTTTTCCTCTACCACCTTCAAATACGGTAATTTCGATCCCAACCTTGCTACTTCATCTTCACCCCTAGCTTCAAACCCAGAATCTAGCCAACAACCTTCTCCTCCTCGAAATCCATCCACTTCTCCATCATTAAGACCACATCGAACATCTAAGGCTGTCACTTATGACAAACCCTCAACTTCTAAAAAACTACAACCCAAATCACCTATCCTACAATTCGAAGCAACTAAAAAACTTCAACCCAAATCACCTATCTTTCAATCTGAAGCCGTTAAAGTTAAACTTAGCAAAAAATCAACCTTTCTAGCAATGGGTGACGATGCAGAAACCTCCTCTCCTCCCCCACAAGAAATGGTTGACGCTACACCAGAGAATAGTCAACCAATTCTTGTGACTCGGACTGAGACTCAAACTCAAAGTCGTCACGATGAGGCTAACGATGAGGAAAATAACAAAGAAAATGATTCCGAAGCCACCGAATTCGATGCTGAAGGGGAATCCGAGGCTGATGGGGTAATCCCTGCAAAGAAAGTTCGAGGAAAGAAACCTCCTCTCACCCTTCCCGAAGACGTTGCTGCTTTGGTTCAAGAAAACCTTCAACCACTTTCTCCTCGGTACATTCTTGCCCTAAAAAATGTACCCTACACCTACTACCTCGAATCAGAAAAAGAAGAACTCAAGAAACTATGGGGATTAACAGACAACGTTGTTCTTCGACTACCAGTAGAAGGAGAAACACCTCTGAGTTATCAGAAGAATGAACTGGTAGTTTACCCCGAGCTTTTCAACTGGGGACTTCGATTTCCCCTCGACCCAATGATTGTGAGGTACTTCGAAATTCTTGGGTTGTGCCCAACACAAGTCACTCCAAATCAGTTATTCACCTTATTCTCAGCTATCATGGTGTCGAGGCTAGGAGGCATCCTCCTCGAAATAGAAGACTTCATCTCACTGACCAAACTCTCAAATGGGCCAGTTTTACCATTCTACTACCTAACATTGGAGAATGATCTGAAGATTATCGATGACCTCCTCGAAGCTGATAAATTTTGGAAGCAGAGGTTTATCTTTTTATCAGGAGCTTGGGAAAATGGTAAAGATATTTCCGATGACAACCCCTCAAAACTTACTCTCACCTGGAGAGATAGCAGTAAGTAAATCATTATTGTATTGTTAACATTTTTAACTTATTAAGCCTAGCCAAATTAACCAAGTCTACTTATCTAACTGTTTATTCTCTTTTCAGAAATTCCGAGGAGATTCAAAAGTCGTAGAAAAACTGCAAAGGTTATCTTCCAGAGAATGGCTGAATGGGCAGAGAAAGCCTGGGGAAACGGCTTTCACTCAGCCTTTCTACCAATCAACTTCGTCAACAGCCATCTGTGGCGCATAACCTTGGGAGCTGACTTCCCTGAAGATCCGATGGTCCCCCCAGATCTCATCATAGCGGTCCAAAGAATTTTCGCACCTGATGGGAAAACCTACCTTCCCACTAGGAATCGATCTGACAGTCACATGCCATTAAAGAAGAAGAGAAAGCTAACCCAAAAAAAACCCAATACAAGCAAGGCTAACTCTTCCAAACATTCGAAGCCTGCAGGGAAACGAAAAGCACCTGCATCTCAACTTCCTCCAATATCCGAAGAGGACGAACCTGCACTGAAGAGGAAAAAGAAAGAAAACAATACTCCAAAGAAGAAAAAGAACAAGTCCGCCACTCCAAAGAAAAAGAACGAGGCTGACATACTCGAAGAGGTACTGGCTTCCGAGGTGCATGGGAAAACTTTTATTGAAGAAAATCCTCAAGGGGGACTGGCACTAGGAGATATCCAAGTAGACGATTACCTTAACCTCGAAGATTTCAACTCAAGCGGGGATTTTGCATTCACTGGTGAAGGCTCTCAGCCTACCAACACCATTCCATCAACTTCTACTGGGGCTGCCATGGCTTCAATATCTAACGCAATTGTTCCTGTTCATCACCACCCATCAAACTTGCCCAATCCAGACAGATCCGATGAGGTAACTTTAATTCTTCGACCTTTTGATAATTTAAGTGTTGCAGCCAAAAAATTGTGTGAAAAAGTAAAAAATTCACATACACAATTGAAGCTCCTTGCACAAGAATTAATCAAGAGCAAAAAAGAAACAAAGTCTGAAAAGGCTTCGAAAAATGAAGCACTTCAAAATTTCGAAGCTGAGAAAGGAAAGCTTCTTAAGGAGCACAAAGAAAAAATCGAAGCTCTGGAGGCTTCTCATCGACTGGCTCTTGAAAATCTAAATTCTCAACATTCTACTGCTATTTCTGAGGAAAAGAAAAATCTACCGACGCTGAGAAACTTGTTAAGGAAATTCAAGAAAAATTGGATAATTTCCAAACTCAATTGACTACGCTTCGAACAGGATTCGAGGAAGAAAAGAAAGCTGCCGTCAAGAAAGCCGAAGCTGCTATTGGTTCTGTGATGCTTAATGGTATCGAAAAGGCTGAAATCGATACAGCTAACAATCTTCTTCGAGAAATCCATGCTGCCTATCCAAGGCTAAATTTAACAGAATTTTGGAAGCAAGTCCCAGAGAAAGATCGTCCAAAAGAGGCATTCGAAGTACCATCAAGCTCTTCAGAAGAAAGTGACGCTTCTGACGGGTCATCGGAAGAAGAGGATGATTAATCAATAGTTTACATATGTCGTGTTTGTTTTTTGTGTGTTTTAATTAAGTAGTTTGTCCTTTTTTGTAAGCTTCAACTTTTATCCAATGAGACAAGCAACTTTCTTAATATTTCAAATCTCTGGTGCACTTATAAAGTATGACACCTCGAAAATTAGATGCACTTATAAAGCGTGGCACCTCGAAAATTAGATGCACTCATAAGACGTGGCACCTCGAAAATTAGATGCACTCATAAGACGTGGCACCTCGAAATAGGTTGTTTCTTCAAAGCTATTGCTTTGGAAAATTACTCTTGGTCAACTTTCAAAGATGATCAGTCTTTGCCAAGTTACCAAAATAACAAATCATTCATCATACTAAACAACCAATGGCCAAAAGAAATTTTTATTATAAAATTCAATATTAGCCAAACACCTCATTAAAACCTTTCTGGGCCAACAGATAAGGAAAGAGTATGTCTGTTTTGCAAAAATTCGAAGTTCAATATTACTCACAGTACAATTTCAAATGCTCTATATTCCAAGGGTGTTTGAGCATCCTCCCCTCACGATCAGACAACCTATAAGAGCCTGTCTTGACCTTCATTTTGACTTCATAAGGACCCTCCCAATTCGGAGCCAATTTTCCGAGGTGCTTGTCCTTAGTATGAAGAAATACTTTTCGCAACACTTTATCGCCAACCTTAAACTCTCTCTTCTTGACTTTAGCATCGTACCTGCTTCTCATTAAGGTTTGATAATGAACCATATTCAAATGTGCTTTGACCCTTTTTTCTTCTAACAAATCAAGCTCAACCCTTCTAGCTCCACTTCGGAATATCGCAATAACCTGTAGGAAGGCAATGTGGATTCAGCAGGGCACACAGCATCCATTCCATACACTAAAGAAAAAGGAGTCTCTTTTGTGGCCTCTCTATGGGTTGTCCGATATGCCCACAACACTTCTTGAAGATAATTTGGCCATTTCCCTGCTGCTCCCGCCAAATTTTTCTTTAAACCCTCCAAAATAGATCTATTTGTAACTTCCACCTGCCCATTTGCTTGGGGGTGAAAAGGAGTAGAGAAGCATTGTTGTATTCCTTTCGAAAAGCAAAAAGAATCCATTTCCTTGTTATTAAATTGAGGACCGTTGTCCGTTGTTATTTTTCGAGGAACTCCAAAACGGTAGCAGATGTTACTTAGAATAAATTTGATCACATCCTTAGCTTTTGTTCTAGCTAAAGGTTCCGCTTCTGCCCACTTCGAAAAATAATCAACCCCGATAATAATCATCTGTCTTCCACCTGAAGCCATAGGCAATGGTCCTACTAAATCAAGCCCACATCTATCGAAAGGAACCGCCTCAGAGATTGTCATCAGGGGTACTGCTGGTTTATGTATCAAATGTGCATACCTTTGACAAGTATCACAGCTTCGAACCAATAACTTGGCATCGTGCAATATAGTTGGCCAATAATACCCTGCCAACAATACCCTACGCGTTAAAGCTTTAAAACCACAATGAGCTGACCCGTCTCCATCGTGCAATTCAGATAGAATGTTTTGAGATTCATGCTTGCTCAAACATCTTAATAAGGGCCTCGACACAGACTTCTTATACAATATCCCATCCAACACTACATAACCAAGAGCTTTATTCCTTATTTTCTTGAGCGAGTGGTTGTCAAGAGGTAGTATTCCCTTTGTAAGAAAGTTTAATAAGTCAGTTCTCCAATCTCTTCGAATGTTCGTTGAATCATTTATTACCTCCTCAACAAATTCACACTGCTCAGAGCTTGATGTAATCGAAGGCAGTGGTTGTGTCACGATCCATGGATATTCTTCAGAGTAAGCCATTGTTGCTAAAGAATCAGCCATTGTGTTGCTACCTCTTCGAATATGCTCCACCTCGACATTTTCAAACTGGGCCATCATACCTCGTAGCTCTTGCAAGTACAAAACCAAACGATCCTTTTTAGCTTCTGACACCCCTTTAACATGGTTAACTACCAACTGCGAATCTGTTTCTAAGCGCACGAATATTGCTCCACAAATCTTTGCTAACCGCAACCCTGCTAGCACAGCTTCATATTCAGCTTCATTATTCGAAGCATGAAATCCAAATTTTATAGCTTGAAACATAAACTCCCCTGTTGGTGCCACCAATTCAACTCCTGCACTCGACCCTTTATTACTAGATCCTCCATCAGTTCGTACTGTCCACGTCGGATTCGTGTTCACTTTTTCACCTTCTTTCTCTTCGGGTCTACTCGAATGAAACTCAACCAAGAAGTCTGCTAAGGCTTGAGCTTTGATAGCTGTTCGAGGAGAGAATAACACATCGAAATCTCCTAATTCTACAGACCACTTAGTCATCCTTCCTGAGATATCTGGCTTTTGCAATACATTTTTCAATGGATAGGAAGTTCGAACCACAATCGTATGTGCCTGGAAATAAGGACGCATTTTTCTCGCTGCCACTACTATGCACAATGCCAATTTTTCAAGCTTCAAATAACGTTTTTCGGCATCAACCAAACTTTTACTGACATAGTAGATGGGCCTCGAAATTCTTGAATCTTCACTGATCAGAACTGCACTCACTGCATAATCCGATACAGCCATATACAAAAATAGTTGCTCACCTTCTCGAGGCTTTGATAATATTTCAGGAGTGGACAAAAGATTTTTTATCTTAACAAAAGCTTCTTCACAATCCGAAGTCCACTCAAAATTATTAGGTCGACGCAACACCTGGAAAAAAAGGCAAGCACTTATCTGAAAATCGAGAAATGAATCTGTTCAAAGCTGCTAACCTGCCTGTTAACATCTGCACTTCTTTGATATTCTGAGGCGAAGACATTGATATCAGAGCCTTCAATTGTTCTGGATCCACTTCAATTCCTCTTTCACTAATCACATACCCCAGAAACTTACCAGATCGGACTCCAAACGTACATTTTTCTGGGTTCAACTTCAACTGTATGGCTCTGAGATTCAAAAACGTCTCTTCTAAATCATCAATGTGTTCATCATCACTTTTGCTCTTAACAAGCATATCATCGATGTACACTTCGATATTTCTCCCTATTTGCGAAGCAAACGCCTTATTCATCAACCTTTGATACGTAGACCCAGCATTCTTCAATCCAAACGGCATCACTCTATAACAGTGTAAACCTCGATCAGTAATAAAAGTTGTGCTCTCTTCATCATCTGGATTCATTCGAATCTGATTATATCCTGAAAATGCATCCATAAATGTTAGAATTTTGTTTCCAGAAGTAGAATCCACCAATTGGTCAATCCGAGGTACTGGAAAAGGATCTTTTGGACAGGCTATGTTCAAATCTGTGAAGTCTACACACATTCTCCATTTTCCGCTCTTCTTTTTCACCACCACAGGATTAGCCGTCCACCTCGGATAATTGGACTCCCTGATATGCCCCATCTTATACAATCTATCTACCTCAGCAACTATGGCCTCGGCTTTTTCCAACGAAAAAGCTCTCCTTTTTTGAATTATCGGCTTGATCTTCGGATCCACTGCCAAGCTATGACATATGATATCACTTGGGACCCCTACTACATCCTCGGACCTCCAAGCAAATACATCCAAATTCTTAGACAAAAAATTCAACAATCTTTCTCGCATTGATAATGACAATAAAGTCCCAATTCGAAGTACTTTGCCATTATTGAAAATGTATTCTTCTATTTCTTCACTTACCACCACAGAACTCGGGGTTGACCTCGGATCATCAATTCCCTCATCTGTACCACTAGAAGACAACCCCCCAAACTGCTAATTCTCCATCGGATCATCAGTACTTTTGCCATGTAGTCTAAATGCAGCAGCGTAACACTCTCTAGCCACATTTTGGTCACTTCGAACTACGCCGACTCGATCCCCGATCACATACTTCAAACATTGATGAACCGTGAAAACTATAGCATACATTTTAGCCAGCCATGACCTTCCAAAAATAGCGTTGTAGCTCGATGGACAATCCACCACCATAAAAAGTACTTGTACTTTCTTTTTTAAAGGCCCTTTTCCCAAAGAAATCTCACCTTCGAACTCCCCTATCACATTTGTTGTTGCGCCAGTAAACCCAATGATAGTTCTTTCTGACCTTTCTATCCGAGGCGGAGCAGTTAGTCTATCATATGTTGATTTGAACAATACATTAGCAGAGCTTCTAGTGTCAATTAACACTCGTCGAATTTCCACCCCACACACTTCTGCTCCAATGACCACTGCATCTTCATGTGGCCCAGTAATTCCTCTCAGATCATCCCCATCGAAAATTATAAAGGGAACATCCTTCTTGTTGCTTAGGTGTGCTGATGCCCCTCCTTCAATCTGATGCGTTAAATTCACTATACGTCTCTTCCTCGAATTATTAGTGTTATTAGTCATTGAATCTCCCCCAAATATTGTCAGTGACTCAAAGAATGCACACAAATCTCGAACACGTCCCTCACGCATCGGCTCATCTACTGGCATCAACAACAATCGACTAGGGTCTGGATCGACATATTCCGAAGCCACATCAAACTCATCACCTGCAGTATCTAAAATCATCAGTGCAAAATCCTGCTTAGAATTATGATTACCAACTTTTTGAGTTACAGCTTTAGCATTCTTTTTTACATACTCCAGCAATTTTCCATTCTCTATCAGGATCTGCATCTCCTTCTTCAAAGCAATACAATCATTTGTATCATGTCCAATATCATCATGATACCTGCAAAACCTGTTATTGCGCTCCTCCCTTGGCCTATTAATCGCTACCGGCTTTCTGAAATTCACTGCTCCCTTGCTTTTCTCATATATCGATGCCACACTTTCAGTCAAATCCGCATAATACTCTGGTTTCACCCATACATTCGATCTTGGTTTGAACTGGTATTGATTACTAAAGTTGTGATGATTAGAACCCCCTTGATACGAACTCGAACCTCCTCGGTAAGTAACATTTTGATTGCCCCTCGCCCTTGACGAGCTGTTATTCGAAGCGTTTGCTTGGTTATTTCCCCCCTGAGTATTCCCTTTCTGAACACCAATATTTCCTCCTCGAACTCAAGTGGACTCTTCGACCTTGATCTGGTCTTCAACCTGGGCCATGAGAGCTCCAAACGTTAATGCTCTACGCCTTGTTGTTTTATCGGCTAAATCTCCAGGCAATAATCCTTGTCGAAACGCCGCCATAGCCACCAATTCCTCACAGTCATCTAATCCCGCTTTTGTTGACACAAATCTCTTGGTATAATCCTTCAGCTTTTCTCCCACAGCTTGCTTACATTGTATTATTGTATCTCCATTAGCTCTCATTTCTTTGCTTCCCACAAACTGTCTTCGAAAAGCTGTGTAAAAGTCTCTAAAATTTGCAATAGACTCCTTAGGAATCTTGTTATACCATTTTAATGCAGTTCCTTTGAATGTCTGAGAGAAAGCCCTGCAAACCAGCCTATCATCGTCCTCGAAGTTGGTCATATAGTTCTTGAATTGCTCTATATGATCATCGGGATCTTGAGTTCCATCGAACTTATCAATTTTAGAAATGTCAAACCGCCTCAGAAGCGGTACAGATCTGATCTCACTAATCAACGGTGAATCCCTCCAATCCACGCCTTGAACATACTGGTCCTCATTCCTCATTCCCACAGTAGCATACAAACTTGGCTCCCCGACATATTTCCGAGCAGAATACACTTTCCGAGGAGAATTCACTCGCCTCTCCTTCCTTTGCCTTCCTTCCTTATACACCTTAGCTGGCCTTAATCCATATTCTTCCTCTCTTGAATGACCTCGAAAATGCTTATATCTCGGTGTTTCATCCGATTCCGAATCCTCATCATCTTCTTCACTAGAATACACATATCGTCGCTTCTGCAACTTTCCCTTCTTTTTCATTCCACTGTGCTCCTTCCTACGTTCAAAACGTATTTTACGTCGAGTATCTTGAACATCATCGTCGTCATTCGACTGATCCGACTGATCATCCTGAACACCTCTGGATATTTCAGACCTGAGTTTAGCGTTATCATTACCTTGCTTCATTTGAGCAAATTCATCAAGCTCTGCCACCTTTCTTATTAACTCTTTCATTTTTCCTTCAAAATCGAATTGATTTGATTGAATCGGAACTGGTTCACCTGCTTCTTTTTCTTGCAGATCAGATTTCAATGTTTCCATAGCCTTTCGAATAGACGGATTGTCACCTTCTTCTGAATTCATCTCCGATCAACGAAAATCTAAACAAAATACTCCAGAAAATGAAAAAAACTCGAACGAAATGCTTCAGAAAACGAAAAAACTCGAGACTCGATTTTTGATCTATCGATCGATGTATCTTCGCCCCCTATTTCTAGCGCCAATTTAGTATGAATAAAAGTTGGATTGAAAAGATTGAGAATACAAGAATCAAGAGAGTAAATTTTTGGTAGTGAATATGAACTTTTGCTTCTGATTATTTCATAGGCGTAATCAACCTCCCCAGCCTCTTTAAATAGGCCTAGTGAGTTAGTTACAAGAGCGGTTACATAGAGGGATCTTTTTGGTTTAGTCCCTATATTCCTTATAAGGCCTGATTTTACTCTATATTAATAGATTTTATCGGTTAAGTCCTTACTAATTACATTTAGGTCCCTAAAGAATATATTTCCTTATCAAAAGAGATTTACCATATCAAACTTTACCTTAGCATACCTTTTTTCCAATGAATCTATCACTTCGTTGGTGTATTTATCTATGTTGGTCTGAATCCTCCTATCCTGCTCCTTCACTAAGTCTTCATTTTCTTTGGTTGCCTTGGACACAGGAGTCTTCAAGGGAAGTCTTGTCACCGGACAGGGTTCGGATGACATTGTCCTTAGTCTTCATGTCTCCCTTCAAGATGGAAAGATCTTTTTCCAAACCAAAGCACTTAGTTCGGAGCTCTGTGTTAGCCGTCTCCGAAGTGGCCAACTTGGTTGCCAAATTTTCTTTCTCCTTCTTCAACTCCTCAAGCTCCTTCTTCAGTGCCTCAATACTCTGGTTGGCATTAAGGAGGCCAGTTGATAAACTCTCATTGTCTGTGTTGAGGGTAGGGGCCAACAAAGTCATCTTTCTCAAAATCATTGAAATAAAGACCAATATTTTGGAGGCCACTGATGTCTACTCCATTAATATCCCCTTCGGTACCCTCTCCGGATTGTAGATCGGTGGGGATCTGCTCTGCCAAGGTGGGATCAGTTGGGTCTGCCGGAGGTAGAGCCTCCAAAGGGCGAAGGATTACTTCATCCCCTAAGGTGACCTTCTTCTTCTTAGTAGTCCTCTCATCGCTGCTTGCTTCCCCTTTTTGGTCCTTTTTAGGAGGCTTTGGTGGATTATGAGGTTCACCTGCCTCCTTAATGGTCTCATCCTTAACTACTTTGAGCAAAGTAGCATCAATCCCTCCTTGGGTCTACCCTCATTGATTCTCTGGAGCAGTCTCCTCTGCAGCACCCCGAACTGTTTCTGTTGCAGCCTTCTTTTTCTCGCCCTTCCCTTTCATTTTTGTTTGGGGCTTTGGCTCTAAAGGACAAAGCCAGTTTGCCATCTTTCTCCTCTGTTCTCTTAAGTATGCCAGCTGGAGGAGGTGGTGTAGTCAGCTCCTCTCAAGTGAGATCTCTCCGACCCGTAGTATTCCACAAGTGGGATCTCACCAAGTTGCCTGAAGTAAAACAGTTATGGAAGGTGTTCCCCCAACGATCAGCAGCCCAGGCGTTTAGCTTGGCACATGTGGTCTGCTCCTCCTTCAAATAGCCGGTGAACTCCTTCGGCAATACTGACATGAGAGAATTAATGATTCAGGAATAATTTTTTTGTAAAATAAGAAAGACAAACAAAACTGAATACTTACTTGTGCTCTTCCACCTGCTGGTGAGCATGCTAAGATTGACGTTGGCCTTAATCTTTCTCCCATTCTCCCACTCCCCACTGATGAATAGAAACTGGGTCTTCCAGTTTTTCTCTGACTCCAACAGATCATCCACCACTTTGAAGTTGTCTCCCATATTGTAGTGGTATAATGGGATGTAATGGTTTTTGTACAAGCTGGCCACTGCAGCGAATTGTTCCACAGGGAGACGAATGCCGGACTGCCTTGATGCCATTATACAGGCAATGAGAGTATGCCAAGCATTTGGACTCATCTGGCTTGGACAGAGTTTAATCAGGTGAAAATACCTCACGATTTCTGGATCCAAGGGGAATCTGAGCCCCCAGTTGAATATCTCACTATAAATGACGATCTCGTTGAGCTTGCAGTCCATCGGAGTTTCCGGTGTGATTGATATTCTCACCTTCACTGATTCTGGGATCCCCCACTTGGTTCAGATCCGGCCCAGCTCAGCGGTGTGAGTATAGACATATGTGATGTTCTGCATGGCCAGCAGATACTTCACATTGACCTTCTGAAAACAAGGTCCCACCTTACCGTCCAAGCTCTCCGGCAACTCCGGATGAGTCATTCCCACCTTCACCTTGCCCTTTTCTTTTTTTGTCAGAAGCAGCATCGTCAGTCTGTCCAGAGGCTTCAGTATCAAAGGGGGCATCTTTAATGCTATCTTCCATTACTTTTTCCATCATTGTGGAAGGTTTGTCAGTTTTTGAGGATGGAAGAATGTCAGTTTGTAGGTTAGTGGTCTGTCTGGATGGCTGAGCACCAGTTTCTTCTAGAGGTCTGGTGTCCGGTTGGGGCTCAACTCCGGAGGAATTTGTTTGAGGAGTTATTCTAGTTACCTCTGATCCAGAGGGTTTGTCTCTTGGGGCTCTTATAGATACCTCTGATCCGGAGGATTTATCTTTGGTTGCTGACTTAGATGCCCCGTTTCGGAGGACTTGGGTTGTGAGCCAGTTGCTTGGCCTTTTACCAAGCGTGTTGTCTGGTGAGGGTTGGTTTTCTCTCGGGATTTCTCAATGTCAGATCCTATAGCGATAAACGGAGAAGCATTCCTAACACTTGATACTGCTTTCTCGAGAACGGTAGAAGGTTGAGACTCTTGAACCGAAGAGCCTGGCGGGATTGGCAAGAGGTTTGGCTTGAATAAACGTTTAGGTTTTGCGCTTTTGGTAGAAGAAGATCCTTGATCAACTTCTAAGAATGGTGTATCAGACTTATTGCTTGGAGAGACTCGAAGGCCAGTAGCAATGCGTCTCTCACGTTCAACTTTTTTCGCTTTGTCTAGTTCAGAAATATTTAACCAACCGTCTTTCACAAGAGTGTTTCTCGCTGTGAACATAAACTATCTAAGAGAGCTTTTGAAAGAAAATGTGAAAAGCTCTGGGAAAAAAATTGTGGAGTCGTGAAGATGGTGAAACAGTGAAAGAAAGTAATTTATATATTAGTAAGGCAAAAAGCTACTGATACGTAGGAGAAAACGAAAAGATTTAGGTAATGATTGAAAACGGCGCTGACGTAAGAAGCATTAAATACAGGAGTTACTTTTCAGGCTTAGTGGGAGCACCGTTCTAGGAAGAAAGCGGCTGGTAGGACAAATCAAAATGCAACACGTGTCCCATGATCCAAAGAAAAACTCTTAGAATTCTGAGAAGAAATCAGTTTGGATAAACCTTGAACCAAACACATGAACGGGCCGGAAAATGTTGTAACTGACTAAATAAGTTTTTTAGTCCTCCCAAACCTTTGACAAAGCCTAAAAAAAGGGATACTGATGAGTCCGGATTTATTCACCACCACTCACTACGAAAACTGGACAGGGGTAATTCGGACAATAGGTGCCCATTGAACTATCCAGACAGGACACAAGTATTAAAACACTAAACACCTTTTGACTAAGCTAGGTACTAATCTACTTAAGAACTAATGGGTCTTTAAACTCGACCCGGTTTCACAACTTGACCCGAAAGCCCATGGGTCCATAATTAAGGGAATAAATACCCAACCACTTTCATTAATGAGGGTAATGAACATTTAATACAACCAGGAAACTTAAATCTCTCACTACAAAGCACCCAAACATTTAATACCTTTGAAACTCTCTAAAACACTGGACAAAATTACCCTCAGTTCAAAATAAACCACATCATGTTCCAGCTCCAACTTCAACCGAGTTGCCTCTAAATGGATGGTATTATTTTCAAAATAAACCTGATTGCTAGCAATTGAGGACTTCTCAAATTTCACTAACAGCCAGAGTTTTGACAAATAAGTTCTGTTGCATGTTTAAAGAGGACTTCGTTTTGGCTTGTCAGGTCCACCACAGTCTTAGTTAACTCTTCTTGAATTGAGGTAATAATAGCCAAACGATTACCTATATTAGCCTTCTCCTTCAACAAATTTTCACATAATGCTTTAGAAGTATTGTATCTCTTTTTGTAGCGTGCAAGAGCGACATAAAGGTTTTGACAGAACCAAATGACAAGAATTCGGGCTGGAAGTCGTCCATGATCTTAATGTCAACAAGGTTCATCTTTTGGTAGACAAGTACCATCGAGTTATGGTAATTATGCATAAAGACATTATCGAGAAGTTTTTTTAAAAAAAACAACATCAACTTACCTCCACCGATAATTCCAGCTGGCGCTGCAACAAATCCAACATACTCTTTTTATTATACAAGGTCATCTATGGACTATGTTTCAATTGTTGAAACATGAGAGCATAAAGCTTTGGCATACTAACAGCAAGAGGTCAATCAGGTAGTTCAAACTAGGAGGAGGACCTCAAAGCAGCAAGACCGACATAAATAATAGTATTTGGAGGTTGCACCAGGTTGACGGTCACTTAAAATCCAGAAGCGACGAGTCCAATAAAGGTAAATTAAGCTCTTTGGCAAGAAGGGTCGTGGGCTATCAACGTACACTTTCTCTGCCAAAATAAACTCCGCAACCTCTGTAGTGATAGGCGCCCCAGTAGATGTAAGAGTAACATCTTCGTCATTCGACATTTGTGTATCAGATAATGGCCACAACACAACTATAATTAAATTGATGGGTGTAAACAGGTGTGGGTATTTAGACTCATACTATGTATAGGCAATAACTGATAGAATTTCTAATAGGCTTGCTTCCCGGTCACCGTACACTTCTTCCATAATTCTTGATACTTTCCAGAGTTTGTACCTATAATAAATAAAAGGGAAAACATATCAAAAATAGCAAAAAGTACAATGACAAAGGCATCAAATGAGCAAATCAACCCAACGCTTACATGTGATCATCTATTATCTTTCGAGTTGAAGATTGTTTTTGGCAATGAAATACTTCAAATTCCCAAAAATAAAAATAAAATTGCCTCAAATGTTTGTCAAAATCAGGAAGCGTAACAATCTTGCTACGAGTATATATGTAGTAGTATGAGGTCTTTAAAATCTTATTTACATCGATGTTAAAAAATAATTCGCATATACTAATATTTATGTCTAACAACTTATAACTGAGTATAACACTAAGAAAAAAACACCATATGTTAGCCGTTAACTGCATGAGACAGATTCAGATATACCTAAAAAACTCATTTATTAATTTGGGTAAGGTTGGTCGAAGTCCATGGTCGAAAAACATCGTGTATAAACAAGTCTCCCCCTCTTTAGCATGATGGAGATGTTCGCCAAGTTTGAGAAGCTGAGTAATTACAGAGTCAGGGAAACCAACATTAATCTAAAGGGGCTTAGTTTTTTTTTATAAAGGCGTCCCCGTCGATTGCAATAATTATCTAAAAAATTTATGTTTTCCACCGTCTCCGTCTGGGGCACCACAAACAAGGTTACTGGCGTTTTTTTGATTTTTTCGACGATATTTTGCGAGTCATTTTTAGGCACACAAAAGAGTTGATGTTAGAAGAATTGAAACCCTTAATAATAATATTATAGCGTTTCCAGGCAGAGGGTCAGGAAAACTAACAAAGACTATATAAATGACAAAACAAGAGTATGACAGCAAGGAGAAGACAAAAAAAATTAAAGCATGTTGACTTATACCTTGATTCGATGTCTGACGCTAGAAAGCAAAGAAGTGATGAACAACTAATGAGGGAAAACATGCGCCTTCAATGTTAGTTTGAAAGAAAGAGGAAAAAAGGAAGTTAATGTTCAAGATGATATTTTATACTTAGTAAACCAACTAACTTAAGTTGGGCCAACTTGCAGGTTATGGGACAAAGGGAAAATGAAAATACATGCCTTTTCAATAAAGAGGGAAATATGAAGCGCCATTTGTACAACACATAACTATGTACGACGCTTGTCAGACATAGACAAAGGATTTTTGACACGTAGCGATAATAAACTACCAAAAGTGATCGCATACGTGGCGATATAAGAAGAGTCACTGAGAAAGCCACGTGAAAACAAAACGCGTGATGAATGAAGAGATACCTCGTTTGGCATATGAGTTTAAGATTTATAAAAAATGAGCTCCAAGTCACCGCTCCCCTTTACAAGGACTAAGAGGAGCCCTAATAAGGAATAATCCTATCGCCAAGTTACATCAATCGGCCAAGACAAGGTACCTTCGATTACAAAGCAGTGTTCGAGGGGTATTACACAAAATAGAACTATACAACGACTTATTATCTGACGTGATGATCATTTCACCAAACCGAAAATGAAATATATTGGTCTATGAATGTCATCTCTCTATCAACACTTCACTAATTGATGTGATTACATTAAAATTAACAAAAAAGTTAATAATCGTCCTAATTTCCATTGTACCCAAATAGGCATGTAGTAACTTTTGATGTACGAAACCCTACGATCTCAAGTCGGTATACTTAAACTAATAATTGTATGGTTATTTCTCCATACATAAATAAAATAAAAATTACATTTTAGAATAAAAATAACAAGTTTAATATAGATGATCATATAATTTGCAAGTATAATTCATTATGTCTCACAAATATAAATTTTATCTTTACCATTACCTCATATTTCCATATAGGCTATATGTTTTTTGAATCTTAGACATAAATGTGGTATTTGAGTTGAAAAGAAATGTTTTTTTAAGTTGTTCGAGTTCCCGACTCAGAAGTCGAAGCCTTTATATCTTGAAGTTGAACATGAGATTATCCAATGGACGAATCATGATTGGTTTAATTAATCGACTGTGGTTATGCAAAAGTACTAGCTTTTTTTTGGATAAAATTTCTTCACTTGACCAGTCTAATGAGCGATCCATCGACCATAACAAACATATAAAGTTACTATTCACCAAAATCTTCATAATACGATACATAAACAAAAATGGATCATTAAAAACCAATACATTAATGGTTTAAATGGCAAAAAAAAATTGCCAATACTTTAGTGGCGTAGTTAGTGTTATCCATCAAGTATGTGGTGAAATAAGCTATAGGTTTAACATATATCAGTTCACCGCATTTTACATTTGATATACTACACATTTTACACATAAAACATCTAAGATTTTGCATGTATATTATAATATATTTTGATGTTTATATATTATATTACTTATAGTATACGTTGGAAAATGATACAGACAATAATCTAAGATAACATTTCACCAAAATCTTTTTACCAAACAAAACCAATAGATCAATGATTGGAACGACAAAAAATAATTCGTCAGTGCTTTGGTGATATAGTTAGTTTTATTCACCAAAGTATATGGCGAAATAAGTATGAAATTGTCAGCCTAGTGTGCTGAAATGTTGTATGAAACTTGCCATAAACGAGGTAATTTTGTTGTCAACCCGCCATAATCTTGTGAAATATTTTGAAATACACAAACAAATTTGGTAAGATCCAAATAATTCCTAGGTTACGTGCGAAACATAACATACATTATATTACAAAATTATGTATAGTTCCAATACGCGTGTTGCATAGGTTTCGCAGTTTAAATATACTAATTTCGTAAGACATGTGCATAGATTTCACAATTCAAATATATTAATTTCACACAACGTTTCCTAGGTTTCGCAGTTTAAATATACTAATTTTGCAAGACATATGTTACATAGAGCTGACATGAGCTCATCAACCTTTAAAAAGGAGGTCGAAGATGGATTTGCATACCAAAACAAATTTCGAGAATTAGTTCGAATTTATTTTTAGAAAAAACTTAAATAGATTAGAAAAGAAAAAATCATTACAAATACAATTAATAATTAAATGCATATAATAATTGTTTTTTTTCAAATATATTTCTAATTAAAAAAAGGGAAAAGTACCCATAAATACCTTTTCAAGTATTTAATCCCAAATAAGTACCCAAATTTGAGACCTTTACTCTAGTAGTAAGAGGACAATATTTTTACCAAATTAGCCCTAATACTAGAAGAAAGAGAAAGTAGGTTACTATTTTTCTAATTTTTACTTTCCCCCCAAATCCCAAAAACTTTTAGATACCGAAAAGACAGAAGGAGAAATTTATAGAAGAAGTCGAACCCAAAAGAAGTCTATCCACCGTCTCGTTTTTGGCGAACAACCTCCGGCGAGCGCAAGGGTAGAATCTCCGGCGATGGTAGAAGTAGTGTGGTTCGAAACTATCGACGTGCATCGTATACGCTGTGTAGACCGGTTTCTGTTTTTTCCTCGTCTGAAGCAAAAACCACCGGTGCAGGTGAAGTTCGAACGGTGGAAACTACATTAAAGGTTAGGTCAAACATTTTTTCTTAATCGTGTATAGTAGATTGTATGTTTGATGATATCGATAAGAATCGTTTTTTGGGTTAACTGGCTTATTGGTTCAGTAGTTGGGTTAGATTTCCCGGTCGGTGAGTGCAAAGTAAGTTGTTTGGGAAGATGGAACATGTAATCAGAGGTGGTTAACTGTAAGCCGGTTAAGTTGTATGGGAAGATGGAACATGTAATCGGAGGTGGTTCACTGTAAGCCGATTACTGTCTCGCGCGAGGCAGTGAACTGGGTGCAGTTGAAGTAGTTTGCCCATATATGGAGCAGCGTCTCGCGATAGTGAGTGGTTAAGGGTTAGTATGCGGGTTGTTGTTAGCCGTTTTTAATATGTCTCGCGTGAAGTCTTAGGTGGTTTGAGGTGGTTTGCATCGGTTTGGTTTAATTTTGGTAGCTTTGTTCGTGGTGGTGTATCGCGTTTGTTCTGTGAATCTATTGTTAGGGAGTAGATGGTTTTCACATGTAGGATGATGGAATTGGTTGATGGAGATACGCGTATTATGTGTTAGCACGGTGTGCCCCGTGACAAGGCGCGTATGACGTTGTCATCGTACAACTGATCTTGCGCCAGCCTAGTTAGTATTTAGGTTGGTTTTAGTAGTGGGTTTCTGCCAATTGGGTCTCGCGTACCTGTCACGCGACGTTTGGGTAATCATTTTGAACTTCCCATCTTGCATGAATCTCCGTCATGTATCGCGAAAGGGAGTAGTTTAATAATAAGTAGGCATTTCAGGCTGCAAATAATACGTGCGTTGTGTACTCAGTGTGTTGCTAGACTTTGTATAAGTAGGCAGTACACTTGTCGTTGTTTTTTAAATCGCGCGACGTTGATGGGGTGACACGCGTTGTGACCAATGCCTGATTGAAGTTTGGTTTAAAAAGAGTTGTAGTAGGACATAGTTATGCCAGAAGTTAAGCACTGCTAAAATCTTACGTGTGTGTTGTTTTGTTCAAACAGGTTCTGCTATGGGCAAAGGTACTTTTTGCAGGTCTAGTATGGTAAGCATATTAAATTTGATGCAGAAAGACAGAGTGACCGAGGAGCATATTGAGGCTACAAAGAACACGACATTCTATTATTTGCTTAAAACTTTCTTCACGAGAAGAAACGAAGACATGCCGATGAAGAGTTTTAACAAAGTTATAGAGGAGATTATAAAGAGATATTCTGTGAAGAATAAGTGTTTTAAAATAGGTTCGAAGCGGGTCAAGCTGACAATGAAGGATGTTAAAGCGATCTTCGGTCTTAAACATGGAACAGATGAAATGCTTATGAACAGATTAGGGGCTTTCACTGGAAGATTTGCAAATGGTGCGGAGAATGAGTCTCCACTGATGCAGAAATATTTCTTGCGTCCAAGGGCTAGGAAAAGTGGACTGTCAAACCAAAAGGCTGTTTCAAATGCGATGATAAAGGTACAAATAACATATTATTAGATTTAGTGTTGTTTTGGCATATACAATTAAATAACTACTGTCTGTTTTGACACAGGAAGCAATAGAAATAGCTGCAAAGGATGGTAGTGAGGAATCCGTAACCGACGTTGCGAAGCTTTTGATACTATTCATTCGTTCTACCCTGTTCTACTCTGTGTTTGGAGATATCACGGGTTGGACGATGGTTTTCTACGTAGAAGACTTACTCAAAATTCATGACTATGGTTGGTCGCGAGCAATTGTTGATAAGCTAACGAAGTCTATGGTTAACTGTTTGGAGAAATGGACACCCGATCACGTCATCGGCTGCGTAGCAGTGTTGTTGGTTTGTATCGAACAATTAGTTTATTATTTTGTTGTCTTATGAAAGTGATACGAGTTTGCCTTTACTTTGCAGCCCTTCATAATGGAGCACACCACGCTAGGGGTAGATTTGGTAAGGCCAAACATGATACCTAGGTGCTACAAATGGTGGGGGCTGGAATGCAAGGAGGCCACTATTGCGGTTTTTAAAAGGGTGAGGAAGCTGACTGATGACGAGGTAAGTTATAGCTGTTTATATATGTTTTTACAGTGATGCGCACGAAGTAGCACTAATCTATCGCGAGGTAAGTTTATTAGTAAGCTGTAATTAGCGTGAGATGCAGTTAGGCTCATGCGCGAAAAGGCAAGCGTATCGCGTACAACACGCGCGCACTGTGTTAGGGATTGTTAAAAACCATCACCAAATTGTGCACTTCCTGTATCGTGTTAGAGGTTGTTGCGGGGGGGGGGGGGGTCGAGTAGCATTGCAGGTACAAGGTGACTCGCGTGTGGAGTGGACGATGTTACAACTCGCGCGACATGAGTACTAAATCAACATACGAGTCGTCTTACTGAAACTTCCGTCGAGTAATATGCGTCTTATACGTGCGTGTTCGCTATTGGTTGAAACGTTAATGTCCCTTTGCAGGTGTTGGATGGAGAGGTCGAGCTGACGGAAGTTGAAGAACTGGCATTCGGGTCCGGGGAGGTTGGGGCAGGGCCTGTAAGCAAGTCAACAGGAAAAAGGAAAAAAATGGTGATCTTTAGAAGAGGGAAACGGGCCAAGTATTGTAGTGAGGGGAAACAAATAAACTGGAGATTAGACAGGGATCTGGTACAGTTGATTACTAGGGAGGGGATGAGGATTATGGGCAGTAGCTGCAGGGGTGGATGGATCAGGAAAAAAAATACACCCCAGAAAAAGGGCAGCTCAAGTACTCGGACGAAGAGGATGAAAGTTTACAAGGCAAGCGCTTGTAATATTTTATTTAAAAAAATGGAGTCTGTTAAGAAGAGAACCAGTGTTAAATACAGATATTCCGTAGAAAACAAAAGGCTAAAGATTTCTCTTACCCGAAAGAATAGACAAGTAAGTCGTTCGATAGGTTTTAAATTGTAGTATTGCATTTTCATTAATTTGCCTAATACTTGTTGAATTTCACCACAGATTGAAGAACTCCAAAGGGAGGTTTCTTTGTTGACTTCGAAGCTTCAAGAACGAGCTGTTAAAGGTGACAAAGAAGATGAAAAAGCTGGTGTTAATGAAGAACTAGAGAAGGTTTGTGTGCTACCTTTCTGTTCGGTAGAAGAGGAGTCACCAGTGAAAGGGGTCGATGTATCGGTAACAGTGGATGAGGTTCCTAAAACCATTGTTTATGTCTCAAGAAAACATCGGTTCAAAAAGTTAGAAGAATGAGATAAAAAACTTGATAGAGAATAAGTAGTTGTAGAGGGTTCTACACCTGATGACAATAAAGAAGACACACACAAGGGGTAGAAGATGGAGGTGAAACGGATGAGGAGAATAATTCATATGGAGCTCCTGAACGACCGAATGATGCTACTGAGACATCGGGGGAGGGGCAGGTAAATGAAAAAACTTTGTATGTTTTGGGAGTTGACAAATGCAGGCTTGTCCCGTCCACGGTTGAGGTAGAGTTTGGTGTGGGTGCAGTAGGAGCAAATGCTGAGGGATAAATTGGTATTGTACCCATAGAAGAAGAACCAAATGTTCTTGTGGCTGAACTACACAAGAGTTTGAAGACCAAGCTGAGCAGCATGAGCCAAAACCCATCGAAGCAGAAGCAATTAATGTAACCTCAGAAACTGCTAAAGAGTTTCAAGACCAGGTAGTGCAACATGCTATTATGGCAGTAGCACCTGAACCAATACCAATAGATGCAGAACCTCTTGAGGTTGTAGCTGAAACGGAACAAGAGTTAGAGGCAGATGGTGTAGGAAAAGGGACTACGAATGAGACTGTGGGAGAACATAAACGCGTCGAGGCTGCAGTTGATATAATTTGTGGTGATGTTGATTCAAAAGGTACGGAGGGAGATTTGGCAATTCCAAATGTTGGTGAGCAAACAAGTGGGACAGAAATGAATAGAACTGGGCCATACAAAACTCCCCCTAGCGTACCGAAGGCCATGGAGCAAGGACATGAAGATGTAAGTGGATCTTAAATTATTAAGATTCAACTTCTTATAGCTATGTTAAAGTACATTTATTTTTAATTTGGCCACACTGTTGTTTTTCAAACTTCGGGTTTAAATAGTGGGTTTTAACTGTTGTTTAATACAATAGGGAATGTTTTTAAATTTTCAAGTTCCGTAAATATTATGTTATAGTTATAATGTGATTAGTAAGCGAGGAGAATGTTGTAAGATAAAAAACCGGGCTCAAACGAAGCTGTCAAAGCAATATATATTTTATACAGGAACCCTATGGCCTTTCAAATCGCGTTAGTGACAAATGTTAGATCTAACACGCGTGAGTGTAGCCAAACTGTATGAGTTCAAAGGATGTCTGTAGCGCTTGAATCGCGCGAGTGTAGTTCAAACTGTATGTGTCGCGCGTGGTGCGAATCGCGACTTACGTATTCCGTTGCGACTGAATCGCGTGAAGTTAGGCTACAGACATGTTCTTATTGATTACTAACTCGCGCATCATGGAAGCCCACACATTCATATGGCCTTTTCGTTCCGCGTGATATGCAGCATCATGTTATGCGTAACTCGCGTGTTATGCCTTATGAAACACGACTCACGTCTCCTTTATAACGTAACACGCGTCGTTGGTTACATTTTACAGGTATGTCATGTGAGAAAGAGAAGGTTACAGAAAGAAAAAGTCCCTTGCACACCAACTGTTACTCAAAAACCCAAAACTGAAACCGGAGTGGAATTGGGAACTGCTATAAAATCAACAAATGAGTTGCAAACCAAGTTGGAAGTGCAACGCAAAGCGAAGGTGGAAGTACTAACACAGCCCGAGATAAGAGAACAACTACAACCAGCAGTGGAAGTGAAAGCAGATTGTTTTGATCTTCCAAACCTCGATGATGCATTCGTATTATGTACACAATTATTTTTTGACAAAATTGATAAGGCGGCGGCTATACACTCGAGTGGAGGAAAGTCGGGTGACATTAGTACGTCGAAAAGTTTGTTACGAGATGCACCTACAATGGTAAGTTCTAAACTATGATAATTGTCATACACTGAGTTATAAAATGGGGATGGTTATTTAACCAGATTTATGTTGTTTTACAGTTAGCAGATGATATAAATCCAAATTGGGATTTACTTATACAAACGCAACAGGCGGGAAATATTGAACAAACTTGGGAAAAAGAAACAGCAACTACGAAGTTAATAGACGTTAGTCAATACCGCAAGGTTGTTCGAATACAACAAAACGAAGATCCACTAGACTCTAAAGTATGGTATTTGCCAGAACATGAATTTACATACCGACTAAGTGTTAGCGTGACAGAGCTAATGGCCGTAGCATACGAAGGGGAGCTAGATTTCAAGGTAAAGCTTAGAAACTTGATAGAACACAAATAATTGACAACTACTCTAGATATAGCTATGTTTTTTACGTGCTGTAGATCATTGATGCCTGGATATATAAGCTGCTTCAAGATTCAAACTGGACCGTACCTTTTAAAGGGCTCGATGACGAGTACAATTGTAAATAAAATGCTATTCAGATTTCATGAGTGGCAACGGTTAGTATCTAATTAATAAATACACGTTTGAAGTGATGAGAAGTTTGATATTGTTATGGTGTACACTGGTTCTATTACAGACATTACTAGCCAAAAAGGCAGATGTTACAAACGTTATTGACGCAGTTTTTGAGAATGCGAAAGACACGTTTATCGCATTCATTCCGGTTTGCACCATAAATGAAAAAGGTACTAACCACTGGACGTTGTTGGTAATAGACTTGGAGAATGGTTCGGCCAAAAACTACAATTCCCTGGCCCCTCTTAGCAAATTCACTCCAGACGCCACTAGGAAAATGACCGATGCTTTGGTAAGTAGTATGAAACATTTTTGTGTGACGATGTATGTTCATTGTTTGCATGCTCCTTATACATCTCGCATCAGTTTGTGTGCGAATCACGTGTAAAAGGATGGAACTCGCGTCCTAATGTAAAGTGATTCGCAGCATTAGGAGTACATATTTAACTTTAAAAATTGAAACTAACATTTTTCTTATTTGACAAGCTCAACTATTGTATGAAGAAGAGATACATACCGCGTGTGAAGAATGGATACAAAGTTATAGCAGGTATAGAAATTCCACGGCAAGATAAAGATTCGCTTGACTGTGGAGTTTTCGTCTGTCAGTATGTGAAAGACATTATCCAGGACGGGTTTGTAGGTAATAAATATAGCAAGTGTATGCCAGCTAGAGCACGCGCAGAAAGGTTCAACCACTTCCTGAATGACAAGAACACTAATTTAAGGGCCTCCGATGTGTAGCACTGAATTTTCGACGTAACTCGCGCCAAATCATTATGTTTTGTAGGAAGGTAAAAGGAATGTGACTCGCGTTTGAGGTTTCACATAAGTAGCATGTCATGTTTTTTGTTATAACTCGCGTGAAATGTTATATATAGCACGCGTTGTTTTAATTTCAGACGCGTTGTATGTTGTATGTAATGCGCGATATACTTGTAACATAACTACAATTTTAAGGATGTTGACAGATGCATTACTGAGCAACATATCACTGTGTGTTGGGTGAAAATCGCGCAAGGTAAGTCAAAAAAGCATCACTCTGTCTTGTAAACGACTCGCGCAATATTATTTATGCAGCTTCATCCCCGCGCGACCCATGATATGAGTGTTTAACTGACTCTGACTAACACGCGTGTTACTCATTAACAAAGCAACGATGAATGTGATATGGCGCAATTTAGGAATGCAATCCCAATAGTTAATACGCGTGATGGACTGTATATTAAACTCCCGCCAAAAAGTGATTTTGTCATTTTAATTTCCCCGCCAAACACTAACCTAGAAAATATTACTCGCCTACTTACCAACCTATTATTTCGCCCTTATATATACCTCCACAAAACTACATATAGTATACAAAACAATTAAAACACTCCAAATAGGAAATAAGTATGAGTTGGTGCGTCGATGAAGACCAACACTTGCTTCAAACCGTGAAGTACGTGAAAAGAACAAGCTCAGATGAAGAGGCAGACGTTTTTTTTGATCAAGTGTTATGCAAGATGTACTTTGACTATGGGAGGCTTGGATTTGAGGGCCCCCACGTTCGCACACGAGAAAGCGTCGCTGCAAGGTACAACGAACTGAAATCAGAACCCTTGCTACGTGTTTCTGATCTTTGTTTAGATTTGCGCTTAGAGGCAGCAAACGTATGACAGTGGGAAGATAATGATTGGATATCAAGAGATGTGATTATGTAACTAAAGGAATCCATCGCACAGAGAGAAGATGCAATTGTTAATTGCTCACCGGTTAGATGAAAACAATCATTTTATCATTAAGGTTTTTTTTTGGTTTTGGTCGAAATTGTAACTTTATTCCAATAACAAAATAGTATTTAAATTGGATGTGAAGGACTATATTTGGTAATGTTTTGAATGTATGACATTTTTTGTTAATGTAATTTTCAACAAATGGTTACGAATTGTGATTACATTGATGTTAAGCATCAATCTAGCGTCATAGTAAGGGCTAATTTAGCGTCATAGTAGATGGTTTTCACATATAGGATGGTGGAATTGGTTGATTGCGATACGCGTATTATGTGTTAGTACGGTGTGCCCCGTGACAAGGCGCGTATGACGTTGTCATCGTAAAACTGATCTCGCGTCAGCCTGGTTAGTAGTGGGTTTCTGCTAATTGGGTCTCGCGTACCTGGAACGCGACGTTTGGGAAATCTTTTCGAACTTCCGATCTAGTATAAGTCTACGTCCTGTATCGCGAACGTCCAATGGCACCTTAATAGAAAGGGCTATTCTAGGTTAATAGTTTTGGCCAATAGAAGGTTTGCATATCGCGTCTGCTAACAGCCATGTCTAGCGAGGTATCGGTTTGTTTAACATTGTTAAAATCACCCCCCTAGCGTTATAAGAAACAATTACCTCACGTTGTATGTTATTTACTCTAGCTTCACATCTAGCGTCATGAAACATTCACATCTAGCTTTATAAGACATACTCATCTAGCGTGAGAAGATAATCACAGCTAGCGTCTGGTCACAACTTGACCTACTTGAAAAAGTCTCCCTTAGAAGATGAAAGCTTGTATGACAGTAAAGGGTATCAACCGATAGAGTTTTGGCCAATAAAACGTTAGTACACCGTGTCCGAAAATAACCACGTCTAGCTTGATGTCCGACTGTTTAACAATGTCTAGCGTCATATCTTACACATAACTCGCAGTATACATTCAAGCTCCAACTACTGTACCAGCTAAGATGAAAGCTTGTATGCATTCAAAGGGTATTAACCGAAAGAGTTTTAGCGAAGGACATAATTAAATGGCTAGGGTTATATCTACATAGTAGCGTAGTAGACGTTATTGGAGTATGCTTTGCAACAAGGTGCCATGTCGCGCTACGTTGACTAACGTCACATCTAGCGTCTTAAGTCATAAACGTCTAGCGTCGTATAATATAGTAATCTCGCGTAGTATGCCTTGTGAATTATCCTCTGTATAGTTCGCGTCTTAACTAACCATCTTGTGTGAGTTAGCCTCTGGCTGTCGATGTACATGCCGAAATACCTAACCATGTCGTGTGCTATTGTATGGTGATGGACAGTTTTATGAATAGCTAATATAACTTAAAAGTTCAAAGAACTAAAATTATTAATCTTGGCAAGTCCAAATATTCAAGTGTTTATAATGCAGTTCACTATATACTATTTGGTTAATCGTGAATTTAAAAATATTAAAATTTAAAAAGTTTATAATCAAAATTAATCAATAAGAGGAGAGAGTACGCTTTGGTTGTCGTGATTTAAGTTTAAATCGCACCATACTTAATGGCTAGTGAAAAGACAATGGGATGTCTTTTCACTAATTACATTGGGTTTATTAATGAATGATGTGACTAGGGTAGATAAAGCACTCATTGCATGTACATTAAATGCTCACTAGGGTACGCGTTGTTTTAGATATTATTTAAATAGGCATCTCGCATTTGCTTGCATGGTTATCCATCAGACTATTCAAATTTTAAAAACTGTTTCTCTTCCATGGCAAAGCAAAAGTCGACGATGAGCGGTTCAAACTCCTACGACAATCATGGGTCAGAAGGTCGTTTTCCGACGTTAGTTCTAGGCGCTCGGACATCAACTACAAGCGGGAGACTATGACAGAGTACTCTTCCGACGCCGAGTCGAATCATTTCACTCCATCTCTTTCACCGACGACTCAGTACGACTCTGAGTACTCTGAGCACTCCCTGTCGTGGCCGGAAGAAGATTCCGACATAGAGTGGTATCCAAAACGATTAAGGATAGTGAAGAACAAGAAGATGAAGTCGGGCAGGAGGAATATAACTCCTAGGAAGTCTTCGAAGGACTCATCCGATGATTATTACTGAGGGGAGGAAACTGACGACGAGGATGACGAGGAGGAGGATGAAGAGGAGGAGGATGAAGAGACAGACGAGGACTTGGACGATGAGGAGAACACATTTGAGGAGGGTAACTCTTCAGATTATTAGAATATGGTTGTGTTGTTTGGAACTGTTGTTGTTTTTTGGTGCTTTAAATTGTAAACCCTTTTGCATTTTGTTGTATTTTGATTAGGGTTTAGTATCTGGGCGCTGGTAGGCCCTATGTGATCCAAATGTATTTCAGTTGTCTTTCTTCTTTACTTTTGCAATGTTTGAATTATCAATCGATCCCAATCTATGTTTCCATGGAATGTAAATGTTATTGTCACGCGTTTGAAATCAGGCATGATTCGCGCGGGGGAGTGTAATACTGAGTAACACGTAAACACATTAAAGTATATAAAAGTGACTTGGCACGCAGTGTCTGTCCACAGTGAATCACGTTATATACGAGACGAACATGGATGGGGGCTGAAACAACTGAATCGTGCCTAGCGTCATAGGGAAGACACGTCTCGCGTTGTATCAGATATAGGACTAGCGTAGTGCACCTAATTGTATCCTGATGGCGAGTTGTGTCATAAAACATTAGCATCTCGTGCCTCATAATCCAGTGATGAGTAATCTAGCGTAACATGATTCGGACATCACGCGTTGTATACGGTAACTTCAACTAGTGTACCATCTCTGATGAATGCTTCTATGACATTACAGGGTATCAAGTGAAAGAGTCTAGGGGAATAACACATTCACATCTCGCATTAAATAATACGCAATTCTAGCATAGTGCACGTTGTTAGAGCCTGCTTTGCAACTAGTTATCACGTCTAGCGTTATATAGCAGCAGTATCTCGCGCTGCCAAAGAGAGGGCAACGTGATTAGTGTTAACATCCAATGACAACTCGCGCGTTATAATCTAGTAACACCGCATCTCGTGTTAAAATACGCGAACATTTCACGCGATGCTGGAGACTTATACGCGTCTCGCGGAACGCTAATCTTACGTCCCGCGTGACTCAACTGAACTTCAAGTAATCTACGATATCAAAAGAAAACTTATATGACATTAAAGGGTATCAACTGAAAAAGTTTGAGCGGATACAATGACAAAAATACAGAACAAGTGGAATCAGATTAATACATACTAAATAAAACATATATAAACAAAATAAGCTTTCGACAGGCAGCTCATACTGTCATATCACAGGTCCTTCGGTTGTGTCTAGATTTAAAGCAACGGCCACAGCGCAAGTGGGTAGATGATACTTCTCCTCTAGATGGAATCCTCTTCTTCCTTGGCCTTCCAGCTCGCCTTTTTACGTTGGGAGGTAGAACAACAGGTCTTTCGGATTCGTTAGATAACGAACTTTCACCATAGTCGGTTATTGCAGGTATGCTAAACGAATAGGTGGATCTATAATTACTTACCCTGTAGAATGGTTCTACCAACGTCATAGGATCCTCGTTCACGGATGTTATTGCAGCCAATGAATAAGCACATGGAAAACACACTTGCTGCCATGAACCACATGAACACTTAAAATCAAGTATATTGACAACCATAAATAGGTTATAATAAACTTCGAATGAACCTGCAGAAGACTTAGATACCGCCCAGGTTCGACCCGCTTGAACATTCTCCTTTAACTGCTTCTCATATTCGGGGCATAAAAATCTGTTCCAGGTTAGCCCTTCTGAATAACGTTTGGAAATCTGAGTCATTAACATAACTCTAATTTTGTCTATCATTTCAACAATCGGTAAATTGCAAAACTTTTTAATCTTATTATTAAAGGATTCGACAACAGATGATGCCATCGCCCCGTAACGTTTGCCAATAAAGAATGGTTGGGCGTACTTATCGGGAGGAAAATTCTCGATGAAAGCCTCAACATTTTTACTAGCTATACTTAAAAACTTGGAAAGTCTCTCATTAAAAAGTTCAAGAGTTGGAGTGTAAGCACAACTTTTGAATCGCTTCAACATTTTCTTCTTATACTCGCGGTTGGTGTTTTCAAGAGCTGATTTCAAATTATTAACCAAATGATATATACAGTAAGCATGAAAGCAGCTTGGGTAAACAACGGAAACAACATTAATAATACCAGAATGTCTGTCGGAAATAAAAGTGATTTGACGGTTTAACAAATGAGGTTTAAGACATTCCATGAACCACATCCAGTTATCAGAATCTTCACCACCAAAAATACCAAAAGCAACTGGAAAAATGCCTGCAATATGAAAATAGGTTTGGTGAGTGTATAATATATGGATATATGTATTGAATAAGGAGTGATTGCTTTGATGCAACTACTATCTTGCGTGATGTTTAAACACTACGTCGCGTGAGGTTGCGTATAATAACAATCGTATCTAGCGTCATACACAATCACTATCTCGCACTACAGTTAAATACTATCTAGCATAAAACAACAGCACATCGCGCGGGATGTTACGAAGACTTAATTGGGTATCTAGCGTCGTATTTACACTCTATCTCGCGCTACATATGATAGACTAACTAACGTGCTGTCTAAACACTATCTCGCCTGATGGCTTCTTAAAATATAGCTACGCGCGATACATACTATATTTGAATACTATAGATATACATATAGAAGAAAGTACAAAACAAACCGTTATTGTCGTCCTTGGCCACTGTAGACAGCAAGACACCACCATGCTTGCTATTTAAATGGGTTCCGTCCACGTACAGAAATGGTCTACATGAGTGAAAGCCTTGAATGCATGATCCGAAAGACACAAAACACCTCCTGAAGACATTTCCTAAACCAACCTCCAAATGATAATCAGTAGTAATATCTCTACTTTTTAATCTTCTAAAATATGCATTCAGCAACCCAAACGAAGTATTACTGTCTCCAAAAACTTCCCTCATCGCCTTCTTTAACGCATTCTACGATAAACAGTAGGAAATATCTAAACCATAGTCTTGTTTGACAGAAGACTGAATAGTTTTTGCTGTTAAAGAATGACTTGTCCTAATTTATTCATGTATTTCATCCGCAATTAAATCAGACGTCAAATGCCTACTTTTTTTCTTAGAAAATACTGGTCTACATGAATGAGTGTTGGCAAAGTGCTTGATTATCATGAAACCAGTGCTAGAATCTATTGATGCATACAGTCACCATTTGCAACCTGACTTTTTATTGACACAGTAAGCCGTGATCTTAGTGGATCTATTATGCATATACTTGAAAACAAAACCTAGCTCTAAAGCATAACGACATAAATATAACCTTAAACCGGAGGCACCATCAGCGAATGTCTGACCAACTTCTCTGATAACATCCACTCAACCAGTAGTAGCAATATGTCTTTTTTTATGCTGAGAACCGATTAAACCATTAATACTCTCCTCGCTTAGTAAATGATCATCACAGGGTTCTACAAAGCTTATGGTAGGCTGTTTACCAATGTCATGCGCATTTGTTTCAACTACTTGTTGTTCTATGAAGAAGCTAACGTTTTTCAGACGCTCCACATCGAGATAAACAGTTAAACCAATGAAATCAGTCTCGTTAGTAAACAAGCAATAATTTTCACCGCCACAGGAGTAGGAAATAGTGTAGCAACCCTTAACCAGATCATCCCATCTACCTTCTATATATTTCTCGACAGATTCAAAGTTTTCAAACGCGGTAAAAGGAACGATTGAGGTCTGCTTCAAATATTTAAAAATACAAACTCTTTGCTTAGAATCTAGGAGGCTGCAAATGATAAACACAATTAGGCTAGGTGAGGGTGTTGCCTTGAATCGCGTCAGGCAGGCTTGACTTGGTAACTCGCGTTGTCGCGTCTACTGTCTCGCGCTAGACACCGAGATGGGAATCGCGTTAGATATAACAAGGAATAATATAATACGTTATTAACTTACGCGATATAGATTGAACTTGCCTTCTTTATGACTCGCGTGGGAAAAATGAAGATTTGCAGTGCGAAACGTCAACCTAGTATATGACTCGCGTTAACTTCTCTAGGGGCAAACCTAAATCGCGTTATTAGTAAACTAAATTCAGGAAAAACAAAACATAACGCGCGAGCTGTACGGTTCTGTAACCAATAAATCGCGAAGATTACTTAAAAAGCTATATCGCGCGAGATAGAATATAAAGCCAATAGCAACAGTAACCTACAACTATCGTCTTCAACAACACGTGTAAAAACACAGGTAAGCTTTAAACGCCATTAGAGAAGCTGTACCAACTCTCGACTTCGAAAAAAAATTAAAAAAACTGGTTTCAACAAGGTCTAAACAAAAACAAGACTTTAATGTAAACAGAGTAAACTTGAAATCTTTGAAAATAAAAAAAAACAAGGAACTAAGAAAACCCATGAACTAACAAAAGTTGGAAAAAAAAAACACAGCTTCTATTCGTGAAAAGCATAACAAAAGTTGGTACAAACTTACCTCTACTCTGATTTCGGAAATCAGTTTAAACAACGAGATTGATTGAAAATGGTTTCTTTTGAAACAAATATAGGTTCATTTCAACTTTTCAAAATAGTAGAGTAGGTTATACTATTGAAAATTCAAAATTTGAATAGTGGTTCGAAAATAATCTGACACATTTGAGGATATTTCAGGAAGGGAAATATTAGCTGGGCATTAGAAAAGAATTATTTTGATGAGATGAGTATTTAATAGGCATAAAAAATAGTTGGAGTACTAGATGATAATAAGTTTGGTGAAAAAGTATTTAGGGTGACATTTCTCTTAAAAAATATTATTTTTACAAAATACAAATACTAAACAGCTTTTTCTTAATATCAGTATCAATAATTATTTATTGGGATTTGCTAAAAATAAAACCGAAATTATTCCGTGAAGTCGCCTGTTTTCATTTTTCAACTGAAACTAGATAAAAAAACTCAAAAAACTAAAACAGGCGACTTCACGGAGTAATTTCGGCCTATCTTTTTAGCAATTCCCTTATTTATTTTACGAACCTTTTCTTCTAGCGGCACCTTAAACTATATTTAGAGATTAGAATAGTTTCGAATGTTTTGAATTAAAGTTGTAGAATTGATTCTATAGTTGGCCATAGTTGAAGGACATAAGGATATTAAGGGCAAAAACGTAATCGAACCGCTACCAATTTCTTATGTAAAACCTCATCTTGAACCTCCATTTCTTCACTCGAACGCAGACAGTAATCTTTGTTTCCCTTACATCCTCTTTTCAGTCTTAACCTCTCCCAGTGGTCTAACCATCGTTATCTGGTACAATTTTTTCGCTTCTCATATTTCTCTACCTTTTTCTATTTCATCTAAGGTTTTGTTCTTCCTTATTAGACTTCTGTGTTTGTGTTTTTGATTAGTGTTTCGTTCCATCGTTTGTCTTTCGAAATGCAGGAAGAAATGGCTGCTACTCAATTAACAGCGTCATCATCAGCTACAATGACAGCTAGGAACTTGGCTTCCTTTCAATCTTCCAGTATCAAATTCGCTTCTTTTGGAAGATTAGCTCCAGCTGCTCTATCGACGCAGAGGTCGTCCTTCCGTGGTTTGGTACTCAAAGCTGCTACTGTTGTTGCTCCCAAGGTTAAACCTCTTTTGTTGTTTTGTACATTACATTACAAAGCTATGTAGTGTTTGGTGAAAGTTGATTGTATCTCTATTTGGCTAGGGTTGAATCTTTGTATATTTAACTCTCCTCTTGCTTGCTAAGTGATTATAATCGACTTCTGAAGTGTCATAGGCATTTCTAAACTGAGTGTGAGTAGCTTTCGTGTTGTTATTTTCGAAGAACTTAGGGATGGTTCGAAGTTCATTGGCTATTTGGCTAATGGTGCTAGCTTTTTAGCTTATAAGCCATGAAGCAAACAACACTCTAGCTAGGCATTGTGTTTTTCTGTAAAAATAGTAAGTCCGCAAAGTTCTTGATATCATATGGCGCTGACATCTTTCTAATGCTTGTTGTAGTACACTGCAATTAAACCATTGGGTGATAGAGTATTGATAAAAGTTAAAGAGGTAGAGGAGAAAAGTGGGGGTGGAATCTTGCTTCCCACAACAGCTCAAACAAAGCCTCAAGGAGGTGAGGTGGTTGCCGTTGGTGAAGGAAGAACAGTTGGAAAGACCAAAGTTGATGTCTCCCTCAAGGTAATATCCGTGTCATTAGCTCGAAGATTTGTTTGTTTTATCTATTTTTTGAGCGATCTATGCGGTTTTTTGCTGTAAACAATTTGCTTTATTTGTGTAGACGGGTACCCAGGTTATTTACTCCAAGTATGCAGGAACTGAGGTCGAATTCGATGGTGTAAACCATCTTATTTTAAAGGAAGATGATGTTGTTGGGATTCTCGAAACAGATGATATCAAGGATCTCAAGCCTTTGAATGACAGGGTTTTCATCAAGGTTTGTAACTTGAAATTTAGAGAGCAGAAACTATTATTTTCTGTTAGTTTTCGAATTTGAAGCATGTTACGTTCTTCTCTCTTAGTTTTGAATTGGAATTTTATCTGCAGGTTGCTGAGGCTGAAGAGAAAACTCCTGGAGGTTTGTTGCTCTCTCAGGGCAGCAAAGAGAAACCTTCAATTGGGGAGGTATGTTTTTTTTGCTTGCCGTTGTGTTGCTAAATTCGTTGAAAACGAGCAAAGTTAGATATGAGCCGCTGAGCTATTATTCGAGCCCTCTTAAACTTGTGGCATTTTTGAAAATCAGCTGTTAAATTCTTCGGTATCAAATTGTTGCCCCGGCTATTGGGTTTATACAGTAGTGATGTAACTTACAGATACCTTGATGGATGTCATGGAACAGGTAATAGCAGCTGGACCGGGTTCTCTAGATGAAGAAGGTAAGAGGAAGGGGTTGACGGTATCAGCAGGAAACACAGTCCTATACTCCAAGTATGCTGGAAACGACTTCAAGGGCAATGATGGCACCAACTACATTGCTTTAAGAGCTTCTGATGTTATGGCCGTTCTCTCTTAGTTTAGTTCTGTCATGATTTTGCCTAGAGGTTTCTACTTCAGTTTCAGTACACATCTTGATCTGAACTCTGCTCTTATTAATTTATTTACACATCTTGATCTCACTATTACTTGTTAGAAATAAATGGTGTCTTTATTTTCTTTGTTGTCTTAGAATAACGAAATTATTTTTTGTACTAACTTCACATTTCTTGTAAGTTCTGTCTCAAAAATTCTGAATTTTTTTCAGTACTTGGAAATACTATAGCTTTAAGAAGGAATATAGAGTCAGGGAGGCATCTTCCTAGTCAAATTTACAACAAAGTAAATAGCCGTAACATATGTTCCTATTGTTGTTTGAATGGTGTAAAAGACGTAGTGAATCCGCACGTCTTGTGCGAGATCGACAAGCACTTTGCACTGGCGCTGGCACTCCGGTATGAGTTGTGTGTACAATTCTGTACAGAATGTGAAATGTGAAATGCCTACCAGTATCCATCACATATCCGCAACTAAAAAAAGGTAACCAAATATATATTTATTCATGGGCACATTAAGTTTAGATCTATTTTTATTAGATTTCCCCTTTTAATCTCTCTAATTAAATTTTAGATTTAAACTTATTTTAGAAACCCTAGAATTTAAAACGCTTTTCCGAATTTTATGACAAAGACGAAGCCAGTACTACAAAATTCGTAGTTGTAAAATAAAACACCATACGACATTTATGACGATCTGTCCAAAAATTGCAACCAATGTGCAATAGCAATTAAATAGCACTGAACATGCGAATTTCCGTAATGTTGTAGCAAACCTCTCATGCAATATATTATAAATGTGTCGCGTACTGAGTACGAATTAGGGTAGCTATGTTGAACAGTGGATGTTGGATTATGTGATAGTATGTGTATTTAGTGTATTGGTATATGTTCTAAGTAGTTACAAATGAGGTATATGTTCTAAGAAGTTAGAAAACCAACATTTGTGACGGTGGATTATACGTATTTTTACAATTAAAAATTAGTATACTAAACTGGAGATGGATGCATGAGTTTATTCCGAAGGAAAAAAAAATGTAGGATTCATCAACGTTTTTACCTTTACGACTCTCGTAAATGAAGAGAACTCTTAGGATAACCTACATGTACGGTGTTTATAGATAGAAAACTAAATCGAAAACTTTAAAGAAAAGAAAATGTTCAAAGAGTGCGATTGTTCATTCAAATTAAAAGAGTTTCTAGTTTATGCATTAGCCGCGTATAGGCGATTAACCGTTATAAACGGGAAACATAACTACAATTTTTTTATCCGGTTCTTTTAGATTCAATGCAGACGAAGATGAAATAGTCAATAGTTTTTCTTACTTTGGTTTGCGTCCTAATATATATATATATATTTTGATTTGAAGATAATAACCTAAAAAATGTTTCCAACATGCGTACGATTTACAAGTTTTGTAAATAACATCACGATGTTGATAAATTGCCAATTTTAAATGTAATAACTGTTGGCGAAATTAAAGGAATATAAATACTACGTGCAAGATCAGACAAGTGATATAACAGACGTGATCATCGGTTTTGTTCTTGTGCATCCTACAAGTATTGATTTGTTGCGTACATTGCAACACGTACTTATCATGGATGTACAAGACCACGGGGTGTAAAATTCTATTGCTTAAAATTATTGGTGTAACTTCTGACGGGGCCAAGCAGTAAAGTGGGTCGGATTTCACTTAGAGGGGCACTTCAGACCAAATAACTAAATCCAGTGAATAAGCAGTATGCTTAAGGACTCAGCTAGGTGCATAGTACATTTGCTTATGTGCCTGGGGGCTCGTGAGATTGACCCAAACATATGACTCGAACCGAATGATCCATGGATAATATATATATATATATATAATTCAATAAACAACATTAAATGGGTTGGATTTTTTCTCTCTCTCTATTAAATACAAGTAGCTCTATTCTCTATCGACCTCATACTAAGGATTTAATACCACACAAACCAAATAACTTCCAAAACTACCCTTACATTAGATTTTATCTCCACCAACTTCAACATCAATTAAATTTACCATTTGGTATGTGTTTGTGGGTGCGGAGAAGCAAGCCAACTAAACATAAATTTTAAGTGATTTACGAGGTGTGATGGTGGATAATATGTGTTATAGTGTCATTTTGACAGATCAGGACTTAGCATTGAAATTAGCTATTAAATGTCTATTTCCAAACGCAATCAACTTGCTATGCAAGTTTGATATAAAAAATAATGCTCTTGGCATGGTTAAAAAGTTGATGCCCGATGCCGCCAAAGAATTTTATGGAATTTTATAACTTTGGTTTTGAAGCAAAGATGGTAAAAGCTTATGACCAAAATTTAACATCATTGTGTGAAGTGTTTTTCAATTACCCAAAATGTATAAGTTATGTTATTTCATAGATAATAAAATATGACAAACAATTTTTTAATCATCGAACCAACAAGATCAAACATTATGGCAATACAAAAACCAATCGATAAGCGCAACTTTCATTTTCAATGTTAATTTTTTTATTATAAAAATTTAATGCTATAAAAATATTTTTTTGTAAGCGTAAAAGTGCGCATGCGATCCTAACACGATACTTTGGTACTAACCAATACAATTTCGGACTTTTCTAGGACATTGTTCACAAGCTCCTATGTAAGCAACATTTCGCGATTCTCAAATCTTTTGATTGAAGTCAGTTTTGTTTTGTATCGGGTCACTAGATTACAATGAACTTGTAACTATGTAGTTATGTATCCCATGCAGGCCTAGAACTAATGGAGGTGACTATTAAACATGCTAAAAATATAGGCGTAGTTCGGGTATCAATGTGGATGTATTAATAAGAAAACACACGGGTTACCTTGCGCATGCGAAATTGATATGATAAAAAGAGAAGGTAGATTAATTCCTAAGGATGATTTGGATATCTTTTGGATAAAACTAGATATCGTTCATAGAGATGCAACTACGCATGAAGATGTTTTATTAAAAAAAACTATCCATCATAGATAATTTCATCCATGGTTACATGTCTGAACATCAAAATTATATTATTAATAGGTTTATGCAAATCCTAAAATCTAAAAGCAATCACGTTGTGGAGCCTAAACAACGGATTGTTACTAAAGATAGAAAAAAGTCGGTATGTACAGATCAACTAAATATGACCCCAATCATTGGGAATATGTCATTGAACAAACCAAGAGTGCTACCTCAAAAGTGTCTTCATTCTTAGTACCAAAACCTCCCATCACCAAAAGAAAAGTAAGTGAGCAAAAAATAAAATACTAACAAGGAAAGTGTAAATATATCCCGGGGTGCATCCTAATATTTTTATATCCATATATTAGTAGCTTGGTAGACGTTATTCCAGACGAAAACTACACTTATGGGATCGTATCAAGAGTGATATACAGTATATAAGACAGTTGGGATTTAGTTAGATGCGATTTGATCTTGAAATTAAATGGTTACCAATCTTTATGTTTCGATGTTTATGATTCAACATATGTTTTAGATGATATACTAGATAAGTTAGATTGGTTCAAAATTCCTCCAAAAATACGTTATCGGATGAATTTTCTGATATCGTATTAAGGATAACCATTCAATATCAATGTTTTATATATTATATATCTCTAGGTTTTTGTTTAACGTATTTACCGTTACGTGCTTTTCCATTTCATTCCACAAGTGTTATATGATAGTGCCAGAAATATTTGTACTCAGATCTTGGTACCAGATTAAGTCGTTACCACATATATAGAGAGAAACACGAGATTCCAGAAAGAGAGTGGTAGAAAGTATATATATTAATAAATTTTCACCTGCCCCCATAAAGGGTATCTTCCCTAATATAATGACAGTAATGGGCTATACCCCACATGGGTGACCCACTTCATTCTATTCCTACCCTTCTTTATTCTTACTTTACCCATTCTTTTACTAATGATAACATAAGCCATCATTTTTTCTCAATCTATCACTCTTATTACAAACTATTATTACAATATTATAACACCATTGTATTATGCCGACCCGACATGGTTCGAACAAATTATACCCTTATCAATAGCCCTCAGTCCTTGTAAAAGGGAAAGTAAGGACTATCCAGCCCTTGGGTCAAATTATCACTACTTTGGTTTTTGTGTAATTAGACCGGTATATACAATTGCTAAGGGTCGAGACATCCTAATGCCAATCATTCGATTTCTACAGGTCAGGTATCTTTGAAGCCAATCGTTTCATTTACTTAGGTCGGGAATTCCTGATGCCAAATTATTGTCGTTTCTTCAAACCATCTGCCCGACCCTCAGCAACCTATTTTTCTGAATAATTTTATGCAGCTTTTGAAAATATTATTTTGTGCCTGTGTCCAATGGGCCTCATAGTCCTGTTTTCCTGTCATACCGGGTTCATTGGTATTGCTGGAAAACGATCATGTCAAGCTCCCTCATGTGTCCCCAACCTACTCGACACATGCTGTTTGTGGCTACCAAATGATTGCATTTTGAGCTGATCGACGCTCAAATGATGATGCTAGTTTCCAAGCCCTGCAAGTTTGTCAGACGATAACATGTGTCTTCCAACCATTTGGAGTGTGTTAGCTCATTCTTTCAAAAATGACTCTTGGGCTTCCTAAAGCTATTTTCGATTGCACTTTTCTATGAAGGGGTCATTGAAGAGGAAGTTCCTCTATATATAACTCTTACAACTTCATTATTCATCACTATAGTGATTATAGAGAGAGAAAACGAGCTTGATCTTAGTTTTCTTAGAGAGATAAAGTACAACGTCATCATTGTTTATGAGAAATCCCTCCTCGAGTAGAAAGCCCGACCCAACCAAGAAACGTATCTTCGGTTTAATCGACTACTTAAGTATCTCTAAGAGGATTGTCGAGTACAAGGCTACGGGTTTGATCAATAATTTCCTAAAGGTCTCTTCCTACACAACTTTATTCGGTTCTTTCAACCCTGACCAACCCTGACCGTCTACACAAGCTGTTCCCACTGCTCTTTTTTCCACTAGCTCGCTATGCCCGACCTTACCCTTTGTTCAAGGTCGACCATCCCGTTCCAACCAGTCTTTTTGTTGACTTCAAAAAATTATCGAATCAAACTTCCAAACTCTTAATTTTTAGTCATGGGAAACTCGAGTGCCTCATCATCTTTCCCCGAGATGGTTCAATTGACTTCAACTGCTTCCACTTTCAGAGGTGTGGCACAATGTGATTTGAATCCGATACAACAACAATAAATTAAGAACACCGCAACTAAAACCCAAAGCGAGTCAATTCATGGCAGTGTTCGTGTCAGAATTAGTTTTAGTTGTGTCCAAACTACTCTCGCCCCTAAGGAATTGGTCGTTTCTAAGAAAGGTTTACCAGCAAAAAAAAATAGGAGAGCCAACCCATCCTGTCCCGACGCAAAATCCCCCCAAAAAGATGTCACTCCAAAGAAAAAGACGAGCGTAAAAGAAAACGTGCCTACCATAGGCAGCCGAACATGGATCAGTGATGCTACCAAAAATTACGTCTTTGACAAATTAATTGTTGCCGCTACTGGGTTGACTGTATCAAATAAGAATGAAACGGCCGAGCCACGAAGAGGGCCAATCCAACGATGGTAATGAAGATCGTGCTCAAATGCCCGATGAAAGCTCATGGTATTAATATCGCGGGCCAAAGTAATACCACACAAGTTGCGGTGGTACGACGAGATGAGAAACAAGTTGTTGCGGAAGGAGATGATGTTGCTACTGTGGTGAGAGATGAAAAACCTTTCCCTCCTAAAATTCTCGAAGTGTTGACTGACTATCACAACAGTTTTCCTAGGGCGTACATCATCATCCTGTTTAGTGGCAAATACTTATACTATAGCCCCGAGGAGGTGTTAGAGCTGAAAAATACTTGGGGTATTCCGGATTGTTTAAATATCCTCTTTCCAGCACCTGGGGACACACCGTTGTCCGTAAATAAAAATGAGCTTGTAGTATTTCTCGATGTCTTGAATTGGGACATTAGGTTCCCACTCGATCCCGGTATGGTAAGATACTTTGAGATTCTTGAATTTTTCCTGACCCAACTTACACCTAACGCCTTGTTTACGCTAATGCCATGTATAATGGCCTTGCATTTTTCCGGGGTATCGATGCCCGTGGAGGAGTTCGTGGCGGTGCCTGGTATTTTGAAGTCACCCAAATTGCCCTTCTTTTCTACTTCATTCACCAACAATATGAAGATAACAAATGATCTGTTGTAAGTCGACAAAGCGTGGAAGAATAAGTTCGTATTCATCAGTGGGGTTTGAGAGAATGATTGACTTCACTTGAAAGAGAATCTGAGGCGACGAACCTATAAGTGGGTCCAAGAAGGTTCGTATAATTGTATATACTTTTTTAACTATTGTTTCTTATTTAGTCCCTAAGGAAAAATTACAGGCTTTAAAAAAAGAGCAATTGGAGTCGGTCATGAAAACTTTCGTAAAGCTAAAGGATTAGGCCAAAATGAACTAAGGTCGGGATGTCCATCGTTGCTTTAAATATGTGAACTTAATCAACAATCATCTTTGGCGCTGCTCGAGCGAACATTTGAGCGTTGATCAATTAAGGATGGCACCCGACCCTGTTGACTTAGTGCAAAACTTAGTGGCCCCCGACGCCAGTGTCTTCCTTCTTAAGTGGAACATGGACCCCAGTAAACGTGGAAAGTAAGAAGAATTTTCCGATCAAGAGACAGAGAAGACTGGGCCTGTCCTCGAACAATCAGAACTAGAGAATGGAATGGTGGAGTTATAAACTAGTGGTGGGCCTCAAGTGATGGGTGATGTAGTTTATGAGCACACTATTATCCTTAGTCACCATGCTACAAGTGAGGGAATGTCCCCGAGTGATGGGGAAAAATAAAACAAAATTCAGGGAGAGAAAAGAAAGAAACCTGTAACTTTTGAAAAGGAAACAAAAAACACCGAGTTGCCAATAAAAAGAAGTCTCGAGCTATGATGGAAGAAAACAGTAGTTCACCCCTGATCGAGCAGACTACGATACCGACTATGTTTGAGTAGTATCAGAGAGTCACCGAAGTGAGCACACCAAGGGAAAATTATGAAAAAGAAAAGGAAATTGAGAGAGAGGGTTCTACAGGAAATATCGTAGATACTGAGCAACTGGAAAGCGAACTTGTTATGGAAGGTTTTGGGCAGTTTTCCACTCCAACGGTTGGACACAATGGCCATTTCGTTATATCATATATTGTTTCCTCTTGTAATAAAAAAAATTAGATCAGCTTGCTGAGCAACTACTGGTGGCTAAAATTCATATATCCGTAACTAGAGGCACAACTTAAAGAACAAATTCGTCACTATAAAAAGTTAGAATTGAACGCCCAAGATGGAGCCGACCGGGCCACTGCTTGGGCTAAGTCGGCCAAGGCTGATCTTCGGAAATTAAAAAAAAGGCAAAGTGGCAGAAGTCAAAATCCAAACAACTGTAACTCATCGAATCTATGCGCTCTACCCAATCAAAGGTTGAAAAAGATCATGATCAGACGATTCATGCTTTGGCTTGTCACAGAATTCAAACCCACTTCTGCCGATTTCAAACGGTTAAAGCTCTTCACGAGCTCCGACTCGATATAGCAAGAAGAGTAGGGAATAAAACAATAAGTTTGTTGCCAAATGCATGAAAACCATGGAAAAATAAGTAGCTGATGCTAAATCGACCTATGTTTTGACCTTCCATCAACGATTTCCCCACCTACCGCTTGGGTCGATATGGTTGGATGTTCCTGAAGAAGATTATTCCAACGGGGTTATTTTTTAGGACGATATTGATGAAAAGGAAGATGAAGGACACTCATCAGAGGGACCATCCGACGGTTAAACTGTAATTCCTTTTATTTTTTATTTTTTTTTTGTTTTGAACCTTCTGATGAATGTACCTGATGTTTGTTCCAAATTCTCTCTTTTTAAGTCGAAAGTCCAAGAAGAATATTGTTAAACAATATTACAAATCCAAACAAGTAATAATCATAGATCAACTGACGTTGAAAAACCCTTAAGGTTCGAATGCATAAAGTAATATAGATCGACTAAAGTTAAAAAACTTTTAAGGTTCGAACGCATAAAATAATGTAGATCGACTAAAGTTGAAAAACCCATAAGGTTTGACTTAGCAAAATAATGTAGATAAATATAGTTCAAAAACCCTTTAAGGTACGAACTCATAAAATAATGTAGATCAACGAATGTTGAAAAACCCTTAAAGTTCGAATTTACAAAATAATATAGATCAACTAAAATTGAAAAACCCTTAAGGTTCTAATTCACAAAATAATGTAGATCAACTAAAGTTGAAAAACCCTTTAAGGTTCGAACTCATAAAATAATGTAGATCAACTAAAGTTGAAAAACCCTTAAGGTTCGAATTCAAAAAATAATGTCGATCAACTAAAGTTGAAAAACCTTTTAAGGTTCAAAGTCATAAAATATGTAGATCAACTAGAAAAACTCTTAATGTTCGAATTCACAAAATAATATAGATCAATTAAAGTTTAAAAACCCTTTAAGGTTCGAACTCATAAAATAATGTAGATCAACTAAGTTAAATAACCCTTAAGGTTCGAATAATACTGTGAGAATTTTAATAAATGCTTCATTTTACACTAATATATTAGTTTCTGTAGACACCTCGTTAAAACCTCCCCGCGCCACCACGGTAGGAAAGAGTGAGTCCCTGATCATTTTTTTACAGGATTATAGATAAATAGATAATTATTCGGAAATTAATTTAAGTATAATTTTAGATGTTCAATATTCTAAAGAAGCCGTAAGGGTCGGTCGTACTTTTCCTTCATCCAATAGGTGCCCGGCTTTATCTTTTTCATCAACTGCTAGGGGTCTTCCCAGTTGGGAGCCAACTTCTCGAGGCTTTTTTCGTTAGTGTGTAGGAAAACGTTCCGCAAGACCTCGTCACCGACCTCAAACTCTATTCTTTAAACTTTTGAAGCATACCTACTTCACATTAAGGTCAGATAATGTAGCGAGTTTAAATGGGCGCGACTTCGTGTTTCTTCAAACAAATCGAGAACATGACGCCGACCCTTATCATTATTGTTTTTTAAATAATGCCCGACCCTGAAAGATAGAAATATTGTTTCAACTAAGACTTCATCTTTCTCCGCATTAACCTTAGTTATATCGTCAACAATCGCTGCCTGGTCATAATAAGGGTCGATTGCTTACCTCGCCCTGTATTTTTTGATCGTGGTTATAATGTTGCTTTTCAAATTGGATATCCTTGGAAAAAGAGATAATCTCGCCGCCTTATAGCCCAACGACTCCATCCTTTAGTGAATCGATGTTTATCTCTCTTTAGTTTCGTGATTTGGGAGAACCTGTCACCTGGTAGCACTTCGGTTTCCCACATACAGCGCCACTGATAGTGCCAAAAATATCAGGACCCAGATCTTGGTACCAGATTAAGTCGTTACCAGTTATAGAGAGAGAGAAACACGGGATTCTAGAGAGAGTGTGTGGTAAAAAGTAGATATATTAAAATTATTCACCTGTCCCATAAATAGAACTTTCCTAATATAATGACGGTAGTGGGCCCTACCCCACATTGATGACCCAATTTATTCTATTCCTACCCTTATTTATTCTTACTCTACCCATTCTTTTATTATTTACAAGATAAATCATTATTCTTTTGCAATCTATCACTCTTATTACAAACTATTATTACAATCTCATAACACCATTGTATTATGCCGACCCGACATGGTTCAGACATTTTACGCCCTTGTCAGTATAGAGATTGGAATTACTTTCGTACATGACATCCATTTTGTAACGTAAGTATATTAATTAAATTATTTATTATATTTTTTCTTAAGTTTGTAATGGTTTTCTAATTATTAAATTTAATTTTATAGAGTACTACTCTTCCGGACGAACCATTGGAGAACTTATACTCTGTATGAAGTCTATACCATATTGAGAAAGTGAGTGTTTTGTCGATTCTATACTATGATAGGTTTAACATTTTTACCCAAATCATGTTGGCCATGGCACCCAATCATGACGAAAAGGAAATACCAACCGATTTGACCAAGGATGACATTTGATTATGTTGCTTTTTTTCTTTTAAACTTTTTATGCATCATTATATTATGTTTAACACTCTCGAACTTGATTATATAATATTTGATTTTGAATGTTGTATTGGAGCTTAATTATTGCTTCTGGTTGTATTAATGTTGATGACGCGGCGGAAATAGAAGAAGAAGCAACGATAGATGAAACCCTAATTCAAGGGTAACACGATGAAACCCTATTCTAAGGGTAACAAAAATTTAAATTTTCAGAGATAAAAAATATATTATTCCAAAAACTTAAAATAACTTAAGGCGTATGAGGATTTATATAATTGCTTCTCAAAACCCTAAATTATAATACAAGGAAATAACATAAATATTTTAAAATAAAATAAAATCAAATCTTAATATAATTAGATTTGATTTAAATACATAAGATATTTGAATAAAATAAAATAAAATAAACAAGGCTTTTGTTTGGACTTTCTGGGCTACATCATCCTCTCCTGGTTGACAAGAATTCGTCCTCAAATTTACAGCACCATCACCATCAAGAACCCAAATTATTTATTTTATTTTATTCAATCGTTACATTGGGAATTATAATTGTTGACCTTATCGGAATAAGATAAATTCTTCTCGAGTGTTCCTTATTCGAAGTCACATTGAAGCCATCCGGTTGATGAAAAAAACTAATTTCGAAAACCTTTTCATAGCCTGAAGACAACATCCCCATGTCTAGTTGATGAAAAAAATGGTTTTGAAAACTTTTTCATAGCATGAGACAACATCTCGATAAGCAATTTTTACCTTGATTCGACGATTGGTAACCAATTTAAACTCCTTCAGTAACCGGTCAATATGATCGTCATTGAAACGCCTAGTGTGTCTCCCGCATACCAAACGATCTTTGAGATCTTCATGGCCGTATGTTGTTCCCTCCTTTAGACCTTGAATCAGATGAAATCAAGATTCAGAAACATACTTGCCCCGTAGCAGGAACTGAGGCTCTGATACCAAACTGATGACGCAGCGAAAGTAGAAGAAGAATCAACGATAGATGAAACCCTAATTCATGGGTAACATGATGAAACCCTAATCTAAGGGTAACAAAGATTGAATTTTTCAGAGATAAAAATATATTATTCCAAAAACTTAAAATAACTTAAGGCATATGAGGCTTTATATAATAGCTTCTCAAAACCATACATTATAATACAAGGAAATAAAATAAATATTTTAAAATAAAATAAAATCTTAATATAATTAGATTTGATTTAAATACATAAGATATTTGAATAAAATAAAATAAAATAAACATGGCTTTTGTTTGGACTTTCTGGGCTACATCATCCTCTCCTGGTTGACAAGAATTCGTCCTCAAATTTACAGCACCATCACCATCAAGAACCCAAATTATTTATTTTATATTATTCAATCGTTACATTGGGAATTATAATTGTTGACCTTATCGGAATAAGATAAATTCTTCTCGAGTGTTCCTTATTCGAAGTCACATTGAAGCCATCCGGTTGATGAAAAAAACTAATTTCGAAAACCTTTTCATAGCCTGAAGACAACATCCCCATGTCCAGTTGATGAAAAAAAATGGGTTTGAAAACTTTTTCATAGCATGAGATAGCATCTCGATAAGCAATTTTTACCTTGATTCGACGATTGGTAACCAATTTAAACTCCTTCAGTAACCGGTCAATATGATCGTCATTGAAACGCCTAGTGTGTCTCCCGCATGCCAAACGATCTTTGAGATCTTCATGGCCGTATGTTGTTCCCTCCTTTAGACCTTGAATCAGATGAAATCAAGATTCAGAAACATACTTGCCCCGTAGCAGGAACTGAGGCTCTGATACCAAACTGATGACGCAGCGAAAGTAGAAGAAGAATCAACGATAGATGAAACCCTAATTCATGGGTAACATGATGAAACCCTAATCTAAGGGTAACAAAGATTGAATTTTTCAGAGATAAAAATATATTATTCCAAAAACTTAAAATAACTTAAGGCATATGAGGCTTTATATAATAGCTTCTCAAAACCCTACATTATAATACAAGGAAATAAAATAAATATTTTAAAATAAAATAAAATAAAATCAAATCTTAATATAATTAGATTTGATTTAAATACATAAGATATTTGAATAAAATAAAATAAAATAAACATGGCTTTTGTTTGGACTTTCTGGGCTACATCATCCTCTCCTGGTTGACAAGAATTCGTCCTCAAATTTACAGCACCATCACCATCAAGAACCCAAATTATTTATTTTATTTTATTCAATCGTTACATTAGGAATTATAATTTTTGACCTTATCGGAATAAGATAAATTTTTCTCGAGTGTTCCTTATTCGAAGTCACATTGAAGCCATCCAGTTGATGAAAAGAAATGGTTTCAATTTTTTTTCATAACCTGAAGACAACATCCCCATGTCCAGTTGATGAAAAAATATGGTTTTGAAATTTTTTTCATACATGAGACAACATCTCGATAAGCATTTTTTACTTTGATTCGACGATTGGTAGTCAATTTAAACTCCTTCAGTAAACAGTTAATACGATCGTCATTGAAACGCCTAGTGTGTCTCCCGCATACCAAACGATCTTTGAGATCTTCGTGACCGTAGATGTTGTTCTCTTCTTTAGACCTTGAATCAGATGAAATCAAGATTCAGAAACATGCTTACCCTGTAGCAGGAACTGAGGCTGTGATACCAAACTGATAACGCGGCGGAAATAGAAGAAGAAACAACGATAGATGAAACCCTAAATCAAGGGTAACATGATGAAACCCAATTAAGGTAACAAAAATTGAAATTTTTATAGATAAAAAATATATTATTCCAAAAACTTAAAATAACTTAAGGCATATGAGGCTTTATATAATAGCTTCTCAAAACCCTAAATTATAATACAAAAAAATAAAAAAAATATTTTAAAATAAAATAAAATAAAATCTTAATATAATTAGATTTGATTTAAATACATAAGATATTTGAATAAAATAAAATAAAATAAACAAGGCTTTTGTTTGGACTTTCTAGGCTACATCAAATGTGCCATCAATTACCCGTCAATTATAAAAATTCCCCCAAGTCTGATTTCTCTCTCCCACATATTATACTTCTCTATATATATCTACTCAAGTATGATATATATATATATATATATATATATGTCTACCAAATATCATATCATAGAAAAATGTGAACTACTTTAGGTATTGATCATTGACGAAGGCAATCACTTGCTTCAAGTCGTCAAGTTTGTTCATAAAACATGGTTGGATGAGACCACGTATATTCCTTTATGAACCGATGTATACAATGTATTACATGTACAACCGTTTATGATCTCCTCAAATATGACTTTAACAGATACGTTATAATATTTATTGTACCATGATGTTTAATGTTATTTATATAAGTTAATCTCATTTTATATTGGGACTTTATTGTTTTCTTTTCATCTTATGTCTAATATCATCTCAATATATTCTTGATGTATGATCGTTTGGTATAATATTCCATATGATGTTATGAATTGTGCACTATTTGCAATATATAACTAACTTGTCGCACATAATGTGTGACTAAAGATAAAAATATTAGCCTTTAAAATAGAAACAAAAGATTGTATCACATGATTTGCGTGATTTATAGTCCAAAAGTTGAGTACTTCACATGATACAATATTCTTGGTTCGTGTATTATGTGCGAACATAAAAACAATATTGGTTATATTTAAGACTCAGGTATGAAATGCATAGATTGTGCAATTTCTGGACTTGAATAGACCGTGCAATTTTATCCTATTTTTCTCACTAAATTTAAACCGAACATTGAATTTCATACCAAATAAAATTTCCCGCTCACTTTATCTTCCTCCAACATTAATTTTCCAAACAATAATATTTCCCGCCACTTCACTCTCCATAAATAGCTTAAAAATGTAGGATATTTATTCATCTATAAAATATCATAAATACTCAAACTTTTTATTTGTACGATATAGAATGAAGTATTTAAGAATGAATACAAATGTAGCACTACGCGATGATATTTTTAAATACTCAAACTTTGAATTGTACAAATGTAGCACAATACCGATGATTTTTTTAATGAATTGTTTTCTACTATATACTACAAGTACATGCATTATGGAGCTCCTCATCAACCTACACGAAGACACGAAAAATTCGCTACCATGTATAATTCTTTGAACTTGGTTCAAACTATTCAAGTTTCTAAACTCCCAGAAGATGTTATGGAAATGAAAAATATAATATTTGGTTCCTGTATTCCATAGACGCATTCCATAGACAACATATGCTTGACTTTTTGAACAATAACTTTCTCAAACAATGTTTGGAACAATCAAAGTTGAAAGAATCACATTCGCGAACAATGTATGGAATAAGTTAGTTCACGTATTTCAGTTAATGACGTTATTCAGTTTATGTTCCATGTATTTGTTGTTTTTGTTCTATGTGATTACATATGATATCTTTCAGTTTATGTTCCGTACATTTACTGTTTATGTTCTTTGTTTGTTCTATGTTTTTTATTTTTGTGATCACTTTTATTTTTTTTAGTGCGATGTTTTCACCAGGTCTGTACCAACCTATCAATGACTTTGATAGTCATAAAAATAAGAAAACAAAGATCATAAAAGTTATATGTCATACAAGTTATAAACAAATATTAAAATAGTCATAAACAACCATCATAATAGTCATAAACAAAGATCATAACAACCATATAAGTCATAAACACATATCATAAACAAAGAGTGAGGTATGTGATACAAGTAATAAAAAAACACGAATTGCAATCTATGAACGACTTCAATAATGCTCAACGATTTGAACACATTCCTATAATGCATCCGCTTTCTCCTTCAATGTCATTGTATCACTACGTGCCCGAATCACCAATGTTCGATCAAATTCATCGTCTAAGATACCATTAGTGCATGCGGAAGGGTTTCATTCCATATATGTATCAGGTCCTACCAAGTATGGGTTGCCAATTATATACCACAGGCTAGTCCTAATACAAACAAGGTATAACACGTTTGTATTACCGTCTTACACATCACCTATATCCGTGATGAGATGATGATGCCAACTTTGCCAAGTCCTCTCATACCATGAAAACCTAAGGATAACACATCTACATGTCTTAGTAAATTGAGGTCGTAAAGGGCCTGATATTATCTGAATGTGCCATATCTGACGTACTACATATTCCAGATTTTATGGTTTTACTACATCCATGACTTCAATGTATGATCGATCTAGCTGATATTACCAAACGGCCACAAACCTCGTAGATAACCATATAAAATAAATATGGCTTACAACATCGTTTAAAAGTTATTATATATTAAAATCATAAATAATGAAACAAAGACAAAGTTGAGTTTTTAAAGGGTTAATTAAAGCTTATATTGGTTACTCGAAACATAAGTATAACATGTCGCATATCACCTCGATAAATCGAAAGAAGTGAACACTCAATGGTGCGCAACAACATACATGCAGTAAGACAATAACATGCTTGTTGTAAAATGGAGCCATCACCGAGGAAATTGATCATAAATTTAAGCCTTCAGCATCCCAGTAAATATGCATATACCATTGGTACTGTGGAGAAAACTCTGTCCAAGAGAATAACATAATTGGGCCAAAATCGTTTGACCCCATTTATACTTACCCACCGTACAGTAATGATGAATGAACTACAAGTAATCAAAAGAAACCACATTGCCAGTTTTGTTCGTAAATCTCGTACTACTAACACATATAATATATAACCACATGTAGCATGAATGACATGTTGATCGGTCACAGTGCCATCATGATACCATTTAAAAGAAAATATATCTTTTAACGACGATAAAAAGTAACAGATTTCCCACCCCTACTAAGCATGAATGTCAGCTAGAGAGCTGTAACACCAAGTATATTCGCATAAACTATATCCATCTATGCATCACCAACATAGTTTACAAGAGTTAAAGACATACATATTATGGGAAAACATGTAATAACGTGGAGTTCGTCAAGAACCACACTTATCTCACCAAACTAAAAATGGAAAGACGATGTCTTCGCATACTAAAGCCCGAGAATGACCTCGCTCAAGTGGATGAATTATACCAACGTGATAATGATAAACATTCAATAAGATGGTCTGATCATAATATGCATAACCTACTCGCATACTCAAGTATGATGGATAAATTCCTATTTTGAACACTATCGTACGTAGAAAAACAACGTAGTGATAATCGAGGCTACAAAGTGCATAAATATAATTTAATAAACTAAAATACCGAATATTAATAGTCAAACATAAATAATATTACATACTAGTCAAATATTAAAGTATTAATTAAACTTACATCATCTTGGAAGACACTGTAAGCCTCGTGCTTCTGGTACTCTAAATACAAGCTTGGCACGTGGGATTGCTGCGTGCGAACACATTTTTTGGGGTCTGCACTGTTGACGAAGTTCTAACACTACTCTCGTCCGCTATATAATGAGTAGTCTCGCCAAAGGACGTCACTATATATGTATATATCACATCGAGTATATCGCACACCACGTGATGTAGGTTCAGCGTGAACAAGCTGTCGTGATGATGATTGGGGGGGGGCAACAAACGATTATACACCCTCACTGATGGATTTATTTTAACCATATATACAAAAAATTCATTTTATAAATGAACAAGAGAAATAAAAAATATAAATTTACCAAACGCAAATAATATATTTTTAAACAAGCCGGAGGGTGTTTGTGGGTGGTGGTGGTGTGCCATGACGAAATATAAGAAATGAAAGTGTATTAGTGTGGTATAACGTAGGGAACGAGTGAACAATACATGTACATACATAAACAAAGTTCACCAAAAAGTGCATGAACTATATTCCAAAATTGCCAAACCCCACTAACCACTATGTTAGTCTGTAAAAAATATTAAGATTTTAGATAACATTCATTAGAAAGAAAGAGATTCTAACAACAATTATATAACTTAAAAATTTGTCATAGTTTTCGTAGCAATCGCAATAAGAACCAGTTCTAGCTTCTCCAATTGTAGGTATCGAGTCTCAACAAGATATGAGATTTATTAACATAAGAAAATGACTATTCAAGTTGCTCATTCTTATTTAACTAGGATTTCATTAATAACAGGATCAAATACTACTAAATATAAACTAAAAGCATCGTCTAAGTTTGGTAGTGTCAAAACTTATAAAGAAGACAAATGCTCTTTGTTTTTGAATGCTTTATCACACTTTGAAGTCCAGTTAAACTAGCCAACCCCCTTTAATACTTGAAAAATGAGCGCACTTATTAGAGAATATGGAGATGAATCAGTCTAGCTAAACCAATATTCTAATAAAGATCCAAACCTATTAGATGTATCGTGACAAATCCATAATTGGTAGATTAGATAAATGTTTTGGGTGTGATTTGATTTCCCTCTCAATAACTAAATATTCCACGTTTTTTCTTGAATGAAATCCAAACATGTACATTTATAGATTATGTTTCAAAGTAACTAACCGAACATTTTTGAAAGTTTTTTCAAGGTCGTCCAAATATTTTTTGTCTTTTTTCTCGTGGCCAATATATTATTGATATATAACATATTTATTTAGATTGGGATATAAAACACTTTGTTTACTAATCTTTGATATATTGCATATGTATTTTTAAGACCAATATACATTATCGATAGTAATTTAGACCTCGTTCCATCATGAAAGTAGTATGCTCTTCATCATTCAGATTTATTAAAACCTGGTTGTATCATGAATAAGCATCCATAAAGAAAAATATCTTACTTCTCAAAGTGGCATATACCAACTGATCAATTTGCATAATATGGAATTGGTGTTTTGGACAGGCTCTGTTGAGATCAATGAAGTCTACGCACATGCACAATTTTTTCGTTTTTATTCTTTTAGCAAAACTGGATTTGCAGTTCACACATGATAAAAAGCTTTCTGGATGTGGCCGATTTGGCCCAATCAATTGATTTTGGCTATGATGACTTCAATTGTTTTCTTGAAAATGGTATGCATATTTGTTTTATCTGCATACAAATACTATAAATAGATAACTTGTGGTACGTATCAAGGTTGGTACTACGATTACATCATACGTTAACCAAACAAACACATCCAAATTCTTGGACAATAAAGGTTCCTAAACCTGTTTGAAGGATTATTTGTAATTTTAGACTTATGCAGATTATACTTAAAGTGATATTTCTTCCACCGATTCTCATGGTTTCACGATACGTGAGGTACTTCTTGGATAATATATATCACCTAAGATAGTTGAGATAGGGGATGAAGGGAATGATTTCCATTTATTAGGAATAAAAGAAGTATCACAACAGTCTGTGGTTACACGATGACTGTTTAAAATTACTATGATCCTTTCATTGATGATATATTCCGTGCACTGATGCAGGATAGAATTAATAATGTGCATCTGACCGAGGCTTAAGCATCCAAATATAACATTGTATGATGAGAAACCATCTACCACCATAGAAATACACTGCATATTCTTTCTATACTTTCTTTATCAATGTCATATGATAACAACCAACTTAAGTTCGTCAAATACCATGACCTCGGGCCAGTGAAACTAGTCATGGTTTTTTTAGAAGGGGAAACCAATGCTATATCTTGGATATGATCATAGCTATTCTTGAAAATGATATTGTTTGAGCGTCTTGTATCAATCACGACTCTCTGATTTTTGCCCATGCGATCTCGGTAATGACGATACGACATATCTGTGAGGTTTTATTACCACCCTCAAGTTGTCATCTTTAAAGTTGATGAATATGTAAATATTCTTATGGAGTTGGGGTAAAATATAGTCTATCTATCAAACTTAAAAATTCACGACATACCGCTTTAAAAAAAGTTATGATTCCGACAAAGGTGTCCCGTCTATCGAGTTTTTTTATTACATGTCTGTCTAAATCATGATCCATATACTTATTACAGGCTTCATAGATGGTTAATATTTCAACCTACTTATGCACCAGATCTTAGGGCTCTATTTGAAGAGGACTTTGTATATCGAACGCGATTGATTTGTTAATTTTCTAGAAGTATAAAGGGATCACCCCTTTATAAATTCAAAAATCTTACAATTATTGACGCGACTTTGGATTTTGTTTTCAAGGCTTGATAGTCCCTTGTGATATGACTGTTGTCATCATCCTTAAAGCTGATAAAGATGTAAAAATTCTTATAAAGATGGGTAAAATATGACTTATCTGCTAAACTCCAAGATCAACGATATACCGCTTTAAAAAAGAAGTCGTGATCATGACAATGGTGTCCCCTCTAGCGAGGTTCTTATTACATTTCTGTCTAGATTGTGATGCAAGTACTAGTTACAGGCTTCATAGGTGGTTAATATTTCAACCACCTTATGCACCGGATCTCAGGGCTCTCCTTGCAGGGAATTTTCCATAGCACGCGGTTAATTTGTTAAAGTTCTAGAAGCAGAAGGGATCGCGCTTTTATAGATTAAAAAATCTTACTATTATCGACGAGACTCTCGATTTTGTCCTCAAGGCTTTTTGGTATCTTGTGGTATGACCGTTTTTATCATACTTGAAACTGATAAAGATATAAATATTCCTATAAAGATATGCTAAAACATGACTTATTTGTTAAACTTAAAGATCAACGACATGCCACTTTAAAAAAGAGGTTGTGATTCTGAAAATGGCATCTCCTTTAGCGAGGTTCCTATTACATCTATGTCTAGATTGTGATCCAAGTACTCGTTAGAAGCTTCATAGATGGTTAGTATTTCAACCACCCTTTGCACCAAATCTTATGGCTCTACTTGATGGGACTTGGCCATACCGTCCATGCTGATTTGTTAGAGTTCCAGAAACCAAAATATTTTACCCTTTGTAAATTTAAAAAGCTTACCATTATTTATGAGACTTTGAATTTTATATTTCAAGGCTTTGTAGTCCCTTATGTTATGACCATTGTCATTATATTGTTTTTGGATTTTTTTCTTTCATTGGTGTTCACACTAGTTATGGGATTAAAAAACGAACCACATATTTGGCTCAAGAGTAGATGGTTGCTATACTCTCATTGAATTTGTAATGCTGGATATTAAAACCACTATTGGGTTGAAAATTTGAACTCTTTATGGGTATTTTGTTCTCACATTGATTATTTTTGTTGGTGAAAATATCTCGCCTAATGCTTATTTTTCATACTATTATACCATTTCTGTAATCTAAATAAAATGACACCCTACTGAAGAGCCATAAAATGTGAGTAGCTGACCAAAGATCAGAATCTTACACTTCATAATGTCTTCTACTAAGAGGCCATTGATGATGTCATACATGCAGGGTACACACGCCACGAGATCATGACAGTTTCTTTACATTTTTCTTCATTTCACCAAACCTATACGTGTAGTCCTTCAATATTTTGTTGGACTCCTGTTTGCAAAGTATGATGTAGTTCAAACATATACTCAGATTTCTTTGCTTTCTATAAACTGCTATATGAATATTGTCCATAATGTTTTGAAGTTGTTAATTAAGCTCGAAGACAACTGGTTGAACCATATAAGCGTATTACCTCAAAATATTATTGAAAAAGTGCAATAAGTAGGGTTATCATCGTCAATTCCGTCATTTGAAATTGTTCAATACAATGCTTAAATTGATTTGTTCAAGTACCTATTGTGTATTAGTTAAACTTATCATATCTGTTTGTTTCGAATATACTTAGTGTTAGCAGGAAGGGTTGTATTTCGCATTGTATTTTTTTATATTAAATAACCGAAACCCAACATAACAAAATATATAAACTTATAATAAATTTGATAAGACCGGTCGTGTACTTACCGATTTATATAGTGATTGAGAATTCTATAATCGACATAAAAGGTTCGGCATAATGAATAGATTTTTTATGAACATTTGTTACGCGGTTATTAGATTTAATTAAGAGGGATGCATGATTCCGGTGGCCGCCGATAAAAATTGTCGATATCAGCTACGATAACACCGTCCGTCCCTCTTTTCTTATACTCTTCGCGGTCAAAATTCGGCCACTCGAAACCCACCGAAACCCACCCATTTAACATCCTGGCCGTAACAATCACATAAACCGGTCACTCCCTTAATATATATTTTAAATTTCAAACATAAACCAAATAAGCATGTACTTATTATGTGTTTTTCTTCTCTTCTCACTTTAACCCCTTGCACAATGAAACCTTTATGAATAAGCTTATACACACACCCATCACAATTGAAAACCCATAATGTGTACCAGTACCTTACTTTTGTATGAATTACTGAGTTGAAATGAGATATCAATTAAAAGTAGACCCACAGAAAGATGGCCTTGTCGACTATACGTATTGTCAATTTTGTCGTTTATTGTGCGTTGCGTTCCAACAGAAACAAAATTGATGTTCTTCACTAAAATTTTATTTATTTATTTAAATCAACCCAACCAAACCTCATTTTTCATACCCCCATCCATTCCTATGAAATAACCCCCATCACACAAATCAATTTATTTTATTAAATACACATGTTGCTCTTTTAAAATTATTGTCAAGATAACAACAAGCCCCCCCTCTCTCTCTCTCTCTTCTCTTGTGTTGTATTGTCAAAAGAAAATGATCCAAAAGCAATAAAATTGACTCATCAGTCTGAAGTTGTAATAAAAGCAAGACCACTGATCCCTCTCTCTCTCAAAAAAACAAAAGCCCATAGTTAGAGTTGTTTTGCTCCTGGTTTCCATCGAAGAAGAAGATGCCGAGGCCAGGGCCAAGACCTTATGAGTGTGTTAGAAGAGCCTGGCACAGCGACAGGCACCAACCCATGAGAGGTTCAATCATCCAACAGATTTTCAGGTTTTTAGTTGTTCTCTTTTTCTCAGTCTCTTCTTTTAACTCGATCTTTTCATGGCATTTGATTGTTGCCCACCATGTGTTTGATAATTAGGCTTGTCACTGAAAACCATACCTCTGTCACTAAAAAGAACAAGGAATGGCAAGAGAAGTTACCTATTGTTGTATTGAAAGCTGAAGAAATCATCTACTCCAAAGCAAATTCCGAGGTTTCTCTTTCTCTCTCTCTAAAAAATTTCACATATTTTGTTTGGGTTTTAAATTTTGAGTGTCTTTTTTGTTGTTGAGTAGACTGAGTATATGAACCTTGAAACGCTATGGGACCGTGCGAATGATGCCATCGATACTATTATCAGGCGAGATGAAAACATAGAAACCCGAGAGTTTTTACCTCCATGCATCGAAGGTATATGATCTCTTCTGTGATGAGAACACTTCACAAAAAAAATGCATTTTTTAATCTATGCGTTTTGAAAACAAGTAGAAAAGATCATTCTTTTAATTGTTACTTCATTTTAAGTCTCTGGTTTTTAAACAAGTAGCAAAGATCATTCTTTTTAGTTGACACTTCAATTTTGAGATTCTAGGTTTGATACAAGTGTAAAAGTTCATTCTTTTAATTGATACTTGTCTCTATGTAAAGCGGCTCTAAATCTGGGCTGTGTTCCAGTGCGAGCTTCAAGAAGCCAGCGACACAGTAACCAAAGGACTTACCTCACCTCAAGACCTCAAGAAACTGCTGCTGGTACTTCTAGGAATTGGGATAGAAACAGTAACGAGACACATCCTCACTTTGCAGGAAAACAGATGGATTCTTCAGGGCCAAGAGCTGAATCTAGGGGTCACATCATCGAAGACAGTAAAACCCCTGAGGCTCGTGGGTTTCCTTTTCTGTTCGAGAACACCTCCCCACAGTTGATAAGAACAGAGCCTAGCAATCCCCAGCTGAACTTAGGTTCGGTTTATCCTATATACTATGGAGCTTACTATCAGAACAGATACACTTGGTTGGGGTCTCAAAACCAGGAACAGCGAAATGCAGCGCCTATACTTGTTGGTACACCTGTCGGTACTACTTCACCTTTGTGTCCTGCTGAACCAGGTGGCTTGCAGAATCTTTTATTGCTTTCCAATGCTGAAACAGTCTCTACCGAAACTGGAAACCGCGGTGCTTATAGTGAAACAGCACTCGAAACAGGCTGTGATTTGAACTTACGCTTGGGTTTATCAACAGATCCACAGAACAAGAATACGATTCACCACGGAATTAATGATGTTGGTTCTCCCAAGAGTAAAGAGTTCTGTTTCTTTCCTAGCAAGACAGCTAATGACTCATTTGAATCCTGTTCGGGTAATTACGACTTAGAGGCGAGTATCAGAAAGCGCAAGGCACCCACTGGTGGTAATGGGGTGGAGGATGGTCAGCTTCTCTGGCAACAAGAATTTGCATCAAGCAGGTTCCCCGGCCGAATAGCAGGCTCAGGTTAGATGTTCTGTCATCTCCATGTCAGCTAAAGAAGCTTCAACTCTTGTGTTTTTTCAGATCTTTAATGTCCACGTAAGTTAGTTTTGTATAATTCTATATGCCGAAGATGAGTAGTAGCTAGTTGGGTGTAGTAGAAAATCAAATTGTGAATAAAATCAGAGTTGGATCCAACGGTGATGGTTGTAGACTTGTAGGCACTGTTCTTGAGAAGACATTGCATGCTATATAAATTTATTAAAGCACCCACTAAGTTTTAGACTTTCAGTTTCCTTGAAGAAGCTTAATCAACTTGTCATTTACAGTCCTACTCACCAATCTTAGTACTCTAATGTTCTCACATACTATCTGCATAAGATTTTAAAGTACTATTACCCAAGTTTGCTGAAATTCTATACTTGTCCAATTACTACATAAATGGCCTTAATTTAGCCTGTGTTTGTCACATAACCGTTGAGGGTTTGCTTCGTAATCGTAATGGACCTTGTGGAGGGAACTTATTATGGACCACCAAATGTTGCGATTTATGGTATGCCATAGTGCGCTTAGTTAATCAAGTACTCTAGCAATTCTGGAAAATGGTAAAAGAAACCGTGCTCCTTTTAATAATTGGTTGCACAATGCGTTGCATGAAAGATGAATTGAGCTTTAGCTCCATCCCTTTCAAAGAAAGGTACATTGGGTTGAGGCATCCACTTAGTTTCCAGAGATCAAAGTGGTGTGAAGCTCCTTTCGAGTCATAAAGCGAGTTATATGGACTCGTTTTTACTTTGTACTTTTGTTGAAGAGCAAGTTTTTATTTGGTCAGATATTCAGAGTGAAAGAGCTAATTTGATTTTACTGATAAAGAGTGTTTGTTTTGTTTCTTAGAAAACTCCATATTTCAAAATTTTGTTTGGCATAGCACGATGTGGGTTCCATGAATAGAGACAAAAGTGTGGTGGGTGTATATGGAATTGGAGCCCATCGTATAAAACATTTGTTGTACCACCACTTGTTTTGTTATGTATGTGTGTAAAGAAGAGGGGGGGAAAAGGCTAGTAGTGTATTGTTATTGTCTGCCTTTCTCTGTGAAATATCAGCGTCCTGTTTCTCTTTGCCCTTTTATCAAGCATTACATGATAAAACTGGTGGGTGGGTGTCTACTACACTATTGTCATCTTTTATTGAGTCTAACCATGTGTTGTACTTGTACTAGACAAGCCTTTTTTTCAATCGATTTACACATCATCCGTTTCATCTTTTTAGTTCACGGGACAAATTACTATAGGTCATACACTATTATATATCCCATTCGAATTTAAACCAATGGTCCAAAACAATACAAACATGTGTTAATAAATAATAGATTTCAGAAACCTAGGTAATATATAAGCCGGACGGAGATGATTCGATAAGGATATATATTTTACAATGTAGTATTTCATATAAGAATTATGAATAAGACTTCATATAAGAATTATGAATAAGACGAGCATAATATTTATTACTAATTGAAAGAAATAAACTAATGCGTAAAAAGCAAAGAATTATTCCGTACAACAATCATGAACAAAATAATGTTAGATGGAGTCCACGATCAAAACGAATAGTACGAACTGAAAACAACACACTTACATGGACGAGAATCCAAACAAATCACGATAGAAACAAACTAATGTATCCGAACGACCGTCATAAAATAATATATATCCACGTAAAGCACGGTAATATGAAGGCGTTTATCTTTATTTTTTAATATTTATAAAATTGATATTCAACAAAAAGATCACAAATTTTTTAGAACTCTATTTATTTTCATTTTATGTTATTATGGGACGTGGAGCTGAAATTTGTCTAATCTCTCCATATGGTGATTCCACGTATCAAGCTATACATTTTGGCTCCACATCCAATAGTACTAGATCCGAACTGATGGTAGATTAGACAAATGTATACCTTGATACGTGGAATCACCATATGGAGAGATTAGACAAATTCCAGCTCCACATCCCATAGTACTAGTTCCACCATCAATTCAGATCACGCATTCCTTCTTAAACTTACTGACTTGAACTTCTTCATAAAGCCTCTTAGAATGAAACTCCACTAGAAAGTCAGCCACAACTTGAGCTTTGATTGCAGTCCAGGGTGCAAAGTCAATATCATAATCTTCAAGATCAAGTGACCACTTAGTCATTCTTCTCGACATAACAGCCTTTTGTAGAACATTTTTCAATAGAAAAGAAGTTCGAACTGTGATATAATGTGCTTGAAAGTAAGGTCTCATTTTTGTAGCCGATATCACCAATGCTAAGGATAATTTTCCAATTTTAAATATCTTTTTCAGCTTCCAACAAACTTTTGCTTATATAATAAACAAGATGGGGATATGTATCAACTTCTCGCACTAATACAATACTTATAACATACTCGGATACTGTTGGATACATATAAATCCTTTCCACATCAACATGTTCGAATAACATTTTGGGTGAGATTAAATGTCTCTTGATTTCAAAGAAAGCTTAATCACAATTAGGAGACTTATTAAAGTCTTTAATATTTCTTAAAACTTGGAATAACTGAGCACATTTATCTGACGATCTTGAAATAAACCGATTTCATGTTGCTACCAATCAATATCTGAACTTCTTTAGTATTTTGAGGTGGATCCATGACCAACAAAGCATTTAACTAATCTGGGCCAACTTGAATACCTTTCACCCTCATAATATAACCCCAAGATTTACAAGATCAGACCCCAAAGCTACACCAAATTGATGGCTTCCAAGTTGGAAAACGTTTCTTGGAGGTCGGATATGTGATTTTCCTCCCAACTTGATTTCAATCCGGATTATGATCCAAATACTCCAAATCCACATCAAAACTTTTTTTATAATCACCATAGTATCTTCTTGTCTAGATATTCCCATATTATACCCTGGAACATTCATAGATGTTGCTTGTGTTGTACTTACACTAGGCTGAGAATGAGTATTGGCTGGCTTATTGCCCCCTTGTTTTTTTAACCAAAGCTGACAACTTCCTTTTTTCAATCAAGGTGTGTACTTCCTGTTTCAAGGTGATGCAATATTGAGTATCATGACCCGTATCATTGTGGTATCTACAAAAACGAGTATTCCGATTTTCTTTAGGAGATTGAATTGACATTGGCCTTCGGAAATGCACAGCGTTCTTTGTTTTTTCATAGATGGTGGCTACACTTTCACCTAGTTTTGAAAACCACGCAAATTGAACTAATTGAATTCTCCTAGGCCTAGCTTGTTGGTTTTGATTTGATTTGATTTGATTGACTTGATTGACTAATTGACTGTAGCTTGGGATTGAATGATAAATTTTGGAATTGAAACAGTTGGAGCAGATCTACTCTAGCGCGATACTCTAAATTTTTTAATTTCCTCCACTATGATTTATTTTACGATATTATTTAATTATCCTCCCCAAGCTATTGCTTTCTTCCGAGTTACTGAATCAACCAACTCACCTGGATTCAAACTTTGTTTTAAAGAAGCAATAACCACTTGCTCAAAACAATCACCAAATTCATTCTTTGTGTTTACGAAACGGCTGATGTAGTCTTTTAAAGACTAATTCGGTTCTTGTGCACAATGGATGATGGTATCATCGTTCCCGTTAAGTTCTTTACTTCCCACAAATTGCCTCCAGAAGGCCATCTAAAACACATCAAAGTTTTCAATGGATCCCTGTGGTAAACTGTTATACTATTTAGCGCACTTCCGTTGAAGGTCTGCGAGAATGCCCGACATAGAAGTTTATCATCATCATCATCAAAATTCATCATGTAATTCTTGAACTATTCAAAGTGATTATCATAATCTTTGCTTCTATCATATTTTTCCATTTTAGAGCTTTCAAACCGCCTTGGCAGATGTCCAACGAGAAAGTTTGAAGACAATGAAGACTGTCTCCAATTGTGACTTCGGCTAAACATGTGATCCTCATCCGGAGTAGCAAAGATACCTGGGTTGGATTGGGTAGCAAACTGATCATTTATAAAATGATCAATATCTTGATCAACCGATCCTTTAACTTTCCCTTGATACTTCTTCTTCTTCCCTTTATCCTTTCTGTCTCTTTTTTAGAGTGTTTTTAGATAACTTTTCTTTTTTCTTCTGAAGACCATGGTCACTGCTTGACGAAGAAGAAACATCAGATTCAAATTATGTGGTTGAGTTTCCAGCATAATCCGACGTGCTCATCACTTGCTTAGTACGATGTTCTTTTTTAGAACTAGTATGAGCCTTTAGGGATTGATCGTTTTCATCTTGTTTGTTTTTGTCACCAGGCTCATCTGTAGTTATACCTCCCGCATCAAACTTGTTTTTTTTTAAAAATTCTTTTTCAGCTGGCCTTTGGGCCCTCAGAGCTTCAATTTCGGCCCTCAACTGATCACGCTCCTCTTGAATGAATTATCTTTCCTCTGTATTGTGATTGACATGAGACACAGTAGCATGATCATTATCATCTCTTATCCTATCCTTCTCATGAGGTGTAAATTCTTCCATATTGATATTCATGCCTCAATATTTTATGAAGTACAAACTACAATTATGGTTTTGAATAGAGCTATTCAGGCACCTCATGCTTTCAGTGTGGTCACTAATCTGGTGATGGTGAAATTTGAGCTAAGGGTAGTTTAATAATGTAAAGAGATATTGGATAAATCTTAGAGAGAGAAAATATGAGCTATATTTAATGTTTTTAAGAGAGAGAATTCCACCACCCCATAAATGTTGTTTTGACCCTATTTATAATACTTACGAGACTTATGGGCTAACCGGGCCGACTCATAGAGTCAGATCAATTAGATGGACTTGGGGGCCCAAAGTAAAATGAAGCAAGATCATATCTTACTATGCCAGACACGTTGCTTATTCATCATGATTTCTGTTAGTGGTTTGAACTATCCTTTAAAACAAATCCGAAATACCGTTATGAACACACTTCTAGTATAGTCTAATCCTATTAGGCCCCATCAACAAATATTAATATTGTTTGTTCAGATTGAGACTCAAACTCGTAGCTATATATCCAAAGTCACAAGCACTATACACATGTTTTATATTCTTTTTTATACTTCAATATTAACTTTTTTTCTCAAATTATAATTTAATTAAGTAATTTAATTGTTTTAAATATAATTTGTTATATTTTAATTAAATATTTTTTATTAATATAAATGATATTTGTTTTATTATTTGAATATTAATTGTCATAACTTAAAATTATATATTAAACTAATTATGTTTTTATCGGTTTTATCGGTCCGAACGGCTAATCAGTCCGCACTCAAACCTCGAGTTGTCAATGGTTCAATAATATTATCAGATAGATCTCAGATGGATTTTATCGGACCAGCATCGTACGGGTTATCTGGTTGATAAGCTCCATAACAGCCTACATGATGGCATATCAACAAGAATGTAAGTGAGAAAAAAAGTATTTAAAAATAGAAACGAGTTTAGCACATTTTTTGCCGCTTGGAATGACGTCGTTTCATCGACCACCATTGACTGGATGCATGAGAGGTTGGATAAGATGCAGATAATGTGAAAAGAATACGATAAGGCGGTTGATTATATCATAGACTCATGAATTACACTATATAAAAAAGGTTTGTTGATGCCACGCTACTTTAAAACAATATATTGAGTCGAGTCAATTGAAATTTTGAAGGCTTTTGAGAGGAAGTTGATGGTTTTCTAGAGATTCAACATTCAACCATAAAAAATCGACGAAGTTAAACAAGTGTCGTCTTATTCATAAATTTAAAGTTTCTAAACTTTTCAAATTACTACGGAATATGTATCACCTATTTCTTTAATGGTAGTATATGATAATTTTTTTATAAAACTGGAGCTGTCCAATGTTCTTGCTTTTGCATCGGTCGTACGAAACAAGGTTTACCATGCACCCATGAGCTAGAGAAAATCTGAAGAGTGGACGGGTATGTACCGACTCGAATTATAGACGACCATTGGAGAAGACTACATATATTGTCCCCCGAGTTAATCTAAGCGGTGGAAAAGAGGTGAAACTTAATATTGCAAATTTTAATGGATAATCTAGAGAGTTTAATGTTTATGAACAAAACCATTGGCTTAAAAAATTCACATAGATTTTAGATCATTCCACTTTACAAATTTGCGAACCCTTAAAAAAGGTAAAAAATCACAGTCATAATCTCAAACATGTTCGTGGTCGTGGTTGTGCTTGCAGTAACGAAAACAAAACTCGTGTTGATTATTCTATGAAACGAGATCATTCCGTGCATGCATATGCCGAATAAGAATGGTTAGCATCTAATGCTGATAGTGCTGAAAATCCTAAGATGGGAACATCGGTTATGAGTTTTGGAACACCAGTTAGGAGTTTGTTGAACACCGATCGGTACTTTTGGTAGTACTGCTAGAAAAATTGATGGACAAGCACATACAAATTATGCACTAAGACCCCGTAAAATGAAACTAACGCGAGTTGTATGTAATGGTATATTAACTCCGACTATGTCAAATAACATTAACTCAAAACTGTCAATTACCGTTAAACCAATTCCGACGAGGTTTCCCATCATACCGGATACAAGTTACTCATCGGACATACCATAATTTATGCGTCCTTTCATAAACAAAATTACCAATGTTAAGTCCAACAAAATTTGTTGCTTTAGATCCATCGCCCACGATTTGATCAACGTTGAAAGTGGATGAAAATCTGTTAAACATATGTTGGTTCACAAACTAGAAGAAGCATATAAATGTTTATTTGAGTGCCGCATATTTTGGTGATGATAATGATGTCGATAAAGAGCTACACCAGTTGAAGTATTACAAAAAAGAATGCACCGTTTTATGTTTTTCAAAACTGTCACAATCCGGAGAATGCGAGCAACTAATAATAGACTTAACCAAAGATCTCTAAAGACGTTAATATTTAAAATTGCCACAGAAATACTACTTTTTCTTTATTTTTCAAATTACAAACTTGTTGAATTATATTTTAAAACTAATGTTATTTCGAAAATCGTGGTCGTGCTATTTTTATTTTGTACTATTTATTGACTTTTATTTTTATTTTTAATTTATTTATTTTAGTAAAGATGCTGCCATAGTTAAGAAGACAACAACCACGTCCACGTTAATGGATTCTAGTTGATAAGAGGAGATTCCCCCGAGTGAGTACGAGCACGAGTAGGAAAGACGGACTACGATCTTGGGCTAATATAATAAAGAAACAAAGAAGCATAAGACGAGCTCTACGCCACCGTCGACCTTAAAGAGAAATGGAGAACGAGCTCAACGATACTCGAAGCAGCGATTTGATCGACCAGACTAAGGAGATGATGAACATACAAGGGATGAGCTTGCACGTAAACTAATCGACTTTAAATGCAAGAAGAGTACAAGCTCGAAGATGATTGATTGACCACGTGGTCGTGTAAACTTAAGAACGCGCAGCTCGCGCAGGTTTCATCACGCTCAAGGAGTGAGCCAGCTCGGGTTGACACGTAATCAAGACGAAGCGTTTCCTTATTTATTGTGTAACAAACATTTTGACTCTTAAGTCAAACCGTTTCAAGTAGTTGTTCCGAAATTATATGAGAAATGATGTGAGTGAGTTAGTGGCGCATTAAGTGTAAACAAGTGTAACTGCCCACTAACTCACGACATTATAAATAGGGAGAAATTATCGATGAATAAAATGATCCTTTTTTGCCTCATCTCTTTTATGGCTAAAATTTTAAAGACTTTACTTTGGTAGAACTTGTTATTCACGTAACACCAGTTATACTGGTCACACCATTAACCATTATTGGTACTATTATTGCATCTTCCATATTATATTATGTTGTTAGTAAATGTCCAAACGCCATGAAAATGACAGACAAATTGTGCCAATTCTTCCAATAGGTGGGTTTCATGATTTGCCTATTGCCGTCACGTTCTGACGGACAAGAGCAGGTATCTGCCGGACGTGTGACGACAATCGTAATATTTTTTATTCAAATATTTTTTAAAAATATTTTTTTTTATGTTTAACCCTTCAAAAGAAATATAATATTGCAAAAATAAAAAATTATGCAAAAAATTTAACCCGTCAAAAGTTTAAGCCATCAACACGATATGCCAGTATCATCCCTTGAACTACACGTCAATAATTATCCACCGCTACCTCGTAGCAATTCCAAACTAATACATTTGACAAGTGAGTGATTGAATCATAACCAATAATATTTATATATATATATTGTACACATAATAAGAGTATGACTTGCAAAACACAAAAATTCACTCCTTATATTTCCAATGTCATGTACAAATAACCATCAATGATGACTTGCTCGTCACTCATTTCCTTTCTATTTTGCTTCAGAGATTCCAGAACTATACTCGCCATCATGTTAGACTCTCGAAGGTGAATAGTCTCAGAATTTGCTCCTCCAACATATTTAATCTCTGGTTCCGGGTCTAATTCATCTCGTTTTACAAAATAAAAAACCGGAAAATCCTCCCCCGCTTTGGACCGCACAGTCGCACGACTCCTATTGGACTTTTGAAGAGGTATTATCACTTTTTTTTTCGGAGGGAACCCGCAGCCGCTACTCAGAGTGCAATGAGTGCGCACAGGGTAAACCCTCAGTCTGACGCGATAGCCTGCAAACCAACGCCAGAAGGTAAACCACACAAGGTGACAGGCTCAGCCGAGAAAGCGTATGTAGAGGGACTCGAACTCATGCCCTTTTGGTCATAAGAATGCCATACTCAACCAACTCGGCTACCCCTTGGGGGCAGGTATTATCACTCTATTAGAAAGACTTGTTGATCTTTCAACTCCATTAATTTTTTTTATTGTTTTTGCTAAACAAATCACATGCTGCTCTTTCCTCAATCAATGAGGACCCACTAAGACCATAATGTACGTATAAATCAATTATATCTCTATTTCTATTTTACTAAACCTTCTCTTTTTGAATTACTCATTTCCATCCCTAGCATATATGAATTTTTCAAAATATGACCAACTCCCATTTTCTTAAAATTCTCACTCAAACGCTTCCTATACTTTTATTTACCCTTTTTTTTATTTTGTAGATCAATTTCTCTAACAGTTTCGACCACCGGGGGTCCGCTATTAAAACTTTTTATTTTTCAAATTCAGTCATTGTCGATCTAGGTTAAGCTGGTTTGGAGGGTATTTAGGTAATTATGCGGTGGTGTAATAAGTGTAAGATAAAAAGTAGAAATATAATTGAGCTACTATATTTAATGCTTAGAAAGATAAAATTTCAACCCTCTTAAATGCTATTTTTTCAGAACCTTTATAGGCTAATTTTAGGTTAATGGACCAATCGGGTCGGGTCACGGACATAGGTCAAGCCCATAAATAAAAAAATCCCATTAACTATTATTTATATATATATTTCGCCAAAAATATATAGAAAAGTAGTATATACATTTGACCATGAATAACTGAGTCAACGAGTCAAAAGTATAGTTTTGGTCTTGGTCATAATTGTCCTTCAAAGAAATCTGATCCTCTCACTGCTATACTCAAATATTTTTGATCCCCATCAACTATCTCCCTTAGCTCTCTCGGGGGCATTTTGAAGGGCTAACTGATATAAATCCGAATCATACTGACTTATTTCTCCAAACTTGACTTTCTAGCATTTTTGACACCCGGTAGTGAACATATTCGAACCAAATCCGATGGAGTAGTTTGAAGGTGGTTATTGTCCAAAATTCAAATTTTTTAACCGGTTATTTCTCATGACACATGTCACTTTTTGACTGGTGGCAAAAATTTGTTTTACCCTATGTGAGATGAGCCAATTAATAGAAGACGTTTCCACTTCCCTAGTAGGATACTCAAGAGTTTTTGAGTGTTGGATGGTATACCCTTTGAGCTATAAAAGGAAAACGATGTGCTGGGGTATTCAATGTTGGGTTATGTGAAGGCCACCGTTGAGATAAAAGAGAAGTGAGGTCCCATAAAGGAACCATTGGTTCTCTTCATGAGGAGAAAAAAATCAGAAGGCCTCCATTGAAGAGGAAAACTCTAAGGTTAACCGTGAATTCGAGGAAGTCAAATCACTCACGGAAGAACTAGCCAAGGTAAATGATGATTAGGAAAAGTTGCAAACCATCTATCTCATGGGAAATCACTTCACTGAAGAATCAGCAAACTAATGATAAGGGAACCATCGAACGCTTGTTGGGTGAGAAAAATAGTTAAGAGGCTCTTGCAAAAAAAGACGAAGATGAATTAACTTACCTTAAGGAAACATGTAAACAAGAGGTGGATGATGTTATATATGCATTTGCCAATGTGCCCTCAATAAGCGAGTTACCTCAGTTAAATCAGACATGGTGTTGGAATTCCATAATAGATTCCCTACCTTGGTCCTCAGGTCTTTATGGGAACTCAGATATGCTCGTAGCTGATTACATAGGTATTTCCATGGACTTATCTAATAACGGTCCCTATGACATCGAAGAAAGGGAATCCGGAAGTGGGAGCTCAGATTAAGATAAGGAGGAAGAAACTGATGAGAACGAGCATAAAAGTCAATAGTTTCAATTTTGTTATATTATGCAAGTCCTTATTGTATACAAGGAATTTTATCATATAAGGTAAGAACTTTGTATAAGTTTTTGGTAGTGTCAAAGCATTGTTTTTTATACGTCGAATCTTATCAAATCCTTGGGTTTCCTGAGGCGTTTTGTACCTGCTATTATCTTAATGATTTCATCGCATTTCCTTATATATATTTTATTTCCATTCCTTGGTCCATTTTACTCGAATGCACACCATAATGAATACATAAGCCATTCAAAGGTAAATTATTCGAAGGCACACAATGATACACAAGACATTCGAAGTTAATCCATTCGAAGGCAAACAAAAATTAATACAGAAGCCATTCAAAGGTAATCAATTCGAAGATACACACAAATGTACTTCATTCAAAGGCACACAAAATTAATACACAAGCCATTCGAAGGTAATCTACACAAATTAATACATAATCCATTTGAAGCTAATCCATTTGAATGCACACAAAATTGATACACAAGATATTCAAATATAATCCATTCGAAGGCACACAAAAAGTATTACATAAGTATACTTATAAATAATTTTAAAGGAAAAAATGGTAGATCGATAATGATTCAGACATTTTGTTAAAACCTTCCCGAGCTATCAAGGTAAGAAAAAGTATGCCTCCCAATATTTAGATTGACAAAAAACAAAGTATACAATACACAGTTACTCGAGATACAACCTTAAGTGTTCGATATTCCATGGGTACCTCAAATGACTACCTTTTTGGTCAACTAATCGATACGTTCATTGTTTGATTGTTTCGTACACAACGTACGATCCCTCCCAATTTGGCACCAACTTTTCAAATTTCTTGTCTTTGGTGTGCACAATTTTTTTTCTTAAAACCTTATGCCCCGTTTTGAATTCCTTTTTTCGTATCTTAGATACAAACCTACTTCTCATCAAACCTTGATAATGCACCGTTCTTAAATAGGATTTAATTCTCTTTTCGTCAATCAAGTCTAGCTGAGCTCTTACTTTAAACCCATTATCTTCTTCAGAATAATTTTGAACGCTAAATGAAGGAAGAATAGATTGTATTGGTGTTATTGCATCCATCATATAAACCAAGGAAAAATCATATTCTTGTATATCAGTATGTGGAGTAGTTCGATAATCTCACAATACTTCTTTTAAAAAATATGGCCATTTGCCTACCGTCCCTTCTAAATTATTTTTGAGACCCACCAAATAGTTATGTTTACAACTTTTATGTGTCCGTTAGCTTGAGGATGAAAATGTGAAGAGAAACAATGGAAAATTCCCTTGATGTACATAAAATTTCCATTTCTCTGTTGTCAAATTGAGGACCATTATTTATTGTAATACTTCTAGGAAGTCTGAATCTGCAACATATGTGTGAAAATATAAACTTGATTATTACTTTGGAAGTAGTTCCAGAGAGAGTTGTAGTCTCCACCCTCTTTAAGAAATAATAAACTTCCAGTATAATGGTTCATAATCCTCCAGTAGCCATTGGTATAGTTCCAACCAAATCAAGCCCCAATCTTGAAAATTGATTCTGTAAGAACTGCTGGCACATGTATTGCATTTCCAAATATTTGACATGGATCACATCGTATTACTAGCTTTTTAGCATTCGACATGATGGACGACCAATAATATCCTGCTAATAAAACCCTTCTAGTCAAAGATTTGTAGCCATAATGAGCAGAGCCTTCCATATCATGTAATTCAGATATAATTACTTGAGACTCATGAGTTGCGAGGTAACACATAAAGGCTTGCTAAATGATTTCTTGTATAGTACCCCTCTCAAAACCAAAAACCCATGTGCTTTAAACTTTAATTTCTTAGCTAGACTCTTATCTTTAGAAAGGCTTTTCTATGTAATGAATTTTTGGATCTTATACCTCTAGTCATGGCTGTTTATTGTAGATATTTGAAAACTATCCTTAGTTCCAACTTCCATTTCGAGAGGTGTTGTTATGGAATGGAATTTTTGTACCAAAATCAAAGCATATGCCTCAAATTATGTAACAATGGCTAAAGAGTCAGCCATTGGATTTTCAGATCTTGACACAATTCATACTTTACACATTTAAAACAAGCAGAAGTTTCTCTTAACACTTGCAAATACTTTATTAACTGTTCTTTCATTGTTAAGAGTATCATTGAGCTTGATATGAACAGTTGTGAATCACTTAACAATCTGATTCGTTTGGCACCACATATTTGAGTAAGCATTAAACCAACTATTGCTGCTTCATACTTAGCTTAATTGTTCGAGGCATTAAAATTGAAACATATGATTTGGTACATTGAGTCTTCGCAGAGTCTCCCTGAATGAAACTCAACAAAGAAGCCAACCACATCTTGTGCCTTGATTATTGTTCAAAGAGAAAAATAGATATCATAATCCCCAAAATCCACAGACCATTTGGTCATCCGACCCGATACATCCGGTTTTTGCAACATACTTCTGAGTGGACAAGAAGTTCGAACCGTGATGGAGTGTGATTAAAAATAGGGCCTCATGTTTCTGGCTACTATTACCAAGGCTAAGGCTAACTTTTCCATTTTCATATGTCTTTTCTTAGAATCCAACAAACTCTTACTAATATAATAAACCGGGCGAGGGTAACTGTCAACTTCCCGAACTAACACTACACTCAATGCTTTATCGGATATTGCCAAGTATACATAGAGTATCTCTCCTATTATTAGTTTAAACATAGTTTTGGGTAAATATAAGTGTTTCTTTATTTTGAGGAATTCCCTATCACCATTTGGTGACCATTTGAACTCATTGATATTCCTCAATATTTAGAAGAATTGTGCATACTTATCCGATGACCTTGATATGAACTTGTTTAAGGTTGTCAGCCTTCCAGTTAATACTCGAACTTATTTTTAGACCTGGGAGGGTCCATAGTCAGCAATGCATCTAGTTGTATTGTTTCAGCTTGAATTCCTTTATCATTAATAATATATCATAATTTTTCTCCGGATCGCACGACAAAGGTGCACTTCTTTGGATTCAGCTTCAAATTGATAGCTTCCAAGTTGGAGAAAGTTTCTTAGAGATCAAACAAATGATCCTCCTCTCTTAAGCTCTTCACCATCATGTCATAGATATAAACTTTTACATTTCTCCTAATTTGACTACCAAATGCTTTGTTTACTAAGCGTTGGTAAGTATCTCCAACATTCTTTAAACCAAAGGGCATCACTTTATAACAATGCATCCCCCTGTAAGTGATAAATGTGGTATGATATTGGTCCTTTTGATCCATTTACATCTGATTATACCCAACAAAGGCATCCATAAAAGACAACAACTTATTTCCAGAAGTGAAACCCACCGGTTGATCTATCAGAGTAACATGTAAAGGATCACTGAGACAAGCCTTGTTGAGGTCTACGAAATCAATATACATTCGCCATTTACCATTTTTGTTTTTGACGAGCACCGGATTTGATGTCCATAATGGGGACTGAGATTCCTGAATATATCCCACATTTGTTAGTCTGTCTACCTCTTTAACAATAGCTTTTGATTTTTTTTGTATCACTGGGCTTGCATCAGATCACACATATAACTTGTGGAAAATGATGCTACCTGGTATATCTATTACATCTTTATTACACCAACCAAACACATGTAAATTCTTAAATAAAAAGGACATCAACTCTTTTTTTAATTCCGATTGCAATCTAATTCCAATTTTGATAAATTTTTTACATTTGTAAAACTATATACTTTAACTTCTTCAATAAGAATAACCGCACTACGAGTCTCTCTTGGATCATCTATTTTGTGTAGATACAATGGGGACTCTAGTACCTATTAATTCTTTGGAGCAAGAGCAGTGACATAACTTTCCCTAGCCATCTTTTGACTGCTCCGAACCACCTCAACTTGGCCTCAACCTGCGTATTTTAAGTATTAATGAAGCTTTGATGCAACAACATGCATTCTTGATAGCCAAGATCTGCCAAAGATGGAATTATACGGGGTCAAATAATCTAACACCATAAACAAAAATCTCACCATTTTCTTAAATGGTCATTTGCTAAAAATTACCACACTTTTGAACTCCCAAATAACATCAACAAAGTTACTAGTAAACCCCACTATGGATCTGTTCGATCGAAAAATAATGGACGGGTTCTTAATTAATTATAGGTGGACAAAAATAAGATATTAGCTGAGCTACCAATCTTGATCAGGATGCGTTGGATTTCTATTCCTTCAATAGATTCCCCCTTATCACCAAAGCATCCTCATGTGACCCAATTATATTTCTTAAATCATCTTCATCAAGAACTATGAAGGGGCAGGATTTTGATACAAATGTGAATACATTTTCCCTTCTAATTGTGTGGTAAAGATAACCACGTAGCTTTTTATAGAACAACTTGAGGGTGCTGTCATCGTATCTCTTCCAAAAATAGTTAACGATTCGAAGAACTGGCACAACTTGAAGACCCTTCTACTATTTTCAGATACTATATTTACTCGACCCCAATCTGTATCAGGTTCCAAGTATTCAGAGTCCACATCAAATTGTTCAATAATCACTATTGTTCTTTCAAGTTTGGGAGCTTTTGAAGCTTGCCTTCGAACAACAAGTAAAGCTGCATGCGCGTCAATTGTGCTTGGCTGTGATATGTTACACACTTGTCTATTACCCACTTGTGATTTAATGAATGTGGTTAATTGCCCATTTTAAATTAAAAATTGTATGTCATGCTTGAAAGAAATATAATCATTAGTATCATGTCATACATCATTATGGTACTTACAAAAACGCGTGTTTTGATTTTCCATTAAAGTCTAGATAGGGGCATCCCTTGCAAAAAAATATTTGACCTATCATATATGGTCGTAACATTTTCAATCAATTATGCAAAATAACTAGTCTGAACCCACTGATCCCCTCTTAGTCTAGATTGTTTCCCTAGATTAGACTAACTCAGTCTAGGCAGATGAGAACCCTGTCCGGAGTCCTTTGGATGATTGTCTCAACCTTTTAGTTTCCTCCATCGTGATTTTCTTTCCAACTTGGTTCAACAAAACACCTCAAGTCATTGTTTTCTTACGGGTTACTGAATCAGCCAACTCACCAGCTAATAACCCTTGTCTGAGTACAACTATAACCACCTGTTTGAAATAGTGTACCAATCCATCTTTGGTACTCATAAAATATTGGGTATAATCTTTTAATGATTGATTAGGATGCTGCCAATAATGGATTATTGTATCCCAATTTCCTCTAAGTTCTTTACTTCCCACAAATTACCTTCGAAATGCCATCTAAAACATGTCAAAATTCTTTATCGATCCATGCGGTAATCTATTGAGAAAAATCTACACAATAGCTTGTCGTCATCATCAAAACTTATCATAGAATTCTAGAAATTCTCAAGATGGTTATCAAGGGCTTGACTCCCATCATATTTTTCCATTTTTAAAATATCAAAACGCCTAGGTAGATGTCCATAGAGGATTTTCGGAGACAAAAATGATTGCCTCGAATTATGTATTTGACTAAACATGCGATCATCATTAGAATTAGAAAAAATCCCTGACTCAGATTGCACAAAATTTTTATCACTTAACAAGTGATCTATGCGTTTGCCAGCCAATCCTTCATCTTTCCCTGATATTCTTTCTTTTTTACTTTTCCTTTTTGACTCATTTTCTTCCCCGAATAATTCGGGTTACTCGTCTTATGGTGTTTTTTCGAATGTTCTTAGGCTAAAGCTTTCTTTTCTTTTTCTTACGGTAATAATCACTGATGATGATGAGATTTATCATTCTGTTGTAGAGCCATCAGTAGACTCTGAAGTGTTGGAACAATGTTTAGCTCGATGCTGTTTTTAGATTTTTGGTGGACTTTAGGGGATTGGTTATCTTGAGCCTGCTTCAGATCATATTGAGGATTATTATCTCGCTCATCATATTTTGGATACTCCAATGGATTCTTTCCTACTAGATCATTCTTAGTCTGTCTCAAGGCTCTCAATGCTTCAACTTCTCATCGTAATTGATCTCGCTCTTCTTGCATGAGAAGTCTTTCTTTAGTATCCTTATTCACGTGAGATGTGTGTACATGCTCTATCTGCATATCATGATCCATGTTCCAAAGAACTTAGAATGTAAACTTTGTACGTTAGGTTTTGGATTTTTCTATCATGGTACCTTACTCTATACTCGCACTGTGGTCGCCAATCTGATATGGTTTAAATTGGTTCAGAGGGTATTTAAGTAATAAAGTGGTGGTACAATAAGTGTAAGATAAAAAGTAAAGAGATAATTAAGCTACTATATTTAATGCTTAGAGAGATTAAGTCTCAACCCTCTTAAATGCTGTTATTCAGAGATTTTAGGTTAACAGACCAATCTTGTTGGGTCATGGACACAGGTCTAGCCCATAGACTAAAAAAGCCCACTAACTATTATTTATTTATACATTTTGCCAAAAATAATAACTATAAATTAGTAAGTACATTTGACCATTGATGATTGAGTCAAAAAGTCAAAAGTATAGTTTTGGTCCTAGGTCAGTATTGATCCTCAAAGAAATCCTATCCTCCCACTGCTATGACACTCAAATATTTCCGAACCTCATCAATTGTGATAACCTTATGACCCGAGTTCCCCTATTTGTTTTACTGATTTTTTTTTTCCATTAGATCTGTTATGTTTCCCTTTTGAACGCTTAACAGTATTATCTCATATCATGAACCAAAATTACTTGTTAGTAAGCTCATCAATATGTAATGCCCCAAATCATGAGCCAATTCTTTTTACTATCCTATTTCGACCACCACTAGATCCAGATCTATTTAAAGATCTAATATTGGGACGATAAGTCGTTTTCCTTTTAACTGTCATCCAATCACTAAAGGGAGAATCCTTTTCCACCACCGGTATCTTTGTATTCACCATTTCATTTCATGTTTATCCATCTCCACTTCTATAGTAGTATTTTCTTGGCGAAGTCCATTCAATGGGAAAGTTTTTTTGATAACCAAAACGACCACACTGAAAACAAACAAGTGCAATTCTTCATCATCTACAATATATGTTTTCCCTCTAATGTGAATTTTTGGAACCAAGAGCTCATCTAAATAAATCTCCACCGCTAGTCTCGCGTAGCTTCCTCTCTTCATCGTCTTAGTTAGTGGGTCAAGTCTAACTATTTTTCCAATCAAATCATCTATCTTCCTCAACATACACGATTTATAGTATTCATCATGACACCCAAAATATTTTTAGTTATTATATAAATTAAACTTTGTTTTACTAAATAACATTTTTTATCTATTTTTTTTAAAAAAATCTTAATACTTTTTTTGTAATAGGCCATTCATCTTATATTAATTAACGAATAAGTTAATCGATGTGAGTAGTGATCCAATGTAGCACTTAAATATATAAAACTGTTGGGACAAATTAATCTATGGATTTAGAATTTTTATAATAATTTATTTGTGCTAAAATATAACATAAATAGATTGAGAGAGTCATACTAAATGAATATCAAAGTTGAAAAGATTTGATAGCAGCTCATTTAATAAATAAATTTGGCATTCAAGGTACACCACAACCTACAACCTGCACCATCACCGACCACATACTTAGCTCCTTTTGCGTGAATAATTAACATGAACAAGGGTTGAAAATATTGACATTAGAAATAATGAGAGTTGATCTGAAGACGAGTTCAAATAATCGAAGTTGATGAAAAAAGAGTTAAATATCAGAGTTAACATAAAATCAAAGAATGAGTAAAGAAAAGATATGACGAATCTTTTAGACAAGACGATTTAAAATATGTAGTTTATGCAATGAGGAACATAGCTAATCCCGATGAACATAAGAAAACAATATTTATAATGCGAAGATTACAAGTCTTGACGTGACAATCAAATGGATGGTCGCGATAATATAAGTTTGTGATGAAAAACATAGAGGTTGGTCATGGAAAACTTTCCCATTCCAACCTATTGTATATCCTGAGCAGAGTTCGTCGTGACCAAGCATTTCTTGTCGCAACAAAGATATTTTGCTATAATTGAAAAATATTGGCCGCAACAAGCCTTGAGATTTTGATTTTTCAATTTTTTTCTTAAACATGAGTTTTGAAGTTTGTCACAACGAAGGTCTTACTGCGATGAAGTAGTACACAATTAAATATTTATAAAAAACTGCCTCGTGGTCACAACAAGCTTTTGCATTGTCACAGTGAACTCAAGTTAATGCGATTTTCAGAAAAGGTTTATTTCTTTGAAATCTTCCTCTCCAGAGGGTATGAATCTACCTAATAATTTATGAAAAAAAATAACTTTCTTATAAATAGGTAGAAGTTTCATGAGAAAGATTACAAGATTCTCTTGAAATTAAATCTCTCTCATTTACCATATTTTGTCAAATTGATCTTGGATCTCTAGTTACTTTTATTTGAGATCATATGACTTGTTATATCCTTAGAAAAGTTCTATTTGAGGATTAAAGCAATAGATGGATCCTAATAGTTATTTTTGGGAAAGTTTATTTAATATGTGTCTCAAGCTTCCATAATTTATGGCAAGAAGTTCATCAATAAAGTTTGTAACTTCTTGTCTCCCGAATCTATCTTCCAACCATACAAAAAATTCATTTAAACGGAAATAAATATAATCATAAATAAAATACCAAATTTGATTGGATAATTGTTATGGAGGAAATCATATAAAATGAAAGTACAATATAACGTTCTAGACATTTGCATTCAGATATGGAGCATGTTAAAGAGAAACATAGGTACAGTAAATATTGTATGACTTAATGTGTATTTCATTAGGTTTTAGTATAAAAAATTATTCTTCTCCGAACTCTTGAATTTAGAAACATAGTTAAAACACTCGTGTTGATAAATGTGCAATAATATTATAAGAAAATAAATTTTCAGACTATTAACATAATAAATTTCCAGCTGAGTGGAATTATGTGTTATGTTTATCATAGATCGAGCCAATTTGTTAGATATTTTAATATTTAAAGTAAGAATAAAATTTTAAACAATCTGAAAGAAACAATTATGGAAATGATGATTAAAATCAATATTATGGAAGACAAGTTGAAGGTACGATACATGTGCATAATTACATGTTGTTTATGATAGAGCTTTATTCAATAATTTGAAATTATCAGCGATGCATGTGAAGTGTAAATGAGGAAAACTGATATATTAAAAGTGAGAGGACATATAAACTTTGAATTAATGTTTACAAATGAGAAAATGACAACTTTAACCAATATTTTATATATTCCAAAAATGAGATAAAAATTGGTGTCTCGTGATCTTGAGGCTAAAACAAGAGTTCGTTGTATGTACAAATCAAGCAAACTTAGTATACCCAAATAAAGTATATTTGTTGGGAAATGATAAACAAATAATAAAATGGTAAAAATATGGACTATCCAAAATTAAATGACTAGAAGGAAGACTACTATCTATGTTTGTTCACATAATGATTATTTGCTAAGACAAGGTAGACTTGCGCATATAAAACAAAACACCATACATAGAATTGTTCAAACGAACTTATAAAATTTGATATAGGTTGGTATGGAAGATGTGAAAGGTGGTAGATTATAAAATGATTAAAAATCCTTACGAATCCGTCGAAGGGTGCATACAATTTTTAGACTTAACACAAACTTATATATGTGAACTAAATAATATTTTGTTGCATGTGGGTAAAAGATATTTTATAAATTTAATTAGTGATTACTCTATATTTAGTTATGTGTATTTGCTTAAACATAATGATGAAGCCTGTAATATGTTTAAGATATTTAAATCAAAATAGAAAATCAATTAGACAATAAGATTATAACTTTTGCATGGTGACATAGGTGGATAAGATTTTTTAAAAATATTTTTCTACCTTTTGTGAAGAGTATGGGATAATTCATCGATGTTTAGTGGTTTATATACCGCAAAAAAATGGATTGGTTGAGCGCAAAATAGAACTCTACTTAAGATGACCAATGTCATGCTAGTTAATTTTAAGTTGCATAGTAATTTATGGGGTGAATTTTTTTTAACTATATGTCACATAGGTAATCGTATTCCTCTTATAAAAACAAGAATAGTTCTATATGAGCTACAAAAAATAAGAAAACCAAACATCGAATATCTTAAAATGTGGAGGTGTTTAGCATTTTGCAAAAACATGGATCTAAAAAGAATAAAATTAGGTTTCAAAGCTATAAGGCACAAGTTTATTTGTATGCACCCAATATCAAGAATTAATTGCTACTAAACTAAGAGTCTAATATGATATAATAATAAAAAGAAACAACTTTTTTTAGTCTAAGTTGTTTAACGATAATATGACTTATACAGTAGTAGAGTTTAAGGTAATGGCTTTGCAAGAAGCACATTTGATTGAAGAGAAACTACGTGAACCTTGAAGTCTATGGGAAAATAGACCTAAAGTTTAGTATTCAACGAGATAGATTCTTAAAGGATTTGTATATATTAAGTAGAATGAAGTTGTGAAAAATCACTCGAAATATTCCGAGAGTGCTTTCTGTGGAAGATGACCCTAAATCTTACAAGAAAATAATAATATTCAAAGATTCTGCATTTTGGCAAGAGAAAATAAATGAAGAAATGCAACATGACAAGATTAATACATACACTCCGGTTTCAAGAATCACAAGCATTACGATGCACTTTGCAATTATATCGGTATATACATTGAAAATTCACCAAATGGATATCAAAAAAAAAATTTCCTCAATGGATATCTCGATGAGGAAACTATAGGGAACAACCCGAAGGTTTTGTACTCCACGGAAATGAGTCAGATGTATATAGCCTTAATTCATTATATGATCTTAAGAAATCACCTTAAGAAGTGGCATGAAGAGTTTGATCATGCAATTGTATATGATGAGTTTGAACATACCACGGTAGATAAATAATTATACACTGAAGTTCATGGTCATACCGTGATCATGGTGGATCTATATGTAGACAATTTTATCATACTAAGTATTGGTTTGAATAATATTTTTGAAACAAAGAGAATTATGTCTTATACCGTTAAGATAAAATAAACACTATTTGAAAATAAATTTATTAAAAAATAAGGGTGAAGGGTTATGCCATAATTAAATCCCATTGTGTTGAGAAATTATTTAGTGAGTTCAAACATCTAAAATCCAAAGAAGCACATACACCATTTGATCATAGTTCAAAACTTGGAAATATGAGGGATGAGCAGTGGCTCAATTGGAATACCTGTTTTTGAAACAAAGAGGATTATATCTCATTTAACTATGAAGTCTAAGTTCATCGCGTTGGCCGCATTAGGAAAATATGTTGAATGGTTAAGAGTTCTTTTGATAGAGATACCATTTACCTTTAAAGATAATATGACAATAAAAATACATTGTGATAGTGAAAAAAAAATTTGGTAGAGCCTACAATGGAATCTACGACAAGAAATCTAGACATATAAGTCTGAGACATGAATACATTGGAAAATAAATTCAAGATGAAATAATATCAGTCTCGTACGTGCATTCTAATGAGAACTGAGATCGTTGGTTAGGTCATATGCGAGGTTTGTTCAAACTTACAATTTACGATGTTTTATGATCTACCTTTGTTGTCTTTACATAAAGGTAAAACCCAAATCGAAACATATTTTGCGTTGTAGATAAAAATTATCTCATTAAAAAATTTAAAAATATCATTTAATTGAATAAACGATTGTTATAATTTTTTTACCATACGCAATAATTCATGTTAATTTGAAAATGAATTCGGATCATCAAATTTGTTATAGAATAGTTCAAATTTTGGATTGGCTTCGAATCAAACAATAAATACAAACAAAAAATTGGATGGAACCAATATGACTACCGCGACAACCCGATCATCCTCACTCCAATAACATCCATACTGATGCTGTTTTCTTTTTTAGCTTTCTTACTTTCAGGTAACAGTGCTAGAAGATGAGGTTTTATTGTTGATATTTATAATATAACTTTAGTTCAATAAACTCGAGAATTTTCAAACATCCATCTTCTAAGTAATCTAAAGCTTGTATTTGAATTTAAATAGAGGACCCTTGAAAAATTAGTATTAGTTCACTGACAAATTCAAAGATTCTTGTTATCCCACATTTTCAGGCCGGCTTGACACCCATACAACTCTATTAGTAATGATTTTTTATCAACTAATCTTATAAGTCTATCTCTTATTTCTTTATTCTTTTGATCTTTGTGTAGTACCACTAAAAGAAAGAGAAAGTAAAAATAAAATATTATAACAATATCAAAATTTCTATAATTTCGACACGTCTCATAGAAATAATATTTTATAACCTATAATGTTAAAGTTTGACTAAAAATGGAAGAGAGAATAATGTATATTTGCAAAAGTTTGACCAAGGAAGCCTTTGGATTCGGTCCATGTTCAATGTTATCTAAGCGGATTATATCTCTCTCTTTTAAGTCGGTGTATTTGTTTTGTGATGTTTATCCTGGCATGGGTGTCTCAAAAAGGATCTGGTCTCTTTGGTTTTTCTTGTTCAATGTGAGTTTTAAAAGGTTTAGGTTTTGTCTTACCGAATGATAATTTTTGGGATAAAATAAATTGTGCTAGAATTTACTAGAATTTATTGAAGTTTTTCTCAAAAATGTTATTTTTATATATTAGATGGTCATTTTTATTATATTTGGAGCTATTTTTTATATTTTGAGTGGATCATTTTATATTTGAAGTTACCGCAAATGATTACGGCTAAAAAGACAAACATAAATAATCATTTTAATAAAAATGTGATGTAAGTGGATTTTTTTATTATCTATGATCAAATTTGATGATTATTCATTGTTTTTGATAATAGTTTATAAATGAATTCAAAATATATAATCGATTATAGAAAATCAAAATAATTACATACTCAAATATTAATATTAAGAAAAGATATTTTTTGTCAAACGCGGATACGATTGATGTTTATTTTTTTTTACGAATTTCGACATTATATGTAAAAATTTCGATTATTTTAGGGAATAATTACTGTTTAGGACCCACCCAAAAACCTATTACCGATAAAGGTGAAACAAAGTTAACGAACTATGTAGATACTATTCTATATAAATCATCAACCACGCGTAAACATTTTTTTTTAATTTAATATTTTAAAAGTTCATATATTTTATATCATAACTCGGACAAAAGAAATCTAAAGATACCATTGATTTTGTTTTTTTAAGATGAAAAAATTGTTATATATTATTCGAAATTGCATCAAATAACATATAACAAATCACAGAATTTTAGGTAGAAACCCTTTTGTGGATTCACATAACGAATAAACAGAAAACCAAGAACAATTACGGGTTTACCTGATGCTTTCCATCTAGTATTTCTTCTATTTCTTTTCGTTCTTTTTCGTTCTTTAGCGATTCTGTATATTGCCTTTAGAAACCTGCAGAACAAGTTAGTAGAAAGGAAAAATTTCCAGACACCGAAGGAAGCGGCTTAATGTTTAATTAGGGTTTACGATGATGAAATTCCTAAACCTAGCCCCTTCTTTACAGTGTGAAGCCCAAGATTGTAAAGCTCATCCTTTATTATTTCCTTGTGTCCGAGGAACATAACCCGCTAAATTGATAATTCAATTTATATCCCTGATTTATTAATTTATTCTTAAATGTTGAGATTTGGACCCTCTTCATCACAGTGCCCAAATTCAACCCGGTTACCACACTTTAGCCCATAACGCCTTTTCATCCATATGTCCAATTTAGTTAATTAAATCATTAACTCGATTACTTTTATAATGACCGAATATGTTTATTTATCATGTCGGTCCAACTTATTTTTGGTCCAAAAATACATTAAATAAATATATTCCAACACAAAACTAAATCCATTCATGATATGTTTTGATTTTTTTTTAAAATTATATTTTACACTAGTTTCTCATTATATGGTTTCACATCTATCATAGTTGGTCTGGTTTCACATCTAGTATCGAACATTTATCATATTTAGCTTCGTTTAACATTTATTATAGTTGCCCTGGTTTCGCTTCGAGCATCTAACATCTATTATATTTGGCCTACTTTCGCTTCTAGCATATAACATCTAGAATTTATCATAGTTGGTCTAGTTTCACATCTAGCATCCACCATTGTTGGTCTGATTTAACATCTATCATAGTTGGTCTGGTTTCACATCTAGCATCTAATATCTATTATAGTTGGTTCGGTTTAGCATCTATTATAGTTGGTCAGGCTTTGCATCTAGTATCTAATATAGTTGGCCTGGTTTCGCATCCAGCATCCATGATAGTTGGTCTAGTTTCACATCTAGCATATAACATCTATCATATCTGGCCTCATTTCACATTTACCATTTATCATAGTTGGCCTGGTTTCACATCTAGTACCTATCATCTATCATAGTTGACTTGGTTTCGCATCTAGCAGTACATAAATTAAACAGGGTTTCACATCTTCTTCGTATGAATCGCCTTCTTCATTTAGACTATAAAACTTTCTCAGACACATTTTCCAGAAACAGAAAAAACATTAAAAATGACTAAAATATAAATCAATACAATATTTTAACTACAAAATCAACGTAAAAACAGATGAAATAGCAAAATCACAACTAACACAAAAACATAAAACTCAAGAACAAGTCTCCAAAAACAAACGAGTTACATAAAACAAAAATAAAAAATTAAACGTAAAAAACACAATCAAAATAAAAAAAACTACGAAAAAATCATATGAAAAAAGAATTGAAGAAGTTGAATCGAAGAAGTGGAATCGTCTGCTGTAGATCGTAGATAATAGAGAGAGAAAGAAAGAGAAAAAAGTTAGTGAAAAATATAAAAGGTTTTATATACTTAGTTAAGGGTATATAGAGTATTATAAAAAATAATTGGGTATGAGATGATAAATAGAGGAATTAAATGAGTCTATTTTTTACAAATATATAAAAATACGGGTAGTAAGTGGATAATAATTTGGCTTTTAAGTCTTAATTGATACTAAACCTTATCTTTAATAATATGATCACCTAAAAGATTACAAATTCTATTGATTTGTTATTTAAATTGCATCCTACAATTGTAATCTGATAGGAATACTGATTTCAATTATGCTCTTGGTAAGAAATTAAGTATTGATTTTATGGTATCAAAACTATCGTGTTTGGCCTGACGCTACCGTGACTGGTCTCTTGCCAGTTTATTCAGGTGGCTTCATGAAGAATGAAGAAGTATCTTCAACTAGCCACCACCCTTACATTCTCAGTCATCATCGATCTCAAACCATAACAAGACACCGCATTCTATGTTTTAAGAAACACATGATCATCATAAAGAAGTCATCCTAATATCTTAAATCGATATAGAAACTGAATTTCTCCTATTGCCACAAAAGAAAAATAGTCAAAAGAAAAAAAATGAAAGAAAATCTACCTTTAAGTTTGAACCAATTTATTGATCTAAAAACTAATCTAATTTATGATCATTTTATCCTTCTACACAACAAAACACTTAATCTGCATCAAAACCAAAATATAAAATATCTTCTAAATCTTATGCAGAATCCAAAAAGAACTTACCAAAAGAAATACAACATAATAAAACTAAGATTCACGATAAAAAGGACCATATGATTATTCAATTATCTGGACAAGAAAAAGAAAGGCTTATATTTATCTCAAAGTATACATTAATTGATAGATTTTCAAAAAGAATATCACATTTGATCAGCATGGTGATCTAGGGAAAATTTTAAAAAAGGAACGTGTGGACAGTCTACCAACACTCTATGAGGTTGCTTAAATGAAACCCATATTTTAATCATAAGATAAAATTATTTATTAATCAAATATGGATTATATTGCCAAATCTACCATATTTTATGTGTACTATGAAGTCAATTAAAGCTATAGCCAAGTTATTAGGTAAGCCATTACAAGTCCGAGTTCCTTCCAAGAATATTTTGGATTGGCTTTGGTGAAAACGATGAGTTTTGGCTAGACATTTTTTTTATGGAAAAATACATTCTTATTGTCCTAAATTCTTACATCTGGGTTATAAAATTTCATATTATAAGAAACTAGATGGTCATAACTCAAGGAACAGACAGACTCACAATATTTATTTTGCTAAACTCTCAACTCAAACAGAATTTTGGGTTCTTAAAATCAAATATGTCATCATAAATAAAATGGATTCAGGTGCGGTAACAAGCAATCAAGAAGAAATATCAGTTCAAAGAAAATAATAAATCATATTGAATAGAATTCTTATAAGCAATCTTCAATAGAGGTACAAACAAAACTAAAGGAACAATTTCCCTCTATAAAAATATTTCATTTCAAAGAAAATAAAGGAATCAAAGGCATTTACTAACAAGAAAGTGATTGATAAAAATATTCCATAGAACATAAACAAAAACATTATTGAGGCTCTCCAATCAATTAAAACATGAACAATCTTCACATCAATCAATAAATTTGATAATTCAGATATTGAGACAACCTGACCTAAACAGATGACCACTAGTAGCCTTCATACATCTCATGTCCTTGGTAAAATAGAACAAATAAAAGACTATATGAAGTTTTTAAGTAAGAGAATGAAGAATATAGATTAGATAAGATAGATAGAAAGATGGAATTTCAAGCAATACTACTAATGTTGAGATTATTGTCAATCATGAGCGATTTCTGCAGTTGAAAGTAAGACATTCTTCTTTGTAAAAGGAATTTCCGGTCACTTTGATCTATGCCAAGTGTATTAGAGAGCATAGTATTGCTCTTTGAAACAATCTAAAAGAGATGATTAATAATTCTAAAGAATGGATTTGTCATGTGGGACTTTAATTTTATTTCAAACTCAACTATATAGTTATACTCTATGTTTAAGGAGTTTAGATGTATTCAACAATGCTATCCTAGACAATCAACTAGAGGATGTTGGTTTCTTCGGTTCAAAATTCTCTTGGACTAATAGTCAGAAATGAAAGATACTTGATAGAGTATTATATAATTCAACTTGGATGGATTATTTTAAAAATATGAAAGTAAAGTATCTATCCAGAATTGGATCAGATCACTCTCTTTTGAGTATAATAATATAATCTGATCACAATAGAAGCTAGTCAGCTTTCAAGTTCCAAAATATGTGGCTTATGCATCTTGATTTCTAAAGATCGTAGAGCTAAATTTGAAATAGGATATAATAGGATCACATATTCAAGTTTTCTAGAATAAACTTAAAATTTTTGAAACATGAACTCAAATATTGGAACCGAGGCAATTTATTTGATATTATTGCCCTATCAGAAGAGGAATTAAAGTTCATGTAAATATGTTTTGAAGAATCCAAGATTATAGAAACAAAATTAATCTAACAAAATCTCAAGCTATTCATATTTACCTCTTGGCTAGGGAAGAATATTATTGGGAATAAAAATGTAATTTTAACTGGTTGAAGAATGATGATGATAGAAACACTTCATGTATCACAATTACGTCAAGAAAAGAAAAAAAAACAAAATTTATAGCATTTTGGAAGGAGACACTTGCATTAGAGATCAAGCAGCCATATGTAAATCTGCTGAAAATCATGTCAAACCACTTCTATATGCTCAGACTAATAAAAAACGTGAAGATCTTTATGGTATCATTCCGAATCTAATTACTCATGAAGATAACAAATGTTTTATGAAGTTACCTACTGAATATGAGATATTTAACACTGTGAAATCTTTAAGCCCCAACAATGCTGTTGGTGTTGATGGATTTAATGCCAAATTCTTCCAATCTTGTTGGTTAATAATCTCAAAAGACATATGCGTTGCCATTGTACCATTTTTTCATGGCCACCTAAACCCTCAAGGCATACTTGCTACCATTATATTCCTAATTCCAAAGATAGATTCTCATCAAACCTATGTACAATTCTCAATATAATACTACCAAGGATAATGAATGAATGGCTATCAATATTAATCCCTAAGATAATATCCGAGGAGCAATGAGGATCTATTAAATGTAGGAACATTCATGATAATATATTTTTGACTCAAAAGTTAACTAAAGACTTAAATATAAAAATCAGAGAAGGAAATATTATAATTAAAATTGATATGTCAAAAGTATTTGATAGACTCTCCTTTAACTTTATATTAAGGACCATGTAAGCTTTTGGTTTTGATATTAGGTTCTTGAATATAATTAAGCAAAATATAATGTTTGCCTAGTTGTCAATAATAGTTAAGAGAGCTTCAAGAATACTTCAAGTCTGCAAAGGGGGTTAGACAATTGGATCATATATCCATTAGTCTATTTATTATACCAAAAGAATACCCGATTAGAAGTCTTAAAAAGCTTGTTGAAGATAAGATACAAATGAGATATAAAACAAGTAACTCTTTGTATATACCTTGCCTGACATTTGTAGATGATTTCATCATATTTGTCAATGGTTCTTCTTAAAATATCAAAAGAATCAGCTTGTACTTTCAGTATTATCAAGACAGATCATGTTAAATTATCAACAATGACAAAACCACAATAATTACTCCTTCAAGAATATCTTAAGCAACGATCAAAGTGATAGAAACCAAATTTGGTTTTAAATATGGGAAACTACCTTTTAAATAACTTGGTATCTTTATACATTCAAGTAATAAAGTTTATTATTTTGATGAATTGGTAACAAAAATTAGGAATGTGATTCTAGAGTGGGATAGTAAGCTGCTATCTTTGGGGGGTACATTTATCCTTTTTTAGTCAGTGTTGATGGAAATTATAATCTATCATTTACAAATTTGTTCACTTCCTAAAGTTGTTATCAATAGAATTGAAAGATTATGTTGTAGGTTCCTATGAGGTGCTAATGAATCTAAGAAAGCAATTTACTAGACAAGGTTGTTAGAACTATGTAAACCCTATGATGAGGGTGAATTAAATATACGAAGGTTGGAAAATATGCATACTGATTTTTTTTGCAAATTTATGGTTCAAATTCAGGGACCAAAAGTATTTATGGTCTAAATACGTGCACACATTGTATTGTTCAACCATCATCCTCTACAACTAAATGCTATAAATAAAGTTTCTAAAGTTTAGAAGAGTTTACTAAATATTAGAGATACTGCACAAAGATATACATAGAGTCATATTGATAGTGGTGAAATATATTTCTGGTTTAAGAATGATTCCAAACCATTCATCATATTCTCTAATAAAGATAACAACTATTGGTATCAAGAGGACAAAGTTTAAAACTACTGGATTGAAGATTGCTGGAAGTTGGAGAAGTTGATGACTACTGTACTTACATTTGATATTGAAAAAATAAATAAACTTTCAATAAAAATACAGAAGATGACTCACTTAAATGAAATAATGTAGGAGACAAAGATACCAAATCCAGCATTTTCAAGAGAATTTGGAATAACACATCACCTAAAAATGTGTTTTCTTTCTGTAGAGGCTGCTAAATAACTAGATACTAGTTGACACTATTTTACAAAAAAGAAATTTTATTTAGCCTCTAAATGCTAGTTTTATGATGGTATATAATCAATAAATCATTTATTTTTTCAATGCAATACATCTTTGGATGTCTGGAAATACTTTACATGATTATTTGGTATCATAATAGGAAGTATATGACAATTTCGCATCTTATTAAAAATTGGTTCTGGACTACTTAAAAAGAGGTCATATAAGAACTATTATTTCTCGTATAATCTGTTGGGTCATTTGGAATTCTAGAAACAAATCTAAGCACTAATAGCAAATAATTACAATAAATTCCATCATGGACAATATTACGTACACCATTTCAAGTATAAATTGTGCTAATCTTTTAAAGTGATCTTATTTTTTGGGGATTTAAAAGTGGCTTCAGACCTATGCTATTTTTATCACTTAAATAAGCCTAGATTGAGCATTTCTCTTAAATGAAAGCTTTTACCTGGAAACATATTCAAGCTCAACACAAATAGTTCTTGCAGCTTGTTTGGTGAATCCAGTGATATGGTCTAATAAGAAATAATAAAGGTGATATATTAGTAATTTATGGTAGAATCTACAACAAGAAATCACCTATTATAGCTGAATGCATGGTATTTTTGGGTAGATTGCTTATACGTAAGGAATATGGTTTCAATCATATTAATAGTGAGACTGACTCGGTTGTTCTTATTGAAATGAATATGAAATGAAAAACCCACTGGTACTTGGCTCCTCTCATAAAATGTTGCAGGAAACTAATAACTCCTAGCATGATACTAGTCCATATATATAGGGAACAAAATCAAGTCGCAAATTGGCTTGCTAAATGGACTTTTGAATGCATAATAAGACTAGGCTTTAATCAAAACGGGACTTTTTCTCAATTAAGAGCTATTACATTACTTGAAAGTCTCGATGTGAGTTATCTAAATGTGAGAGTGATTGGTTCCACCTAAAATTATCTACTAAAACCATTTGGATATAATAAAATGTTTAGATTGTTTACTTGTGTTTCATTGGTTAAGCACTACTGAAGATTAAGCTAATTTATTGATATTCTTAGATTTTATAGGATTCTAATACCTTCTTCTACAATCCTTCACACAAAATCTTAAGGATTAATATATCTTGCTTCATATAATTTAATTTAATCATATATAGATTTATCCATTATTACTAACAATTTCACTAAGCATGTAGTCAAACATGCATTCTTCATTGTTTGTAGAACTTTGAAATTTTGTATGAATATATATTCAATAGAGTAAAGTCTTAGGAGAAAAGTAAAATTAGGATTAGAAGGTTCGTATTGGTTATTGAAACTTGAAGAATAAGGAAAATAATGATGTGACAAGAATCATAACTTGGATTTTAGTTGATCTTTCGATTCAAGAAAATTATGACCTAGATTCAAAGATTATTCATCAACTAAAATATTAATATTTAATGGAATGGTCTAAAGTGAAGTACCTGATTATCTTACAACAAAAGAGATTTCAAATCACAACTTTGCTTGAGCTTCAACTGATGGGAAATTATTCTTTAATCTCAAAAGCAAGATCTTGATATATAGCTAAAAGAAAATAAAAATAAAATATAAGTAATAAAAAAGAAAATAACCTGTTTGAAAAAAGAAAATCAATTGAATCTGAGATTTAATTCGAGAGCGGTATAAAAAATGTTAACGCGCTCGAATTTTGGCTTTGAAATTCACCTTCAAATTGTATTTAGGTGTATCACAGTGACTTGTAACATCAAATATCTTAATAAAATTTTACTTTAAATTAAAAAAAAAAATCAATTATGTTATTGGTTTATTGTTCATACATAAGACACAAGAGGCTAACGATCACTGTTAGTCCATTGTGTTTCACGTTTGTATCAAACTAGTCCCATGTGTTCACAAATTTTCATTTTTAGTCCATCGCACATGTGAGTATTGAGAAGCTGACATGTGACAGCCCTGTTAAGTTTTTCTGAACTTATCTGCATTTCCAATGAAGCCAGTGCTTGCCATCACTTGAGTAAAATGTATCATAACATTCAAGTAGAATGTGAAGACAGTGGAGATGAGGCAAGTGCTAAGCACATTAAAGAGAACTGGAGTGAATTGAAAAGACAGTGTAATTTTAGGGGGTTATAAATTACACATTAAGGACTGTAATATTTTTTTTCCTTTTTTAAGTGTTACAGTCTCTATAAAACCCACTGTTAGGGTTTTTGTGTATTCACTAGAAACGGCAGTCACTGTGTTCTTCCTAATAAAATCGATCTGCAGCAGGTCCGGAGACGTAGGCATAATTTGCTGAACTCCGTTAACAATTGTGTCTTTGATTTCACTTTTGTTTTTTTGTGATTTCCTTTTTCTTTTTTTTTGATCTGATTTGACATGAAATTAGCATATTTCCCTAAGAACTGGTATCAGAGCCAAGTTGGTAGCGATCCAAAGGAAATCAGATTTGAGTGGGAGCAATGGCTACGGACGAAGGAAAGGTGAGACTCGAAAAAATCGATGGTATAGATTTTGGGTTCTGGAAGATGCAGATTGAAGATTATCTGTACCAGAAAAAACTTTATCAACCCCTCTCAGAAAAGAAACCAGAAGGTATGAAAGATGAAGAATGGACACTTCTTGATAAACAAACTCTTGGAGTCATCCGATTGACGTTATCCCGCAACGTTGCTTTTAACATCATAAAAGAAACAACCACGGCGGGTCTTATGAAGGCTCTCTCCAGTATGTATGAGAAGCCATCAGCGTCTAACAAAGTTCACTTGATGAGGCGTTTATTCAATTTGCGAATGATGGAAGGTGCTTCGGTAGCTCAACACCTCAATGAACTTAATACAATCACAAGCCAGTTGAGTTCAGTTGAAATTGATTTTGATGAAGAAATACAAGCATTGATACTGTTGTCTTCACTACGAGATAGTTGGAATGCTACTGTCACTGCGGTGAGTAGCTCATCAGGAAGCAATAAGTTGAAATTTGATGATGTTCGTGACCTAGTTCTCAGTGAAGAGATTCGAAGGAGAGAATCAGGTGAGTCATCAATCTCCTCAACCTTACATACAGAATCGAGAGGAAGAAATTCAACCAGAGTATATGGACGTGGTAAGTCGAACTACCGAGGCAAATCAAGAGACTGGAGGTCCAAGTCTAGGAATCCTAAAAATTCCCAGGGGTTGAGAAACATGGAGTGTTGGAATTGTGGGAAGACCGGGCACTTAAAATATCAGTGCAAGACAGAACCAAAGGAACAAGAGAAGAAGACAGAGGCAAATATCACTTCAGAAGGAGATGATGCGTTAATATGCTCCTTAGAAAGCAGGGAAGAGTCTTGGATATTAGACTCCGGAGCATCGTTTCACGCGACTTCGAAGAAAGAATTCTTCGAGAGGTATGTCCCTGGTAACCTTGGAAAAGTATATCTTGGTGATGATCAACCTTGTGATATTATTGGTAAAGGTACTGTGAAGATTAAGTTGAATGGGTCTGTATGGGAACTGAAAGATGTCAGACATATCCCCAGTCTGAGAAAGAACTTAATCTCAGTAGGTCAGTTGGCTAGCGAAGGCTATAGTACGATCTTCTATGGTGACAATTGGAAAATTTCAAAGGGAGCAATGACGATTGCTCGCGGAAAGAAGAGTGGTACTCTTTACAAGACAGCAGAGACGAGCTGTTCAATTGCAATAGCAGCAGGAAACGAAAATCCAAATGTTTGGCACCAGAGGCTTGGCCATATAAGTGTGAAGGGTATGAAAATTATGTAATCGAATGGGAAGCTTCCAGGTCTAAAGTCAGTCGATATAGACATGTGTGAAGATTGCATACTTGGAAAACAGAAAAGGGTCAGTTTTCAGACGAGTGGTAGAACCCCAAAGAAAGAAAGGCTGGAGCTTGTTCACTCTGACGTTTGGGGGCCAACAACTGTTTCATCTATAGGAGTGAAACACTATTTCGTGACCTTTATCGATGATCATTCTCGAAAGGTATGGGTTTATTTTCTGAAGCATAAATCTGAAGTGTTTGATGTTTTTAGGAGATGGAAATCTATGGTTGAGAATGAGACAGGTCTGAAGATTAAAAAGCTGAGAACTGATAATGGTGGTGAATATGAGGACACCAAATTCAAGAACTTTTGCTATGAGCATGGTATCAGGATGGAGAGAACCGTTCCAGGTACGCCTCAACACAATGGTATTGCCGAACGTATGAATAGAACGTTGACAGAAAGAGCCAGAAGCATTCGAATACAGTCTGGTTTACCGAAGCAGTTTTGGGCAGAAGCAATCAACACATCGGCTTACCTGGTTAACCGAGGCCCGTCGGTTCCCTTAGAACATCGAATACCCGAGGAGGTATGGAGTGGTAAGGATATAAAATTATCACATCTAAGAGTTTTTGGTTGTACAACATATGTTCATATAAGTGACCAAGGCAGGAACAAGCTTGATCCGAAATCGAAAAAATGTTTCTTGATCGGCTATGGCGAAGATGAGTTCGGTTATCATGTTTGGGATGAGGAGAACAATAAGATGATACGAAGCAGAGATGTGATCTTTAATGAAACATTGATGTACAAGGACAGACATAAAACTGAAGCAAATGACTCAAAGCCGTATGAATCAGTATTCACAGATATCGAGGGAGTCCCAGATAATCAAGAAATAGAGCCGATCAGATTAACCCCTCAACAAGGAGAGTCCGTTGGACAAACCGATCGACAGCAATCCGATACCTTACAGCCGACCGAGGCAGTTCCTGTTTTGCGAAGATCTTCCCGACCCCATGTACCCAACATGAGATACTTGAACTATCTGTTACTTACCGATGGAGGAGAACCTGAATGCTATGATGAAGCTTGCCAGACCAGTGATGCTAGTAAGTGGGAGTTTGCTATGAAAAATGAGATGAAGTCTTTAATCTCAAATGATACATAGGACCTAACTGAGTTACCAATGGGTAAGAACGCACTTCATAACAAATGGGTGTATCGGGTGAAAGATGAGCATGATGGCTCTAAGAGATACAAAGCACGACTAGTTGTCAAAGGGTTCCAGCAAAAGAAAGGAATTGATTACACCGATATTTTTGCTCCAGTTGTGAAGCTCAATACTATTAGATCAGTGTTGAGTATTGTTGCCATTGAAGACCTTTATCTTGAACAGTTAGATGTGAAGACTGCATTTCTTCACGGGGATTTGGATGAGGAGATATACATGTATCAACCAGAATGTTTCTTAAAAGAAGGGAAAGAAAACATGGTATGCAGACTTAAGAAAAGTTTGTACGGTTTAAAACAAGCTCCAAGACAGTGGGACAAGAAATTTGACGGTTTTATGCACAAAGAGAGTTTTCAGAAGTGTAATGCGGACCACTGTTGCTATTTTAAAAGATGTAAGTCTAGTTATATCATTTTGCTACTCTATGTTGATGATATGTTAGTAGCAGGTTCATATATGGATGATATTAGAAAATTGAAGCTACAATTGTCAAAAGAATTTGACATGAAGGACTTGGGTCCGGCGAAGAAGATTCTTGGAATGCAAATCATAAGAGATAAGCATAGAAAAGTTTTGCAGTTATCTCAGTCAGAGTACATCGATCGCGTTTTGAAGAGATTTAACATGTGTGATGCAAAGCCAGTTAGTACACCATTGGCAGGTCACTTTCGTTTATCCAAGGATCAATCCCCTAAGACGGATGAAGAAAAAGACTTCATGGCTAAGGTTCCTTACGCCTCAGCTATTGGAAGTTTGATGTATGCAATGGTCTGTACGAGACCAAACATTAGTTATGCAGTGGGAGTTGTGAGTAGGTTTATGTCAAATCCAGGGAAAATTCATTGGGAAGCTGTCAAATGGATTTTGAGGTACCTACTAGGTACCATAGAAAAGTGTTTGTACTTTGGTAAGGGTGCGTTAAAGGTACACGGCTACGTAGATTCAGATTTTGGAGGTGAAGTTGATCACCAGAAAAGCACTACCGGTTATATATTTATTGTTGGAACTACAGCTGTTAGTTGGATGTCAAAATTACAGAAATTGTCACTTTATCAACTACAGAGGCTGAGTATGTAGCAGTGACCGAAGCCAGTAAAGAGATGATATGGCTTCAAGGTTTGTTAACCGAGTTGGGATTCAAACAGAAGAACAACGTTCTGCATAGTGATAATCAAAGTGCAATTCAATTGGCGAAGAATTCAACATTTCATTCAAGAACCAAGCACATCAGTCTTCGTTATCATTTCATTAGATCTTTATTAGAAGATGAGGTGCTAATACTGGAAAAGATCCAAGGAAGCAAGAATCCAGCTGATATGTTGACAAAGACAGTAGCCATTGAAAAACTGAAGTTGTGTTCAACTTCAGTTGGTCTACAAGAGTAATAAGACCAGAAAGATCTGCTGCATAGATCAAGGTGTGAAGACAGGTTGAAACCAGTCTTCAAGTGGGAGATTGTTAAGTTTTTCTGAACTTATCTGCATTTCCAATGAAGCCAGTGCTTGCCATCACTTGAGTAAAATGTATCATAACCTTCAAGTAGAATGTGAAGGCAGTGGAGATGAGGCAAGTGCTAAGCACATTAAAGAGAATTGGAGTGAATTGAAAAGACAATGTAATTTTAGGGGGTTATAAATTACACATTAAGGACTGTAATATTTTTTTTTTCCTTTTTTAAGTATTACAGTCTCTATAAAACCCACTGTTAGGGTTTTTGTGTATTCACTAGAAACGGCAGTCACTGTGTTCTTCCTAATAAAATCGATCTGCAGCAGGTCCGGAGACGTAGACATAATTTGCTGAACTCCGTTAACAATTGTGTCTTTGATTTCACTTTTGTTTTTTTGTGCTTTCCTTTTTTTTGATCTGATTTGACAGGAAATTAGCATATTTCCCTAAGAAGCCCAAACATCAATATTTTATCTCATTACTGGTCCCCAAAAAATATGAAGAATGTGACTATGGAATTAGGGATTTAGGAGTAAAACTATGTGATTGGCGTTGATCAAATCTCTAGAACTAGTGTCCTAAAGACAACGCACATGCTATATCGATGGCACATAAACCAAAACATTCAAGGGAACACTAAGACCATCCACAGCAGTGGAGATATTTCATCTCCCAAAAGCGCGCCACATCAGCATAATCCCCAAAGAATTCTACAAAAATTCTCACTCCACGCAGCAGTGCATATTTCATCTTTCAGCATACCCCACCATATTTCTCTCCCTTCCACATCATTCTATCATACAATATCATACCATATATGTTTATTTATCTTTCTTATTATTTACTATATATTTACATTAAAATTATATATATTAAAATAAATAATTTTTGTAAATTAACATAATATATTTTCTTTACAAATAAAAACTATAAAAGTGAAATAATTAAAAATATAATACATAATATATAGTATACTTAAAAATCAAATTTAAAAATAAAATTGGTTTGATTTCCGAAAAAGCTTCAACTTTTAATAAAATAAATAATTTACAATTTAATAAAATATATTATTGATCACCTAAATTTATTTGTTTAATTTTTATTTACCAAATTATTACTTAAATTATCGATGATTAATTTTTTTAAAATGTAACTATATCAATAACATTAAAATAAAGCTCAATATGTCTGAATGAAGTCTATCAACTCTATATAAATATGTCTGAATCAAATGTTCTGAAAATTGTTTCGGAAATACTTAATAAAAAAAACTTAAAACATTTTATTGTCCGAATCAAACAAACCAAGTCTCTATTTATAGATCTCAAGAAATTATAAATCATGGTATAATTTATTTATTTTTTTAACTTACAAAAATGTTTCGAAAATTGTTTCGGAAATACTTAATAAAAAAACCTTAAATAATTTCGTTGTCCGAATCAAACAAACCAAGTCTCTATTTATAGATCTCAGGAAATTATAAATCATGGTATAATTTATTTATTTTTTTAACTTACAAAAATGTTCCGAAAATTCTTTCGAAAATACTTAATAAAAAAACTTTAAAAGATTTCGTTGTCTGAATCAAACAAACCAAGTCTCCATTTATAGATCTCAAGAAATTATAAATCATGGTATAATTTATTTATTTTTTTAACTTACAAAAATGTTCCGAATTTTTTTTCGGAAATACTTAATAAAAAAACCTTAAAAATTTTCGTTGTCGGAATCAAACAAACCAAGTCTCTATTTATAGATCTCAAGAAATTATAAATCATGGTATAATTTATTTACTTTTTTAATTTACAAAAATGTTCCGAAAATTGTTTCGAAATACTTAATAAAAAAAACTTAAAAAATTTTGTTGTCCGAATCAAACAAACCAAGTCTCTATTTATAGATCTCAAGAAATTATAAATCATGGCATAATTAATTTATTTTTTTAACTTACAAAAATGTTCCAAAAATAATTTTGAAAATACTAAATAAATAAAAACTCAAAAAATTTCGGTGTTAGAATCAAACAAACCAAGTCTCTACTCGTAGATATCGAAAAATCATAAATAATGGTATACTTTTTTTAATTTTTTGACCAATCATTTGTTTTAAAAAAACATTTAAAAAAAAATACAACTGCAGCATGCCAAATGGCATGCTGCAATTGACCCTTTGAAAGATGGATTGTGGTTCATCTTTTGAACCCCAAACCATCTTTTTCAGCCAGCGTGTATCAAATACACGCTGCTGTGGGAGATGCAGCACATATTTCATTTGAAATATGCGCTGCTGTGGATAGTCTAAGAAGTGTTTTAATGAGAAAATTGATAATACACTATTTGTGTATACGTGGAAAAATATAGCGTATGTGGCTTTAGAAATTGAATTTGGTCAATACTAAGATGCAGTATGACTACAAAAACTATCCTATTGCAATAAAATACAATGAACAGTCTTGCCTTGGCAAATACACTGAGAAATTTATGGTTTGGAAAACAAACAAGTTCATGCATTTGGGACATGCCACAACTAACCGAGTCGAGAGCGCCCATTCTAACCTGAAGTATTACTTACGTATGAAAAAGTATAACTTCGAGTTATTTTGGGGCAAGATTCGTTCACTTGTTGAACTCTAACATTGTGCAATTAGATATTCATTCAAAACGAGTCGTTATATATCACAACATAAATTTCAAGATAAAGTGTTCGACCAAATCTGAGGTAAGGTTTCCAAAAAAACTTTAGAACTCTTTCTTATTGAATTATAAAGTCCCAAAGATTTTGACAAAACCAATGCGCTTAGGGTGGATGTTAAACATGATATAACCGGTGAAGTTGGCACTTGTGCAATAAGATCTACGCATGGTATACCATTTTTGCCACCAGGTTCACGAGTGGCTATATAATGGAGAAATTGATCCTTTAAAAGCTTTTCAAGATCATTGGAAGACGTTAGGAATATTGACATATACAAACCGAACCACGATTGAGATTCTCAAAGAAAATATGGATAAAATTGTAAGTGATGTTATAGAAACAAATGATGAAAGTCGCATAAAATACATTTATAAGAAATGGTTTGAAGTTGTTTATCTGAAGGCATCCTCGCTTTGAGAACCATTAGAGAAACATAAACATCGTGATCTTCCACAAGTGAAACGAAAATTAAATATTGATGCATCATCCACTAAAGGAGATAAATCTCATTGGGAACATGTGAAAGATGTTGATAAAGCTAGCGAAGCTTCCGTGCCAAAACCTTTAAAAAGACTAAAGGTTATCGTCCGCAAAACATTTAGTGGTGATGATCGATGCGTCGGTGGTGGTGAATGGTGTCCTGGTGGTGGTGGAGGAGTTGCAGCATGGTTAGATGATCCACCACCAATGGGATCAATTATCATGTCCACTGGTTTAGCATTCCTCTAACCCTTATGAATGCGGCGCAATGGCCATTCACTGTGCTCCTCCACCTCTTTATCAGTGTATGTCCGTCCACATTTTTCTCGAGTCTTTTCAGCTTCCACAAACTTTACAATGGCAATATTTTTCCCAAGATGAATCACCATCGATCGTAGGAGACCATAAATCTTCATTCGAAAAGAGTCGTTATATAGCACAACATAAATTTGGAGACAAAGTGTTCGACCAAATCCGAGGTAAGGTTTCCAAAATAGCTTTAAAACTCTTTCTTATTGAATTAGAAAGTGCCAAAGATTTTGAGAAAACCGATGCGCTTGGGGTGGATATAAACATGATATAACCAATAAAGTTTTCGCTTGTGTGATATTATTAAAGCACGGTACCGTGTTGGCACCAGATTCATGAGTGGCTATATAATGGAAACATTGATCCTTTAGAAGCTTTTCAAGATCATTGGAAGATGCTAGAAATATTGACACGTACGAACCAGACCATGATGAAGATTCTCAAAGAAAATATGGATAAATTTGTAAGTGATGTTATGGAAACGAATGATGAAATTCGCATAAAACACATTTACAAGAAATGGTTTGAAGTTGTCTATCTAAAGATATCCTCACTTTTGGGACCATTAGAGAAACAGAAACATCGTGGTCTTCCACACGTAAAACAAAAATTAGTTATTGATGCATCGTCCACTAAACGAGATAAATCTCATTGGAATCATGTGGAAGATGATGATAAAGTCAGCAAAGCTTTAGTGCCAAAACCTTTAAAAACTTCAAAGGTTATCGTACGTAAAGCAGTTTCCTCTGACTCTTATGAATGCGACGCAAATATCATTCGATGTGCTCCTTTAACTCCTTCTCCGTGCATGTTCGCACATGTTTTTCTTCGACTTTTTTTAGCATTCACGGACTTAACAAAGGTAATATTTTTCCAAGGATGAATCATCCACGATAATGGGAGACCGTCCTTCCGGAGACCGTCACTCCGCGTACTGGAATAAGCACTGAAGAATTTATTAGTTACAAAAATATAAAAAAATGTTATTAACTACATAAACATTCAAATAAAATAATTTAATATTTCAACAATTTTTTAAAAAACCTCGCACCTGCAGCCATTGGAGCTTGCCTTAATGCCTCACCACATCGGTGCACGACCATTTTCCAGTAGATTTCAGCGAGGAGAATGGCAAAAAAAGACAGCCACCCTTACACCGTAAACCATAACCTAAACTGATGATGCGACGGAAATAGAAGAAGAAACAACAATAGATGAAACCTTAAGTCAATGGTAACATGATGAAACCCTAATCTAAGAGTAACAAAGATTGAAATTTTCATAAATAAAAAATATATTATTCCAAAAATTTAAAATAACTTAAGGCATATGAGGCTTTATATAAGAGTTTCTCAAAACCCTAAATTATAATACAAGGAAATAAAATAAATATTTTAAAATAAAATAAAATAAAATAAAATAAAATCTTAATATAATTAGATTTTATTTAAATACATAAGATATTTGAATAAAATAAAATAAAATTAAAAAAGCTTTTGTTTGGACTTTCTAAGCTATATATGGCAAAAAAACAGTCACCCTTACGCCATAAACCATAACCTAAACCCTAAAATTCGACTCTAAATTCGAATGTCTAAATTAAATCCATCAAATCCACACATCAAGGAATCTAAAACAACAAAAATTTAACTAAAACAACCTAAAATGAACCTAAAATAAACAACCTAACTTTGAAATTAAAAAAAAAAAAAATCACTTTCGTAGTGGAAAAGGACGAGTTTCGTTTTCTTCACTATTGTTGAGAAGGAGAGGAGAATACGGTGGAGAATGAAGAGAATCCGGAATTTGGATCATTTTCCAAGATTTTTTCTTCATTATTGTTGAGAAAGAGAGGAGAATACGGTGGAGAATCCGGAATTTGGATCGCTTTGATTTTAGATAGGAAGATAATGAAGAGAACGCTGAAATTTGGATCACCTGATTTTCAAAGAGGAAGATGCGGAAAAAAGAGAGTAAAGAGTTAAAAATAAAAGATTGTTTATTATTTTTGAAAAAAAAAGAATGTAATTTAAAATAATATATATATATATATATATATATATATATATATATATATATATATATATATATAAATAAATAAAAGATTGTTTATTGTTTTTGAAAAAAAAAGTGAATGTAATTTAAAATAATATATATATATATATATATATATATTAATACTAGCAAAATAGTATTCGGATCTGAACAAAGATTAGTCAATTATAAACATTAAATAACTTAAAATTGATGAAGATAAATACAGTTCTGGTGATTTTAACCAAAATCTCCCTTAATTCCTAAATCGATCGATTTATAAATGGTATTCAGTTACCCAATACCAAAAATCAAACGGAATGAAAAATGAAAAATATCTCGTAAACAAAATGTTTTTATTCCCCCACAAACATCACGTAGATCCAACTTTCGAGCTTCAGAACTCGTTGAATGAAAAAGAATCAAATATAAATCATTACATCCCATGTAAAACATGTAAATTCCAAAATGGAAACATTAAAAAGGTACAATACAGAGATCACACTAAGGTCAAACCTACACAACTGAAACTCAAGTGTCTAGAATCCCATGAAATATACAACTAAGAGAGAAAGAACAACGAGGGCCAATGAGCCAGCAGTTCCAGTGGAAGCAGAGCTGTCGAAAATTCCATCTCCGATCACAAATTTGATCTTTTGACCTCTTTGGCAGTGGTTGTCAATGGTGCAGATATAATAATAGGTACCGTTTTTGTTAAACCGAACCATCACACCACTGTCTACTAGAGATAGACCTCCGGTGGTGTTGCATGAATTGTAGTCTTCTGGGGTTGTCATTGTTGCTGTGTGTGTCCCGTTCCACTTGAAAACTGTTGGGATTGAAAATTTAATTGTCAAATTTGAGCATTTTATTTGAGCAAATTGGTTATTTCGGCATTTGACAAAAGTTACTATCTATAAGGTAGTATTTTTGGAATATCCAATCCGAACACGAAAAATTTGTAATTTGTTAAACACAAACAAATTCAAAACTTTTGATCGGAAAACACAAGTAAATCTAAAAAGTTCGATTATTTGTTAGGTCTGAAACCAGTTTAAACAGGAAACAGAAGAAATGTAAAAAACACTGCTAAACCGAAAAAACCTACCAATCTTTACATATTTCATGTTTTACGTGTCAGTTTCGGATATTACAGATCGCCATCGACTCGACCGATTTATCTTCGTATCGTGTTCACACTGGCACTAAATGTTATTAAATGGTAAATATCTGGATCCTCACTTTTAGTTCAATCTAATTATTATAATATTGACAATAGGGTGCGACCAAAGTTTATCGGTAAAATATGAGAATTAAACAAAAGCAACAGCCTATTTCAATTTTTTTTAAGAAATTAACTAAAAACAAAGACGTGCGTTTATCCGGACCTACAACGGATAATATTATACCAGTGCGGCACTCATATTTCCGACCACTATATAGACTTTTTCTTTTTTTAGAATCCACGATTGCCCACTCTTACTGGTTTCATTAGAAAAAATAAACACAGCTAAAACATGGTTCAAAACAAGACTCAAATGAAGGTATGGGTTTTGTTACACTCGAATCCTTGTCCACATATAACTGGAAAGAATAGAGTAATTAGATGATTTAAGAGGTAAAGACGCAAAGAACATACCAAAAGAGTCTTCGGCTTGAAATGTTTTATTAGCAACCCAATCCGAGTAGAATTTGGTGGTCGGAGGAACACCCCAACCAAAGCTATCACCAACTGTATACTCGGTTCCTTTAGCACCACCGGCCGACATGGCTAATGCAACCATCGCCACCAACACGATTCGACCAACATCCATAACTGTACCTGTACTTGTACTTGTGCGTTTCCTGTTCTGTGTTTTTTTTTTGAGTTTCTTAATTCAGCTGCTAATTGTTGTGATCGGTGAGAATAGAATGGCGTTGCCTGTCTTGTATTTATATTGATTGAGAAAACGAAAATGAGACTTTTTCAAATGGTGGACGTGGTCTTCGAAAGAGTCTTTTCAAAGTTTGGCTTCGTAGAGATTGTCTTCCAATTTGATACGGCTCTGTTTACTTCGGGTTTCTGTCTTCTATATTCGGTTAGTCTCATCTCATGTGCTGCGCCGCCTTAAGACTGTGGATATTGTTCCCGTAAAAGTTATCACAAAGTTGAAAATTACGTTGTCATAAGTCATAACCATTTCGTCAAATGCTTCTCTTCATTTGCATTTTAAATTCTAATGTAACAATTGGTCCGCAAACGTGTTATTTTTTTACTTCCTAATTGGCATTGGAAACGGTGCCTGATCCTTGAATTAATACTACAGGAGTATATCATATCATTTGATCTTATTCTTATAAATTTGAAATATTAATATATAAGAAGGATGTTGGCAGTAACGTCGATTTATTTACTATTGTGAGAAAATATCACAAAGATATATCAAGTAGTAATTTTATTAATAGGAAAAAAAAATAGATTTTTACATAATTGCGAATCTATTTATACCGTTTGTAAATTAGTTTTACTTTTACACTAATTACATAATTTTTTTAATTTTGTTAGTGGATTATTATTTATGGTAATTGTCCTATAATCATGACCCTTACTCTAATCATGGTCCGTTATGTGAGTTTTTTAGTCAATAATCTTTTAAATAAAACTGACTTCATTTATGACATCTTTAATAATCGTGGCCGATAACTTGGCTTTCGAGGAATTCGTAGATACGCATTATTTTTTGACGGGCCTCGCTCTACCCGTTGTTCCTTTGCGCGCGACATCTGCTCGGTGAGGCTTTTGCTCTTTGCTTTTCGTGAGATGGTTTTGACGTTCCTTGGTTATACCTCAGCGCGGTTGCTAGCAATGATCTTTCTTGATGGGTTTCCAGTTATCTTGTAAGGACGTTGATACCCCTCGGTTTGGTTTTGACCACTTGATATCGAGTGTTGCGTTAGGGTATTGCTTATAGTTTGCCTCGATTTCACATAATGAAACCCTCGATTTGGTCTTACTTATGTCTCTATATTATTTCAATCTGCTCGAATCTTTCTTGATCTACTAATCGATGAAGACGTCCTCATTAGGACTCCCCTTAGTCCATGGATTATATGTTAAAAAAATAAAATCAATGGAATAACAGTTTATGAGGCAAAGTAGATGGTAAAATACTTGATTCATTAGTTTGGCATGCAGGCCTTGTGTTGGAGTATTTTTTACAATGAAGTGTGTTTTTGCCAACGGTAGTGTGACACGTGACGGTTACAAGGCGGCGTGTGTGATATGACGGTTCTGACACATGAAGCCGTTTTGATGTATTATGACACTTGATTATGAGGAAACATGCTTGCTAATTAATATGTATGACAACTGTTATCCTATCACGCGTGTAGTGAAGAATCAATTTGGTTCAAAATACTTTTTAATCTTTCAAGTCTTTTTTGTTTTTTAAAGTAGTATTTTATTGTCAGGAGAAAGTAGCTCGTTGCCCCTTTAATTTGTCGTAGTCTCCTCTAGTATAACGTTTTATAAATCTCGTAAAAAATTTAGTGATAGTGTCGTATTGAGGCTACCCTAGCATGGTGTAGATTCATTAACCTTAAATCACTTGGATGTTGGGAAAAACTCTTTACTGGTAGTACTGCTCGACATGAGTTATCCCTGCAATTTTCTTGCTCTGATAAGTCCTATTGGATCATTGCAGTTATTCTAGTGACCGTGATGACGCTGAAAAATGTGGGGAAAAGAAAGAGAAGTTGGGCACTGTTTCCGGTGAAGGCACATAATCACAATATGAGAGCCTCTCTTTCTTGGAGGAGTACTTCTCCAAAGGATGGCCTTTTGGAATTTATGGCTAGATGCAAGAAACCTAGCAATGTGATAGTGAGGGTGCCGGTATCCGGAGATCAGCCTTACCAGGCAAAAGAAAATGAGATATGTCTTTATACCATCGTGTTTGACTAAAGTTTATGATTGTCATTACCCTCTCCGATTCATGAAGTTTTTAGCTTCCTATGCATTATCCTACGCAACTAACTACAAATGGTTGGAAAATATGACTCAGTATGATATTGAGCTCCCATTTATTAGGCATTCTGTGTGCTTGGCGGACTTACTTGTAGTGGTAGACGTAACCAAATTGGCAAAGTACTTTTGTTTATTTACTCAATTGACTAGAGTGAGGAGAATAGTCGAATTGCCAAAATCATATAAAAACTTGAAGCATACATTTTTATTCGTATCAGGGAATTGGGAGCATGAAAGTACCATGATGAATCTCCAGTTAGAAATAAAATGGAAGGCTAAGTGTAAAAAAGAAATATTATATAGTTTTGGCTCATGTGATCCATTTTTTATGTTGAATAAACGATTTTTATGTTTACAAATGAGGGGAAGCACCGGGAGTGGTGTAATAAGGGGTTTATCAGAGGAGACTTTAAATCCCTTGATCAAATTATCAACATTGGCTAATACAACATGGGGTTAGGATGCGTCACAATTATTTATGCAAGTATACTATTTAAGATCCGGTTGTGGCGCGTACCTGAGTTAGGTATTGCAGAGGATGTGAAGGTAAAGAGAATTGGAAGTGGAAAATTGGCTACAACGAAACGATTGCGAGCGTTGATGGAGAAACGATACCGTAATCGCAACAGTGCGAGGGTCTGGTTAGCAGTACCCTAGAGTCGAAATTCTAAGGATGTTGAAGATGTATCGCCCCCTCGAGGGCAAAATGAAAAGGAGAAAGAGATGCTAACTATTCATGATGTTGGGGATGGTAGCCAACAAGAAGATAATATAACACAATCATGGGATAAAATAGTGAAGGAGAGCACTCGTTGTTCTCGACAAGATGTTTAGGAAATAGAGGATGAAGAATTATCTCTTTTGAAAAGAAATTATTTTGTTGTGAATGCAGTTCCGATATTGCACAGAAACTTAGTTTGATAGATGAGGATGAAGAAGCTGAAGGCCATGTTCCATAAAACAAAGGTGTTGAGGCATGTTTCCCTGAGGAAAAGCAAGAAAAATAGAATCCACCTGAACTGATAGTGTTGAATGATGTCCGGATGGAAGGTCAGTTACAACATGCCGGTGAAAGGAGCGGGATTTTGGATAAGAGGAAATAAACTTCTGAGGAAATAGCGCGTCAGATGGAGAGTTTTTTAAAAGTTGTCGGTGTAAGGTTATCTTATATCAACTTTGTTCAAGGTGTGGGCGCAGGGTCCTCTTTTGTGGATATTGTTAGGCCATACCTCGCACCACCAAAGAAGCAAGTGTTCGGGGCTGCCTGAGGTACTAAAGTGATCGAGGAGCTGCCTCTTGGGAATATGGTGATGTCGCGTCCATCTATGCTCATGCTCGAGAAAATCAAACGGTGTCCAAGGTTATCATTTTACGATAATATGCCAATGAGCAAGATCTTACAACGACAATTTGAGCTCGCCATTGAGATAAATTGTGCTTACTATTGTGTTTCATTTACCAAATGCTGAATTAATGAAGTACAAATTGAAAATCTGATCTTTATATGTATGCAGATGCACCATAATTTTGTTGTGTTATATTACCAACGTATGTCGAGTGCGAACAACTAGGTGATGGAGAATTGGAAACTCGATGCGATTTTTTTTGGTTTGGTAAAATTCTTAACTACCAAGCTTGTTCGGTTCAAAAATACGTACGGATCAACCAAGGTGTGGAATGACCAGGCGTCTTAGGAAAACAATAGGTTCCGACGCGAGTTAGTCTTCGTTAAAAGTGCTCGGGACGCATATGATGAAAAATGCAAGGAACTGTCCACGAGTAGTGCGATGCTGATAGTTCAGAACAATAATCTTGTAAAGAAGAATGACAAGCTGATTTTGCAGAGCACCGGTCTGCTTACGCACAATATGGCCCAGGCTCAGAGGGTGGAAGAGCAACCCGAGCGCCTCGCCTGGTTGACAGTGGATAATGAAAAGGTAAAGTTGTTAAAAATCTTAATACAAAGATGGAGTACCAAAAGATGGAGTTCTTAAAGAAGTCAACGGTTGATTTAGAGGAGCGTGAAAGACAAGTGATGGAAGTGGCCATGAGGATGATGTAAATGAATAAAAAGAGACACTTGTAGAGATACTGAAGCTCAACCCAAACATGTAATTAGAATCCTTGGAAAAATTAGTTCTTGTTGAAGAACGACTACCTGTGGTGGGTACAACTGCTCTCGGGCTAGTGCATCGGCTAAAAGAATCAGTCTAAGGGTCTATCGGAATAGCCGTGAGAGGCTCAAAGCAAGGACTGTTTGATGCTCCTTCAGGTGGTAGTGGCACAGTGGGGATTGAGGCCATGCCTATTGTTCATGATTCTTAATTTTGTGCATGAAGAACTTATCCTTTTGTGGTTAGCCATTGGTGATGTGTATTAAGGAGAATGTTGTGAAGATAATGATGCATTTTTTTGTTTTTTTGTTATGTAATTTTCAATGTTTGTTACTTTGTTGGTGTTTTTTAACGTGTGGAAAGACACAGGCGATATACTTTGATGGAGATATATGTATTTGTGAATTATGTGACGTCGTAATAGATCCTTACAAGATCGAGCTTAGTATGGCTCATCGCGTAGCATGAGTGAGACATGCCCCTCAGTCTGTTCGCGGGCGCAAACAGTTTAACCAATTGTGTGGCCATAAAAGGGCTTGATACTTGATCAGTTCGCTTATTAATATAAGTACAAGGATTAAGCTCAGTATGGAACTTACACAGCCCGTAGGCGTGGCCAATTAGCATGTTCATATTAATCGACTCAAATGGTTCAGGCTAAGTATGTCCCCTTGCGTATCCCGTAGGCGTGGTCGTTAACCCATTAAAAATTATAAGGAAGGAGAAAAATAATAGAAAAACACATGAGATGGCGAAAAAGATAAAAATTCATTGAAGTAAAAATGAAGTATGATACCTCGTTAAATAACCCTCCCGCGCCATCAGGGGGAAAAGAGCGCATCAACAAATTACATAGTATGGTGATAAAATTTAAGTGACTTATATACCAAGGGTGTTTCAGGGCGCGACCTTTTACATCAGCGAGGCGACATGCTCCACGGTGTCCCTTGAAAATTATGGTGTAGGGTCCCTCGCAAATAGGGCATAATTTTCCAGTACCTTTATCTCCTCACCATTGAAAAATATTATTCATAAAGTGTGTCTTACTTTTAGAATGTAGGGTTAAGGCGAGAATTGAAATGACCCCTCACCAGGCTTCAATAATGCTCTGTTTGCACACACGTTTGATGGCAGCGCTCCTCTATAAGGTCTATATTAATTGCTTGATCGATGTCCTTAGTGGACTTGATATAATTAGCAACCCGATGACTTGGGATAATAACTTCTACTGGTACAACGACTTTGATACCATAAACGAGCGCAAACAGGGTTTCACCTGTTGTAGTTCGTGGGGTAGTACGGTAAGCCCACAAGATATTAATTAGTTTGTCTAGCCATTTTTCCTTAGCACCCTCGAGCTTCTTTTTATTCCATCCAGCATCGTTGAGTTAGTGACTTCTACTTTTCCATTTTCCTTAGGGTAGCAAGGAGTGGAGAAATGTTGGTTGATCCGATAATGCTTGCAAAATGTTGTTGCCACATAATTTTGGAAATGTGAGCCATTATCAGTTATCAATATTCTAGGAATGTCAAACTCGGATAAGATACGATGATGAATAAAGTCATAAATTTCATGGGGTCGTGTGCATGAGAGGGCTTTCTCTTCAACACACTTTAGTAAAATAGTCAACAACTAGAATAAAAAAAAACTAACGCTTCTCGGTTGCCATATGAAGTGGGCCAACTAAATCGATCCCCCATTTTTCAAAAAGGAAGGGATGATAGTAGTATGCATCGGCTCGCATGGTAAACGACTGGTAATAGCAAACTGATGATATGGGTGGCACTATTGTACAAGTTGTTCGGTATTGTTTGCCAACCTGGCCAGTAATATCCAGCCAAAAGAAAACGTCAAATAAGGGTACGTTATCCATAATGCGCCTCAGCGTCCCCGGTATGTAAGTCATGCAAAACTGTGGTAGCTTTTGCTTGACTGACGCATCAGAGAAATGGTCGTGTTCTGCTTTTTCGGTAAAGAACATCGTCCAAGATATAATACTTGGCTGCACGTAGTTGGAGTGCCTGAGCAACCGCCTTATCGGTCGCAAGTATACCTGAACAGAGGTAAAACAAATAAGGTTGTTTCAAATGGTTGGTTTCCTCGATTGTGCATATGGTGTCATGCTGGCTAAGAGTTTCAGTGGTTGGGAGTTGTTGGAGAATGATAAGCGGATGCTCGCCCAAGGCTGCTGTTTTATCGAATACATCAGCTGCAAAGTTATCGAGATGGGAACTTGACTATAGAAAACTTTTGGTAACTTGGACTCATATTATTTGAGAGCCGTCAAATAGCTACGGATCCCCTCTTTTATGGTGTCGTAGATACCATTGACTCGATTTACAACCAGCTAGGAATCCAAGCGGATCCTAAGTACTCGAGCCCCACATATCAACGCTAACTTCATGCCTCTAATAACTGCCTCATACTCAACCACATGATTAGTTACTGGAAAGTTGAAACAAATGGATTAGTTGATAAATGATTAGGTATAAATACATAGATTCACCTGCAACAGAAGAGAACACTATTTCTGGCGATGTGAGATAGTTCTTCAACACTTCATAATCCTTATTTCATTCATCGGTCCACATAAACTTTTTAGCACCTCGGAGAACTTTGTAGAAGGGGTGGCTTTTGTCTGAGGCCCTTGATATGAAATGAGATAATGATTCTACCTTGATATTCTTTGAGGGTACCATCTGGATGAATGTTTGCAGTTGGGTAGTGTCGGTCTTTATGCCCTTCTTACTAACTATATATCCCAAGAATTTGCCACTGCGGACTCCAAAAGAACATTTGACTGGTTGAGCTTTAGATTAAACTGTCGTAGGAGACCGAATAAAGTTTATAGAAATTCTAGTTGTTTGTCAACCGTGTCGGTTTTGATGATCACATAATCAATATACGCTTCCATGTGGTGTTCTAAATGGTCTTTCAAAACATGATTCACAAGACGTTGGTATGTGGAACATGCATTCTTCAAGCCGAACGACATTACATGGGTGTAGGAAAATCTAATTATATCCTGAGTACTCATCCATAAACGAAAGGAACTCACACCCAGATGCTGAGTCTACCAACTGATCGATACGAGGCAGTGGGAAATTGTCTTTAGGGTATGCCTAATTCAGATATGTGAAGTCGACGCACATGCGCCACTGTCCCTCATTTCTTCTTGACCAATACGGGTTTTACAACCCAGATAGGATACCGAGCCCGTCGTATATGCCCTAGCCGAGATAACTTATCTACCTCAGCACTCATGGCCTCATGTTTCTCAGCGAAAAATGAACGGTGCTTCTGGCGTACAAGCTTAGCATATGTATCTATCGCTAATTCATGGAAAATTATAAATGGGTCTAACCCCGACACGTCACTAGTATTCCAAGAAAAAATATCCAAGTTTATTCCTAACAGGTCTATGAACAAATGGTTAAAACTAGGATTAAAATTGTTACCTAATCGCAAAGTACAGCCCGCGGCCACAAGTTCCTCAACTGAGTTGTTAGGATTGGTTGGATAAAATGCAACTGCATAATATGTTATACTAGTCTGCTGGCTCCCCCTGACGTTACCGACCACGTTCCATACTGGGTACTTGATGATTGCAGCCACAGTCGACTGATGATTGCATGGTAGATGGTGGGGGAATCAGAGATCATGAACAACGTCTTGAGTTCTTTCTTAGTAGTCCCTTGGACTACCTTGACCATAAATTTGACCTCCTCCACGTATTGAGACAATTTCCCTTCATACCCTACCAAGGTACGCTGGGTGGGTTTATTGGGTGACACCTCTTGCATGCGATCATAACTAGTTTTGAAGATGATATTAGCTTAGCTGCCTCTATCGACTAAAATCATGGTGACCATTAATTCGTTAATATCCAAGTGGATCGTCAATGCTTCCTAGTGTGGTGTGACGAACGAGCGTAAATCGTCAATGTTAAAGGTAAGGTCCGCGACCGGATCTTAGTAGCTATGGTAAGATGAAACCTCAACGGCCTGCACTTCGTGATCGGTTTTTACCCTTTTGTTAGACTTTGGGTTGCTGCCTGGAATATTTTCTCCTCCAACGATAGTAAACAACCACTGCTTCTTTCATTTCTCCACCCGTTTCTCTTCATAGGGTACTTCTTCATTGATCGGTCGAGGTTCGTCTCTCTGTTTGGGCTGGTGATGGCGATCTTGATGCTTAACGAACTGAATGAGCTCATCATTGTCTATTAACCATTAAATCTCCTCTTTGAGCTGCCCGCATGCATCAGTTGGGTGACCGTGGTCATTATGGTATGAGAAAAATTGTATGCTTTGATGAGTCCGAATTCTGCTTACTCCCCGGACAGGGACAGATCGGATCTTAACCCTCCGGACCGGACAGAGCACTTCGAACACTTAGATAACAGGACTGTTCGAACTATGACAAAAGTACTAAAAAACCTAAACACTTCTTGACTAAGCTACTTTCTCTCCTACTTAGAGCTCATGGGTCTTTAAACATGACCCGGGTCCGTTAAACATGACCCGAAAGCCCATAAGGGCCCAAATGTAAGGGTATAAATACCCAACCACCTGCATTAAATGTGGGTAATGAAAATTAAATACAACCAAGCTGCTTAATTCTCTCTCTAGACTCTACTCTAAATATTAAACACCCACATACTTTCACTAAACATAAAACAAATTACAAGCCTACCTTCAGGCGACAATTATCCTCACCAAATTGGCAACCACAGTAGGAGAAGAAGGTGCCTGAATCAAGCATTCAAAACCAGCAAGAAAAGTCAGTCCGAATGAATCCGGACGCCCCATGAGTACCACGAGCTCTGCTCGAAGTGGTGGGTGAAAACGATGAATACACCATCGAAGAGCGCGATAGGCTGAAGGGTGAAATAGAAGCTCTGAGGGAAGAAAAGGCTAGGATGGGCATGAAAGAAAAGACTCATGCCAGTACCTTCAAAGACTCATGTGAGTACCAAAAAGACTCATGCCAGCTCCAAAAAGTCTCACCGGTCTAAGCCAGTGGAGAGCTCTAACTCAAGCTCAGAATCTTCCAATAGCTCTTCGGACGATGAGGGCGTTGAAGAATCCTTATCCTCTAGCAGCGATGAGGGTCGAACTAGAAAGAAGCAAAAGCAGATTAAAAAAATATTCGAGAAAGAGAGATAGACATGGAAGGATGAAGAGGAATATTGGTAAAGGGTCATCTCATAGCCGGAGGCATGTGGACCAGATGCTGATGGATCCTTTCACTTTTCACGATGAACCAGGTATCTTTGTAACTCCCAATGAGGACACTGTGTTCATTCGTGGTAGAAATTGGAGGCAATCTCCATTATCTTCCAAAATTCTGTCCGGAAACCTTCCTAAGAGGTTTGACAGCACCAAAATGGAAAAGTACGATGGCAGTACTGATCCGGACAACCATTTAGAGCAATTCAAGAACTTTATGATAAACTTTGATGACAATGATAAGCTACTTTGTAGAGGATTCTCCCAGTCTTTTACGGGGAGTGCTCTGAAATGGTATAACAGTCTACCACAAGGCTGCATCAAGAATTTCGATACTTTTTGGGTGGCCTTTCGAAGGAAGTTCGTTGGAAGTAAAGAGATAAAGGGCAATGGAGACACAATAATCCATTGTTCTCAGGAACCAAACGAGTCCTTAAAAGAATATATAAGTCGTTTTGTGAACACCAAGAATGGGTTGGCTGATTGCTTCGAGCAAGTGGCAATAGCATCCTTAAGACAGGGCTTGAATCCTGGCAATTTGGCTGATTCAGTGACCAGAAAGAAGGCCATGACCTGGGTAGGGTTGCTGAATCAAGTTGGAAAACAGATTAACGTAGACGAAACAAAGAAAACAAGGGTGCACAGGCAAGTGAAGTCTGCCCCGGTGGCACCAAATCCCAATCAGAATCAGTCCGGGAACAAGGCAAGGGAAACCGGGCAGGGGCATGGTAGGGCTAAAGCTCAGTCTCAGCCAGCTGCTCCTGCTCAGATTTAGCAATCCAGAAATAAGAGAGGGACTTGGGTTCAACCGGAGTGGTTCGCAGAATTGAAAGAATGTGTGGCCACCATTTATGATAAAACAAAGGAAGATGTGCACTATAGAAGACCAGCCACACTGCAATCTCCTAGGGAGCATCGCAATAACTCTTTCTGCCAGTATCACAATGACACTGGCCATACCACTGATGATTGTATAGCTTTAAAGCAAGAGGTTCAGAACTTGATCGAAAGGGAAAACTGGGGGCCTATGTCAAAAGAAGAGGAGGTAAAAAGCTCGACAATACTCACCGGGTTGGACCAAGTAATGCTGCTCCGGAGGGAGCCATGGTAATAATTGAAAGATTTGATGTGGAATCTGAGTACTTGGATTCTGATCCAACTCGAAACAGAGTAGGTGCAATTGAGAAATGTTCTAGGACGGTCTCCGGGCTCATTAAGTTTTTTGAGTCACTTACAATTTTTGGAGGGGATACTATGACAGCTCCTACTGCTTCTTCGAGGAAGAGGCATGTACACACTTTGGCCACCCAGCTAGAAGGAGGCATGGCTTCCTATCAATCACAAAATCCATTCCCCTTCATTGTTTTCGATGAAGATGATTTAAGAGATATAGCTGGCCCCCATGAAGATGTTGTTGTCATAGGAGCATCTATTAGAGGCAATGACATAAGACGAATTCTGGTGGATACTGGAAGCTCAACCAATATCCTTTTCTTAACCACATACAAGAGAATGAAAAATCCAGCTATAATTCAGAGTTCGGACAGATCAATTGTGGGCTTTACCGGCAGCTCAGCAGATGTGATCGGAGAGTTCGAATAAGAAGTTCTATTGGGCAAGGGCCCTTTCAAGAAAATGGTCAGGATACTTTTTATCGTGGTGGATTGTCCCACCTGCTATAATGCTATTCTAGGGAGGTCTTGGCTATCTAGGATGCATGTAGTGGCTTCAACAGTCCACCAGTGCTTGAAATATGCTGTTAAGGGACAGGTGGGAGTCGTCCGGAGCAGTGAAAAGTTTGCAAGAGAATGTTATGCTACAGCTCTGGCTCCCCGGACACTGGGGGCAGTTCGTATCAACGAACAATAGCAGTTTGAGGGGCTTTCTAGGGGTGAGGGTGAAATTGATGACCCCAGAGAGACCCCTGGAGTGTTGATACCGGTCGAAGAGGTAGAGACGCATTGTTTAGGAATAGGAAAAAGTGTCAAGATAGGGTCTAAGATGCCACCTGTTTTGAAAAATTAAATGTTAAAGTTTTTGAAGAATCATCAGCACGTTTTTGCTTGGTGCAATGCTGATGTTACTGGGGTTCCAGCAGAAGTAATATCACATCACCTGTCTATTCGGAAAGACATAACACCAGTGGTTCAAAAGAGAAGAGATTTTTCTAAGGAAAAGGCTGATGTCATTGTGCAAGAAGTTGACAGGCTCACAAAGATGGGGCATATCAAGGAGTCTCAATATCCTTTGTGGACTGCCAATCCGGTTCTGGTAAAAAAGAAAAATGGCAAGTGGTGCATGTGCATTGACTTCACAGATCTCAATAGAGCTTGCCCGAAATATTTGTATCCAGTCCTCCGGATTGATCAGTTAGTAGACTCCACCTCTGGGAACAAACTGCTATCCTTTATGGATGCCTTCTCCGGATACAATCAGATCCAGGTAGATCTAAAGGATCAAGAGCATACTACATTTATCACTGACAGGGGTCTTCATTGCTACAAGGTAATGCCGTTTGGGTTGAAAAATGCTGGGGCTACTTATCAGAGATTGGTCAACAAAGCTTTTGCTGATCAGATTGGAAGGAATATGGAAGTATACATCGATGACATGATGGTGAAGAGTGTAGATGAGCAATTGCATTTGGCAGACCTCCAAGAAACTTTTGCCAACTTGGTAAAAGTGAATTTAAAATTAAACCCAGAAAAATGTGTGTTCGGAGTGCAGTCCGGGACGTTTCTAGGCTATATTATAAGTGAGCATGGATACAGCCCGATCCGGACCAGCTTAATGCTCTATTCCAGATGGAGCCTCCTCGAAATGTTAAAGAAGTACAACGACTAACGGGGAGATTAGCTGCTTTAAACAGATTTATCTCGAGGTCTTCGGACAGGTGCGCCCCTTTCTTCCAAACCTTGAAGGGTGCAAAGAGATTCGATTGGACCTCACAGTGCGATGAGGCTTTTAATGAGATCAAGAAGCACCCGTCCTCCCCCAAAACTTTATTTAAACCAGTTAACGGGGAGACATTCTTCGTATATTTGGCAGTTTCAAGTTGTGCCATTAGTGTTGTGTTGGTAAGAGAAGTGGATAGTTATCCCCATCCGGTGTACTATATTAGCAAAGGTTTGGTAGATGCAGAAATACGTTACTTGAAACTCGAGAAATTAGCATTGGCCCTGGTAATAGCTGCAAGAAAAATGAGGCCTTATTTCCAGGCTCATCCAATCATCGTTCGGACTTCTTTTCCCTTGAAGAACGTCCTCCAAAAGGCAGACATTTCAAGCAGGATGACTAAATGGTCAGTAGAACTGGGAGATTTCGACATAGACTTTGCTCCTCGAACAGCAGTTAAAGCCCAAGCAGTGGCTGATTTTTTTTGTTGAATTTCACTCCGACAGAGATTCGGAGCAAACTACTGACATAAAAGATAAGAAGGTATGGGTCGTCCGAACAGATGGTGGATCTAGCACTATGGGATGTGGTGCCGGGGTGTGTTTGACTTCCCCATATGGTGACAAAATGTACCAAGCTATATGTTTTGCTTTCAGGGCATCCAATAATGAGTCCGAGTACGAAGCAGCTATAGCTGGATTAAAGTTAGCCTACATTTGTGGGGCTAAGAGGGTCAGGCTACTAAGTGACTCCCAGCTTCTTATCCACCATGCCCAAGGTCAATCCGAGGCTAAAAAGGAGCAGCTTGTGAAATACTTACTTCTTCTTAAAAATGAAGCACTCAAGTTTAAAAGTGTTGTTTATGAACATATACCCCGAACAGAGAATGAGTTAGCAGATTCATTGGAAACCGTAGCATATATAGAGTCGTATCCATAGATCCAGGTGCTGGAGAGCCCCTCCATTCAACTTGGTATGGGTAAAGAAGAAGAAATTTTTGAAGTACAGATGAAACAACCTCAGGACTGGAGATTTCCTCTCCTGCAATACCTCTCCGATGGTATCGTGCCTCCGGATAAATCATTGGCAAGAACATTGAAACACAAAGCTCGTGGTTTTATCAAATTGAGATACGTTTTGTATAAAAAGTCTTACAGTAAACCTCTTATGCGTTGCTTGGGGGATGATGAGTCTCAAGTAGTCCTCTCTGAATTGCATGATGGTGAGGGATCAGCTCATTGTGGATTCAGGGCTTTAACAAGGAGAGTTTTACTGGCCGGTTACTATTGGCCATCTATCATGAGAGATGCTAAGGAATTGGTAAGAAGATGTGACCCATGCCAGAGGTACAACAATGAAATTCATGTCCCAACCATTCCTCTAGAGTCAATTTCTGAGCCTATTCCTTTTGCTCGATGGGGGTTGGATTTAGTGGGCCCACTCCCTATGGCGTCCGGAGGGTGCAGAACTATAATTGTTGCTATAAATTACTTTTCGAAGTGGGTTGAAGCAGCCCCTCTAGCAGGAAAAACGTCAAAAACTGTCATAAAATTCATTCTATCCAACATCTGTTGCAGATTTGGTGTCCCACGAAAGATAACAACAGACAATGGGCCACAGTTCGACAATAAGGAAATGGAGAGCTTCTGTGCCTCAAGGGGTATACAACATTGTTTCTCTTCGCCTTTCCACCCACAAGAAAATGGGCAACTTGAAGTGGCTAACAGAACTATACTGTCCAGTTTGAAGAAGAATTTGGAAGGGGCTGCTGGAAAGTGGCCTAGTTATTTACAAGAGGTCTTATGGGCCTACTGGACAACACCTGGGGCTGCAACACAAGAATCACCCTTTGCTTTGGTCTATGGGATGGATGCAGTAGCTCCCATAGAAGCAACTCTCCCTTCATTTCGTGTTCACAACTTCTCCGAATGCGCTAACGAGGTGGCAATCAGAGGTCAGCTCGATCTGGTAGAAGAAAGACGAGTTAAAGCTCACCTTAGAGTTGCGCACTATCAGGGTTTGATGAGGAGCAGATTTGCTTCCAGAGTTAAAAGAAGAGATTTCCAACCGGGGAACAAGGTATTGAGGAAAGTCTTCTTACACACTAAAGAAAAACTATTCGACAAATTGGCTCCGACTTGGGAAGGACCTTATATGGTTGTTGAAAGGCTTAAACCTGGAACATATTGTCTAGAAGACAAGGATGGAAGAGTTTTGACTCACCCTTGGAATATCGAACATCTCCGGATGTACTTGGAGTAGCATTTGTGTAAATATTTACTTGTTTAAACATCCATGTAAATATTTGGGGGCATACTTTTCTTTCCCTGGTGGCACGGGGAGGTTTTAATGAGGTGTCCGGGCTGGAGAATAAAATTTGATGCCTTCTTAAAAAAAATTCTGAAGTATTTTAGTTTTGTCCTTTGTCACATCATCCGGATTGAAATAAAAGAATGATGACCACTTAAACATTCGTCATCGGAGAATTTAAACACTCTCACTGAAACAACTATGGGCTATTTAAACTCTAGCCATCAAAATTGGAACAAACTATGTAAGAGGATTAGAATTGCACAAAACAAAGATATTCATTAAAATAAATTAAAGTGCCTTGGCCTTCCAAGGACTTTTAAATTGTCAAAATAAAACAAAAAAAAACCTATCCGGTCAGATACCAGACACAATTACAAAAAAAAGAGTGCCTTGGCCATCCAAGGACTTTAGTTTGGATAAACAAGTAAAAAGTAAATCATGAGTTAAGGTTGAGCCTTTGAAGATGGCTCACCTTCATCTGTCTTTTTCTTCCCTTTAAGATCACTTTTCTCTTCATTGGGGCTCTCCCCGATGTGTTCTTCGTCATTCGATGAGGAAGCACTGGAGTAACCATGCCTGTCACCTTCAGCCATTGTATGATACGGGAGGTCGTCAGACTCAACGTGAAGCCATAAATCCCCTAGGTTCCTCTTCGGAAACTTCTCATGGAAGAGTAGAACCATGTCAGACCTCACCTTGGCATACATTTCCTCCTGAGTGTCGATCACATTGTTGGCATAAGCGTCGATCTTGGCTTGAATCTTGGCCTCCTGCTCCCTTAGCAAAGTAGCTTTCTCCTCGGCTGCCTTGGACACTGTATTCTCAAGAGCGATTTTGTCATTGGTCAAGTTGGTGATGATTTGGTCTTTGGCCTTGGATTCCCCCTTTGAGGTAGCAAGATCTTTCTCCAGTCCGGACAGCTTCTCCCAGAGCTCTGTGATGGTGTCCTCTAAAGTGGTGACTTTTGTGATAGTTGCCTCTTGGTTTCTCTTCAACTCCTCATTTTCTTCCTTTAGAATGGCAGCGTTTGAAGTGGCAGTACGAAGGTCATCGGACAGCCTCTATGTCAGACTTAAGATCCTTGATAATGTCTGCCTGATTCCGAACTTGTTTTTCCAACGCAAGCACAGGCTGAACATTGCTTAATAAAGAGTGGGCTATGGCGTCCCTTTCACTTGAAACAATAAAGGTCTTACCATTGAAAGTGACCGTATTTGAGGTGCTCGGAGGGAGATAAGGCCCAACAAAGTCGTCTCTGGGAAGATTGATGAAGTACTCACCAAGTCCAGCAAGACCGGTGATGTCTACCCCATCAATGTTGAGATCTCCTCCTTTGACCTCATTGGTATGGAAGTCGCCCGGTATCTCCTCCGCTAGTGTTGGGTCATTAGGATCAGCTTGGGAAGGAGGCTCCGGAGCCCGGAGAGAAAGCTCGTCACCCTTAGAGATCTTCTTCTTCTTGGCCTCCCGGTCTTTTCTTTCACTTCCCTGTTTACGATTTCTTTTGGAAGCCCTTTGAGGTTTTGGGGGGGTGCATTTCTTGTCTTTCAGTCTCCTGCTCCACCACTTCCAGGAGAGCAGCATCAATTTGGCTGTGGACTGGCCCCTCCGGGTTTATTGGAGCATCCTCCTCTGCATCAACAGGGTTAGCACCACCCACCACCTTCTTGCCTTTCTTTTTACCCTTCATCTTGCTTGGGGCTTTGGCTCGGCCTGGCAAGTAGAGTGTCCCATCTGGTTTATGGGTCCTTTTAAGCACAACATCCGGAGGAGGCTGAGTGGTGAGCTCCTCCCAAGTCAAGTCTCTCCGACTTGTGGTGTTCCACAAGTGAGACCTTGCCAAGTTGCCTCCGGTAAAAGCAGCATGGAACCGGTTCCCCCACCTCTCAGCAGCCCAAGCATTGATCTTGGTGCAAGTAGCCTGCCCGGTTTTCAGGTAATCACTGAATTCCTTGGGCAGTTCTGCTGAGGCAAAAGTAAGACCAATTAGTTTAAACTAATTCTAAAAAAGAAGAAGAGAGAGACAAAAGTATAAAGCGGAAGACTTACGGTCACTCCTCCACCTGCTTCTGAGAAGGCTTGGGTTCACTCCGGACTTGATCATCTTTCCGTTCTCCCAAGCACCACTAACAAACATGAACTGGGTCCTCCAATTCCTCTCCGCCTCCAACAAATCATCTACAGCCTTGAAATTATCCACCATATTGAAATGGTAAAAGGGGATGTGGTGGTTTCTACAAAGACTGGCCACAACAGCAAACTTCTCCATTGGCAGAGGAATCTCGGAGAGCCTCGAAGCCATGATGCAAGACATGAGGGTGTACTAGGCGTTGGGACTCAACTGGCTCGGACAGAGTTTTATCAGATGGAAGTATCTGACAATTTCGCTGTAAACATAATCTATCTGGGTAAATTTTTGCTTTAGAGAGAGAAAGTTTTAAGAAGTTGCAGAGTAAACTTGAGAGAGATGGTAAAACAGCAGAAAGTGTTTAATTTATAGTAAATCTGAAAAAGGAGTTTGATTCCTAGGAGAATTCGAAAAGATTGGTAATGATTAAAGACGGCGCTGATGTCACCACCTTTAATTAAGAGGTTTCTTTTCGAAGAAGGTGGGTTCGAAATTCAAGGTGAAAAAACGGCTGAAGCAACCAACCAGAAAGCGACACGTGTCCCACAACCTCTGGCAAAAACCGTTTTGGATTCATGAAGCTTTATCAGTCCGAACAAAACCATAAGACAAACAGACCTGTCCGGATTAAAACCACCCCTGACGTCAGACTGTTTTTCAGGTTTTTTACAAAGGCATTTGAACAAACACCTAAAAAAGGGGCTCCTGATGAGTCTGAATTCTGCTTACTCCCCGGACAGGGACAGATCGGACCTTAGCCCTCCGGACCGGACAGAGCACTTCGAACACTTAGCTAACAGGACTGTTCGAACTATGACAAAAGTACTAAAAAACCTAAACACTTCTTGACTAAGCTACTTGCTCTCCTACTTAGAGCTCATGGGTCTTTAAACATGACCCAGGTCCGTTAAACATGACCCGAAAGCCCATAAGGGCCCAAATGTAAGGGTATAAATACCCAACCACCTGCATTAAATGTGGGTAATGAAAATTAAATACAACCAGGCTGCTTAATTCTCTCTCTAGACTCTACTCTAAATATTAAACACCCACATACTTTCACTAAACATCAAAAAAATTACAAGCCTACCTTCAGGCGACAATTATCCTCACCATGCTTGACCGTTTCTGGCCTGAGGCGCTCATAAGACGAGGAGGCTGGAATCTGGTCCTTATGTTTGTCCAATCGTAGATAACCAAGATCGTTTCAGTTAGAGGGGTAATGCGTCACGTCAGTTTTTCGTAATGCGTTAGTCGAAAAATGGTGATACCACGGGTGCCCTCACGACGAAGCCCTTCATCCATTCTTCTCTTGTCATACGAACCCCTTTTAGGGTCAGAGAGGTACTTTTCTGGCATATCCTCCTTTGTAGCATCACCCACTCGGATATACAGATCCGCTCGGGCTAAAAGATCTCCCACCTTAGCTACTGGAAACTCGACCAGATATGCGTATAGCTCCCCCCGTCGTTCCAAGCCTCTCTTAAAGGAGGCGACCGCCAAATTTTCCTCCAAATCTGACAAGGCATTCATGCTATTGACAAAACGTTTAACGTAGTTTTTTAACGACTCATCTTTTTTCTGGTAGAGGTTCATAATTGAATCACTTTCCCGCCGGATTTATTCGTTACCGATGAATCATTCTTGAAAAACAATCTATAAATCTGCAAAGTCATAAATAAATACCTTGGGAAGACTGCTAAACAAGTCCATTGTATTAACTTTAAAAGTCATGGATAGAGCTCGACAAAGCATGACATTATCATATTCTGGAACTGTTCCAAGTGCCCTTTAGGGTCCACTGTACCATCGTATGCTTCTATTCTAAACTGGTCAAACTTCTACGGGAGCTAGGCTTCAAGGATGTTTTACACAAATGGAGACTCCTTAAGGACATAGGCGGACATTTTGGGCGAACTTGATCATATTGCAGGTTCTCATTCTCCCGAGCCCTTTTTGGGGCATCCGGCTGTACATCTCGTCGTGGTTCATGTTCTTTGGATCGTCTGTTGCCGCTACTTTTTCCCTCTCTTTTTTCTTTATCCTTACATTAAAAGATCAATCTCTTTGGTTTTCCCAACTGAAATCGACCCTTGAACGATGCCCCCCTCCCCCACGACTGTTTCCTCAAATATTGGTCATTAATGCATTTATGCCATCATTTAATTATGCCATGGTTGCTTTGGCTGCTTGCTCCTTGGCGTCTTAGTCGTGACCTATCCTCTGTTGCTCCTGCTTTATGCGCTGAAGTTGTTGTTCCAACTTCTGGACTGTTTCCATCGTCCTTGGGTTACCGATCACTACTTCTAGTGCGATAGGTCCCACAACGTCTATTGATGCGAGCAGTGCGACTTATAGTTCAATTACACCTAGTGGCGGACCACCTTGGGTCCCGACTTCAACATGGTTCGTTTCTGTAATCTCCGGATTGGTGACGATGGCAGGTGGCAACTGCTTCTGCCCATCCACCTTATCCACTGCAACTTTCTGGCGGTCCGCAGCTTCCCTATGCTCCAAAATTTCTATTTCCATCCCTGATCGTGTTACTAATATGGTTCAAAGAATCTCACTATTGTGTTTTTTTTTACGTTCCCACAAACATCGCCAAATTTATTATGGGAAAATATAACAAGAATAAGCCAAGGTAGTAATTTTATTAACCGAGGAAGAAAATATAACTTTTTATAAAATTCCAAACATATTTAGACTGTTTACAAATCAGCTTTACTATCCCACTAATTATATAATTTCTATAATCTCGTTCGTGGACCAGAATTTATGGTAATGACCCTGTAATCATGACCATTACTCTAACCACACTCCTTTATATGAGTCGTTTTAGTCATTAACCCTACAAATGAAGTTGACCTCCTTTATGACATTTTAATAATCGTAACTGATGAATTGGTTTTCGAGGCATCAGTAGATACATGATATTTCTTGATAGGCCTCGCACTACCTCATAAGGGAAGGAAAATATGATATTAAATAACCCTTGATCTAGAAAATATAATGGTCAAATAGGTGAAATTAATTGCTAACAACCAATCTAAAGCAAACATAAGAACTAAGGGAGATCAAATGTAATAACTAGTAAACTAGTCTATGAAAAGTAAAGGAGTGGGGTGAGAAATCCATTTGGACAGTGGTAATTATGTAATTTCATTATTTACCATATGCACTATATAAAATACATTCTCTTTTGGAGAAAAAGCCAATAATTGATCAATTATTACTATATTCATTCCTTTTATCTCTTTCTCTCTTTATAAAATACTCATTCTCTCTAAAAGTACCCCATATGAACATTTCTTAGACTAAAGTCCCCATACGAGTATTCCCACATCTAGATTCATCACTAAGAAATATCTGAGTTCATCACTACCCGTTGTTCCCTCGTGCGCGACCTCTGATCTATGAGGCCTCTGCTCAATTGATTTTCTTAAGATGGTGTCGATATCCTTTGGTTATACCTTAGCGCGGTTGCTAGCAATGATCTTGCCTGATGGGTTGCTATTTATTATTAGGACGTTGATACGCCTCGGTTTGGCTTTGGCCACTTGATATCGAGTGTTGCGTTGGTGTATTGCTTATAGGTATCCTCGGTTTCGCATAAAGAAAGCCCCAGTTTGGTCTTGCTTATGTTTCTGTATTATTTCAATGTTCTTAGACTTTGCTTGATATACTAGTTGATAAAGGCATCCTCATCACTTACCTTATAAACAAATTATTATATTATATTACTTTCCAATTAATTGCACAACATCTCAAATCACACGTTCGGATCTTGTTAAGCCATCCAAAGGTTTTGAAGGTGCTTACACTTGTAAATTCAACGTGATACAACTTAATGCTCATGCAACGATAAGTATAACTAAAATTAGGTATCAATTCTTAGAAAAAAATGTTTGTAATTCTTTGTCTTAATGCAAAAAAAAAATGGCATTGAAGTGAAATCTCACAAACATTGTTGATGAATGATTCCTCATTATGCCAGACCACGTATATTATGCATTCCTTCCAGTATGCAACAAAAAAAGATACAATTAACCACTGAACATTGGTGATTATTGACCTTGAAAATGGAACAACAACAAACTATAACCCACTATTGTCTCACAATAAATACATAACAGACTACATAAGAAAAATTGTTGAGCCACTGGTAAGTATTTAAAGTTATGCATGCTTGTTCTTTACAACTGATGTTGCATCTAACCTTATAATTGGTCTCTCAACTATTGTTAGAAGTTGGCATAATACATCAAAACAAATTCATACTTGTTCTAAAATATCCATATAAAGTTAATACTACAATAGATATCACAAAAAAAACCAGAAAGCATAAACTGCGGCGCTTTTGTTTTTTAATACACCAAAAATGTTATCCGAAATGAATTTAGTCCTACTAGATATTGTGAATACGCGTGTTAGAATACAAGAACTCAAATGTTTTAAGTTTCCTAAATGATATAAACACAAACATTCAGTGATAGCTCTATTGGTAAACTATTTTATGATGTTACCTATTTTGTAAGTGACATACTTTGTAAGTAATTTATTTTATAAGTAAATAAATACAATAGTGAGTATCCCTAGGCTTGTGTGTTTATTATTACTAGACTCACATGCTGAGTATAACTAGAAACGTATGGTGTGTAACACTAGACTCACATGGAATCGCATGATGTCTAATACTAGACTCGCATGGTGAGTAACAGTAAACTCACATGGTGAGTACCCCTAAGCTCACATGTTTATTATCACTAAAAATCACATATATTAACAATAGATGAATACGATGTTTGAATCCGTACAGTGGTCTCAATGGTATTATTCATCTGGTACTGAAAAAAAATTAACTAAAAAATATAGTGGTTACGATGGTAATTAATAAAAATCACCATCTTCCAACCAATATAATCATTTCAGTAATTAAGCTTCCTAATCATTTTCATTGGCTAACTTATTGTTTGATATGATAAAAATAGATAAATAATGATAGCTAAAACAATAACTACAAAACGCATATCGAGACTAGGTTGGAGCACTTGTAGAAAATGGATCCTTTTATTAATATTTTTGCTTATAAATTTGATACACCTCCACTAAGGTTGCATACAAAAATAAAGCTCACATACTCGTCAAAATTCAAAAGCATGGCGCCTTTTAGCTAAATCTCTTCCTTTGATGAATATGGTATTATAGCTCATCGGATGATGGTTTCTCTTCTAAGGCACACTTATCCCCGTACAAAATGACCACCAACCTGAAATACTTCTGTGAATCTTCTGGAGACGAGGATATATTCTCTTTCTCAGTTGAATATTATTCACTAGACTATGGTTCATACTCTGGAGATGGGGAAGACCTCTATGATATTCCACACAAAAAAGAAAAAATAACCAGTTTGAGGAGGAGGAGAAGGAAGATGAAAAGACTAAGGAAGAAAAATAAGAGTAAGAGAGTGAAGATGAGGAAGATGATGAGAATAAGTATGAAGAATAGTCTCATGAAGAAGACTTTTCTTCTGATGTTTGAATGTTTTTTTTATGTTTTTTGCTGCTTATACCTTAAAATGTTCAACCCTAAAATATTATATTTTTTGTTGTTAGGGTTTAAACTATAAACTATGTTAGGGTTGCCATTTTTGTTAATTTTTGGCATATTGTAGTGGAGATTTCATTAATATAACAAGGTCTTTGATCTTATAATAGTTTGTTTTGCATGTCCAATATGTTTGCTATAGTTTAGTTTAAGTATATACGCATGGTTAGTTGCAGAAGAAACGAATATTTAATTAAAGTAAAACCACATGTTCAATCACAATAGAAATGCATGTTCAATTACAGTACAATGCATGTTTAGTTTAGGTAGAAACGTGTTTAGTTACATTAGGCTCTCATAAATACTAGAAATCGCGTCTTTGGAGATGAGACTATTGTATTTAGGTCATTCATGACCATTGGTCATGAATCACATGTTTTATCTATGAAATAAAAACGAGAAAGGCATAAAAATTACCGTTGTTACCAACTTTTGATATGGTAGAGAGCAATACACCTCTATGTTTTCTAGTTAAAAACATTCCATCGACAAATAAAATCGGATGAAATGAATGAAAACCTTGAAGACTTGAACCGAATGCTATGAAACACAACTTGAAGTTGTATACAGGAGTATATTCCTAATGGTAGTCGTAATATCACGACTATTCAATATTTTGAAGTATTCTTTTATTTACTAAAGGTAATAGAACTATCTTCGAAAACTCTCATCTTTTCTCTCTCTAAAGTATTCCTTGAGAGATGGTAAAATATCTCAATCGTAGTCCTGTTTAACAGACGATTTTACACTTTTCACTGTCACAGAATTGCATGTCCTAATGGAACCATGAATTTTTGTAACAATCAACTCGGATGTCAAATGTTTCTGATGTTATTTTGAAAAACCGGGACTGCAAGTATTTCATTCAACAAAATGCTTAACGATCATGAAATTGGTGGTGAAATCAAATGATGCATAAAATCTGCATTTACATCTAGTTGAGACTTTATTTTCACAATAAGCAGTTACCTTACATCTTCTATTATACATGTATTTAAAACAAAAACCATGGTCTAAAACATATCAAGATATATACTACTTTAGAATTTGAAGCACCTTAATATAAACCTTAATCAAGGCCTATAATTGCATATTGATAGTTTGGATACTAAACGACACTAAAATTTAGTGCCGAATACCCTCGGTCACCATTTCTCTATTTTTCAAACTATTATTTTCTATTAAAAACTCAATTAATAATATTGAAGGGTACAAAATATTTGGTGTGATATAGAATACCAACAATAAATCTAAGATGTTATAGAAAAGAGCTAGAACCAATCTTGACTAAGAGAGCAAAAACTTAAACAACTGAAAACATTAGTATTTAGAAACCGATGAAATATACAACTAAGAGCGAAAGTACAACGACGGCCAATGAGCCAGCAGTTAGAGCGGAAGCAGAGCTGTCGACAATCCCATCACCAATCACAAATGTGATCCTTTGACCTCTTTGGCAATGGTTGTCAATGGTGCAGACATAATAATAGGTTCCGTTTGCAGTGAAACTAACCATCACACCACTGTCTACTAGAGATTGACCTCCGGTGGTGTTGCATGAATCGTAGTCTTCTGGTGTTGTCATTGTTGCTGTGTGTGTCCCGTTCCAGTTAAATACTGTAGATTCCAACTTAACACGTTTCAGTTCAACTATAATACAATCGGAGGAAGACCGTCTGGTGGCTTTGAACATCAATTGTCGTTTAACTATTCACTTTCGTCGCTAATATTTTTTCTGGCTAAAAACCGTCCGGGAGTCTCTTCAATAAAAATGGTCAGTCTTAATTAATTTACTAACCAGAAGATTTATGTTTTTGTTGTGGACTAATTTTATCCAAAATAAATAGTCACGAAAATGAATAAACAAAACGCGGTGAGAACTAATGTTATCTAACACCAAAAAGTTAATGGACTAATATCGGACAATTTTTAATGGAAGAGTTATCTATCATGCGAAAACTACAAATTAGAACCGAATAGATGCACTGTATTTGACGGAAATAGTAGGATGCTTAGACGATTTAAGAGGCAAAGAAAAAGTGAACATACCAAAAGAGTCTCCGACTTGAAATGTTTTATTAGCAGCCCAATCCGAGTAGAACTTGGTAGTCGGAGGAACACCCCAACCAAAGCTATCACCGACTGTATACTCGGCTCCTTTAGCACCACCGGCCGACATGGCTGATGCAACCATCATCACCAACACGATTCGACCAACATCCATATTTGTATTGTACGTGTGCCTTCCTATTCTGCTTGTTTGTAGTTTCTTTTTCGGCTGCCAATTGCTGTGATAGGTGAGAATAAAATGGCGTGACCTGTCTTACATTTAGATAGCTAATAGGAGTATAATTGTTTTTAGGAAAACGAGGACGAGACTTTTCAAAGATTTTATTTGGCTATCGTGTAGAGGTTGTGTTTAAGTCCCCTACGACACCATTTTTAATTGATGGACAATCACAGTCTTCTAAATGATTGCGTAATCGGGTTTTGTGTTTCTGACTTCAACATTAAATTAGTTTCAACTTCAAGTTCCGCATAGTTATATGATGTCCGGATTAAATTATCACAGTTTTGAAAGTTATGTGGTCAAGTTTTGGGTTCTAAAATAAGAATAAATTAATACAAAATGATGAACAAAGAAATACACGAAAATCTAGCTTTGTATACTTTTATCAATACTTTTGTCTTGATTTGCATTTTAATATCCAATATAAAAACTAATAGAATAACAGGTTACATTTTGGAGCTTAATTGTCATTGAATAAGAGAAAAAAAGAAATTGTTTAGGGGACAAATGATACTAGTCCGGTCAGAAATGGAAAGGAGCTCTTCAGAATTTAAATGCGTATCGGCAGAATGTTAAGTTTTTCTAGCAACAGTATCGTGATTCGTTAGTCTTGTATACGTACCGTCCTTCCCATTTATAATAATGACATGTCATTTCTGCACATCCGATAACAATCCCGCAAATCAATTTTGTATTATATTCGATAATAAAAACATTAATTATAAATTTAATATTATATAAATATATATTGTAATTATAAATATTATAAGAAATAGGATTATAATTTTATTATTTTAAATCGAATGTTATTATTATGATTTGGTTATTAATATTATTGTTGTTGTTATTATTTAATAAATTATTAAGATATTACAAGTGAAACGATTATAATTTTATTATTACATTTTGATACTTATTATTATAATAATTCCATTAGAAATAATAAAGTGTTGTAATTATTTTATAAATCAAAATCAATAAGTTATAATTTTAAAATATTATAATGTATATGATTATAATTTTATTATTACAATTTGGTTAGTATTATTATGATTTGGTTATTAATATTTTAAGGGTTGTTACTTTTTAATAAACTAAAACCATATATTATAATTTTATAATATTACAAGTTATATGATTATAATTTTATTATTACATTTTGATATTTATTATTATAAATTCGGTATAAATATTACAAGTATTTTATACTTTGATAGTATTTAGTAATACAATTGTTGTCATTAGAATATAATGTAAATAGATTTTTTTATTGAAGTTAGTCATTAACAGATTCTACTCTTGCGGGCTAGGAGTTGTACAAATGTTTGCAAATTAAAATACAAGTTCTAAAAAACCTATTACAAACACCATTCATCTTCTTCAAGTTCTTTTTCATAATCATAATCTTCAGACTCACTTGATTCCCCTTCAACTTCATCTTGTTTCAAAAGTTCTTGTTCAAGTGTATTTTCATAATCATCTGGATAATCTTCAAAGATATCGTTTACATTCACTTCGTCCCTAAACTCTTTGTCTTGCATCCTTTTATCAGTCACGGTCTAATCCTTGATCGCCGCAAGCACTCCAAATGCTTTTCCCTTCAATCTTGTTCGCTTAGTAGTGTATTATAACCTCGTTTAGCTAAAATCACACTCACTTGCAACTCTAGACATATATATTGCTTAAATATCTTTGACCAACCTGTAAAGAATATGATAATAATTAGTTTTGGTACTCCACCATCTTATGATATCATCAATATCTCGGTTTATATAATTTGTTAAATCAAACCTAGTGCTCAAATATCTAGACAACTCATTATCAGATTGAGAGGTTTCTGTAAATTGATCGTTACTTAACATTTCCATTTGAACATAGTTAGTAGAAGATCTCCCTCTACCCTATTTTTATTACCCTTACATTCGAAGTTGAATTTGGTCTATATCTTTCATCATATTTATTTTACATATTAAACATGAAATCATATACTTAGGCAATATACCATGTAGGGTTAACTGGTTCAGTTGGTGGACTATCTTCAGAAAATTGTAAGGATTTATAGAAACAGTCAACTAGCAATTCAAATTGGGATTTTCGAGAAAAATGATCCAAAATGCACGCAACAGAATAAGACTCGATATTGGATGAAAATACTTTGTAAACTTTGTTTCCATTTGGGGCACCATGTCTGCACATACACTATGAGCTCTAAATTCATTCATATGTATAACAAGATTAGTAATCGTGAAAAGAGCCGAGTGAATATTAGGACTATCTTGCGTATAAGAGGTTTTAGTTGTATCTTTAAAACATTTTAAAAACTTTAACATGGTACCACAATAAATCCAATATTGATTTTCAAGACTTGTAGTCGGATAAGAACTATTATAAAGTGTAGTATTCTCTTCCTTAAGTACATGAGCACGCGCAAGGAACATATAGGTATAATTTCATCTAGTTTCGACAGCTAAAATAAGTTTCTTATATGTTTTCCCATTTTCAACAACAAGTGTTTTAAAAGTTTTTTTAGCAGCGAAGGTCGTGCAAATAGGACCCTTTTTTTAATAAGATCAATATAATCTTCTAAAATCACACTTATTCCATCTTCCGCGACTAATTAAAGTACACATCATTAAAATTTAGTGTGAAACGATTTAAGAAAAATGGGAGTACAATCATTTCTAAGAAATTTTATAGCATTTTAATTTGCGGATGCATTGTCCAACGAAATAGACATAATATTATTTTTAATTTCATAATTATTCATGCATTCAACTATACTCTCTCTAATTACATGTGTGTTATGATGGTCAATAGATTCAAACCACACAATCCGCTTTTGGAGTATCCATTCGGGATCTATCCAATGAAGGGTAACACATAGCATATCAAAATTAGTTAAGTAGCTATGCCACTAGTAATAGAAACATTCCATGGTAAAGCTAACATAGTTTCGATATTCATTTTTTTCTTTTTAAAAATATTTAAAGACTAGCGACCGCATAAAGCTACGTGGAATGCGTTTGGCTCGTGGGTTTACCCCAACTTGCACACAATTTTTGTATCTCAAACTATTTGCATAACCAAAAGGTTGCAAACTACCAATTGCATAAATCATTGTTTATTCTCTATACCAATCTTGGTTAAAATAAAATTGAAGAGAGGTTTGAGGGTCTATAAACATATTACCATCTTCGTTAATTTTTAAAGGGTTGAATATACTATGAATTTTTAAATGTCTAACCATACTCCCGTTGCTAAAAAATTTATTATCTCCTCTATAAACAAAACTTTTTTTGCAAATTTTACGAATACCGGATGTATTTTAAGATTCGCACTAAAATAACCCCAAGTCCAAGATGTATTCTTACGAGACCTCGACCCACCACTAGTATTTACACCATCAACACTTTCTTGGGAGGAGAGTATTTCTTTGTGAGGGGAATCTCTAGAATTACCATCCATCGTATTGAGATTTATAATAATTGGTGGATGAACATTAGTATTTCGATGTTTTGAAGCCATTTAAAAACTTAAAACAATGTTTAATTTTTTATAAATATGAAATAAAACACAAATTTAAACTAATATCGCACTAAATAAACGGTAAATCTAAAGTAATACTAACTAATAAACTAATAACAACTGTAATTTAATTGCGAATAACAATCTAATAAGTCGATAAATTATGCTAGTATAATGTTACGTAAGATATCTTCGAATTCTTCTATATGTCGTATCAGTCATTGTGATACAAACTATAAGTCAAATACTCCGTATAAAACTCGAAGTCCAAAAATCGATAGAAGATGCAAATTCGAAGTAAAAAATATATTTAAATTCAAAGTCTAAAACAGATGTAGATTCGAAGTAAAAACCAGTCATCGAATTATTCTGAAACACAATAATTTTCTTTTCTTTCTCCTCGAATCATTATAGAAGTAGCTTTAAAACGTAATCATCGAATTTCATCAAAAGTGCACACAAATATAACCGTTTTATATTACCGTTTAAATCTATCATGACTATCTAACTACTAGACCTATAGCAAGAAAACTAGTCTGACAGATGTCGAACTCTTAACTTTCTTACCGCTTTATATTCTGCCCTATCACCATAGAGTCATTTCCACTTCACACGTCTTCCTATCTTTTTATAAATTCATTAGTTGCCTCATATTTCATTCTCACAATACAAATCACTTGAGAGAGAATTCAAACACTTGGCTACCTTCAACGTGTTCTTCATATTTTTCAATATCTTCATCATAAAACTCAAACTTTCCGATCAATACTCATATTCTACGTTCAATCTTCATCCGGTTTATGAGAAAAAATTCAAAACACAGAAAATCCAAGACTAACATACCCAAACATCCAAAATCTCTAGAACCTGACAACAACTTAGTCTTCGGATCATACGACTATTTTTGCATCACTCAAAGAGTGGAGGAATATAAAGCTGCTGGATTAATCAAGAACACTCATTTTGGAACAGCCACCAAAACAAATTACTACGGTAATTTCGATCCAACTAAAATTCATGCTTTCTCTTCTTCTCCAATAACCGAAGAGCATCTATCTTCCAAAGTTCTAGTGTCTAAAACACCTCGAGTCTCTTCTTCTCAAATTAACGTTTCTCCTTTTATTACTGAAGAATTGAACGAATTTTCTTCAATTTTTTTTAAAATACTCCTTATTCGACTAATCCTTCATCAATCAGAAAAAAGAAGAACTTTATAGCCATATGAGACGATTCAGAAATCATTCCAACTTCTCCCTCTTCGCGTCCAACTACTCTCGCTTCTCTTTGGAGAGAGATGATCAAGATAGTTCCTCAAGCAAATAATCCTTCACAACAAACAGAGGATTCATTGCCTCAACAAAATCCTTCCCAAAATAGAGAAGAATTATTAGGAGCCAATGAAGCTGATTCTGAGGCTACGAGACTGGTCATGAAGTTAAATCTGATGATGTGAATTCAGAAACTACCATGGATGACAATACCTGTAAGCCCCGGAGCAAAAAAGAACTTGGATTTGTTTCTAAAGAAGAAAGAGCTGCTATCAGCAGAAATTTAAAGGATCTCGATACTAATTACATCATTCAACTGAAAAAAAAAGTTTGATACATATATTACAAGGAGCCAAGCTTCAGATTGAAAAAAGAAATGGGTAATGGGAGATAAAATCACAGTTCGATTGCCTAAGGAAGGAGAAACTCCCTTAGACTACAAAGACGATGATTTTGTAGTCTACCTCGAAATTATCAATTGGGGTCTTCGGTTTCCACTGGATCCTATGATCGTGGAATACTTCGAAATTCTCAACCTATGACCTACTCAAGTGACACTGAATCAATGGTTCACTCTTATGTCAGTAATAATAGCATCTCAGTTATCCAAGATTCCAATCAACATCAAGGATTTTATCTCCTTAACCCAATAATCGAAAGGTCTGAAGCTCCCCTTCTATTACCTCAATCTGGTGGATGACCTAAAAATCATCGGTGATCTCTTTGAAGGTGATAAATTCTGGAAGCAAAAATTTATCTTCATCTCAAGAGCATGGGAGAATGGAAAAGAAATTTTCGATGTCAATCCATCAAAGCTAAATGTCATCTGGAGAAGCAACCGTAAGTACTTCGAAAATTATACACTTTGAAATAAATTACATCTATTGTCTTTCTCCTTTCTTAATTATCTACTTGCATGATTACTCGAGAAATTTTGAGGTGATATTCAATACGTCGACCAACAGCTAAGGATTTTTCAAGAAACTTTCCGTGTGGGGCGAAAAATAGTGGAATAATGCTTTCCACACCGCCTTCCAACCGATCAACTTCCTTAATAACCATATTTTTTCGATCACAGAGGGAGGCTCGCCTCCTCAAAATTTAATGGAAGAGCGCAATGCCAAAATAGCCTGCAAAAGGTTAGTTCATCGTGACGGCAAAGTATTCCTCCATATCCGTAACCGGTCAGAAACTCATCTACCAAAAAAGAAAAAGCTAACAAGGAAAAGAAAGGTAAAAAAGCATCTAGCACATCTGGTGCTAGCCCATCAACTCCATCAAAGCCTAAACCTCGAAAACGAAAATCAGGAGAGCATACCTTTCACCCATCAAAGAAGGGAAAGATCAAGAACCATCTTCGAAGAAAAAGAAAGCTTCTTCCAGTTCTCATGGAAAGAAAAAGAAATAAAACAAAAACACTGAGTATACATTGGTCGATGAAGAAGAGATCACAACTGTTGAAAATCAACAAAAACCTTCTTTCAAAGAGCAAGCAACCAATAATGACACTTTGATAGTCACCGAAGAAAATGCTGATGATGAGAACCAAAATGTTGAATGCTTCGAACCTGACAGTTTCATTAATTTTAACGAGTGACAGGAGCTTGCTGGAGAAGATGATCCCGTTCTCCAAGACCTTCAAAATCATATGCATCACTTTGAGAGACCAACAACCGTCAAAGCGTCTCCAGAAAATATATGTCCCTCTGTACCAACCACAACTTTTGATATGGTCATTCGTTCTAATTCAACAGAAACAAAAACTCCTCCTCCACCTAATCCTACGATCTTTACTGCACTTCAACCATTTACCGATCTCAATGCTGCAGCAAAAGCACTTGCTTCCCAAGTCGAAGCTTCTCAAGACCATCTGAAGCAATTGGCCAAAGACATGGTCCGCTACAAAGGTCTTGCTGAAGATGAAAAACAACTAAGAGATAATTTTCAACGTAAGGTGGTCGAGGAATTTCATATGTACGAATTAACAAGGACTGAGCTTATTCGAGGCGCTCTCTTCATGAAAAATTATCTGCGAACAATACATTTTGCTGAAAAAGAAGAGCTGATTGCTTCTCATCAATAAGAGATGAATAAACTCAACACTGATCATACTAATGAGTTAGCTGTTGAAAAATCCAAATCTGAAGGTCTCAAAATCTCTATTATTTCCAACGAGACTAAAAATAAAGAGTTGACCGATGACATAACCAAATTGAAGAAGGATTTTGAGGAGGAACAAGTTGCTGCTGTTGTTGCTGCAGAAGCTGAGTCTTCGAAAGATATGCTGGCTGCCATTAACAATGACAATGAAGAGACATCCATCACTCTTCTTCGAGAAATTCATTAAACTTATCCAAGGATTAACCTCACAAGTTTCTGGAATGACATTCCCCTCAAAAAGCATCCAAGTGAAACCTTCGATCCTATCCCTGACTCATCATCTTCAGAGGAGGAATCATTCGAGGAAGATGAGTCGTCTGAATAATTTTGTTGCTTTTTAAACACATATTTTTTGTATTTGTCGAATTAGAAATTTATTTTTTGTACTTCGAAGAATAATCTAATTGAAAAATGTTTTGCTTATTTTTCGCTTTTATCATCTTTATATATTATCCAATGCTAACAAATCTAAAATAGATATGATAAGTACTTTGAAACTCACAATATATAATTATAAATTGTAAGTATATCACTTCAAATACCTTAGTGAAGTTGGTGAACATAATTGCACTTCGAATTATTGGTAGCATATTTGTTGAACGTTATACTTTGAAAAAATACAGTGAGCATTGCATTTCACAAAAACAGTAATGTGTTCATTGAACATAATACCTAGAAAATGGATGTTTCTTTGAAAAGTGTAATAGACACTTCGGAACATTCTACTCTTAACCAACCTCAAAAGATGATCAGTCTTTGATAAGTTGTTAAGATAGTTTTAAGCAAACATTTGTAAACAACCATTGGCCAAAAACAAATTTTATTGATCATATGTACATAACACCTCGTTAAACCCTTCCTAGGTCAACAAGGTAGGAAAGAGTGTGACATTCAAAGGTGAAAAATCCAAAATACAAAGACAAATCTATTCCCAATAAAGCTTCAAATGTTGTATATTCCATGGGTGCTAAAGCATCTTCCCTTCGAAATCACAAAGATGATAAGACCCTGGCTTTATCCTCTCAACAACTATATAAGGCCCTTCCCAGTTCGGAGCCACTTTTCTAAGGCTTTTCTCCTTTAAATGCAAAAATACGTTTCTCAACACCTTATTACTTTCTTTGAATTCTCTTCTCTTCACCTTTGAATTATATGTATTCTCCATAAGTGTTTGATCATGGATTATATATAAATGAGCTCGAACTCTTTTGTCCTCAATCAAATCTAAATTCTCCCTTCTAACTTCATCATTGGATCTTTTAGAATATTTATTTGTCCTAAAAGATGACATCGTAGATTCTATGGGGCTGACTGCATCCATTCCATATGCTAAAGAAAAATGAGTCTCTTTTGTAGCCTCCCTAAGAGTTGTCCGATAAGCCCAAAACACCTCTTGCAAATAATTTGGTCATTTTTCTGCGGCCCCGTCAAATTCTTCTTCAAGCCATCTAAAATTATTTTGTTTGTTACCTCTACTTGTCCATGAGCTTGAGGATGAAAAGGCGTCGAAAAACATTGTTGAATTCCTTTCGACGTGCAAAATGAAGCCATCTCTTTGTTATTAAATTGAGGTCCATTATCTGTTGTAATCCTCCGAGGAACTCCAAAACGACAACAAATGATGTTCACAATAAACTTGATCACATCTTTTGCCTTTGTTTCTGATAGTGGTTCTACCGCGGCCCACTTTGTAAAATAATCCACTATTACGATTATCATCTGTCTTCCTCCAGAAGCCATCGACAAAGGACCCACTAGATCAATCCCATATCTATCAAATGGTACCACCTCAGTTATAGACATAAGTGGCACTGCTGGCCTATGAATATCATTAGCAAATCTTTGACAAGTATCACAACTTTGAACTAAATTCTTAGCATCATTCATGATTGTAGGCCAATAAATCCTGCAAGTAAAACTCATCATGATAGAGCTTTAAACCCGCAATAAGCTGACCTTTCACCATCATGCAATTCTGATAACACCTCTTGTGATTCTTGCTTGCCCAGACATTGTAATAATGGCCTGCTCAATGCCTTCTTATACAATATTCCATCTAACACTATATATCTGAAGGCTTTACCTCTCAATTTTTTGGCCAACCTTGTATCATTGGTAATGTTTCTTGAGTCAAAATATTGAGAATATCTGCTCGCCAATTGCCTCGGATCACGTCAGATGTGACAAAGAATTTCTCTATACATTTGCACTAACTAGATTGAGTTACAATTTAAGGATTTTCTTGTAGCAAAATCCAAGGATAATCCTCCTTATAAGCAATATTTGGTAAAGAACCAGCCACCATGTTACCCCCTCAACCGATATACTCGATAACAATATTATCAAACAGAAGCATTAAATTCTGAAGTTCGTGAAGATATAAAATTAAACGATCATTTCTTGCTTCATAAAATCCAGGTACCTGATTTGTTAACAACTGAGAATCCGTTTTTAAGCGTATTGAAGTTGCTCCAATTTTTTTTGCCAATCTTTAACCTGCCAAAGCAGCTTCGTATTCAGCTTCATTGTTCGAAGCATTAAAACCAAATTTAATAGGTTGAATCATCTTCTCTCAATTTGGGGCTATTAACTTAACCCCAACACTGCACCCTAAACACTAGATCCTCCCCCTGTTCAAAGAACCCACCTTGAATTTACTGGAGCGTCTTCTTTACTTTCTTCCACAATCGATCTGCTCGAATAGAATTCAACAAAAAAAAAATGCCAACGCTTGCGCTTTTATTGTTGTTTGAGGTTCAAACAAAATATCATAATCCCCCAATTCCACTGACCACTTGGTCATTCTCCCTGAAATGTTAGGTCGTTGTAAAACATTTTTTAAAGAGAATGAAGTTCAGAATTCAATAGTGTGAGCTTGAAAATAAGGGTGCATTTTCCTAGTAGCAATCACCAATGCTAATGCCAGTTTTTCCATAGTCAAAATAACTCTTTTCTGCTGCCACTAAACCTTTTCAAATGTAGCACACCGGCTTCGGAATACCTGAATCTTCACTGATTAACACCACGCTTAGTGCAAAATCCGATACCGCGATATACAAAAAGAGCTTCTCTTTATTTCAAGGTTTTGACAATATTTCTGGTCATGATAATAAAAAATTTATATTTGTGAATGCTGCCTCACATTCTGATGTCCATTCAAACCTTCTTGGTCATCATAAAATTTGAAAAAAAAGGAAAGCATTTGTTAGAAAATCTAGAAATAAATCGATTAAGTGCTGTTAACCTTCATGTCAGAATTTGCACTTTTTTAATTAGCCGAGGTGAATTTATTGTTATCAAAGCTTTCAACTGTTCTGGGTCAACCTCTATTTCTTTTTCACTAATGACAAAACCCCAAAACTTCCTTGACCGAACTTCGAAGGTACATTTTTCAGGATTCAGCTTTAACCTGATTGCCCTTAAATTCAAAAACGCTTCCTCTAAATCATCAAGATGTACTTCATCCTTTGAACATTTTACCACCATATCGTCTATATATACCTCCATATTTCTTCTGATCTGAGTGGCAAAATCTTTATTCATCAACCTCTGATAAGTGGCTCCAGCATTTTTAAATCCAAAAGGCATAACCCTATATCAGTGCAAGCCCTTATCAGTTATGAAAGTTGTGCATTCTTGATCTTTTGGATCCATTTGAATTTGATTATATCCTGCAAAAGCGTCCATGAAAGTTAGTATCTTATTTCCTGAGGTAGAATCAATCAGCTGTTCTATTCGAGGAACATGAAATGGATCTATAGGACAAGCTCGATTCAAGTCTGTAAAATCCACGCACATTTTCCATTTCTTGTTCTTCTTTTTAACCATTACCAGATTTTCCGTCCACAAAGGATATTGTGACTCACTTATGTGTCCGACCTTTGATAATCGATCCACCTCAGCAACAATTGCTTCCATTTTTTCTGAGGAAAATGCCCTTCTTTACTGAATTACTGGATTCACCTTCGGATTAATAGCCAAGCTGTTACGAATCACCTGAATTGGTACTCCTGTTATATCTCCTATCTTCCAAGCGAAAATATCAAAATTAACAGATAAAAAATCCAGCACTTGTTGACGTAAGAGTGGTATTAGTAAGGTTCCAATTCGAAGCACTCTCCCTTCCGAAAAAGTAAACTCCTCAATTTTTTCACTTACCGTTAAAGACCCTGGGTTTCCCTCGGATCGTCAACCATTTCTTCTAAATGTGAGGGCACTCCTTCTAACTGTTATTCGTGCGTTAAATTCCTACTACTAGATCCTCGGATCCGGAATGTAGTGGCATAACATTCTCTAGCTACCATCTCGTCGTCTCCAACGAACCCAATCTGATCTCCAACCACATACTTGAAACATTGGTGAACTGTTGATACAACCCCATACATTCTAGAAAGCCACGACCTTCCAAATATAGCATTGTAACTCGTGGGGCAATTCACCACCACAAAAAGCACCTGGACCTTCTTATTAAATGGTCCTTTTCCCAAACTTACTTCTCCCTCTAATTCCTTAACAACACGAGCTGTTACACCCGTAAATCCTATAATTGTCTGATCTGATTGAGAAATCCGAGGTGGATTTATCATTCTATCATAAGTTGACTTAAAAAGGACATTAGCAGAATTACCAGTGTCAATAAGCACACGTCGAATTTCGACGCCAGCCATCTCTGCTCCAATAACCACAACATCTTCATGTGGCCCTACTGTTCCTCGCAGATCATCTTTGTCAACTAAAATGAAAGGAATAGCATTTGTTCCATACAAATGTGTAGACATCTTCCTTCAATTTGAGTTGTCAGGTTGACAACATATCTCTTCCTTGAACTATCTGAATTTCCAGTCATCAACGCCTGTGAAAATGGCTAATGTCTCAAACAATTTGCATAAATCTCGCAGATGCCCCTTTTTTACTAGCTCTTCAACTACCATCAAAAGCAACATGTTCGGATCCTTTTCCACATATTCCAAAGAAGCATCAAAAGCTTCAACCTTCGAATAAAAAATCATCAAATTCTTAGTTGGTGCAGCCTTCAAATTTGATGTTACGTTATTTTTTGAACTGTTCCCCTACGACTTTACATAAGTCAGGAGCTTCCTATTTTTTATTTAAGTTTGAACCTCTTTTTTTCAGAGCAATGTAATCAGTGGTGTCATGACCAATATCCTCATGATATCTGCAATATTTATTGTTCATATCCTCCCTTTGCTTACTAATGGGAGCTGGCTTCTTAAAAATTATGAAGCTCTTGTTCTTATCCCAAATCATAGCTACATTCTCTGTAAAATCAGCATAATACTCTGGCTTAACCCATTGATTTGGCCTTGGTCTGTTATAGTTGTAAGATAGAGCATGATTTGAATATCCACCAGTCTGAGGTGGCAAGTTGTTATTATTTTGTTGTGTTCGTTGATTACCATTTCCATTCGAGGGTTGCCCTTGGTTATTGGCCACCTGACTCGAATTATTTGGAGTGCTAACCGGTCCTCCTCGGACTTTAGTTGACTCCTCAATTTTAATCTGATCCTCAACTTGAGCCATCAAAGCTCCAAAAGTTAAAGCTCTTCTTTTCGTAGTTTCATTGGTCAGATCCCCTGGCAATAATCCTTGGCAAAAAGCTGCCATCGCCACATTCTCTTCGCAATTGTCCAAACTTGCTTTGGTCAAAACGAATCTCTTCGTATAATCCTTCAACTTCTCTCCAGGTGCCCGTTTGCACTGAATAATGGTATCTCAATTTGCTCTCATTTCTTTACTCCTTACAAACTGCCTTCGAAATGCAATATAAAAATCCTTAAAATTTGAAATGGACCCCCTTAGAATCCTATTATACCACTTTAATGTCGTTCATTTGAAAGTTTGCAAAACTGCACGACACACCGGTCGGTCGTCATCTTCAAAGTTCATCATATAGTTCTTAAATTATTCGATGTGATCATCAGGGTCTTGCATCCCATCGAACGTTTCCACTTTGGTAATATCAAAACACTTCGGAAGTGTTATGGAGCAAATTTTACTTGTCAATAGACAATTTCTCCAGTCGAAACCTTGCACAAATTAACCATTTGTTCCCATTACCGCATATAGATTTCTATTACTCTCAGCGTACTGATGTGAAGTGTTTCCTTCACACCATGTAGAACGAGGAACATTTTCCCTTTTAGATTTGTTTTCCTTTTTATGCTTCCTCGACTGCTCTATGTCCGATTCCTCTTTCGAAGAACCCTTGTATATTTTAAAACCGGAAGCGGAGCTTTCCACCTCTTCATAACTAGAGGTTATATACTTTTGCTTGTCTTTTTTCCCTTTGTGAGAGAAATAACGCTCTTGAGGAGATACAAAGCTCGCTTTTTTATGTTCACTTTTAGCTCGTCGTTCGACACAGGACCGATCAGATTGATCTCCCATATCAGTCTTTTCATTCTCTTGTCTCACCTCGGATTTGGGTTTCGCCGAGTGTATTTCTTATTCTCGTTGTTCATATTTTTCATTTAACGTCTTTATTTGGTCTAAAAGCTGATTCATATGCATCTCAATGTCAGATTGAGTTTGGATCGAAGATGATCCATCCAACATATTTCCGTTTCTTTAGAAGTCATCTTTTAAAGTTTCCATCTCCGATCGAAGTGATGGATTTTTTTCGGGATTCATTTTATAAGATTTAAACAAAAAAACAAAAAGATCATACTAAATTCGAACCGATAAAGCCAATGAGTCTTAATTTTGTCCCTAGTGAAATTTCCAATTTGGTGTGTTCAGATATTAAGAATGTTGCCTTAGGAAATTTTTATATGCGAATTCTAGAAAGATAGAGAGTTTTTACAGAGAGAAAGTCTAAGTGCAAATGAGTAAAGTAGAAAAAGTGTTCAACCCTTTTATTAGGTTAACGTTGCCCTTTATATAGAGGAGCCAAGACTTAGCCTTAAGCTGAAATCGGTTAAAATGAGGACAAATTTCTCTTAGTCCTGATGAGTCCGGATCCCGTTACCACTTCAGACAGGGTCAGTTCGGACAATGTCTACCTTAGCGGACGATGACAATTCGGACACCATCATCTATTGTGCTGTCCGAGCAGAACTAAAGTACTTAAAACTTAATCACTTCTTGACTAAGCTGCCTGCTCTCCTACTAAGAACTCATGGGTCCTTGAACTTGACCCGGGTCCATTAAACATGACTCGAAAGCCCATAAAGCCCAAATGTAAGGGTATAAATACCCAACCACCAACATTAAATGAGGGTAATGAAAATTAAATACAACCAGGCTGCTTAATTCTCCCTCTACTCTTTACCCAAATATTAAATACTCACAAACTTCCACATAACTCTAAACAAAAATTACAAACTTACCCTGAGACGAAAATAAACCACACCAAATTGGCGACCACAGTGGGAGTACGACGGTGCCTGAATCAAGCATTCGAAACCATAAAAAAAAACTAGTCCGAATGAATCCGGACGCCCCGAAAGTACCACCAGCTTTGCTTGAAGTGGTGGGTGAGAATGATGAATATACCATCGAGGAGCGTGATAGATTAAAGGGCGAGATAGAAGCTCTGAGGGTAGAGAAGGCTAAGATGGGCATGCAAGAGAAGTCAAAGGCATCAGTTGCTCATCATACCGACAACCCTAGAGAGCATGAGCCTTCGAAGACTCATGTGAGTACCAAGAAGATTCATGCTAGCTCCAAAAAGTCTCACCGGTCTAAGCCAGTGGATAGTTCTGACTCAGACTCAGAGTCTTCTGATAGCTCCTCGGACGAGGATGGAGTTGAAGAGTCCTTATCCTCCAGCAGTGATGAGGGCCGATCCAAAAAGAAGCAAAAGTTGATTAAAAAGTATTCAAGAAAAAGGGATAGACATGGGAAATTGAAGAGGAATATAGGCAAAAGATCATCTTACAGCCGGAGGCATGTACACCGAATGCTGGTGGATCCTTTTGCCTTCCACGATGAACCAGGTATCTTTGCAACTCCCAATGAGGATACTGTTTTCAGTCGTGGCCGGAATTGGAGACAATCTCCATTGTCTTCTAAGATTCTGTCGGGAAACCTCCCCAAGAGGTTCGATAGCACAAAAATGGAGAAATACGATGGCAGCAAAGATCCGGATAACCACTTGGAACAATTTAAAAACTTTATGATGAATTTTGATGATGACGACAAGTTACTTTGTAGAGAATTCTCCCAATCCTTTACGGGGAGTGCTCTGAAGTGGTATAACAGCCTACCACAAGGCTGCATCAGAAACTTTGATACCTTTTGGGTGGCCTTTCAAAGGCAATTTGTTGGGAGTAAGGAATTAAAGGGCAATGAGGGAACTATAATCCATTGTGCCCAAGAACCAAACGAATCACTAAAAGAATACATAAGTCGTTTTGTAAACACCAAAAACGGGTTGGCTGATTGCTTCGAGCAAGTAGCCATAGCATCTTTGAGGCAGGGCTTAAACCCTGGAAATTTAGCTAATTCAGTGACCAGAAAGAAAGCAATGACTTGGGGAGGTCTACTGAATCAGGTCGGAAAGAAAATCAACGTTGATGAAACAAAGAAAACTAGGGTGTACAGGCAGGTGAGGTCTGCTCCGGTTGCACCAAATCCCAACCAAAACCAGTCCGGGAACAAGGCAAGGGAGATCGGACAGGGACATAACAGGGCTAAAGCTCAATCTCAGCCAGCTGCGCCTGCCCAGAGTCAACAATCTAGAAATAAGAGGGGGCCTTGGGTTCAACCGGAGTGGTTTGCAGAGTTAACGGAAAGTATGGCCACCATTTATGACAAAACAAAGGAAGAAGTACACTATAAAAGGCCGGCCGCACTGCAATCTCCTAGGGAACATCGTAACAATTCTTTCTGTCAGTACCATAATGATACTGGCCATACCACTGACGATTGTATAGCCTTGAAACAAGAAGTTCAGAACTTAATTGAAAGAGGAAAGATGGGGGGCATATGTCAAAATAAGAGGAGGAAATAGGCCTTATAATGCTCGTCGGGTTGGTCCGAGCAATGCTGCTCCGGAGGGAGCTATGGTTATAATAGAAAGATTTGATGTAGAATCAGAATACTTGGATCCTGATCCAACTCGAAATAGAGTGGGTGCCATTGAGGAACGTTGTAAAACAGTCTCCGGGCTTATTAAGTTTTTTGAGTCACTCACAATTTTTGGAGGGGATATTATGACAGCTCCTACTGCTTCTTCAAGGAAGAGGCACGTTCACACTTTAGCTACCTAGCTGGAAGGAGGCATGACCTCCTATCAATCAAAAATTCCATTTCCCTTCATTGTTTTTGATGAAGATGACTTAAGGGATATAGCTGGCCCTCATGAAGATGCTGTTGTCATGGGAGCATCCATTGGGGGCAATGACATAAGATGAATCTTGGTGGATACTGGGAGTTCAACCAATATAGTCTTCTTAACCTCTTACAAAAAGATGAAAAATCCAGTCGTAATTCAGCGTTCGGACAGATCAATTGTGGGCTTCACTGGGAGCTCAGCAGATGTGATCCGGGAGTTCGAAGAGGAAGTTTTGTTGGGCAAGGGCCCTTTTAAGAAGATGCAGGATACTTTTTATTGTGGTGGATTGTCCCACTTATTATAATGCTATTTTAGGGAGGTCTTGGCTCTCTAGGATACATGCAGTGGCCTCGGCAGTCCACCAGTGTTTGAAATATGTTGTTCAAGGACAAGTGGGAGTTGTCCGGAGCAGTCAAAAGATTGCAAGAGAATGTTATGCTACAGCACTGGCTCCACGGACTTTTGGGGCAGTTCGTATCAACGAAGAATAGCAGTTTGAGGGGCTTTCTGGGGGTAAGGGTGAAATTGATGACCCCAGAGAGACCCCTGGAGTGTTGATACTGGTTGAAGAAGTTGAAACACATTCTTTGGAAGAAGGAAAAATGTTAAGATAGGGTGCAAAACTGAAGAATGAAATGTTGAAGTTTCTAAAAGATCATCAGCATGTTTTTGCTTGGTGCAATGCTGATGTTACTGGGGTTCCAGCATATATTATATCACACCAACTATCAATTCAGAGAGACATAACACCTATGGTACAAAAGAGAAGGGATTTTTCCAAGGAAAAGGCTGATGTTATTGCTCAAGAAGTTGACAGCCAATCCGGTCTTGGTAAAAAAGAAAAATGGCAAGTGGCGTATGTGCATTGATTTCACAGATCTCAATAGGGCTTGCCCAAATGATTTATACCCGGTCCCCCGGATTGATCAGCTGGTGGATTCCACTTCTGGAAATAAGCTATTGTCTTTCATGGATGCCTTCTCCGGGTACAACCGGATTCAAGTGGATCCGAAGGATCAGGAGCATACCACATTTGTCACTGATAAGGGTCTTCATTGTTACAAGGTAATGCCATTTGGGTTGAAAAATGCCGGGGCTACCTATCAGAGTTTAGTGAACAAAGCCTTTGCTAATCAAATTGGAAGAAATATGGAAGTATACATTGATGACATGATGGTAAAAAGTGTGGATGAACAACTACACCTGGCAGACCTCTAAGAAACTTTTGCTAACTTAGTAAAAGTAAATTTGAACCTAAATCCCGAAAAGTGTGTGTTCGGAGTACAGTCCGGGAAATTCCTTGGTTATATAATAAGTGAGCAAGGGATACAGCCCGATCCGGACCAGCTTAATGTTTTATTCCAAATGGAGCCTCCTCAAAATGTTAAAGAAGTGCAACAATTGACTGGGAGATTGGCTGCTTTAAATCGATTCATCTCAAGGTCTTCGAACAGATGTGCCCCATTTTTTCAAACTTTAAAGGGTGCGAAGGGATTTGACTGGACTTCACAATGTGATGAGGCCTTCAATGAGATTAAGAAACATCTGTCCTCCCCCAAGACTTGATTTAAACCTGTTGATGAAGAGACACTATTTGTATACTTGGTAGTTTCAAGTTGTGCCATCAGTGCTGTATCGGTAAGAGAGGTGGATAATTACCCCCATCCGGTGTACTACATCAGCAAGAGCTTGATAGATGCAGAAAAACGCTATTTGAAGCTTGAAAAATTAGCATTAGCCTTGGTAATTACTGCAAGGAAGATGAGGCCGTATTTTCAGGCTCATCCTATTATCGTCCGGACATCTTTTCCCTTGAAGAATGTTCTTCAAAAGGCAGACATTTCAAGTAGAATGACTAAGTGGTCAGTGGAGTTAGGGGACTTCGATATTTATTTTGCTCCTCGAACAGCAATCAAATCCCAAGCTGTGGCTGATTTCTTAGTTGAATTCCACTCTGGTAGGGATACAGAGCAAACAACTGAAATGAAAGATAAAAAGGTCTGGGTTGTCCGGACGGATGGTGGATCAAGTACTATGGGATGTGGTGCAGAAGTATGCTTAACTTCTCCATATGGTGACAAAATGTACCAGGCTATATGTTTTGCTTTTAGGGCTTCTAACAATGAGTCTGAATACGAAGCAACTATAGCTGGTTTAAAGTTAGCTTATATCTGTGGGGCCAAAAGGGTCAAGCTGATGAGTGATTCCCATCTTCTTATCCACCATGCACAAGGTCAATCTGAAGCAAAAAATGAGCAACTAGTGAAGTACTTACTTCTTCTTAAAAATGAGGCACTTAAGTTCAAAAGCATTGTTTATGAGCATATACCCCGAATAGAGAATGAACTAGCAGATTCATTGGGAACCATAACATACATTGAGTCATATCCTTGGATCCATGTGCTGGAGAGCCCTTCCATTCAACTTAATGTGGGTAAAGAGGAAGAAATTTTCGATGTACAGATGAAATAACCTCAAGATTGGAGATTTCCTCTCCTGCAGTATCTCTCCGATGGCATCTTGCCTCCGGATAAATCACTAGCAAGAAAAATGAAGCACAAGGCTCGTGGTTTTATCATACTAAGAGACGTTCTATATAAAAAGTCTTACAATAAACCTATTTTGCGATGTTTGGGAGATGATGAGTCTCAAGTAGTCCTCTCTGAATTACATGATGGTGAGGGATCAGCTCACTGTGGATTCAGGGCTCTAACAAGGAGAGTTTTATTGGCTGGCTATTACTGGCCCTCTATAATGCAAGATGCTAAGGAGCTGGTGAGAAGGTGTGATTCATGCCAGAGATATAGCAATGAAATTCATGTTCCAGCCATCCCTTTAGAGTCAATTTATGATCCTATACCTTTTGCTCGATGGGGGTTGGATTTGGTGGGACCTCTTCCTATGGAATTCGGAGGACGCAGAACGATAATTGTTGCTATTGATTATTTTTCGAAGTGGGTTGAAGCAGCCCCACTGGCAGGAACAACATCAAAAGCCGTCATAAAATTCATTTTATCCAACATCTGTTGCAGATTTGGTGTTCCAGAGAAGATAACAACAGACAATGGGCCACAATTCGACAACAAGGAAATAGAGAGTTTCTGTGCCTCTAGGGGTATACAACATTGTTTCTCTTCACCTTTCCATCCACAAGCAAACGGTCAAGTTGAGGTGGCTAACAGAACTATACTGTCCGGTTTAAAGAAAAATTTAGAAGAGGCTGCTGGAAAGTGGCCAAGTTATTTATAAGAGGTTTTGTGGGCCTACCGGACTACTCCTGGGACTGTAACACAAGAATCACCTTTTGCCTTGGTCTATGGGATGGATTCCATAGCTCCCATAAAAGCAACTCTCCTTTCTTTTTGGGTCCACAATTTCTCTGAACACGCTAACGAAGTGGCAATCAGAGGTCAGTTTGACCTAATAGAGGAAAGACGAGTTAAGGCTCACCTTAGAGCTATACACTATCAGGGTTTGATGAGAAACAGGTTTTCTTCTAGAGTTAAAAGAAGAGATTTTCAGCCGGGGGACAAGGTGTTAAGGAAGGTCTTCTTACACACTAAAGAAAAGCTGCTCGGCAAACTAGACCCAACTTGGGAAGGACCTTATATGATCATTGAAAGGCTCAAACCTGGAACATACTGGCTAGAAGACAAGGGTGGAAGGGTTTTGAATCACCCATGGAATATTGAACATATCTGGATGTACTTAGAATAGAAGCAATGTAAATATTTACTTGTTTAAAAATCCATGTAAATATTTGGGGGCATACTCTTTCCTACCCTGGTGGCGCGGGGAGGTTTTAATGAGGTGTCCGGGCTTTTTATAAAATTTGATTCCTTCTTAAAAAATTCGAAGTGTTCTTACTTTGTTTTTTGTCACACCATCCGGATTAAATTAAAGGAATGATGACTACTTAAACATTTGTCATCGGAGAATTTAAACACTCTCGCTTTATTTATGAAATAACTAAGGGCTATTTAAACGCTAGCCCCCAAAATTGAAACAAACTATGAAAGAATACAAGAGTTGTGCAAAGCGAAGATATTCATTGAAATAACCTAAGTGCCTTGGCCTTCCAAGGACTTTTCCGGTCAAATGCCGGACACAGTTACAAAAATGCCTTGGCCTTCCAAGGACTTTAGTTCAGATAACATGAAAAGTGAAAAGATAATTCATAATTTAAGACTAAGCCTTTGAAGATGGCTCAGCCTCACTTGTCTTCTTCTTCTTCTTGGGATCGTCCTCCTCCTCATTTGGACTCTCTCCGGTTTTCTCTTCTTCATCAGAGGAGGAAGCACTAGAATAATCATGCAAGTCCCCATCAGCCATAGTGTGGAAGGGAAGGTCTTCGTACTCTACGTGAAGCTACAAATCTCCCAGGTTCCTCTTCGAGAACTTCTCATGAAAAAGCAAGATCATGTCCGACCTCACCTTGGCATACATTTGCTCTTGAGTATCTATTACATTGTTGGCATAAGCATCGATCTTGGCCTGAATTTTGGCCTCTTGCTCCCTTAGCAGATCTGCTTTCTCCTCTGCAGCCTTGGACACTGTGTTCTCCAGCGCAATCTTGTCATTTTTCAGGTTATGGATTACTTGATCTTTGGCCTTTCCCTCCTCTTTTGAAGAAGTGAGATATTTCTCTAATCCAGACAGCTTCTCCCTGAGCTATTTGATAGTGTCTTCTAAAGTGGCAACCTTTGTGGTCCACCCCTCTTGGCTCTTCTTTAGCTCCTCGTTTTCTCCCTTCAGAATGTCAGCATTTTGAGTGGCAGTAAGGAGATCGTCGGACAGTTTCTCCTTGTCAGATTTGAGATCTTTGATAATATCTGCCTGACATCAAACTTGTTTCTCCAGAACAAGCACTGGCTGAACATTACTTAATATGGAGTGAGTTATAATATCCCTTTCACTTGAAACAGTAAAAGTCTTATCATTAAAAGTAACGGTGTTCGAAGTGCTTGGAGGGAGGTAAGGCCCAGCAAAGTCGTGTCTGGGAAGGTTTGCAAAATAGTCACCAAGATCATCAAGCCCGGTGATATCAACACCATCAATGCTAAGGTCTCCTCCTTCAACCTCATCAGTTTGAAAGTCACCAAGGATCTCCTATGCTCTTATCAGATCAGTAGGGTCTACAGATGGGAGAGGCTCCAGAGGCCGGAGAGAAAGTTCATCACCCCTGAAGGTCTTTGTCTTCTTAGCCTCCCTATCCTTGCTTTCTGCTCTCCGTTTTCGGTCTCTCTTAGGAACCCTTGGGGGTTTTAGTGATTTAGCCTCTTCCCTAGCACTTTCATGCTCTACTACTTCTAGCAGAGCAGCATCAATCTGGCTTGGTGCTGGCCCCTCTGGGTTTGTTGGAGCAGCCTCCTCCACCTCGGCAGGGTTAGCCTCACCTCCAGCCTTCTTACCTCTCCCTTTCTTGCCTTTCATTTTGCTTGGGGCCTTGGCCCGGCCTGGCAAGTATAGTGACCCGTCCGGTTCGTGTGTTCTCTTGAGGACTACATCCGGGGGGTGGAGTGGTGAGTTTTTCCCAGGTCAAGTCCCTCCGGCTGGTAGTGTTCCAGAGGTGAGACCTTGCAAAATTGCCTCATGTAAAAGCATCATGAAACCGGTTCCCCCACTTTTCAGCAGCCCAAGTGTTGATCTTGGTACAAGTGGTCTGCCCGGTCTTTAGATAGTCATTGAATTCCTTGGGCAGCTCTGTTAACAAAAAGACAAGGCCAGTCAGTTTAAGCAAATTTGATAAAAGTAAAAATAAGAATGTAAGGTAGGATCCTTACGATCACTCCTACATCTGCTAGTGAGGAGACTCGGATTGACTCCAGGTTCGATTTTCCTCCCATTCTCCCAAACGCCGCTTACGAACAGGAATTGAGTCATCCAATTTCTCTCCGACTCAAGCAGATAATCCACTGCTTTATAATTATCACCCATGTTGAAGTGATAGAAGGGAAGTGGTGGTTTCTACAGAGACTGGCCACAGCTGTGAATTCCTCAATTGGTAAAGGAATCCCGGAGAGCCAGGAGGCCATAATGCAGGCCATAAGTGTGTACCAGGCATTGGGGCTCAGTTGACTAGGGCAGAGCTTGATGAGGTGGAAATACCCGACTATCTCCGGATCAAAGGGGAACCTTAAACCCCAGTTAAAAAGCTCAGTGAAGATGACTATTTCACTGAGTTTGCAGTCAATTGGGGTTTCGGGGTCTATGGGGATTCTTATCTTTACGTTCTCTGGAATCCCCCACTTCGTACGCATCCGGCCCAACTCGGCTGTATGGATGAAAGCATAGTTGATTTTTTGTAAAACAATAAGATATTTAACGTTTACCTTGTGGAAACAAGGTCCCACTTTCCCTTCGAGGATTTCTGGTAATTCTGGATGCCTAAGGCATAGTTTCTCTTTGCCCTTATCCTTCTTGGAAGCAGCAGCATCACTGGTCTGTCCGGAGGGTTCGGACTCGAATGGAGCCTCTTCGATAGAGTCCTCCATTATTTCCTCCATTATTGAGGAAGGGTTTTCAGTTCTCTTTGTGAGGGGGGGGGGGGGTTTGGAGTTAGTTTAGTCTGACCTCCGGACTGATGAGCTTCAATACTCTCCTGGACTCTGGCCTCCGGTCGGGGCTCTGATATGATGATTTCTCTTCGGGGGCTTGAGCCAGTGGCCTCCGGTCCGGACAGTCTGTCCTTGGGTACTTTATGGGTGCCTCTGACCCTTACTGCTATCTTTGGTACCTGATTTCGAAGGGGTGCCTTTGGAAGCATTCCTTTTAACCAACCGACCTTTTGTAGAGGAGGAACCCTGGTCAGGCTCTGTGGTTGAGGTTAGTGGTTTGTCGATGGGGGAAGTAGGTAAGCCTGCTACGATGCGCCTTTCCCTTTCAACTTTTTGTGCTTTTTCTAGTTCTGATAGATTGAGCCACCCGCCTTTGATTAAAGCGTTCCTAGCCGTGAACATAAACAACCAAAGTGAAGAACTTGTGTTTGAGAGAGAAAGCTCTGAAAATTAGCAAAGTGAAAATGAAGGTGATAGTAAAACAGTGGAAAAGTGTTTTAATTTATAGTAAACCCCAAAAAGGTGTTTTGATTCCTAGGAGAATTCGAAAGGATTTGCAATGATTAAGAAACGGCGCTGATGTCACCTTCATTTATTGAAGAGGTTACTTTTTAGATAAGGTGGGTGCGAAATTCGAGGTGAGAAAACGGATGAAGTAACGAACCAAAGAGAGACACGTGTCCCATGAACTTTGGCAAAAAACCGTTTATATTCAAAGAGCTTTTTTTAGTCCGGATAAAGCTATGACACTATTCGGAGGACCTCTCCGGATGTAACTGTCACTAGCAACAGACTGTTTTTCAGGTTTTGACAAAGGTTTTTGAACAAACACCTAAAAAAGGGGCTACTGATGAGTCCGGATCCCGTTACCACTTCGGACAGGGTCAGTTCGGACAATGTCAACCTAACCGGACGATGACAATTCGGACACCATCATTTATTGTGTTGTTTGAGCAGAACTAAAGTACTTAAAACCTAATCACTTCTTGACTAAGCTGCCTGCTCTTCTACTAAGAACTCATGGGTCCTTGAACTTGACCCGGGTCCATTAAACATGACCCGAAAGCCCATAAAGCCCAAATGTAAGGGTATAAATACCCAACCACCAACATTAAATGAGGGTAATGAAAATTAAATACAACCAGGCTGCTTAATTCTCCCTCTACTCTCTACCCAAATATTAAATACTCACAAACTTCCACATTACTCTAAACAGAAATTACAAACTTACCCTCAGACGAAAATAAACCACACCAAGTCCTTAACTATATTACATAGTCACAATTGTTCTCTTGAACTTACATTATTTACAGTTCAATCCTTAAACTTACATTATTTACAGTTTATTCCTTAAAATCCTACTTCCATATCATTACCGATATATTATTTGATTATTTTTATTGAATAAAAACTAATATAAAAAATACTAAATACTTCAAAAGTAGAACTAAACTTTCTATATATAATAAATAATTCTTTTATAAAAGTTATAGAAGTAGTAGAGAGATTTAGAGAGGTAGTCAGAAGTTGTGATTTCAGAATTTTTATCCTCCTGTATTTATAAGGGAGGATCACAACTTTTTTTTATAAAAAAGCTCAATTCGGATATCCAAATCGTCAATTCGGATGTCCGGATCCATAATTCGGATATCCAAAATGCCAATCCGGATATCCCAATTGAGCAACGACTAGTTTTTCAAACCAGCCGCCTCAATTCAGATATCAGAATTGCTGACGTCAGTAGCGACTAGTTTGAATCAACTAGCCATTGCTCATTTCACATATCAAAATTGCCAATTCAGATATCCGAATTGCTGACGTCAGCAAAAACGTTTAGGTTTTTAAAAAAATCCCTATAAATACCATACTCCTATCAACATTATCTTCACATCTTCAATCTACTACGACTATTCTCTCTAAAAATTTTGAAATTTTTAAACACAAAAACACGACAAAGTTCATCTTAATGACTTATTCGAGAAAATCAAAGCAAGTCCGGAGAAATGGAGATAATTCATCATCGTCGAAACGAAAAATAAATTCCAAAAGAAGTTCTTTGCATCAAGACGTAAAAGAATCGGAGAGTCAGACATTCGTACATATGGGTGAATGAGGGGTTCGCATTCGTAAGCCGCTAGCACCACGAGGTGTAACCAAAATCTACTCAGGTATGTATTTTAATTACGACGAACGTATCAAAGTTGAAGGTATGCAAGATTTTTTCAAACTTTTAGATTCTCCAAGAGGCTTAGGTTGGCTTATATTTAGCTAAGTTCAAATCAGATTGATATATCGAAGTAGTATAACAAATTTTGCCCATGCACGTTTAATTGAGAATGATCCTCAAGATCGAGGTTTAGGAATGAGGTGTAGAATTGATGGTGTTGCCTATAGTTATTTTGAAATTGATTTTGAAGATGAGTTTTTCCTTCAATTTGAAGATATATATAGTGGTCATAAATTTTCATCACTTTCTTATTCTCGTATGGTTTGGGGTGATGATTGGCATCTGTCTTTCAAGAGCGCAATAGAGATTTTGGTTTGTGGTATGCCCCAACCAAAACTTAACAGTAAACATAGAGCAGTAAGGACAAATTTGGATGCTCATGTAAAATTAGCTTTGAAATTGGTTAACAATGATTTTATTCATTTTAGTAAAAATGATTCACAACTTTCCTACATTCAAGCATTTGTAACTGCGTATGTGGTAAGAAATGAGGGAAGAATTAATTTGGCTAGTTTGATGATTTGGCATATGGCTAAAAAAGGTGGGGGGGGGGGAGGTCAATTTACCGTATGAGATGCTAAAAGGGTTGATGTTAGTATGTACACTCCAATCAAGGTTAGGAAAAGTTGTGCTATTGGTAGGTACTTTTTGAGATTGCAAGAGATATATTCTTGGGATGGAGAGTTGATATCAAATGGTAGGCATGGGGTCACCATTACAAAATATTACCTCGGATATGGAGAGCAAAGAACGTTACCAAACCACAAAATCCACCTCTTGGATACCCTCAGATGGAAGTGCAGTCGCCGACCGCTCTCATGGCTGCTGGTAGTTATTCTCAACAACAACAACAAGGACTTTCCGATCGCGAATATGCTGAGTGGGCGCATAGTCAGAAACTGCAGTATGCCGAGTAGTCGTATGGTTAGCACGTGGAGTGACATGGTCTTCATTCGACATGGCATGGTCAACACGAGCAGTGGTACGGTAAACTCGAGCAGTGACGGGGTATAAACGAGGCGGCATGGTGAATACAAGCAATAGCGTGGTCAATACGAGCAGTGGCATGGTCAATATGACATGGTCAATATGAGTAGTGGCATGGCCAACAAGAGGACTGTAATAATCAATTTGGAACCTCTCAAGTAGAACAATCAGAAAACATATGAATTATTATGAAGAACATGCATTTGCATGACGAACATCATATTGGTCCACCACCTTTCAATAATGAAGATGAAGCTCTTTAGTTTTTTACATTTGATTGTATTAAGCGTTTTAAATTGTAATGTTTTTTTACTTCATTAATCAACTATGCTATTTGTTTGGTTTTTATTATTAATGAATTGTTTGTTTTGTTTATATTTAATATTAAATTATACTTAAATCTTTTTTAATTTTTATTTTGTTATTTACAAGTAATATATGTGTATGCATATACACTTATACAATTCTAAATTTTTTTAATTTATAATTGAAATATCTAATAGTTGGAAAATCTAATATACTATTTACAAACAATTAAACATATACGCTTCAAAATTCAAAGATTTAAAGAACTAAAATAGAACCATATAATTTTTGATAGATTTAAAAATTCCATCAAGTATTAAATATTATAAATTAATATTATTTCTTTTATATTATAACTTATTCAAACCGTTAATATTAAATATTAATACTAGTTAATTTATAAACTATCTATAATATCTAAATATAATTAAAAAATATAAAAAGAAATATCTTCAGTATTTCGTTTATATTATACATATCTCGATTACTCAAATTCGATCTAATTAACGAATGCAAATTAGTTTTAAATAATCGTATAACTTTTTTTATAAATAGTAATTTAAATGGACCGTCTAGTAGGTATCCTGCATGGGACATCCTGCCTAACACGTAACATGTCAGTTCCGCTATCCTGTTATCACGTATGAGCAGAATCTCTTCTACCTTTAACCTGCGATTTGTAAATTCCGCACACGTTTAAATTTTTAAAATTAGATATACATCTCGAATCCCGCGCTCGTTTAAAATTATTAAATGGATCCTAGAATTAATAAGAGATCACTATATACAACTAAGATACGACTTCTCTGGAAATTTTCATATTTCCATTGTTTTATTATTTAGTTTATCTATCATAAGTATTAATTTTTGTTGTTCGCAAAAAATTTAAGGGAAATGACACACTAAGTACCTTTTAGCCAAACATATTACAACCTAGTACCCAAAAATGGGTTAATGCTCACTTAATACCCATCTCATTAAACATATCCACTTATAATATCTTTTTTTTAATGTCATAATTACCCTCAACCTAGTATATAAGGGTTAATTTGTGAAAAAGGGTCCATTTTGGCTTCAGCACCTTCTTTATTACTTTTGAATTTTGAATTTTGAATTTTGAATTTATTAGCCCCTCTCTCTCGCCTCTCTCCTAACCTAACAAACAATCCATTTTTCAAGAACGTATGTTCGTTTCAAAAAACGTAGGCTGATCACACCAGCTCCGGCGACACTATCTCACCACCGGCCACACATCGTAACCACCGGCAAACCATACAAACACCTTCGAAGAGATCACCGACGAACTCTGGAATTCCAGTTCGACGCCGTTAGTTATAGTGAAAATCGCCGAGCTTTTCCTAGCTCCGATTTGTCGTCGACTCAGCCTCATAGCTCCAATTTTGCACCGTTTCTCAGCCTCCTAGCTCCACCGTTTATCAGCCTCCTAACCATTGAAATCACCTCCGACGTTACAGCTTTCAGGTCAGTATCGGACCTGAGTTTTCAGTTTCAAAACCGTTTTCCATTTTCGAAATCGATTATAGACTCGAATATAATGTACGTTAATGGCAGGAAACCTATTACTATCTGTTTCTAGTCGACTCAAAGCATCGATACCGGCTCCGATAACATTCCGGTAAGAAATTTCATTTTTCGACCTCTGTTATATAGGTTGCGATTTGTGTGTGTTGAACTCTGCGATTTGTCGCCTATTAATGTATGGTAGAGGTTGCTAGATCACTGCATACACCCTGATATGTTAGCTATAATAGGTAGATTTGTTGAAAAATAGACCACGAATGCATATACCCTGATATTTTAGTTACGTGATATTGCTAGACGTGCTCAACCATATCCCCTGTCTGCATACACCCTGATATTTTAGCTATAATAGGTTGCTAGATGTGTTGGAAAATAGACCATGACTCCATATACCCTGATAGTTTAGTTACGGGATATTGCTAGATTTGTTTAACCATATCCCCTGACTGCATATACCCTGATATGTTAGCTATGACAGGTTGCTAGATGTGTTGGAAGATATCCCCTGACTGCATACACCCTGATATGTTAGTTATGACAGGTTGCTAGATGTGTTGAAAAATAGACCATGACTCCATATACCCTGATAGTTTAGGTACGGGATATTGGTAGATGTTTTAAACCACATCCCCTGACTGCATACACCCTGATATGTTAGCTATAATAAGTTGCTAGATGTGTTGGAAAATAGACCATGACTCCATATACCCTGATAGTTTAGTTATGACAGTTTGCTAGATGTGTTGAAAAATGACCACGAATGCATATACCCTGATATGTTAGTTAGGGGATATTGCTAGATGTGTTCAACCATTTCCCCTGACTGCAGACACCCTGATATGTTAGCTATAATAGGTTGCTAGATGTGTTGGAAAATAGACCATTACTCCATATACCCTGATAGTTTAGTTATGCCAGTTTGCTAGATGTGTTGAAGAATAGACAACGAATGCATATACCCTGATATGTTAGTTACGGGATATTGCTAGATGTGTTCAACCATTACTTATATCAGTAACACATTCAGCTGCTCTACGCTGCCCTACAACAAACTAACCAAAACTTCTACAATTCAGGGTACACAATGTCGAAACCAAAAGTTTGCATTTTCAAATTTGGTACGGAAACAACTATTATTCCGCTGCCCGAATTCGAAAACTACGAGTCTTTTCAACAGTACGTTGAGGAGACATGGCAAGGGCTTGTTAGAGGAAACTACAGCATTACGTACTCTTGCGGTGCTCAGAATAATTGTATGTTTAATAAGGAGACCGATTTTATTGGGTTGGAATTTTACCTTGATGTTGAGCGTCTGAAGAGTGTTAGTTTTCTTATCGAAGAACATGTTGCTGATAAAGGCTCCGCCATTAAACGTAAACAACCAGTTCAACGTTTCGAAGAATCCTCTCATATGCAACGAACTAGCGGTGAAAGCAGTAGCTGTTTGGCCATTTCAACCCCCCAAAAAAGGCATCTAGCTACAACCGGATGAGCAGAAGCTATCATCGGTGTTGGACAGTTTTTTCCAGATGGTGCTCAAGGTCTGAGGTTATCCTTATCCCGTTATGCATTAGAGAACGGTTTTGAATTTAGGTACATGCACAATACCTTTAGCAAGATCACCGTTTATTGTATAAACAAAGATTCGGGCGGCTGCAAATGGAGGCTTTATGCTTCTGTTGATTCTAAGACCGGTTTGATGACAATTAAAATATTTTTCAGTACCCATACGTGCAGTCCCGTATTCACAAAGAAGAAAAGCAAGCATCTGTCGTCCGATCTGATTGTTGATGAAATTCACGATTCTCTACGGAACTGCCAATCCGTAACAGCTAAGACTATACAGTCCACCATCAAGCAAGACTACGGTTTAGACATTTCATATCGTCTATCTTGGAATGCGTTGGAGAAGGCCCGTCGTGTTGTATTTGGAGATAGCAATACCTCTTTCGGATTGCTAAAAGCATACTTCAAGAGACTAAAGAGTCGTGACATTACTACGGACTGCCATCTGGATTTGGCTCCCGACAATGTTTTTCGTCGCTATTTTATACCGTTTGGGGCGTGTCTTCAGGGTTTCCATTCGTGCCGCCCTCTACTGTACGTTGACGGAACCCACCTAACAAGGAAGCATGGTGGCGTGTTGCTTTCAGCAGTGGCAAAAGATGGAAACAACGGTCAGTCCATGTTTCAATATACGTTTAGTCTGATAGATAGGTTAACACAGATTGCGATTTATTTGCACTGACTGATAGATTAGGTTACATACCCTGTTGTTTTAGTTATTATTGATTGCTAGCTTAGTTATGTGACATTGCGATTTATTCATTGTATACTGTTCTACGTTGATTATTACACAGGCTTCCTTACTCTGATAGATTTGTTACATATACATTGCGATTTGAGTCAGTCCACCACGATGACAATGTAGTACTGTTTTTAAATTGTATCGTTTCCGTTTCAGGTCTCTTCCCCGTAGCTTTTGGTATATTTTGTAGTGAAGACTCAGATAACTGGTTTTGGTTTTTGGAAAGTTTAAAACCTCATCTGTTAGGGCGCCAAATAACTTTCATTTCAGACCACCATGCTGGTATTATTAGCGCTGTCGCACCTCTTTATCCTACTGACTACCACGCTTATTGTATCTTCCATCTTATCCAGAACTTGACTAAAGCTCTTGAACACACTAACAGAGTCTACAAACAAAATATGCTAGTGACGTTTAAGAGCTGTGCTTATGCCCCGACGGTGGAACTTTTTAATGAACGTTTTGGTCAGTTTTTGCGCCAAAGCGGTGAACGTATTGGCAACTTTGTAAGAAATCTGCCACCAGAAAAATGGGCTCAGGCATATGTCAAAGGCAAACGGTATGGGCGATGGCATCAACCGCTGTTGAATCGTTCAATTCCCAGATTAAAAAGTTGTGCCATCTGCCTATAGTTGAATTGGTCGACCCGATTAGAGCTCTTCTGATGACTCAACTGTCTCGACGTTTAGGAGAGGGCCTAAGTTGGAACACACATTTGTGCCCCGAGTTTGACAAGATTTTCAAAGAGAATGTACAATATAGTCGGACATGGTTAGTTCGCAAGTCTTCTGCCGCTTATTTTGAGGTTTTGTCAGACCCAGTCATGGCGGTCAACATACTTGATTTCAAATGCACATGCGGCTCTTGGCAGCAAGAATGTTTCCCATGCGCTCATGCATTGGCTGCAATTGCATCTCTAAACAAGGATCCTATGACATTGGTTGAGCCGTTTTTCAGTGCTGCGAATTACCGGTCCAGCTATTCATTTAACATACCGGCTATAACAGAGTTTGGTGAATCCAGTACTGCAGATTATGATGGAGAGCCCGTGGTGATGCCCCCGAACGTTAAAAGACGACCTGGGCGTCCGAGGAAAAAGCGTATTCCATCAAGAGGTGAAGTTTCCAGCAGCCAGTCCCGTTGTGGTCGATGTTTCAAATCGGGGCATAATAGGAGGTCATGTGATGCTCCGTTCTAAACATTTTTTACCTATTTTTTTGTAACATTTTACATCTCATAGATAAGCACTCCTTATCTTTCGACTTATGTTTTTGTACACTTTTAACATTGACATGTACCATGTCTGTTTGTTTCAAACTCTGATATCTATTCATTTCTACATTGCTATATACGCTGTTATACTCTGATAGACACTCTTTGTAACATTGATAGATCCTGGATTTTACATCTGACAGATACATCAATTTATGTTTTCTGTTTTGTTGTACATCCATCTGATACCTTACTTACATATTTTCAAGAGGTCCTTTAAATCTCCCCTCCCTGATTCATCTCGTTATTTAATAGCCAGATATATTGATGACATAAATATGACATAAAGAGTGGTTGATAGATAAGTTAGCTTACATCTGATAGATTAGGTCTATATAAACTGCTCCTTTAATGTTAACCTAACTCTGATAGGTTAGTGTACATACAATGCGATTCTGTGTGATAACTGCAATTAAAACTGCTTCAGTCAACTGCAGCATATCATATGTTAACTTGTTGCACATTCAAAATTAACCCACCATTTTAAGATAGAGAACGCAAAATAGGATAAAACCTTAACATTAACAGAAAATCATTCAATGCTACAGATCTTCGAAATACACCAACCCTGTCAAAAAATGAGACTACTGCACAGGGTTGGTGAAAGTTACAGTTCAACAGAGCATAAATAAAACATTAAAAACAACAAAATAGAAAGATGATTAAATGAAACTACATGAACATGTTTAAACCTAGTCAGAATCCTCTTCATCAGAACCCTCCTCTTCTTCTTCTTCTTCTTCTTCTTCCACTTCTTCGTCTTCTTCGTCTTCACACTTCTAATCGTCTGCCAACTCGGAATCATCATCCTCTTCTTTCTCCCACTTGCAACTGCTCCTACGTCTCTTCCGTTTTGGAAGTGTTTCATCGTCAGACTCATAACTGTCGTCGAACGACCATGAATCCCATGAACCGTAGGGGTCTTCTTGGTCCTCAGACCAAACAAACCAGTCGTCTTCTTCATCATCGGAGTGCTCCGACGTTGTGGTTCGCTTGTACGCCTTGTTGTCTATGTAGTGGTCAGTTGACCACCCGTCGTCGCCGGAGTTCATTGGTGAGAAAGGTGAGGAAGGTGCCATTTTCGAAGGTGGTTTGGTTTCAACTTAGGCTAGAGTTTCTGGTTGTTTTTTGCTTTGCAGGGAAGTGTGAGAGGAATAGGTTCAAATATCACCCTCTATTTATAGCAAAACACAATGCCCAAGGCTGAGTCCCATTTAGCAACCATATTTAATTTCACAAATTTAATGGCACACGTCTATTTAATGCATGTAATCATTCAAGTCCATCTACCTTTGTCTTTTCAACTTTCAATCTAACCAATAGGTTTAACACATTTACTTCTAATGAGTAATTGGTGTGGTTAAAAGTCCTTTCAAAAAATTAATTTTACTCATCTACCAATAACCATATCCTACAGTCCATATATATATTTCTTCCATCACCAATATGTTATATGCGATTTACGAGTAATTTACAATGCTAGACAAATTATATTTAAAATTTAAAACCTATCTGCTCTAGATAATTAGTCTGACAGATATGTAAAAGTGTACTATATGGTTCGTAACATAACTTTTTTACATGTGGACATCCATATATAGTAGATAATTAGTCTGACAGATATGTAGTTCGTACTACGATAGATACTTGATTATAACCCCGATAGATCAAACTGGTAGACACTGCTATGTACTTGGATATAAGTATGATAGATAGTTTATTAAATCTCTGATAGTTAAGAAGGTAGACATTGAGATATAACTTACTATTACTCTTTCATATATAGAACATAAAAAATACTAGCTACATCTGCCCAGGTATGAAATTGATTCATGCAACGAAAGCGGGTTCTGCCATTGTATTTTAGAAAAACATTTTCTTTCATATTTACTTGAGTTTAAGACTGATTAAAAAGAATTTTGCATAGAGCTACATACACCACCTGTTTATGATTCTGATAGTTACGCAAATAGACATTGCTAGATGTTTAGTTCACGTCTGGTAGGTAATAATAAAAACTTTGATAACAACTTGAAAACTACTCTTAAGGATACAACATATATAAATTAGTAGATGTAACACTGAATGATGTAACAGTGATGTGAAAATTTGTGTTTACACGTGAGTTTTCTACTACCAACAGAAATCATATTAGTTGTCTAATTCACCCATTGCTAATCTATCTGAATCATAAAAATGGGTACCAAAAAATAAATTACATACTACCAACGTTTGTTTGTGTTTCGATCATTCATGAAGTGCTTAAATATTTTAGCTCTTATTTCGGCCGGCATTTCCTCTCCATATTCCCGCGGAACAAACCCTCTTGTAATAATGTCTTCTGCGTACTTACAAACAAAAACACCGCAGTCAAGGCTATCCTTCTTTTGCTGTGGGATATTTAACACAGTCTTTATTTTGTATCCACCTTTTACATAAGGTATGTATTTTTTCTTCATGCAGTAGGCCAGCTCCAAAATCAAGTAATCCATATTTACTATGCGATTTACGAGTATTAGTCATTGCTATGTATTACTATATACATTGATAGATATAGTTTGGAAATTCCTAGATAGGCAACCAAGATAGATCCCTTAGCATTTAAATTCCTTACCAGAGCATCGGCTGTGTTTTTCGTCTTATCGGCAATGTGTTTGCTCCACGGCAACAGTGGGTTGTAGCTTCTGGCAGCCCCATTCTTCATGTTTATAACCAGGATCGTCCAATGGTTCACGCCGGCCGTGTTTACGGTACAAAGGGGAACAAATGTAACATATGTTTATGGTTTCATTGTTTCAAAACCCTTGTCCACAATAATAGACAAATCTCCTTTGATAGCTAGTGTTCCCTGTAAATTTCAGTCATTACTACAGGATGTAGATGTTTCCAATATAACACAAATAATTCCCTGGGAACTTATAGTTGCAATCCCAGTTATTTGAATGGCGCTGACAGGAAATGAATACTTATCATCAAACCCTTTCAGAGGGACTTTCCAATCTAAATCCTTTAACAGCTTATATATCCAAGCATCTATTACCTTTCAAAACACAATTACAAGCTCAAATCAGTTGAATGACAATTACGTAAAAGAATAACCAACGGTTTATTGGTTGACACATTTGCTAGATGCTGCATATTTATATTGTTAGACGTACATAGACACATTGCTAGACTAACAAGGGTACTATGATAGATACAACCTGAAACCTTATTACCTTGAAGTCAACTTGAGTTTCGTTAGGCAGTTCCATTATCTCGGCCACACTAATGGAAAGCCTGTATGAGAACTCTGATGTTGGCAAGTACCATACTTCTGGATCTTCTTGTTGTTCTACCTGTTTGAGTTTCAGCACCTTCTCGTACTCACTTACATTGATCAGTTTCGTTGCCTCTGTCGGGAACGGCCAATCTACGACTTCAGTCTGCTGTTGTTGAACCTGCGTCTGAGTAAGTAAGTTGAACCGAGGCATTTCATCAACGGGCACCTAAAATAAAGCATCAGAGTAAACTGTTAACATTAGTTTTTGAAGGTTTATTGATAATACAAAATATCTACTTACGTCAACGTTTGTTTGTTCTTCCTCGCTGGAGTCCAGCGTACGTCTCTTCTCGTTTGAATTTTCAACAGCCTTGTCAACTTCTACGTAAAATGATTGAGTGCAGTCTACAAAGCTATCGTCAGCCAACGGTGTAACCGATCGGACAATCATATCGTTAGATGTTGTTTTATGTTGTTGTGGTGTTGCGTACGAAGATTACTCAACCTGTGACACGTTTTCAATCTTCTTTGCGGATTGGTCTTCTCCGTTGATATTTGGAATCACCTTTAATGGAGAGACAGCTTGCGATAGTTGTTCGCACTTTGCTGCTTTTTCAATCCCAGTGAATGCCAAGGTCTTTACATTAGAGTGTCGTGTGTCTTCAGGCTCCGCTGTTTCCACTTCCTAATAACATAACATTAGAATATTCGAAACCATACATTGCGAGATTAGCACAACTATCATTGATAGATGATATTCTAATAGAACTACGCTATTTATGTATACCATACATTGCGATTTGTTTGTAATGAAGACGGTATTCTATATATTTTTTATCAATCAGACTATATACATATTGGGTTTTCGATTTTTCAAACATGCATCAACTAATACTTATTGAGACAATCATTCAAATCGTGTCTTACACTACACAGATACTGTCAAACCAACTTTTTCATACAAAAAACAACCCAGATACTGTAAATGTTATCCAACCTAGAGTTTAAAGCATTCCAAAACAAGCCAAAACATAATTACTAACAATTTATAAATCTTAAGGATTTTCAGATCTTACATCTTCAGCCACATTCTCCACCACATTGTTAGAGACAGGTTCTTGGCCCTGTAGTTTTGTGGCTGCGATCTCCATCAAGGCAGTTGCTACTATGTCATCTTCTCCTTTCTCCTCACCTTTCTCCGCATTCTGTCCTTGATCTACGGTTTCCGGCGACTCCTCCAACTGTTGTTTCATTATTTTCGTTCCTTCGTTGGAACCTTCGTCCAATAAGTCAATTCTGTCCACCATCAGCTGCTGTTGTTCAACCTCGTTGCTTCCAACTCCGGGTCCTTGTGCAGGTACCAAAACTTCATTTTGCGCACCGGCAGCATGAGTTAGGGGTGATAATACTTCTACCACCTCCCCTTTCTCATTACCAACATCACAACCATTTATTGTAGTCTCTTTTGGCTTCCTAGACACATCAACAACAATAACTTCCGGTGTATTACTCTCTTCCATTGGTTCAACACGTGTTTCGGATTGAACACACCCTCCATCAACTTCTTCCTTCTCCTCCTCCGATACGTCCCTTTCTTTTTCCTCAGCTTTCTCAAGCTCCTGTTGTTCTTCTACTGTTCCCTCCCCCTGAACATCCTCTTCTTCTGTTGTTTTTTCTGTGTCATAAACTGTTTGGTTCCTCTTTGGAAAAAATCCATGCCTCCGAGATTTGTAAACCAGTGTTTCCTTATCCACCTTCTCAGCAACGTTTGCAGCCACGGGTTCAATATCGTCCTCATCAATTCGGCAAAATGGCACTGATAAGGTCATCATCAGATGGTCATCCTCACCATCCACTCTTTCACCTTCCACCTCCAGCTTGTGTTTCAGCTCCTCCAAGTCTTTCTTCAACTTTTCCACCTGAATCAAACGAGCATACGAAATAGTTACATTATTTTTACAACGATAGATACAGCATATTATCGTTGATAGACAACTTATAGTTACGTTTGGTAAAATCAATTATAATGATGCTGCTACCAAACAACATCTAAACATTTCATATGATCATTTTAACCAACATATAGAGGTTATTAGTACTTAAAAAACATGGTAACACTAACCTCTTCGTTTCTTTCCTCAAACGACGTTTTAAGCCGCTTGTTTTCAACTTTCAACCGGTGCAACCGGCTTCTTTTTTTCAGCTTGTTGTTGTCACACAGCACCGACTGCGACAGCCCTCCAAAGCTTGGAGTAATAGACCTACGTTTGTTTTTGTTTTTCAACCTCTCCCCTTTCTTTTTACCAATTGTTGCCTTCCTCTCCACAATGAATTCCCCCAATGTAACATCATCATCAACCTCAGTGTTCGAACATATTCTCTCCTTACTTCCAGCTCCGTCATCTACCTGTTTGGCCTTCCTTCTTGTATTTCTGTTCGCAACAGATTTCTTTCTTTTCCTACTCCTCTGTTCGCTTGTTTCTCCAGTAGCTTCGCACTGCCTCCGCGAATCATTTACTCCATAAACAAAACATTCAGACGCTGAAAACACCAACTCATTGCCCACAACCTAAGAAATGCAGTATAATATACATTGAGCAGCACAATATTAGAATCATTACTGCGAATTACAGATAATTATGATCCATGGACATGTTGAAGTTATGACGTTATGCTACATGGTATGCTATTTGTTAGATATTTTTATCGATATATATGTTTTTTTTTGTTCTAATATTCATGGTTGCGATTTATTTGTAAGAACTGTGTGTATGCGATTTGTTGATACTACAACATGGACATTGATAGGTGCGTTACATACCTGGTCGTCCCTGAGCTCACTGACCATCTGGATCATTTCGAATGTCGACTCATTGCCCTCTAGTCCCCACCACTTGTAACATCTAGGGATTATGTTTGGCTTTGGTATGTCGACGTTTATCGAAATATGCTCCATAAGAAATGGCTGCACAGAACATAACTAACCATTAAAAAAAACGGTTTCGTAACAGACATGCTGATCATAATCCACTATACTTACAAAAAGCAGAGCAACGCATCCGATAACTCTTGCAGGTTGCCCGGCCTTAATACATTTGTCCAGTGATTTGTGAAGCTTCTCCAAGATGACTCTAGACCAGTCATAGTCGTTTATCTTTTCGAGATTCTCCACGTAGAATATTGCTGTCCACCCGACTACGTCGCCCGACACTGAAAAGAACAGTGTCGAGCATATGAAAAGTATCAGGAGCCGAGCAACATCCTTCGCTTCATCCTCCCCTCCTTCACTGACTGCTTTCTTGATTGCTTTCTACAAAAATAAACAACATCATACAATCATACAGCAATAACAATTAAAGGCATCTACCCCTAATAAGACATTGATAGATATGATACCATACATTGCTAGATGCATAAAACCAAACACCAACGTAATATTATAAGGCTAACACCCTGCAGCATAAACTAAAAACGACTACATTCTAACAGACTATGTTTACCTTTATCAACGCATTAGAAACTGATTTGTCGTTTGTTGGCCCGCTCCTCCTCGTCCTTGGGCTCAAAAAATATTTCTTCATCAGAATCGAATCTAACTCAGCTCTATCAGCGTACCGAGCGATAAATGCGCCTGATTTGCTCATCGGCATCTCTTCGTTACCGTGTTTCAGGCCAAAGATCACCTTAACATCTTTACTCGTCAGCCTTACATGCTTTCGTCCAATCTTGAAAGACTTCCATCTAACATCGTATAAACCACAAATCGCCTCGATCAAGTAGTGGAACTTTTTATGCTTCAGAACCTTGTTCCTCAAGTCGAACGAGGTTTTCAGGAAGGTATAGAACGGGTTTCCTCGAGCAGCCTCGATGTGTTCAGCTTTAATTATATCCCGTCTGAGTACGTTGATTATGCTAACCAACCCCGACCGGTAGAATACTCCTGTTTTTGTCATTTTGACTTGTTAACGTTTACATAAGAAGCTAGTTAGTAATCCCAGGTAACTAAAACAATAAAACTAAGCAGCCAGTATATACGTTAACTCTTCGAGACAACACTTGTCCAAGTTACTACACAACATCCTATACCTCCCTACATTTCAACATTGCTAGACGTGACCAGAATCATATACTACTCCGCTAGACGTGTTGTATGACAGGTAAACGATTAACAGACCTCGATAGATAAGGCAAACCACATTGCTAGATGACTAACAAACCTACGTAAACTCACACCAGTTAGACCAACAGCCCTATAGGTCCGATAGACGACGTTACACGTTCACGATTCAACCAGGCCAGGTTCTAATCGATGGCGTCGGACAACACTACCAACACAACTATCAACTAACATCGTCCGGTCAAGAAACACTACAAAATACCCTTACTGACTCGACATCATCGACTATCAATGTAAAACAACGGAGTATTCTAACTACCGGAGTACTAAATGTATTCCGGCGAAGCTTACAAATCGAGGCATATAACTCGAACAGAGACAGTGGTCGAGGCATACCTGGTTCGGTTCGACGGCGTAAGGATGGTTCGTTGCAGTAGGAGGCTCGCCGGCGTACGTGTTGAAAGGTGGTTGCTTGAAAGATCGGAACGAAGGTTAGTTGTCGCCGGTTAGTTGTCGCCGGCTCTAAGGTTCTGGTTTGGTTTAAAAACGTCTTTTGGGTTCCCTCTCGTTTCACGTGTTTCTTTCTCCTCAAATTTAGAAATGTGAAAGTGGGGGGAATTGGAACCTAAAAGTCAGATTAGAAGGTGTAAAAAAGTGGGTTTCAACCAAACAACCCCTTTTATACCCTAGAGGGTATAATTGTCCCAAATATGGCTCTAGGTATTTTATGAAACTAGTCCAAAAACGGGTACCATTTTGGTATTTGATAGTTGAGTGGGTATTTAGAGGTACTTTCCTCAAAATTTAATTCGTTGCAGATGAAAAACAAAATATATTGAAATAATAAAGTTAAATATAAATATATTATTCCAAAAACCTAAAACTAATACACCAAACATAGTAAATTTGAGAAAAAACATTTATAAAATAAAAAATAGTTGTATCAGCCCATAAAAGTATGTTTCAAATAATAAATTGAATTGATATTATTACTAACCACTTAAAAATTGACACATGCATTTTAATAAGGTTTCAGGAATCAAAATATTGGATAAATAAAATATTAAAATTTGGAGTTGTCAATTTTATTAAAAAAAATTAGAGATTTAAATACAAAAATATTTGTTAGAATTTAAAGGGCAGATATATGTCGGATCTAGCAATAAAATATTGATAAAACCGAAATGCATAAATCATAACCTACTTGACAAAAAGTGCAAGATTTTTTTTTTGTGGATGAATGGTACAATGTTTTGTTGGTCGAATGTTCATGTGGTTGAATGTTTCAAAAAATATCTTAATGTCTTTAGAAAGATCTGAATCATTATCTATGTTGAAGAATATTATATTGATGATTTAATCTCAACCATTAATCATATAGCCATTGATTTAAGCATGATTTAAACATAATAGTACAAGGTCTTGTCAGGTGTGACACCATCTGCCAGGTCAATTGAGTCGTTTTTTTAAACTTTCTCTGGGAATAAGATGTAAGATACTAATGTAAGTCTGAGGGATCTGCTCAGTTACTTTTTATTCTATAAATAGTGACCGAAGAGGTATGAAGCATTCTTATGCAACATTGTTGCTACAGTGAGAAGCAAAAGCTAGAGAAAAAAGTCGAGAGTTTTTATTGATTTTAAAAGATAAGTAAGGTAGGAAATAAATATTGAGATACATAGTTTTTTCTATTAGGTTAAACGGTTTTGGGACATAAGAATAGTGGTTGTATTTGTGAAAGTTTTCTTTTAACCTTTCTATATATAAAATTTGTGTATGTAGCCCGTCGATGTAGGATCTATCCACAACCCGAATCACTTTAGATTTGTCATTTGTGCTTGGTTTACCTTCTAATCTTTCTTGTTAACTTTGTTGCTTAAAAGGGTAAAAATTTGATGCTCTGTTAATCCATCTAATCTAACGAGCAAGTGGTTATTAACTTACAAGGTTCAACTGCAGTGTCAAAGCTTCGGTTTGTATCAAGCTTCGTCATTTCTTAATCTTGTTAAACACTCTAACTTTCATATAATAAATGGTGCAGTGAGCATGGAAGATTTGTAAAAGGTTTTTTGGTGTTTGTGATATACACAAATAGAAAGATAAGTATCATTTCAGATTTTAAGGTTAGAGATTTGTTTCTCACCTGTAAACCAAAGAAATTCACCAATGTGAGTTCCATAAAGTTCAATCTAGAAATATTTAATGGAGAAAATAAATTTAACCTTTGGAAAATTAATATTCAAGCATATCTGGTATATCAAGGGTTGTCTGCTTCCATTGATGAGAGTGTCAAAGAACTGTTGATATTGAGGTGATGTCCAAGCTCATACTTCTCTTGAGCGTGGGGGACGACGTGCTTCGAGAGATATCTGAAGAGTTGATGACATTGAGGATATGTAATCAGTTGGAAGTCATTTACACAATAAAATATTTAATAACCAAATTGAATTCCATGGAATATTTGTATATCCTGACAATGGATAACGGCAAGAAAATCTGAAGGTTCTTAGATGATTTCAGTAGAATTATTTTTTACTTCAGTGAAGTTGGATTCAAGGTAGAAGATGAGAAACAATAAATAATCCTTTTAAGTTATATGCTGAAAGGTATATGAGAACTTTATTGATACCATGTTTTGTGGAAAAGAGTCTTTTACATGGCCGAGGTAAAGAGTGTGTTGAACTCAAAAGATGTTCAAATGAAGATTTTTATGAATACTGACTCTAAAGGTCTTAGAATCAGCGTGAGAGCCAGGATATAGATGAGAGATTTGGTCAAGAAGCGAGGAAAACCTCTTTCCAAATCAAGGAGATTTGTGAGTGGTTCTAAGATGAAATGTTGGTTGTGCAAGAAAGAATATATACCAACATAAAATACTCGAACAAAAATTGAATGATAACTATAAAAAAACAGAATGTTGGAGATATTGCCATGGTCTCTGATGGCTATAAATTTACTCATACTGTAATAACTTTTAGTTGCAGGTACAATGACTAATGGGTGTTGGATTCGGGAGCTTAATTCAAAATGACATGCAACAAATATTTGTTTAAAAACCTAAGATTGTTTTTAGGTTGCAAGATCATACTCGAGAATAATGAACCATATGTTGTAAAAGGGATGGTAAATGTTCGGCTCAAATTTTCTACAAGACTTAAGATAATGATAACAAATGTGAGGTATGTACTCGATGTTAGACAAAAACTTCTTTCTATTAGGATTTTATATGAGAAAAAAATTATATATACGAGTGAAGATGATAAACTTAGTGTCCGGCTCCAGAACCTAACATAAGTGGTGTAAGGTATTTTATGTCTTTCTTTGAAGAATACTTAAAAAATGTATGTATTACACTTTTAAAGACCAATAATGAAACGTTTCATACTTTGAGGTACCAGAAGAGACTGTTGGAGAATCAGAATGGAAAGATGCTGAAACTTTTAAGAACTAACAATGGATTGGAATGTGTGAATGATATACTTCACTAGCTAGTGTTTTTAAAACTTGGTATTTCTAGAAAAACAAATTAGAGAAGCTTCCCAATATATTGGTCTAACTAAAAATATAAACCTAATCTTGCTAGAAATAGTCAAGTGTATGCTTCTATCAGCTATGGAACTAAAGTTTGAATATCGACAAGATATGTTTAAAAAACATGTAATGAAATATTTGAGGGTGTTCAGATTTTTTACCTATACACATATGAAGCAAAATAAGCTTTAGTAAAAAATATTGAACTGTATATTCCTTAACTATCCAGAGGAGTAAAAGAGTAAAGGTTATGATATATGGAACCTAGAAGTCAAAAGTCTTTGATCATCCAAGACCTGGTACTCAATGAGGGGATAATTATATTGGTAAAGATGGTGGAGGCCAAACGAAGTACTACCAAGAAGATATGTGAAGTTGATGATGAGTCTAAGGAAGAGAATGAAGTTGAAGATTCTTTTCCAAAAAAGATTTCAGACTTAATACAGATTTGTCTCATGTAGAGAAAGTTCACCTATTGAATGAGATTGAATAAATCTAAGGGTTTGATATTTCAGAGCCTTCCAATGTTCGGGTTGAAGAGAAATATGATGATCTTGATAGTTATCAGTTGATGAAAAATATAGCACATAGACCTATAAAACCTACACAAAGGTACGAATCTTCTGATATAATAGGTTATATTTATTTCTATTAAAATGCAAGAATATGTTCTTGAACCCGAGAGTTATCACGATACTATAAAGATTAGTGGTAAACATAAATGGTTGAAGTTCATGAGGGAAGAACTGAGTTCTCTCAATAAGATACACACATAGATTCTTATGAAAAAACCTGAAAGATCAGAAGCTTGTTAGGAGGCAATGGATATAAAAAAGAGCAAGTACAATTATTTAGATAGAGCGCTAGATTGGTGGTTAAAGTATTCATACAAAATGAGGTCGATAATTTCAATAAATTCTTCTCACTAGTTCTCAAATAAACCTATATAAGGGTTCTCTATTAATTTTTGTCGGATTTAATATTGAGTTAGGTCATGAATCATAGTAGTCAACTTGTTAATGATATCATGGAAGTCACTGAGATTATCAGAAACTAACTTACCACTTTTTAATTTTAAATTAATAATTTTTTTTAATATATAAGTTTTGTTATGAACGATTTTTTTTCTATGAAGACCTCATAACTTCTTTCAAAGATCATATGAGTCAAATTCTTGAGAAACACGATTGAAATGCTAAAATCAACCCATTGTTGAATAGTTTACAAAGTCTTTCTTTTTAACTTTTCCAAATCTATTATGGTTTGTCTTGCAGTTTTACAGGTAAGCAAAATTACCATCGCCATCTCTAACTGGCCCAAAATGATCACATAAATCTTTTCATTATAGCAGAGCAACCATCATTATCTATAACTGGCTCAATCTATATATCGTTTACTACTTGATTGAGATTTTTGATTTTGAAACACACAACAGATCCGTAAATCACATATACGAAATTAGCTCTTTTCTCTTGTGTTTAATGTATCTTTGTCTGACTCTCTCATAAGAACATAAAGCACTAATGAAAATGTTATGTTACTATTAAACAACATATGTTATGTAAAACTCTAGTGTAGTAAACATTAAGTTATAAATTGGGCATGAGTATTTCAATTGTTTAACCCTCAATGTGTATTGCAATATTGTAGCACAATAAAATATTCAAACCATCAATGCACTACTTCCCAACCATAGGATTAGAACCTAACATAATATACATAAATATATAAGTCACAACGACATTCTTTAGGAGTTAAACCTCGAGAGCTATAAGCACAAAATTATTTGTAACTGGTATGAGGAAACTTGATTAGTATGATTCGAATATTTAATTAGTTGAATTTATAGTATAAAAATATATTCAATAAGACAAAAATATTATATTAACTCGAAAATATATATTACATAGAATATTATCTTATTTGCATGAAGAATATTAGTTGGATATATTGATGAGACAATAAAAAAAACATTGATTACGTGATATTAATTATATTTCATGCAACTAATTGTATCATTAGAACATATCTATTCTTTCTTTCTTTTGTCTTTTGAGGTAGCCCAATGGGTTTTATTCTTTAGTGGGTTTGACCAATTTCACTCTTATTAGGAACCATTTTCAAGATGTGCTCCTAGACTTTTTTATGTTTATATTTCATTATGAAAGATATACCAATCAAGTGTTTAATCTCGATATTGTAAAGTTTCACAAATATATAAAGTCAACTAATTATCGGTATTCAAAAAAGTTTTATAAACTCTTTTGTGATATAATCTGTTAGATATTATCCATTTTCAAAGAATCTCAGCTTCTCAAGAAAACTTTTATAAGAAATTCAACGAATTATTTCTCATACCAACATTCATTCTCATGCCGAACATCATATCATGTTTCTATTTTGTAAAGTTAGTCCCCATAAGAGCTCGAATATCAAAAGTATTTCAAAACTTGGGTTTAAAATTAAACAAGTTAAAACATAAGAAAATAATATAAATGTAAGAAACTAACACGTGTAACATCACCAAAATTAACATTTGAATTTAAGTTTTAGGTTTTAAAATTGTTATTATGTTTATTTAAATTATCTCGTTGTAGTATTTAACATGATACATTTGGACCGTCATGTTATACATAACATTTGGAGATAATATTTTAAGATATTCTCTTAGATGCGACTAAATTTAGACATTGGTTAGAAAAATGAAGGTAAAATGGTATATAAGTAAGAACATGTCTTAACTAATATGAGGCCTAATTATGATGGACCAAAAGAAAACTCGTGCGGGTCTTCAGTTTTAAAATGGACAATATCATACTAGTACAAAGATTGAGGTTTTCTTACTTATATATGATAATGGAATATGCGGTACCTATATTTCAAAGAAATATAGGTAACCAAGTAACTATATGCTTTAAAGTGTATTCTCTTTGCCATTACTTTATCAACGGGTAAAACATCATTTACCAGAAATTCTTTGATATCATTCATCTAATCTTTTTATGTACTTGTAGAAATCTGAAAAGTTTCGACTGACCCTTCGATTAGCTCGGACCTCGGACCTCTTTGTTATCGAAGGATTTTCTTGTGTGATAATCAAATGGTGCTCCTCCGAATACGAAGCAGTAGCCAGAGAATTAACCACAAAATTTCATGCCCTATGAACATGTTCGTTCATGACGCTTTCAAAGACTAATGTTAAAGATTTTAACGTCTTCAAATAATTCACTAAATGATCTTTTCTAGCCTTAGATTAGACAGACGCGTGGTTTATAAGTAGTTGTGAGTTTCTTATCAGCCTAATCATTTAGCCCTACAAATATAAGCTAGTATTAATCCCGCCAAATCAGCTCCGACTCCACATCATTATTTGATACTTTAAATCTGAAGCAGATAGCTTGATACATTGCAATTTCATCTTGAAAAATCAATTACACCCATGCCCTACATCTCGATGCGCCTGAACTCCCACATGTTCGGATTGTCTATTTTAACATGAAAGTTTCTTTATCTACTTCCATATATGATCGTTCCGAATGAAATTCAACTAAGAAATATACTAAAGCTTGTGCTTTGATTGTAGTTATTGGTTCAAATTCAATGTCAAAATATCTCAACTCAACCGACCATTTAGTCATTCTTCCTGATACATCAGCCCTTTGCAGCATACTTTTCAATGGAAAAGATGTTCATAAAATAATGGAGTGAGTCTGAAAATAAGGTCTCATTTTCCAAGCAACAGTTACCAATACAAGGGAAAGTTTTTCTAATTTCAAATATTATTTTTCTGCATCCAAATGACTTTTACTCATATAATAAACTGGTCTTAGGCAGTTTCTTTCTTCTCGAATCAAAACGACACTAACAATGTAATCTGATATTGTTATGTAGATGTATAATATTCCTCCAGATTAAGATTTGTCAAAATTTTCGGTGAGGACATATACACTTTAATCCGATGAAACACTTCAGAATATTCATGGGTCCAATTCAAACAATTTTTTGGCCTCAATACTTGAAAGAATAGAGCATTTTTATCCGACGATTGAGAAATATATCTATTGAAAGCATCCAATCTCCCTATTAGAATTTGTACTTCTTTGATTGTTTGAGGTGGTCCCATAGTGCTCAAATAATTAAGTTGTATATGATCAGCTTCTATTCCACGCTCACTAACTATGTACCCAAGAAATTTTCCAGTTTGTACTCCAAATGTGCACTTCTCTGGGTTTAACTTCAAATTTATTCTTGTTAAATTGGAAAACGTTTATTCTAGATCTATCGAATGTTCTTGATCTCTTATGCTTTTTAAAAGCATGCCATCAATATACACCTCGACATTTCGTCCAATTTGTGCTTCAAAAGTTTGATTTAATAATCACTGATAAGTCGCCTTAACATTTTTTAACCCAAATGATATAGCCTTAAAACAATGCAAGTATTTTCCAGTGATAAATATTGTGTTTTCTTGGTCCTTTCGATCCATCTAGATTTGAATGTACCCAACATACACATCTATAAATGATAATAACCAATTTTCTAGAAGTTGAATTTACTAACTGAACTATCATCGGGATCGGAGAAGGATCTTTTGAACATGATGTATTTAGATAAGTGAAGTCCACACATATTCTCCACTTACCATTTTTATTTTTCACCATAACTGGACTAGAAAGAAAGAATATTGTGGCTCTCATATGTGTTCAACCTAAGACAAGCGATCTACTTCTCCCATGATTGCCTCAGATTGTTTTTTGAGAAAAAAAAACTATATTTTTTTTATTATAGGGCGCACATTACTTCGAATAGATTTTCTGTGACAAATGATTTTTGTTGGCACCCCCTTCACATCTTTCATGCACTATGCAAACATATTCAACTTTTTTGACAAAAATAAAATTAATTTCTTCTTTATTTCGAGAGATAACTTTGTACTAATTTTTAAGTTCTTTCCAATTGATAACATGTGATCCTCAAAACTTTCGTCACGGACAAAGAAACTGGAGGTCTCCCTCAGATCATCTATGCGATCGAACTCCAAGGAAGACCCCACTAACTGTTATGTCTTGCTCGATTCGCCCCCTTGATATGCTTTGGGGCCAAAACAGTTCGATAACACTTTATTGCCATTTTTTAGCTACTCCTGACGATTCCAACATTTCTTCCTACCACGTATTTCAAGCATTGGTGAACGATCAATGCCACTTCATACATTTTTAGATACCCAAGACCTTCCGAAAATTGCATTGTAAGACTTTATAGAATCTACCATAATAAACAACACCGTCATCATCTTTTTGAATGGTCCCTGAACTAGTTCTAATTTTCCCTCAAATTCTCCAAGCACTTTAGTTGTTACCCCAGTAAACCCTACAATTGTCCAATCTGACCAAGTAATTGTTGGAGGGTTCACTATCTTATCATAAGTAGTCATGAACATTATAATAGAAGAACTGCTAATATCAATCAAAATTCTTCGTATCTCATCCTCGGTAATTTCTGCTATAATAAATATTGCATTGTCATGTGGACCAACTATATTCTTCAATTCATCATCATGAAAACAAATTATTAGAGAAGCGTTTTTTTCTAATTGGGTTGTCAAGCTGACGATGTGCCTCTTTCGAGAATAATTTGATGTCTCTACAACATTTTCCCCTCAAAAAATTGTTATTGATTAAAAAAACAAATAACTCACTAACATTTTCTCTCTCGACTCACTCTTCTACCATTAACATGTTATTTTGGCCTGTTTTAGGATCTAAATATTCCATGAAAATGTCAAATGCATCAATAAGTTTTGATATCATCAAAGTTTTTTCTTGCTTTGGTACGGTAAGAAACATTTTTCTTGACAAACGGTGTTAGTTTTCCAATCTCAATTAAAGCTTGTATTTTTTTTCAATGCCACACAATCCTTTATGTCATGCCTAATATCTTTATGATACTTACAGTACTCTTTGCTTTTACTCTCCCTCAGAGTTTGTATTAGAATTGGCTTGCGGAACTGTATGCGTGGACGTGCTCGGTCAAAGATTCTTGCTACACACTCTATCAGCTCGCGCGAAATGTGCAGGTCAGATCCATTTGTTAGATATGGGTTGGACATAGTGGTGTGTGTTTACAAATTGTGTATTCACCTTCGGCTTCAGAGGTACTTGGGTTGGTGTTTGAGTTATTGCACGAGCTCAGATAAATATTGTTGGATGTGAGTTTTCATGTAATATCATCGGAGTTTGATGGAATTATTTTGCTCAAACTGTACCGTAGAGTCCATTTCTGACGCTTGCGTTTCCTTCACCAAAATTATTTTCTCTTTTGATCTAACAAGGCCCCAAATGCCATGGCTTGCCTTTTTGCAACATTATCTTTCATTATACATGGGAGAAGCCTCATTCAGAAAGTTGCTAAGGCCACTTTATCTTCATAACTTTCCATATCATTTTTAGCCTTGATAAAACTATTCATATAATCTTTGATGTTCTCTCCCACTTTCTGTCTATAGTAAATAATCGTATCACCATTTGCGCGGAACGTTTTACTTCCCATAAAACGCTGACTAGAAGATATTATAAAACATATCAAAAAAATTAATACAACCCTCGGACAAGTGATTATACCACTTTAAGTCCGCGTTCTTGAATGTTTGGGAGAAGTATCTATATAGAAATTTATCATCTTATAGTTTATCATAAATATTTTGAATTGTTCAATATGGTTGTCCGGATCTTGCGTTCCATCAAAATTATACAACTTTAAAATATCAAACCACTTTGGGAGATGCCTTGAAAGAATTTCTGGGGAAATAGGAGATGACCTCCATTTGTGACCCATTTTATATATACTTCCTCTATGGCCTTCATTCAATGCAGTGTATAATCTTTCCTCGGATGGGTATGTGAACTGAATTCTGGCACGTTACTCGATATCATGACTTCCCGATGGGATCTGAACATGAGGGATTGCTTGCTCCCTTTTAGTAACATTCACAACCATATCTTGATCTTCGAACCCAAGTTCTTTCTTCTTTTGTTCATTCTTTTCTTTTTTCGAACCCCTAACTCGATGAGATGCCTGATGACCATCTTCGCCTCCTCAAATATATTTTCTTGTATCTTTTTTGACGTTGATTATTTCTTTTCGGGGATAAATATTCGTCCATATTAAACGATGAAGATCCGCTAGATTCAAACGATTCATAACGACGTCTAGATTTTAATCTTTTCCTTGGAGAGTAACAACTTTATCTTTTATGCCTTTCATTAGTCCGATGAGAATCTTTCACGTGATTTTTTTTATTAATCTGTTATATTCATACTTTCGATTTGAGCCTATGTGAATTCAGTATCACTTTCTTCTCAACATTTAGTCTTTCAGTATCTTCCAAAAAATCTTTTAGTCGAGCTACTAAGGCAGATTCCTCTAGCAGCTCCTCGACACATCGTTTATTATCGTTTCTTTCATTTGTATTTATTCCTTGATTGAGAGATCTTCGAGGTTTCAGGTACCAATCGTTTTCCCACAAAATACGCTAATGATAGTTCCAAAGATTTTTTAGTGGGGTTATTTGTCACAATAATGTTCGTAATGGAGTATTTTAGAGTGAGAAACGAGATAAGAAGAGAGAGTCCATAATTTACATAAGTATATTTTTCTCTTTTTTCCCAAAAAGAGGTGAGGCTTTATATAATACAAGTAGTGAGTCCATATTTTACATAATTAGCCCCTTATTATGGATATTTCACACCCCATTAATTTGCTAATCCTAACCACAATTCTTTATTATTATACAAAGCACCCTTAATATTACATATTTGTTAAGTTTCTTTACATTATATTTTATTAAACCAAATTAACAACTCTATCTATCCAAATTAGTTTATTCTTCCTAATATTTCTTCCCCTTATCAGTATCAAAGCTCCAGGCCGAGACAGAACGCAATATGGGTGAAAATTGTAAAATTCTCAGATGTCGAACATGATGAACCATCTGTCATGCCCAAGGCGACTCATATGTTCTATAGATCACTAATATTACCTAGTTTGGAGCATCATGGCTTATCAATAATTGTGACTTAATTGGAAGGTATCAAGATAGTGTGACTTGGTTGGAGTAGCGCTAATGAACAATAGTATAGTCTGATAAGAGTGACCAAATAGATACATTGTAAAACTTTATGGCTCAGGTCGTGAACCTTGAAGTAACCTGATTAGAGTGAGCGTATTAAAGTCAACTAATTGGATGCCAAATTGGTACTTTGTTCGAGAAGAGAATTAGTTAGGTGCGACTAAAGTCCCATATCAGTTAGACATAGGAAAGATTAATGACATAGGAAGGATTAATGACATAGTATGATTCTTTTTGCAAGTGGACCAAAAACAAAGTAATGTGGGCCTTTGAGCCCAAAGTAGTACTTTATTCAGAAGGAGAATTTGTTAGGTGTAACCAAAGTACCCTCTCGATTTAAGCATGTGAAGGATCATGGTTATATGAGTTAGAACATATCTCAACTAAGATGAGTTCATTTGATAGTGGACAAAAAGCAAAGTCGTGCTGGCCTTCAGACCCACAGTAAACAATATCATACTAATGCAGAGATCCGGATCGTTCTTAATTATATATGAAAGCGGAATATATGGTAGTCATATTTCTAACATATTTAATATTGGTTAACTATCATATATGAACATAATAGAATTTTTTTTTGAAGTCAATCATTTCATTTTGTAAAACTATATAGCATATTCAATAATGAATGCTAAGTTATACATGAACATGTATCGAGTTAATACTAAAATTATGTTATGTGTGGATGTTTATCCATGATATATGAAAATATAATATTTTTTTGAGCTAATTTATACTAACAACTAGTAAAAGTTTAAACACCCGACTTTTCCAATAATTAACTAACCAATCGCTTATTTAGATATATGAGGACGTAGAAAAATTATTCATAAAATCAAATTACTTAATTACTAAAAAAATACAATATACATGATTATGTATCTTAAAACTTAAAGTTTACCATATATAAGGCACACCTATGATATCAGTGATGAAATATATTGGTTTTTTCTACAATATGTATAACAAATTTTTTATAAAAAATTAAAAATTAAACAGTTTGGTGTGGTTATAAAAATCTCTCGGTGTGGTAGTAAAAATTACATCCTCATAACGATCATTTGAACCGACACGAAGTTATGAGAATCACAAATCACAAGATAAACAATCATGTTATACGAATCATCGCAGCAATACGACAACGTGTTCTTTGCATTTATGTAAAACCGATTTGTCGTAAAAAAAAATATTTTGCCAACAAAACACGATTTCGATTGAAATCATTTTTTAAATTTTTAAATTTCTAGAATTTATTATTATAACCCATAAATCTTGTATGAAAAACGTAATTTCAAACAACATAAGATTGGATATATGTATTGATTTGAATAAATCAAAACCCATATAAAATTTAACCTAGCATGATTTTTACGAATCAATCGACAAGTTTTATTAACAAAGAATTCATAAACGAAAAACAATCTCGATACCAACAACAAATCCAAAACAGAAGTTTCAATCATACCGAGCTACTTTACACACAGTTATATATCTATCCATATTATAACAAGTATATATGTATAGATATTTAACTAAACCAAGAAAGCCGCGGCAACAAAAGGAACAAAGGCTGCTGCTAAGACAGCGGCAGAATGGAGAGAGTGTGCAGAGCTAGGCTTTGGCGGAGGAGGAGGTGAGGATTTTCCAGATGGAGCGTGCGCAGCAGGTGGCGTGTCCGCAGCAGGTGGAGTGTCTGCCGCAGGTGGAGTGTCTGCAGGAGGTGGAGTGTCTGAAGGAGGTGATGGACTTGGGTTGGAATTATCAACAACATTGACGGCTAACTTTTGGCCTCTTGTGCAGTGACCTGGGATAGTGCAGAAGTAGTAATGCATACCGACAGTAGTGAGTGTGATGGTTGCTGGTCCAGTCGTTTCGATAGATGTAGTAGTTGATAGGTCACACGCATCATATGATTCCTTTGTTACTACAGCAACCGTATGAATTCCGGTCGTAAACTCGAATTCTGCACAAAATTACAAAACATCGGTGTCCTTTTCCATCTTATAGTATTATTTAGCATAGACAAAAGAATAACAAAGTATTGAAGAAAACTAATATATATGAAAATGGTTTTTCTTTTTAGATAAGGTATCTGTCCGGCCCGAATATTGACCGAACCGTAATAGATTCTTAAGATTGTCGGTTGGACCGGATTAACTGATAGCTTTCGGTTTAAAAAATCTGGAATCTGTAAAAACGGATAAAAATCCATTCGGTTTTGATTCGGCCCTTTTTAGTTTGTTGATTTGGTCAGGTTTCGGTTCATTCTTTTTTTTTCCTATCCAATTAGGTCCGTAAAAAGTATTTTTTAAAAAGATAAAAAATAATAATAACAAAAACTAAATATTTAACTGTTTTCTTGGTGTGGTTTTATCGGTTTATTTGTTTTATTTTATTGATTTTATTGTTTTGTCGATTTCATCGGTTTAATTCTGAATCGGTTTTGGTTTAAAAATAAAATTGCAAATCAAACAGTTAAAATTTGGTCTAATTTTATATATTGAATTCCGTTTCTCATAATAGGAATTTTATCGGATCCGTTATGTCCGAGTTTTTATGGAACCGGACCGCTAAGTATATTGGTTTGGATTGGACCGGATTGATAAGTTTTTTGTTTTGCTTTTTGGAATTGGAGCTGACAATTAATTTTTTAGTTTGGTCCAGTTTGGTTCAGTTTCGATTCGTTTTGGTTTGGATTCGGTCTGGGTTTGGTTCGATCAGTCTTAATCTTTTTTTTCGACACGTTTCGGTTCGGCTTAGTTCGATCCATTATCGGTCTAGTTTGGTCCATTATTAAAAAAAAACTAAATCCAATTATAATTTGATTTTCAAATGTTTTACTTAAATAAAGTATATAAAAATTAAGGTTTATAATTTTTGAATTTAATTTTTGAATTTTTTAAACCGGTTGGCTTTAAAGGTTTTATCTGTTGGATTTCGTATCGATCTACTATTTTATCAGTTCTCGTATGGATTTACTGGTTTTATCAATGATTCTACTGCTTTACCGGTTCGATTCTAAACCAACTTTATCATTTCGATTCTTCATCGATTTCCGATTTCAGATTTTAAAATGAAACTGCAAACCGAACTATTAATACGGATTTGATTTTTCATTGGAATTCCTATTTTCAGGAACTACTAACAACCCTATGTTAATCATTAACAGCTCTAGATGAAAAAAGTTTTGACTAGAAAATATAGAAAAAGAAGTTCGATTTTTCTTATTGCATAACATTCTATATAACTTGATAAATATACATCAAGAATCTAATGAGTTTTAAGACCAAAGAATAACTTACTGAGCGTGTCACCAACTTTGAAAGTTTGAGAAGAACTCCAGTCTGAGTAAAATGTAGGTACAGAAGGAGCTACCCAACCGGTACTATCTCCTACCGTATACTCTGCTGCATACGCCATCTGCAGCGTCGCAACCGCAAATACTAAAACCGCAACCAAATCCATTCTCATAACTCTATTCATTTCTCTCTTTATATTTCTTTCGAGGTTTTCGCTCTATATTTACAACTACACCTACAACACAGCTTAATATAGAAAACACAAGCCACCGATTCTGAGGTGGTTGAAATAGTATACAAGAAATAGCCAAATCTAACGTTATTGTCAATTGTAGATTGGTTCAATTTGTTTGGCTTTAAACAAGAAATAAAGACATTTATGTGTGAAACATTCAACTCCCGTCACAATATCTTTATCTAGTTACAGATTGGCATTGACATTATTATTAATAAAGCCAACGTGTTCGGGGTAATGTCGAAAATAGTTGCGATTATATATATATTCAAGCCGGTTTACAAGAATAGTTAATGTAAGACCATGTACTCCCTTTGATATTCAAGACTGTCTCCTTGTGGTGGTTTGACGAGATCTTCGTTGTTGTTTTCAATTGATTGTAGGACACGCAATCTTTAGGTTTTTGTAGATCAAAACTTTTGTTACTTAGGTTTTATTCGTTGTTTTATAATAATATTGTTATTTGTTGAGATGGTCTTTAAATGAATTGTTCATAGTCAAATCGATGAAATTTAGTTTTAGTACAACTTCTAAGATAGAAAACTATATTTTAATCATTTGAGTTATAGCCACGATTATATTATTTAGTGAGAAATAGTGAGTATCCAATTAATATTATATAGTATTTTTTAGTCATTAATTATTATCGATGACAAATTTGAGTATACGGGTGGAGGTTAACTTTTAATGGTGGAGATCCTCTAAACATTTAGGTACGTATTGTAAAATCCGTTAATGAATTTCGATTTACATCTAATTTTAACCTCTATATTTTCAACTGAATCCTTAAGAATTTTAAAAGTATAATACTTAAGAACAGTAAAAAATGTTGTTAACTGCTTTAGATCCACTGGAGGCGATTAAATTTACTTTCCTAACCAAATCAATCCAAGTAAACCCATTAGCAATAACCGTTTCTATCTCAAAAAATGAGACAATAAGCCAAAAAAAAAATCAATTACAAAAAGAGTCACACTATATGGCTCCCAAAAGGGTAGCCGAGTTGGAAGTCCTTTTGTAAGCATATCTACGTGATTTATAGTTGTAGGAAATTGTCATCACTTCATTTTACTTCATTGATTGTAATCACTTATAAAATAGAGTTTGACGTTTATGTGCTTCGTTCGCTTGCGATAGACATTATTCTTTGAAAAACATATGGTTGATTGAGAGTCACACCAAACTTGTATTGATTTCTCCTCAAATCTCATCTCTTTAAAAAAAATCAAAATTGGCTCTTTAATTGCTTCAGTTGTTGAGAGTGCAACGACATGTTGCACACTTGATTTCCAACTCATTGCGGTTCCACCAACTTTGAACACATATCAGCTTATTGAACTTCTTTTATCCAAATCCGAAGCAAAATCAGAATCACGACAACCATGTATCTCGAACTCTTTTGCTCTAATAAACAAAATACCAAAATCTTTTGATTCATTAATGTATCAGATGAGCCACTTCACTTCTTCCCAATGATCTTTACTTGGTTTACTCATAAACTTACTGAACAATTCAATTACATAAGCCAAGTCAACTCTCGTTTCGATCATTGCATATCTGACGCTCCCAACGACATTTGAATAAGCTAATGTTTCTGTGTTTAAGCCATCATCATCGCTTCTTAAAGCTGCGAGCTTAAAGTTAGCTCATATGAGAGTGTGTGAGACCTTTGAATTCTCCATATAGATTGAAATCTATATACGATACGAGACAAATACTCTGTTTACGACAGTCTCAAACTACATGCTTTTCTAATCTCTTTGAATATCAATTCCTAGATTTCTCCTTGCGCTACCAAAATTCGTCATTCCAAATTCACTACTTAATATTAGTTTCAATATGTTAATATCATCCATATTTCTAGTTGCAAGAAGCATATCATCAACATATAACAATAGAGAAACATAAACTTGTTGAAATTTCATCAACTTTGTTGTTTCTGATGAAAATTTGTTCCATCTTAAACTTGTTAAAATTTCTATTCCATTACCTCTGGGATTTCTTCAGGTCATATAAATATTTATGCAACAAATATATTTTTGTATCTCATTATTTTGACTCAAAACCTTTTAATTGTGACATGTAGAGTTCTTCATTCTAGTTCACCATTGATGAGTCAATAAATGTTTAGGGGAATATTTCGGATCTTGTGCTTGATATGACTAGAGAGAGAAAGTGTAGAGAGAGAGAATGGAATAGGATAATATTCAATGTCCCACCTACCAAGAAAGTGGGTCACCTTTTATACTAAAATAAGGTGGACCCACTACAATTCTTAGTGGGCTGTTTACATAATTAATGAGGTCCCTTAGTAAGTACTGTGTTTACAAATTGGTCCCCGAGAGATCCTAAATACATTAATAATTACACCAAGTATCTTTTATCTACAATTAAACCCTCATTATTTATATCGGCGAATTCTACCCTTATCAGTAGCCCCCCAGTCTTCGGGAGTATCAGGATCGGAGACTCATAGCCGAGCCTAAACCTATCTACCGCAGTCTCTTGTGCTTCGGGCCAACGACTTATCCTTGGATGAATTACCCCATTTTCCAAAAGCGTCGGGCATTCCACGACATTCCCGCAGCGCTTTTTAACTGACTTTATCCGAAGACAATACTCAGGTTCTGCCAGAAATTCCTTGCCCGATATTCATAATTCTGGCCAGGTCGACTCCCGCGTCTTCTTGGGCTTCTATTCCTGGCCCCACTGTGATGGGCCGGCTCTTCGCGGTGGATCAGGTTAAGAAGGCCCATCTCATCAGTTGGTTCGAAGGGGCTAACCTAGGTAAGCCTTCATCAGAAGGTGGTCAACACGTGTCACCCGTTAATGGGGTGTGCATTGCCAGACTAGTTCTTTAGGGAGACTCTTCGTCTTCCCGCTGTGCTTTTGTCGATTGGTATTCCCCGGTCATTCAACGTCGCCTATATATACTCCACAATTCTTGATTTCTCTCAGAGGCATTCTAGAGAGAGAAAGTGTTGTCAGATCATTTCAAGAGAGGGAATGCTTGTTTTATGAAACCCAGACACCCGAAACAACCACCAACCAAGAAAAAGAAAAGGCCTGTGTTTGGTTTCAAAGAGTGGGCGAGCATCGGAGATCGAGCCGAATAGTACCGACGCGCTAGCTTGATTTAGGGATCTAGTTCCAAACCATTTACTCCCGTCCCGCAGCCTCACGACCCCGTTTTAGCCACCCTGATCCCTGCCGAATCCTTCTTTTCGCCCGAACCACCTGGCTTTCTGTTCCCCGAGATTAGCCTATCTCTAGAAACTGTTGTCCTCTCTTCTAGCAGCAGCTCCTCTCGTTCCCCTGTAGTTCGGTCGGAGAATCCGACCCCGTCGTCTGTCAAGTCGTACGTCCCGTCGCCTCCGTTCCCGCCCCGATGTGCTCATAAAACTAAGTTCTTGACTATGGGCGAAAACAGTCCCCCTACATCTCCCGCATGAGATAATTATCTTGAAATGGTTCAGCTTACTCCCTCAATTCGAGGGTACCAGACTGGTCTTAATACTGCCGTGACTTTTTTACGTCTGCCTAAGCGTCGGCTGACGCCAGAGGAATTGGATGCGGCTCATCGGGCTCATTCTGGGAATACTGCTGAACCCTCAAGCTCTCGGGTACGATCCTCAGATCCGAACGCTGCTACAGCCCGAAGCTCTGACCAAGCTCTGAACCCCGATTTGGAAGAGTCGGAGGTGGATATTGCTCCCGCGGAGGTCAGTGTTGCCACTGTTGGGAACGCTGCTAACCCTTCAGATGATCCTCTGCCCGAAGAAGTTGAGGCCGCAATCACCACCACCTATTTCCGCTGGCTCCCTTCGAAGGACGTCGTCTCTCTCTATGAAGGAAAGTACCTCTACTTCCCCGAGTCCGAGCACAAGGAGCTGCTGATTCGTTGGGGAATTCCTGAATGCGTCACGGTCCGGTTCCCGGTCCCTAGGGAAACTCCTGTTCACGTCCGATCTCGGGAAATAGTGGTGTTTACCGAGCTATTCAATTGGGGTCTCTGCTTCCCCTTAGATCCCGAGATTGCACTTTACTTCGGCACCCTCCACATCTGCCCGTCGCAGTTGACGCCTAATGCCTGGTACACCTTAATGTCCTGCATAATGGCTTCACGCCTTTCTGGTCAGGTTATGCCTATGGACGAATACATCGCTATGTCAGGTCTGTCCAAGGCTCCTAAGTCCCCGTTCTTCTACTCTTCCTTGAGAAACAAGTGGAAGATAGTTAACGACTTTCTGGAGGAAGATAAGGGCTGGAAGCATCGGTTTGTGTTTCTGAGCGGCTGCTGGGAGAACGGTCTTCCCTATAGTCGGGAGAATAAGAGGCAGTTGCTTCGGTCCTGGGTCTATGCCGGTACTCTCCCCCCTTCATCTTGGGGCAATGTGGCTAGATGTACCCGAGGCGGACCGACCTGAGGGAGTCGTTTGTGAGGATGAGTCAGATGATACGGAGTCCGAGGAGGAGAGTGGGGAGTGATCGGTGGCAGTTTTTGTTACTTGTTGTTTTTTTGTTTCTTTGTTCGTAATATCTTTGGGGGCCGTGGGGTCCCCTAACATTATGTCCTGTGAATATTTCGGTATTCGTGTTTGTGTGAGTATGCAATCCTTGTTTCTTACCATAATTTGTGGGTGTTTTTACTTAAGTAACCCCAAGTGTTTTTGTGAAAAATCAAAGTAGGGTCTGATCGGCCTTATTTGTGAAATTCCTGATGGGGTCGGAAAAAGAAAAACATGTAATATTGATGCTTATGCAAAAGGCTGGGAAAATGCATCAGCTGTAAGTACTGAAAAAAAAACCATTAAGGTTCTGCAGACTAACGTAACATTGAAACTTGTCCCAAAGGGTCGGGAGATTTAAACATGTAAATCAGTTGTAAAAACTGAAAAACCCATTAAGGTTATGTAGATCAATGTAACATTGAAACGTTTCCCAAAGGGTCGGGAAAATTAAACACGTAGATCAGTTGTAAAAACTGAAAAACCCATTAAGGCTATGTAGATCAATGTAACATTGAAACTTTTCCCACAGGGTCGGGAAAATTAAACATGTAGATCAGTTGTAAAAACTGAAAAACTCATTAAGGTTCTGTAGATCAATGTAACATTGAAACATTTCCCAAAGGGTCGGGAAAATTAAACCTGTAGATCCATTAATATTAGTCGGAACAGACTCTGACCAGCTCGTCAGCCGACCAAGGTCGTAACACTTCAAAATTTGGAAGGCAAGAGAAAATTTTGATTAATGTAATCAAGTGATCGGGTGTTTATGATGCCTCGTTAAAACCTTCTCGCGCCACCGAGGTAGGAAAGAGTGCATCCCCGACCAATAAGTTTTTACAGACTCTATCGAACAAACTAGAAGTATTTTACCACTATTCTAAATACAATTTTAGATGTTCAATATTCCATGGTAGCCTCAAAGGATGCCCGAGCTTGTTTTGCAGGCGGTATGTCCCGCTCTTGATTTTTTCCACGATTTCGTAGGGTCCTTCCCAATTTGGGGCGAGCTTGTCGAGGCTTTTGTCTTTGGTGTGAAGAAAGACGCGCCTCAAAACCTTGTCACCGACCTTAAACTCCCGACGGCGTACTTTAGAAGCGTATCGACTTCTCATCAGGGTCTGATAGTGCAAAGAGTTCAACTGGGCACGATTGCGCTTCTCTTCTATAAGATCGAGCTCGAGTCGTCTGCTATCGTCGTTCGCTTCCTCCTCATAGGTACCGATCCTGAAAGATGGAAAAATGGATTCCGCAGGGGTAACCGCGTCCATACCGTATACCAAAGCATAAGGTGATTCCTGGGTAGCCGTCCGGGGTGTGGTTCGGTATGCCCACAGTACCTTTTGTAGGTAGTCGGGCCATTTTCCGGCCTTTCCTTCAAGGTTTTTTCTGAGGCCGTCCAAAATGGTTCGGTTGGTTACTTCGACCTGCCCGTTTTCCTGAGGATGGAATGGAGCGGAGAAACATTGCCTGATCTTATGAGTGGTGCAGAAATCTTTCATTTCCCCGCTGTCGAATTGTGATCCGTTATCCATAGTTAACCTCTATGGTACCCCGAACCGACAGCATATGTTTGACCAGATAAATTTGATGATATCTTTGGTCTTGGTGGCGGATAGAGGTTCAGCTTCGACCCACTTGGAAAAATAGTCTACTGCCACGATTATCGTCTGTCTGCCACCCGATGCCATTGGTAGTGGTCCGACAAGGTCGATTCCCCATCGATCAAAGGGTAGACCTTCGGATATGGACTCTAGAGGAGACGCGGGAACGTTTATCGCATTTGCGAATCGTTGACATGTATCGCATGTTTTGACTATTAGTCGTGCATCTGCTGTTATCGTCGGCCAATAGAACCCTGCGAGAAAAATCCTTCTGATTAAGGCTTTGTAACTGCAATGTGCTGCACCCTCACCATCATGCAGCTCAGATACAATTATTTGTGATTCATGGACCCCTACGCATCGGAGCAGGGGGCGGCTGAAGGATTTCTTGTACAATACTTCACCTAAAAGGACGTAACCCCGAGCCTTGTTGCGTACTTTCCGAGCTGAGGCGTTATCACTAGGCAGCTTACCTTCAGCTAAGAATGCGATAATGTCACGTCGCCAATTTGAGATTGTTACCGAAGAGATCTGACAGGCGATTTCAGGTCAGTTATCTAACTCGTGATGTTTGATAATAGACGGGCGTTCTTGTTCGGTCACCCAAGGATAGTTACTGGAGCAGGAGATTGTTGCCAAAGAATCCGCAGCTATGTTTTCGCTTCTCGGGACATGTTCGTAGGTGACTTTGTCAAAGGAGGCGGCTAGCACTCTGAGTGCTGCTAGGTATTGTACCAGATGCTCTTTCCGAGCTTCCGCATTCCCCGAAGCTTGGGTTATCAAAAGTTGGGTATCGCTTACAAGGCGTACCCGCTTTGCCCCACATACCTGCGCTAACCGCAACCCTGCCAGAGCAGCCTCGTATTCAGCTTCATTGTTCGAAGTGTGGAAACCAAATCGAACGGCTTGGTGCATGCTAATGCCCGATGGGGTAACTATTTGTATCCCTGCTCCACAGCCACTGACGTTAGCCCCCTCGTCGGTTCGGACGGTCCATTCGTTCAATGCGGCTTCTTGGGAAGGCGCGTCCTGATCAGGTCGTTCGGGATGGAACTCTACTAAAAAATCAGCCAGGACTTGGCCTTTAATGGATGTCCGAGGTTCGAAGTCGATGTCAAAATCGCCCAACTCGACCGACCATTTGGAGATTCTCCCGGACATGTCTGGTCGCTGGAGGATGTACTTGAGTGGGAACGAGGTTCGGACTATGATAGGGTGGGCTTGAAAGTACGGGCAAATTTTTCGTGCCGCCGTGACTAAGGCGAGAACCATTTTTTCGAACTTCAAATACCGAGTCTCCGCATCTAACAGGATTTTTCTCACAAAGTAAACCGTTGTAGGGGCCGGTCCCGACTCACTAATCAGAGCTGCACTAACCGCAAAGTCAGTAACCGCAACGTAGAGGAAAAGCGTCTCGCCTGCGACGGGTTTTGTCAAGAGGTTCGGGGATGACAGATATTGTTTAATTCCCAAGAACGCTTCGTTACATTCGGGAGTCCACACAAAATTTTTGGCTTGTCTCAAGACCTGAAAAAAGGGAGCGCACTTATCAGATGACCGAGAAATAAATCGATTTAAGGCAGCCAGACGCCCTGTTAGGATCTGGACTTCCTTGATGCTCCGGAGCGGAGTCATATCGGTCAGAGCTTGAAGTTGGACGGGATCGGCTTCAATCCCTTTCTCGCTAACGAAGAAACCTAGAAATTTTCCTGACCGGACCCCGAATGAGCATTTTTTCGGGTTAAGCTTGATATTTATTCCCCGCGGGTTATCAAAGTTTTCTCTTAGATCGGTAAGGTGGGCTTCATCCGTGCCGCTTTTAACCAACATATCATCGATGTACACCTCCATATTCCTCCCAGTTTGACCCTCGAACGTTTTGTTAACTAGCCTTTGGTATGTGGCGCCGGCATTTTTTAGCCCGAAGGGCATTACTTTGTAGCAGTATAGTCCTCGGCCCGTGATGAATGCGGTACTTTCCTGATCCGCAGCTTGTAATTTGATCTGATTATAACCGGCGTATGCATCCATGAATAACAGCAATTTGTTACCCGAGGTCGAATCTACCAACTGGTCGATTCTCGGCATCGGGAAGGGGTCCTTCGGGCATGCCCGATTTAGGTCGGTGAAATCCACGCACATTCTCCATTTCCCGTTTTTCTTCTTGACCAGAACGGGATTTGAGGTCCACAACGGGTAACTTGCTTCCTTGATATGACCGACGCTGATCATTCTCTTGACTTCTCGCAAGATAATGTCTGCTTTTTCCGGGGAAAAAGCCCGACGCTTTTGGGAGATCGGTCTGGCGTTTCTGTTGACAGTTAGCTTGTGAATAGCAAACGATTCTGGGACCCCGGTGACATCTCTTGAGCACCACGCGAACAAATCTAGGTTTTCCCGTAGGAGAGTCAATAGCTCTTCCCTGAAGGTCGGTAAGAGGCATACCCCAATCCGCAGGAATTTCCCCGCAGCGAATTCGTGTTGCTCGCATTCTTCGTCCGTCGTCAAAAGGCTCGGGGCTTCCCTGGGGTCATCAACGGGAAATGATTCCGGGGTGAGCCCCTTTAATTGCTATTCTCGAGCTTGAATCATCTCTTGGTCTTTTTTAGGTGCCAATGCTGCTCGGTAACATTCCCGTGTTGCTTTCTGGCTGCTTCGGACCACTCCCACGTTGTTTCCGACCACGTATTTTAAACACTGGTGGATTGTAGAAGATACCGCATGCATTCGCGGCATTGTGGGAATCCGGCGTGTCTACTACCACGAATAAAACCGTAACCTCTTTTTTGAACGGGCCGCGGCCTAATTGGACTACGCCCTCAAATTCTCCTATAACATCGGTTGCTGACCCTGTGAACCCCATTATGGTACGGTCGGACCGTGCAATCACTGGTGGTGTCCTAAACTTGGCGAAAGTGGATGCGAAGATTATGTTGGCCGAAATACCGGTATAAACCAAGATGCGCCGAACCTCCTCCCCCGCAATGGCTGCCCCGATTACGATGGCATCCTCATGGGGGCCAGCTATGTCTCTCATGTCGTCGTCGTCGAAGTACAGAATCGGAGACGGGACGCTTCTGGACTGGGAGTAAGTTCTGGCCTCCAACTGAGTGGTTAGGTTGACGATGTGCCTTTTCCTGGACAAATGTGTAACTCCTGCCATAGAATCTCCCCCAAAAATAGTTAGGGATTCAAAAAATTTACAAAGGCCTCGTACATTACCGAAGTTCTCCTCGGCTTCCTCCTCGATAATCCCGATGATGTTGCGATTTGCTTCCGGGTCGAGGTACTCAATGGAAACATCGAAAGGATCGGTTACTTCTGAAATTGCCATGGTGGTTTCGGGTTTTGGTATTATCACGACTTCCTTCGAGGTCGTACTTTGTTGTGCCTTCTTAACATACTCCAGGAGGTTTCCGTGCTCTATGAGCATCTGTATTTCTTTCTTCAAGGCAATGCAGTCTTTAGTATCATGCCCAACGTCCTCGTGATAGCGACAATAGCGGTTATTCCTTTGTTCCCGAGGTGTCGGTATCGGGAAAGGTCTTCGGTACATTCCGCTCTACTTAGTCTTCTCGTAGATTGACGATATACACTCCGTAAGGTCTGCGAAGTATACAGGACGGATCCATTTGTTAGACATAGGTCGTGAAGTCGTCTGACTCGTCTGCTTTGGTTTTGGGCTTGTTAGGACCGAAGGCTTGGCCGATACAGGCGGGGTCGGGTGTATTGTGCTGACCGGTTGGACTGACCTGGCGTAGTCCGACCGAGTGCTCTGCCTTATCACTACCGATGCTTGTGCACTTTGCTGAATTTGCGCCGCCAGCTCAGATGCTTCAGTTTCTTCGATCAATATCTGTTTTTCTATTTGAGCTAGAAGTGCGGAAAACGTGAACGCTTGTTTTTTTGTCACTTCTTGCTTCATTGGTCCTGGGAGCAGACCCAAGCGAAACGCAGTTAGGGCCACATTCTCTTCGCAGTGGTCTAGGTCGGTCTTCGCGTCGATGAATCGTCTGGTGTACTCTCTGAGGCTTTCCCCTAATTTCTGCCTACAATTCATAATAGTGTCTCCGTTGGCCCGGAAACTTTTACTTCCCACAAAGTGTTGCCTAAACATTGTCCAAAACATCCCGAAGTTTCGGATGCAGCCCTGCGGTAAACGGTTGTACCACTTAGATGCTCGGTCCCTGAAGGTCATGGAGAAAGCTCTACATAGGAGTTTGTCATCATTATCGAAACTCAGCATGAAGTTTTTGAAGGCTTCCAAATGATTATCGGGGTCCTTCTTCCCATCGTACTTTTCTAGCTTAGAAATGTCAAATCGCTTCGGGAGCTGTCCTGCTAATATCTCGTCGGACAATGGAGATGCCCTCCAATTGACTCTAAACCCGCACGCTCCTCCTCCAAGTCCTTCTGTCTGAACTCCGTAGAGTCCCTCATCTCCTGGGCTGATAAACTGGCTGCTGGTTCGGTAACCGTGGTTCTGGCTGTTCGACGGTTGCCATGGAACTGGGGGCAGCGATGCCCGCTCTTCACGGCTGGCGGCGGGCATTTCTTCCTTCTCAAAGGACACCGTGGTTTGCTTCTCGGTGCTACCCTTCTTGTATTTTGGGGAGTCCGTCCTGGGTCCTTGGGGGCGTCGGGAACGATTCTTTCGTGTGCGCTAGACCCTTTCCCGTCGCCGATACTCACTGCCCGATGAATCATCCGTGGTGTAGTCAACCGACATGCCGCGATGATCCTCTGGGTACCGCTGAGTTCTGGCATTTTGCCCTTCCTCGGGATGAGGCTCTCGATAATACCTAACAAGTCGGGCTTCGATGCGCGGCCCAACATTTCGGTCGACCTCCTCATGATCCTCCAAGAGGGGTTCCTTGCCTTTTCCTTCCCGGACCCTTTTCTCGTCCAGTGCCCGCTCCCTTTCTGCGTTTAGTCTGGCAATGTCTTCAAGGAGTTGTTTTCGGGTCATTATTAGGGTCGACCGTTTATCTCGACCCCGGTCGTGGTGTTCCCGACCAGTTGCTTCCTCGCCCTATGACACCGAGATGGCTCGGATCACTTCTCTACCGACCCTCTCTATCACAGCTTCGTTGTTCATCTCGTAAAGTGTGATTTTCAAAGAAAAAAGATTCATTTTTGGTATCACTGATTCCCACAAACGGCGCCAATGATGAGTCAATAAATGTTTGGGGGAATATTTCGGATCTTGTGCTTGATATGACTAGAGAGAGAAAGTGTAGAGAGAGAGAATGGAATAGAATAATATTCAATGTCCCACCTACCAAGAAAGTGGGTCACCTTTTATACTAAAATAAGGTGGACCCACTACAATTCTTAATGGGCTGTTTACATAATTAATGAGGCCCCTTAGTAAGTACTGTGTTTACAAATTGGTCCCCGAGAGATCCTAAATACATTAATAATTACACAAAGTATCTTTTATCTACAATTAAACCCTCATTATTTATATCGGCGAATTCTACCCTTATCAACCATGAAATAATACAGTTTTGACGTCTATTTGCCCTAACTGCGAGTCATGAGCAACCACCAAAGCGAGAAATATTCTTATGGATACATGCTTTACAATAGTAGTGAAAACTTCTTAACAGTTTATGCCTTCTCTTTTAGTGTAATATTTTGCAACAAGCCTCAATTTTGTGACGATCATTCTCAATACCAGGAATCCCAAAATTCATTTTGAACAACCATTTACAATTATTGTTTTTTGTTTCTATTAACGAGTTCCTAAGTCTGATTTTTGTGAAGAGACTGAATATCATCTTCTATAGTCTTATTCTAGTTGTTCCAATCATCATCCATCTTTGGTTCTTCTATATTTAAAAAAACTGTAGAAAATAGACTAAACGCAAGCTCACTTTAATCGTTAAATCTCACAATAGGTATATGAAGTCTTCTTTTGTGATCTTTAGCAAGTTGATAGTTTGAGAGACCATCGTCTGTATCATTTGATTCAATCTGATCTGGTTTATCTTCTAACAGGTTTCTTTTTTATATAATAGCTCCACTTTGCTCACAAGTATTTGATATCTCACATTCTTTCCATGATGATTGTTGAATCACTTGATCCAAGTTTGAAACTACTTTACAAACAAATTTTCAATCACTTGATTCAATCTGATCTGGTTTATCTTCTAACAGGTTTATCTTCTAACAGGTTTCTTTTCTATTTCTTTTAAAATTTTCAGGTATTTAAACACCAATTTTTCTTTAAGTGTTACATTTCGACTTACTATCACCTTTTTCTCATCAATTATCTAGACTTTAAAAATTATAGTTCCCATCGAATATCAAAGCAAAACATATTTTGCAGTACATGGTTTTCAGTTTTTCTTTATTTTAATGCACAAACACAATTGGACCAGAACGCCTTAAATGTTTGTAACATGGCTGCTTATTCAGCCAAATCTCTTCTATAAAATTATGATTTATAGCCATATATGGAGATCTATTGACTATATACACCATGGTGGAAGCTGTATTTGCCCGGAATCCTTCACCAATCCCAAATTCATTCAAGAGACAACAAACTTTCTCTATAATCGTTATGTTCATTCTTTCGGCGACGTCATTCTAATGCGATATGTTAGTGCGCGTTCGATGACACTCTATGTCGTGCTGCTTGCAGTAATAATTTAAGTGTTGATTACAAAATTTAAGCTCATTGTCGGTTTAAAGATACTTCACCCTCTTATCCACTTGATTTTCTACAAGGTTTTTCCATTCTTGAAATTTATCAAACGTATCATTCTTAGTATTCAAGAAAAACCACCAGACTTTTCTAAGTTTTATCAAAGATGATGGAAATAAAATATTTCTTCACAGATAAGGAAATTCTATTGTTTTATGATCCCCAAATATCTACATGAACATGGCTCAAAATATCATTACTCTTATGTTTTCCCAAATCTAAAACTCACTTTTTTTATTTTCCGAGCAACACCCTATTCATATAAGCCATAATCCTTCACATCATTTTTGCTTATAAGCCTTTTTTCAGCTAGAATCTTCATGTTGTTTAGACTCATGTGAGCTTACTTTTTGTTTCAAAGATCCATCTTGACATTACTGGTTTTTACTTGACATATTTTAAGAGTAAAGGTTGACCCATCAAGTATGTATAAAGTATTCTCAAGATCTTCTCTCAAAGTTATCTTATCATTCTTGTAAAAACAATTTTACCATCATCTCTTTAATGAATGAAACCTCCTATATTCAATGTCCATATTGATATTAGATTTATTCATAGGTTTGATTTATACCAAACATTCTTGAGATAATTCACAATTCCTCCATGAGTGCTTACTTTTATAGACCCAACTCCAAGTGTCTGATATAGTTATTATCACCAAAAAGAACTTTTATGAAACTATTTTATTTGAATCCATAAAACCAATCCCCTTGAAGTCATGTGAAAAGAACAACCTGAATCAATCACCCACGGCTCTTTATATATTTCAACCCAAATCAATCACCCATAACTTTTTCTAGATTTCAATATCTGCACTTAAAACCACTATGCTTCTGCTTCATCTATAATAATTTTTGCCTCATATTAATCTTCAACTCCATAAGTCTTTTATAAGCATAACAATATTTTCTAATGTGACCATCTTTTTTACAATGCCAATAATTGATTTTTGATTGAGATTTTTATTTTCTTCTAATCATTCCTCATTTTCCATCTCGATAATTTGTTTTTCCCTTGTGGTTATCTTGAGATTCTGATATTCTTCTATGTGAGTCTTGTTTTCAGGTTTCTTATACCTATCATATGAGTTTATACTCAAACCTTTTCCACATTTTTCTCATGTAATGTACATCTTTGAATTCATTTTTTTTGGGTTGTTCTTATAACTTCTTCCAATGATATTAAGTCTTTGGAATACTTTAACGTTTCTTTTAATTCACCGCATTTGGATGGAAGTGAGATCAACAATATAATCACTTGGACTTTGTTTGAAGCATTCACTCCTACACAAGTTATGTCTGCAACGATCGTTAAGAACTCATCTATATTCTCGTTAATAGATGAAGAATCATGTATATTGAAAATATAAAATTTCAATTGTATGAAAATTCTATTTGATAATGAATGGGATATGTAGAGACGTTCTAACATTTCCACGTCGAAATTCTTCTTGTACAACTTCTGAACTAACGCAATACAAAATCGTATATATTTAGTATTATCATATTAATTATTTTCTCTAATCGTTCTACTTTACATGGATCTTGAATTATCTATGTTATTGACGAATCGGTAGAAACATTGATCTCGATTGAGCATCTACTGTAACCGACTTAGCGAGAAGATCTTCGTCAAACAAAACTATTTTTAATCTTAAAAAACCTAAATGAGCAAGCATTCTCATCTTCCACAACATGAAGTCTTCAGATATGTCGAGACATTCGACATCGATTCTTTTGGTCAACATTGAGGGTAATCACCGACACTTATTAGCTCTGATACGACCTGTTGTAAAATCAGCAAATACTTCATTTTAATATGCACTCAGTTTCAACTCTCAATCTTTCAACTGAATCTGTAACAACTCAAGAATCATAAAACTCAATAAAGAGAAAAAAAAATTGTTAGCCATGTTCAGTCTAATCGGTGTGGTTATATAAACGTTTTGAGTTGGAATAATTAAACATATCCACTACCAATAATCGTTTATGAGAGAAGAAACGAAAAGAAAATCAGTTACATTATGATTATTTGTTTTATTTTTAGTCAAATTTATTTGTAATTTTTAAAATTATATACAGATAATCAGTTGAGGATATGATAAAATTTGATGCGGTTTGATTTGGACTTTTGATTTTCAGTTTTTTTATTTAATTCAAAAACTTTAGTTTTTGATATTTTTGGTTTTTAAAATCCGACCGATTCTGAAAATCGAATAAATATCCGATCGATTCGATTATTTTTCATTCGACTCCATACAAATATTTTAAGTAACAATTTTATTTTAATACTATATTCTATCTATCACAAAAAGTAATATTCTTGTGCCATTTAGCGTTCCGGTTTAAGAAAATGTTTCGTTTTTTCAAAATAATTAGAATATTCTGAAGTTTTATAATTAGAGTTAAATTTTATTTAATTTCTCATATAACCCACTTAAAAACTCTATTATATAAAGGGTTAGGCTAGAAATTAGTCATATTTTGATAGAACTTAAACCGCTGGATCTTACACCTGTTTGATATATCTCTCACCTAAATTTGGATAAATTTTCCCTTTTCAGAAACCCTAGGGATAAAAGGCTTTGATAAATCTCTCCCCATTTTTTCTTTTTTTTCTCTCTCTCTAGAAATCTCTCAATCACTCAAGAATCGACCAAAAATCAAACTCGATTGTTTGAAGAATCTAAACTCAGTAAAACATAAAGGTAAGAAATACAAACCCCCTCCTATAATTTTTTTAGATTTCGTTGGGTATAAATTGTTGAAAATTGAGTTTTTAGGTTTCGTTTTTAAAAGTTCGATTTTTGCATGAAGTTAGGTGTTGTTTTGTTAGATTAGTGTTGTATTCTTGTTAGTTTTGTTAGGATCTATGTTTCTATGTTTGATTTTGTGTGAAATGAGGTTGATTTGGTGGGTTTTCAATTTTGGAACTCGGTCTTCTTGGTCACACGATTGTGCTACCAGTTTTTATGTGGCCGCGCGATCGTGCGACCAAGAAGACACTTCGTCGCATGCGATGGGGTGTGCATTTTTATCGCATGCGCCAGACATACTTACCCTGTCGCATGCGACAGACAGCTTAAGATGTCGCATGCAATAGACAACTTAAGTTGTCTCATGCGACAACTTATACTAACAACTTTTTTTTGTTTTGTTTCACTAATACATATTAATTTATGTTTTTTTTACAGGATGGGGCGAACCAAGAGCAAAGTAAAAAATCTGTTTAAGAAGGGGCAACAGAGGGCACGCATAGGTTCAAGTGGGGTCGGTTGGTCTTAGCACAGTTGTACCACTCCCTTAGTTAGGGATCTCTACATGGTATGGGAGGCATTTGCGGGTTCATAGGGATGCTCGAGTCGTGGATATTTTCCCACTTCGTTCAGTTTCGGACTCCACTATTTCACGATTATCAACTATCTATGCCTCATATGTGTAGACATGCGCCGCAGAAGATCAGCATTTTGCACGATGTGCGCAGGGAGTTGAGACATGCACTTTCGACGTGCACGGATTCAGATGTAAGTAATATTTGTTCATTTTAATGTTACGTATTTTTAATAATATAAATGGATAACTTGTTCATTTATTTATTACAGGTCATTTTCCTTCCTTTCATGTATTTACGGGACTATCATCCGTTCGAGAGCGTTACTTGGGTTGGGGTGACGCTTAAGGCATTCGACATCATTGTGCCATATTACCATGATCGTGTCACTCGACAGATGGGCTTGTGCAGCTGGTTCCGAAAGATATACGCCCTCCTTCATAAAAAAAAGCAGGGAAGAAGACGGCTAGCAGATACGTTTGGGATGCTGATTTGTGGAGGGATTGGGAGTACCATCGTTACACTCTTGATGGACCGTCATACTATGGTAGTGGAGAGAGCAGCGACACGATGTACTACGTTTGGGTGAAAAAGAAGCTATGGTATATCGTTAGTAGCTCTAGTCCAGCTGGAGGTCCTCGGTTGCAGCCATATGGTGGTGCTGACTACGCAGGACACGAGAAGATTTCTCGGTATGCTTCATCCATACCGACGCTGGAGTACAAAGATCTGGTACAGACCACCCTTCACATGTGCAGGATTGCTGAGCGGTACAGACGTCATTGATTATTACTCGAAACAGACTTTTGTTTATAAGCTCGTTGTTTGATATGTTAGACTTTTCTACATTAGCATTATATTTTGTAACCGGATAAGTTTATGACAGCTTTTATTTATTATATTTCTTTTTTTTGTTTTTACACCTCATTCCCAATTTTATTTGAACAAGCTAGCTAATAAAAGTATGTCAAAAACATAGTTAGTATGTCATAGTATAAAATTGTTCAAAATTTAAGGTGTTAAATGAAACACAAACGTCAACATAAACTGAAACACACACTCAAACACAAACTGAAACACACTCAAACTTAAACTGAAACACACACTCAAACATAAACTGAAACACACACTCAAACACAAACCGAAACTCACACTCAAACATAAACCGGAACTCACACTCAAACACATACTCAAATCATAGTTTATCTATCAGGCCAATTCCATTTCATTAACTTCTTTTCTTTTTTCGCATCCTGGTATTCACGCATTTCCTATACTTCGATGTCAATACTGTTATAACGGACATGATCCAGCTGCTCCTCTGTTAGAGAATCCGTGACCTGGCAGTTGAACCAGTTACACGCAACACGACATTCCATTTCGTTGACGCCGGAAACTGGATGTAAACGGAATCTAACTATGACTGACCACCTAGCTTTCACCTCATCTACACGCCTAGAAATTCTAGGAGGCTGGACACCTTCCCTGCCATATAGAAAATACATTTAGCATATCAATGCCTCATAGTATGTTTTACGCCCCTCTTTAAGGTTTGTGTTGCCAACTTTGATTGATGCTCTCATCAAATACTGATCTTCTAACTCAATCCATGGATACATTTTTGCTAAATTTATCAACTAGTTTACCCTTTAATGTGGATACAACATCTATTTATATATAATTTTGTTTTCGGATAACGTAATCCAGTTAGACGAATAAAAATATGACACATGTAAAGTGAGGAGGATAAAATAGAAGGATAAGGATAGACAATTATTAAAAACTCCCGCCAATTCTCATTAACAAAAAAACTCCCGCCAAATTAAAAACTCCCGCTTATTCTCAAAAATCGAAAAACTCCCGCCCTAAATTCCCTCTAAACTTGACTCTAATTTATTAAAAACTCATGCCCTAAAAACCCTTATAAATAGGGACTAAAAACAGCATCAACATGAGAACCATCAAACATTCTGAAACACTCATCAAACATAAACAGTTTAACAAATGGAGTTTTTGCCTTACGAAGACTACGATTTGCTTGAGGCGGTGAAGCTTGCCCGCCGAGAAATGGGGGAAGATGCTAATGATGCATTTTTTGAGAGAGTCATGTGTAAGATGTACTACAACTACGGCCGTTTAGGGACTAAAGGTCTAGTTGTGCGCATCCGTGAACAAATCAAGCAGAGGTACCTTTTTTGCAAACCGATGGATCGTTTGTTGTTTTTGCCATATAAAATTAAGCAAGAAGCGGCCACCGTCTGGAACATTACGGTGGTAGACTACATCACTAGGGATATGGTAGCGTATCTTTAAGATATGATTACGGAAAGAGAGGAGGGGATTAATTCTGACGACAACTTAGGATACGACTTCGACGATTGAGCATTTTGGTTGTTTGCATGTTGTAGTTTAATTATTTTCTTATGTTTATTTAAGTTAATGTGTTAACTTGTTGTTTTCGGCTTTATGTATTTCCTTTAAGTGTCTTATTTGGTGTAGTGTTGAACTTGAACTCGAAAATAAAATTTTCCCTTTTTTAATGTTCTTTTACTCCAATAATTGTTTAAACTACATTATTTAACCAATAACCATTAGGTCGTGCGACGCAGGCCCATCTGGTTGAGAAAACATAGCCAATTATTTGGTTTTGTGTCGCATGCGTCCAGTGTCATAGGGCGTCGCATTTAGGTCGTGCGACGCAAGACCTTTGGTTGAAAAAACAGATTCAATTATTTGGTCTTGCGTCGCATGCGACCATTTCCAAAAGGCTTCGCGTTTAGGCCGTGCGACGCAAGCCCTCTGGTTGAAAAACAATGCAATTTATTTGGTCTTGCGTCGCATGCGACCATTTCCAAAAGGCGTCGCATTTAGGTCGTGCGACGCAACCCCTTTGGTTGAAAAAATAGGGTCAATTATTTGGCCTTGCGTCGCATGCGACCAGTGTCAAAGAGCATCGTGTGCGGCGTGTGTCATATTTTATCGTGTCCACACTTTTAAACATAGAAAAAATGCTCGCAAAGGCTAGTAATTGAACAAAAAACCAACATCATACAAAATTACATCAACTATATTACAAAATTACATCACATGTTAGAAAAAATACTATAAAATATTATACAAAATCATTTCAAATGTCGTCTCTTGTCAAATCCGTTACATGTGTTTTTAGTTCAAGTTGATTTTCCTAGCTGGCATTATTTGTGTAAATTTATTGAACCGACGGTAGTACGGATGCGCCCAGTGATTCGCTTCTTCGGTTGCGTAAGCACCCCAACAAGGGTATAATCGAGGCAATGGTCCATCGGGTGGAGTATTCATCTGCGAGAAAACAGAAGAAATGAATGCATCTTGTAATGGTAGCGTAAGAAATTGGGCTAAAAAAGAAAATACACTTATATTAAAAAAGTGACATCCATGTACAAAAGTTATCTCAACTTCTATGATCGTTGAATTGTTGACGGATGGCCTTCCACGGATTGGTAGATACGTTAACGACACCGCTTACGATACATGGTATACCATGCATTGATACCTTGTCGCAATGACTATTCCAATGTCCGGAAATGTCATCCAATAGTGGCTACTACGGTTGGGCTTCAAGTAATCTAACCTATGTACCAAATCGTGAAACACCTTCGGCGAACCATATACATCCAACCAGAATGCACGGTTGTTCCGTAACTCCTTCAACAACTCGCGTCTATAATCCTCCCATCTATCTTCGTTATTGTATATTGAATGCGCTACATAACGATATCCGCATTTTCCGTCCGGAAGAACATAAACTAACTTTAAAATGTAAGTGCGTACAAATGCCGGGATGCAATCCGGATATAATGTTAACTTCTCATTCTTAACAATTTTCTTAGGCCTTCCAACTTTCTTTTTTCCTAATGGAGATTTGGGTGGTACGACGGGAACCACATTGGATGCGGTCGTGCTCCCTAACGTGTTAACGGGTGTACTACTTATTGCGTTAGCCGGAGTACTAGCACTAGCGGTTTGTTCAATGGGATATTCCCACGAACTAGGGTTCCGTTTAGTCGATTTATCAACGCCTCCCTTTGGCCTACCCGTTGCTCTAACCGCTTCTTTAGGATCTTTAATATGACTTGTCTCGGGCCTCAAAATTTGCATTACCCTATTGATAATGTGGTTTTGTTGGTCGGGGCGGAAACTACGAATGGAGCTATCAATTATGGAAAGTTTTTTTTGCAATTCTTCCTCATGAGAACTAGGATCTCTATGAAAAATATCTAATCTTTTACAAAAGACACCCACATCTTCTAAAAGGATGCACCTACCATCTCTAGCTATAAACGCAATTTCACATGCACAAGGCAACCCATGTGTTTTCCTAAGGAAACATCCTCCATATGCTACCCGATCTAATGTTATATTTCTAGCACATACAATAGCAAACATCAATATCTTTAGACCCGCATGTGACACATGGCCCTTAATATTTTGGGTCAAAACACCATCAAAATCGGGAATTGTTCTAAACTTACTTCGCTCAAATGATTCGACGATCCTCGCATGCTGCTTCGTTAATAAATTGTGAATTTTTCCCAAAATAGCTCAAAGTTGCATTGTTTCGTCCCAAGGTATTTTTTTAGGGAAGAGTGAGCACCCTTCGCCCTACATAATACAAGTACAAAATTATGAACTTATTTGAAAAGAGATATAATAGCTAAAGAAAAAATTGGATAAAAGGACAAACCTATTTGTAGTTGTTTGGCCATAATGCTTAATCTTGTTCGTTCGGTATGCAAGAAACTTGTCACCATATTTTGTTATCCACGCCTCCATAACGTACGCAAAACACTTCGGTTGAGAGGCGAACATCTCCTTCAATATATCTAGATTTTTATGTTAACTCTCAACCGTGTTCGCCCCCGCAACGTAGCCGTAAAACTCAACAAATTGTTTTGCAACTACATCATCGTGCAATATCTTTCGGACCGTCCCAAGAATGTTCTTACTAATGTGCCACGTGCATAACAAGTGGTGTGTGCCCGGAAAAATATCGTTAATTTCTCGTATGATAGCTAACTCTCGATCGGAAACAATAACACTCGAAAATGCGCACACGTTATCCATCATCAAACCACGAAGAGTTTTCAAATGCCATACATATTTTCCAATCTTCTCTCCGCTCAAAAACACGTACGCAGCGGTAAATGTAATGAAAGTCGACGTTAAACCAACAATCTCTAATAAAAGCATCTTATACCTAGTCGTCTAGTACGTACAATCCATGAATAGCATATTAGGGAATGTACGTAATAAGTCTATGCTTGTAGGATATGCGGAAAAAAAAATCAGTGATCACCTTTGAATCGTCTTTCAAACGCTCCCACATGGAGTATCCATTCTCCTTCAATTTTGTCAACAAATATTGCATTTGCGTTTGTCCCCCGTGCTCAACATCCCGATGTTTTTTGCGGCAATTGTAGATTGCACGCATGTTCGAAATGTTCTCAGGATATTGGTACTTCAAACCATTATATATCTCCCTAGGACGCGAACCGAAGTGGTACAAACTAAGAAAATGGTTCCTCTTCATCCTATTTTAGCCTACAAGTGCGGGAATGACCGTCTAGGCGAACGTAGACTTCATGATTATGCGTACTGTTTATCACCTCCAAACGTTATTTCATGGCTAGTATGTCGATCAGATGACCTTTTAGCGCAAACAGACAATTACATTTCTTCGTCGATGTCTTCCCCTTTCTTAACGTTTCCGACTTCGCTTTTGATACGAATACACTGTACCGCTCGCAAATGTACTCTAACCTAGGAGTCATTCCCCATTTCCCTCTATCATAGAGCTTTGTAATCGTGACAAACTTAATCTTCTTTGATTCAATGTCCACAAAATCATCTAATTCGTCTTTAGTAAATAACCTATCAGTTTTGAATATTCTATTGTAGTCGACATCCATAAATGGAGGCTGGACAGGTTTCTCCTACAAAATATAACATTGGAATCTATAAGTTTCTTTAACAGTTCATTCGCACGAGACATGTCTTCCAAGCTGTCGCACGAGACATGTCTCTATAGTTGTCGCATGCGATGTCTAAGCAATATCGTCGCAAGTTCGTGCGATGACGAAGATGTTCCTCGCACGATGTTCGTGCGACGAGACCAAAAATCAAAAATTGGGTTTTAGCTTCTTACTTCCATGTGGTAAGCTTCCTCCTCGTCTAGTAAGTCTTCTAGAGAGACACCCATTTCATCATTGTCCATGGATACTCCGATTTAGGTTGTTTGTGGTGAATTTTATGGGTTTGGGTAAAAAAAAGATAACTTTTGGGGTTTAATAGGTTTAGGGTAGTACATACTGATGGAAAGCTTTTGAATTTAGGGTAACAACTGATAGATTTCAGGATTTTGGTTGATTTTGAGAGTAAATTATATGAATGTAATAATCTAGAAGAAGAATTTGAGAATTTCAATTTTGAATTTGAAAAAAAAAAGTCAAGTGAGAGATCGTGATGTTTCTTTATTTTTATCAAGGTTGTTTTCTTCTTATGTTTTTTTTGTCTAACTCTATTATGTAAACGGTGTTTGTGTGCTACATAAAGGTTGCTTCGTTTTTACGTTTTTTTTTTCTTCATCATTTGCTAATTGCTATATGCTTAAAATCGTCTCAGATTTTCTGTCTTTCTGGTTTTCCGTACTCTCTCTTCTTGAGTTTCCGAGCTGCGATGTTCGCACAGCGGACGCAGTAGATCTCATAAGATCTATTCACGTTAAGACCTTCCAAAATCTAACTATTAGAAGCGCCATAGCTTTTTCGTGTTTTGCTTTCACGTCAAGACCTTCCAAAATCTAACTATTAGAAGCGTAGTAACTTTTTCGGTTTCGTGTTTTGCCAGACTGACGAGCCTTTGAGATTCTTTTTGGACTGCAGAACTGGTGGTGTACCAGTCGCGTACCGGACTGGAGTGCTATTTTTTTAACCGAATTGGATCGTTAAGTTTTCGATTTGATCCGGTCTGTTTCGACTTTTTACTGATTTAGTATAAGAGCATCCCCAACAGTCTCTTTATATTTTAGATAAATATGGAGAGGATTTTACTACTTTATAATTTTAGATTATCACTTTTTACAACATATACGCTAATATTATGGTAGTTATTTTATTTGTTAGCTAATGTGAGAAAAGCAAGGAAAATTATAAAGAGTGAAAATAAAGTAATTAAATATAGTTATCGGTTTAGACTATCTGTTGGAAACTGATTTTTAATAAATAATAGCTAAATTTACTATTAACTGTTAAATAGAGTATCCCTTGTCCACTTAAAAATAATAAATTAAATTTCATTTTTTTAATTTAAATAAATAACACGAAATTAATCTTTCTTTTTTATTAAAAAATGATAATTAACTATTAATTCTAGCCAATTGTATTTAAAAAAAAAATTGTTCGAGTTTCCGTAGGTTTTACTGATATTATCGCTCCAGTATCCGTTCTATCGGTTTACCTTTTATCAGTTGGATTCTTAAATGGTTTTACAAATTTATCGATTCGATTCCGAACCAAACTTGAACCAGTCTATTAAAATTCAAGCCGGTTTTTGGTTTTCTAAAACCACGAACCGAACTGATAAGATTTGGTCCTAGACAAAACAAGTCGTCAACACTTCTACTGTTTTATGAATACAGTTGAAAATAAGTACTATTTTTAATAAAATTAAAATAGTTAACGCGAGAAATTAAGATTAGCAAAAACTTTGTTTTATCGGATTGGTTCTCGAATCCATTAGAAATAGAATCAGAACCGTTCGAATATAAAATAAAAACAAATTCAAACATAATTTTTTTATTTCAGTTCGGTTTTTGGGTCCAGTTAAAATGATCATACCTACTAAACACCGAATCTTCTATTTCGGTCGAGTTAAAATGGACCTGCCTACTAGACACCACGAAACGTTGTCTTCTACCGATAATTAACTAAAGTTTCTTTTTAATATAATAAAAGAGTAATTTACATCTGCTGATGCAGATAAAATCATCAGCAACTTCCAGCATCAATATATAACTTCCAGCATCAATATATAAGCATAACAGAAATAAGGGTGTTCTCTTCTGTTTATTGTATGAAGAATGAGAATTACCAACCTCCCCGCTATGGCTGCAAATAAGAGTAAGCGGCAAAACTTCAGTTTCCTCATTATCTCAACAACAGAAGCAGAGCCAATGTACAATGACATAATCTCAGAGAATAGAACCCGAGATAGGCATGCTTTCCAACACCCTGCGATATAAATAAAATAAAAAGTAAGAAATTCCACAGCTATATTAATCGCTAAGAAACATGTAAGAAGAACTTCAGGACGACATAAAATACAAGTTTTTCCAACAGACTGCATGGGAAAGAATATTAAGTTTATAATCGAAGAAGATAGAAACTGAACCTATTCATATGACTGAAAAAGTTAAAATCGAAGAAGATCGAAACTGAACTTATTCCTAGGACTGAATAGGCTTGACATAATCATATGGCCAACATATGACCGAGTCAAGTTACTGAATCCTGTGGCCAAGCCTGGCCAAAACCATCTCTTACCGCCATCAAGCAAAGCTGAACAGAATGGTAAGGCAACCTGCCTATCCAGCTTGATCACCTGACGGAGTATTCTATCAATCCGGATTCAGCCGGCAAGTCGTGCTCCAAGAAATTGTCCCTTTATGGATAAATTGCATATCAGTCGCTCTGAAATAGGGAACATTAGCTACTTAATACTATTTATCTTACATGTTCTAAATATTAAGGGCCAAAATATGTAAAGGGTCCCTCCTATCCTATGAGCCTATAAATAGTTGATTCAACATCTTTGTAACTTGGTGAGCCTTTTGACATTAATGCCAGTCATTTATTACTACTCTCTCTAATATATAAACCAACTTCTCTGAGCATTTATTACTCATACTTTCCTCTCCTAAAGGGAAAGCACCCTTGTTTTCTAGGTGCTGTTGATATTGACATCATCAGAGAGATTTCATCAACGTGTTTAATGAGCCAAACGCTTTATTTGAACAGAACATATGCGGAAAGTGCAACTTCCTTTTTTTCCATAAGTTTGATTTTTACGCTATGACACTTTACATTTATAACCACATATGTGGAAGCAGCCCCCTGTGTGACCACTAACAAAGATCTATACTTTATTGCCTATTTGTAGCATTAACATAGCATGTTAATCTTAATTCTTAAAGGTGTTTCAGTTTCGAGACTTGACTGCCTTCTCATCATGACAACTTGCCTAATTCCATGCATTAGAGTTAGACAAATGGTTCCGTGCAAAGTATGAGCAGAAAGGAATACAAGTTAAAGACATATATATCTGAACTTTATATATAAAAATATCATTTCGTGCAAAGTAGGAGCACAAGATATTTTATCTCCCTCCTATTCGGCTCGCCGTTCCCTCTCCTTCCTTATTGGTCTATTTTCTCTCTTTTATACACACTCTTTTTATTGTGCTCACTCTATCTCTTCTCTGTTCTTAGCCTTCTTCTCCTTCATATATGGTGTTGAATTTCTGGGTAAGTCTACGTTATAATGTTCATTTGTGGCAGTTTATATATCGTCTAGACGTATAGCACTAAACATATCATATCGTCAACATTTGATACTAGATGGTAAGATTAAACAAATTACTGTAGGATCAGAAATATTAAATAATGTGATAAAGTGAAGAGAGAAATTTCGGGAAAGGAATCAGGAGAAATGGAAGAGAGTAAACTGAGAAGAGGAGAAAAGGTAAAGCAACACAGTGTCACATTCATATAGATTAGTTTACTTGTTTAAAAGTATAACGAAGAGCCAAACTGAAACCTCACAACGAAAGTACTGAATGATTCAGACTAAATGGAGATTCGATGACTAAAATAGAGCTATCGATGAAAGCTGAGGGGATTAAACAAAAGGATAGCCGTTAAAAACACCATAAAGCATAACCAGAGCCATATGCGGAAATTACCAGGGGCATCAAAGTGCCAAAACACATGTTAAAGACTATTATAAGATCTTAATAGTCCAATCACCCCAGTTATAGATAAAAATAATATAACAACTCAAAGAAGAAAACGAGTTTGATCGACTAAACATTTCCTCGTATAGGTCTATAAAGGTAAAGATGGTCCGTACTAATTGTGAAAAGGATCAAACAACGTGCAATATAGAAAATTAAATATTAACTTAATAGTGAGATTTTAAAAGAAGATATTAGATAAGCAATTACTTTCATAAATGCAATATGTTGTTATGGATCTGATACCTTTAAAGACAAATGCAGTGAATCCGCTGAGGAAGATCTCAGGCCATTAAACCCAATATTGTACGAAATGCTCCCATCAGCCTTAAACAGTCCAAAATTCCGCTCCGACGTAGGTCCAGGTTTTAAATTTTCATTAAAGATGGCAAAAACATAGGCCTTCACCATAACTTTTGGTCTAAGAGGAGTTCCTTTCCTTTTTGCAAGCCTCTTACGCAAGTTATAATTATAAGTCCTGGCATTCTCAGCCGTTGCAGCAGCTTCATTAGCATCTCCTCGTGAGCCCCACCCTGTTTCCGTAATAATAACTTCCATCTTATTAAATCCAACCTTGTCCAGAGCCGCATACGCAGCGTCAATCTGAGCATCAAGCATGTTATCATAATGCAGACCATTCTTCGGATCATAAAACCCTTCTGCAGGCTCGAAGAGAGCATATTTTATATCTATATTATCCGGGTTATAGATGTACGCTAAAAATGGATAAGCATTCAAACAAAACGGAGAACCGATTTGTGAAAAAAATTGCAAGAGTGGTTTCATGAACTGAACGACATCATCTTTGAAAGTACACGAAGACGGAGGGTAAGAGTCAGCGAAAACCGCTTGCGAATGGGCTGTTTGTATCTGAACAATATCGGCCAAACGAAGCCTTTTCAAGGCGTTGTATATATTTTTCGACGCACCAAGAAGTGATCCCCAGAGCTCTAAGTCGCCGCCCCCTAAAATTTCGTTCCCAATCGCGATCCCTCTGATTCGAGTCTTGGGGAGGTATGCTTCCACATTTTGCTTCACCCATTTCATCGCGGCATCAGAGCTCGCATTCATTTCTTTCACGTGTTCGTTTGGAAGCCCGATAACTAAGTCTAACCCGGATCCACTAAATGCTTTGAGGACACTGGGATCAAAATCGTATATGCGAATGTTCCTTATCTTTACTGACTTGAGTAGTATCACTACCTGTTCCGGCGATGGAATGTTATCCGCAATCCTTCCGTAGTTTATTCCATAGGTTCCAGTAAATCCAAGCACAGTCAGAGGAGCTAGACACATAAAAAGATAAACCTCCATAAGCACAGAACATTCTTCATCATCCGAATACTAGAGACTACTACTACACAGTGTGCAAACACCCTACAACTCCAAACTTTGGGTACTATTATAAAATCTACAAAACCCATTTTCAAATCGAAGTTCATAAACAATTGTATAACTAAACAGATAATAAATTGAAATCCTAAACAATATCAAATTATGATTTAAAACATGATCAATTCAATTAATACATAAGCTAACATTAAAACAGACAACAAACTAAAACAAGTTCGGTTCCAAATTTCAAAAAGTAACAGAAACAGTAAAGAGAAAAGTACCTGTTAAGATTGAGACAAAAGAGACCAAGACCAAAACCATAACAAAAGCGAACCGAGAACCAGACATATCTCTTGTCCTAGTTACGAATCAGTGATCCAAATTTAGAGACGATCGCAAAACGAAGAGATGGAAAAAAAAACTGCTTGACTAGATTCCTTTTTCGATTTCCATGGCATAACATAAAGATTCTCTTTTTTGTTATTGAATTTTCTTAAGTATGAGATCAGAGCATATCCCAATTGAACAAAACCAGTGAATTTGTTTCAGTGTGAGAGATGGAATGAAGCAAAAAGAAAAGTAATGGGTGAGGAAAAAGCATAGGTTCTTGGTTTAGTGGTCGTTTTCATGTGATGCTAAGAGCAAGACTTTAGACGTAAGGGGGGTTTTGGGCTTTTGTTGCCATTTTATTCAACTCTATTTGTTTCTTTGCTTTTTGTTCTACTACTTTAATTGCGATTGAGAGGGTTTGGAATATAATTTTAGTTGAGTTGTGTTGTATGATTTCACTTTATGATTTAGCCACTTAATTTTAGGGTTTAATTAATTAAAGCTTAAGAAAATATAATTTAACTCGGTTACAATTATGAGGGCTACCTACTCTCAATCATTTAATCGTATTATTCCTTTCGAACATAATACGATTAGTGGTGTATCTTAACGAAAACATATAATTCAATTAACATAGTTATACTAATTAAATGAAGATCTAACAAAAATATAAAAATAGTTAGGGTTGTTAGAGGAAAAATAGGAATGTAGATAGAATATAAGATATTTAGAGGTAGATAAAAGCGAATAAATGATGCAACTAATATTGAAGTTGTTTATTATAGTTTGTCATTCAAGAAAAAAATAAGTGCCTATTTTTGTGATTAAAAAGATAGTATATAAAATTTACGGTTTTATTTTTAATTTATGGTTAGTGATTGATTGTTCCTTTTTGTTTTTTTGTTTTTTTTGTTTTTTCTAAATGAAAGATTTATTTAATAAAAATGTACAATTAGGTGGAATACTTGAATTCAATTTAGGCGGTAAAAACAAAAACCTAACCTTAGGCTATGTACAAGCTAAAGGTTAGATAAAAACAATATCTCTGCCTCCAGTAAGCTCCAACTTCATCAATAAAGAAACCATCTCAAAAATCAGCAATTATTCCACCTCGACTAGCATCCAGAATCAGAAATTTTCCACAACTTTATAAGCTCAAACTTATAGACTTCTTAAAGAAACATCCACTTCCTGATGTTCTTAAAAGATCATAGTGATTGATTGCTCCTTGGATACATGGTTGTTGTGGATTTTCCAATACAACAAAACTCGGAGTAGCCAGTTGTTAACGGAATATATTAATTTTAGTTTTTTTATGGGAAATGACACACTAAGTACCCTTTTGCCAAACCTATTACAACCTAGTGCCCTTTAATGGATTAATGCTTACTAAATACCCATCTCATTAAACATATCCACTTCTAATACCTTTTCTTTTTTTAATACCAAGATTACCCTCAACCTAGTATATAAGGTTGATTTGTGAAAAAAAGGACCCCTTTTAGCTCCAGCATCTTCTTAATCACTTTTGAATTTTGAATTTTGAATTTATTAGCCTCCTTTCTCTCTCCTCTCTCCTAACCTTTCAAACAACCCATTTTTCAAGAACGTTTCTTCGTATTCTAAAAACTACGGCTGATCACACCACATCCGGCGACACACTAGAACCACCGGCGACCTTACGTTACCACCGGCGACCCATCTAGGAGCCTTATCGGAGTGTTCCGATCACCGGCGACTTTCAGAAAACAAGTTTAACGTCGTCAGCCTCCTGAGTACTGTTTTGCACCGTTATATCCTCCTAGCTCCGATCTTGCACCGTGTCTCAGCCTCCTAGACCACCGTACACAGCCTCCTAGCTCCGGTTGATAGTTTCGAACTCGTAGCCTGTCGTTACATTTTACAGGTGAGTAACAGAGTCGAGTTTTCAGTTTCGAAATCGTTTTCCCTTTTCGAAATCGATTATAACCTCTAATATAACGTGCGTTAATGCTAGGAAACTTATTTCCATCTGCTTCTGCTCAATCCAAAGTATCCAAACCGGCTCCGATCACATTCCGGTGAGAATTTTCATTCCCACACCTCTGTTTGAACCCTGATATTTATATGGTTGCTCCTTGCGATTTTACGCCTGCAATTCTATGCTACAGGTTGCTAGATTACTACATACACCCTGATATGTTAGATTTGTTTGTACATTAAACCTGACTGCATACACCATGCTATCTTAGTTTTGTCAGGTTGCTATATGTGTTGATAAATAAACCATGGCTCCATATACCCTTATAGTTTAGGTACTTGATATTGCTATATGTTTCCAACCATTTCCTCTTGCTGCTATGTTATATATAACATGTTCATATATGTGTTTGAAAACAGATTATTAGTCCATATACCCTGATAGTTTATATATGCCAGTTTGCTATTTGTGCTGAAAAGTGACCACGACCGACATACCCTGATAGTTTAGGTATGCCATTTTGCTATTTGTCCTTAAAATTGACCACCACCGATATTCCATGATATGTTAGACATAGGATATTGCTATATCTGTTATACTATCAGTAACAGATTCAGTAGTTCTACACCAACATTAAACAAACTAACGAAAAGTCCTATAATTCAGGGTACACAATGTCTAAACCAAAAGTTTGCATTTTCAAACTTGGTACGGAGACAAGTATTGTTCCGCTGTCCGAATTTGTAGACTTCGAGTCATTTCAACAGTACGTTGAGCAAACATGGCAAGGGCTTGTTAGAGGCAACTACAGCATAACGTACTCTTGCGGTGCTCAGAGTAATTGTATTTTTAATAAGGAGACCGATTTCATCGGGTTGGAATGTTACCTCGATGTTGAGCGTTTGAAGAGTGTGTCATTTCTTATCCAAGAACATGTTGCTGATAAAGGCTCCGCCGTTAAACGTAAACAACCCGTTCAACTGTTCGAAGAATCCTCTCACATACAACGAACCAGCGGTGAAAGCAGTACCTGTTTGGCCATTACAACCCCGAAAAAAAGACATCTAGCTACAGCGGGATGGGCTGAAGCTATCATCGGTGTTGGACAGTCATTTCCAGACGGTGCTCAAGGTCTGAGGTTATCCTTATCCCGTTATGCATTAGAGAACGGTTTTGCGTTTAGGTACATGCACAATACCTTTAACAAGATCACCGTTTATTGTGTAAACAAAGATTCGGATGGCTGCAAATGGAGGCTTTACGCTTCTGTCGATTGTAAGACCGGTTTGATGACAATTAAAAGATTTTTCAGTACCCACACGTGCAGTCCCGTATTCACTAAGAAGAAAAGCCGGCATCTGTCCTCCGATTTGATTGCTGATGAAATTCACGATTCTCTACGAAACAGCCATTCTTTAACAGCTAAGACTATACAGTCCACCATCAAGCAAGACTACGGTTTAGACGTTTCATATCGTCTATCTTGGAATGCGTTGGAGAAGGCCCGTCGCGCTGTATTTGGAGATAGCAATACCTCTTTCGGATTGCTAAAACCATACTTCAAGAGGCTACAGAGTCGTGACATCACTACGGACTGTCGTCTGGATTTGGCTCCCGGCAATGTTTTCCGTCGCTGTTTTATAGCATTTGGGGCGTGTCTTCAGGGTTTCCATTCGTGCCGCCCTTTGCTGTACGTTGACGGAACCCACCTGACAGGGAAGCACGGGGGCGTGTTGCTTTCAGCAGTGGCAAAAGATGGAAACAACGGTCAGTAAAAATACGTCTCAATATACATTTGATCTGATAAATAAGCATACATAGTTTGCGATTTAATAACACTGTCTGATAGTTTGTATTACATGCTCTGATATTTTAGTTATTACTGATTGCTATCTTGGTAGGCTTTGTTTGCTAGATTTGGTTACACAGACTGCGATTTGTTAACTATTACACAATCGAACAAAACATCGTTCTGTTAATGTAGTTCTGTTTTTAAACTTCTTTTCCATCCCAGGTCTTTTCCCCGTTGCTTTTGGTATATGTGGTAGTGAAGACTCGGACAACTGGTTCTGGTTTCTGGAAACTTTAAAACCTCATCTGCTAGGGCGCCAGATAACTTTCATTTCAGACCGCCATGCTGGTATTATTAGCGCTGTCGCAATTCTTTATCCTACTGACTACCACGCTTATTGCATCTTCCATCTTGTTCAGAACTTGAATAAAGCTCTTGAACACACTAACAGAGTCTACAAACAAGACATGCTAGCGATGTTTAAGAACTGTGCTTATGCCCCTACGGTTGATCTTTTTAATGAACGTTATGGTCAGTGGTTGCGCCAAGGCGGTAATCGTATCGAAAACTTCGTCAGGAATCTTGCCCCAGAAAAATGGGCTCAGACATATGTGAAAGGCAAACGGTATGGGGCGATGGCATCAACAGCTGTTGAATCGTTCAATGGCCAGATTAAGAAGTTGTGCCATCTGCCTATAGTCGAATTAATCGACCGGATTAGAGCTCTTCTGATGACTCAAATGTCTCGACGTTTAGGAGAAGGCCAAAGTTGGAACACCCAATTGTGCCCCGAGTTTGACAAGATGTTCAAAGATAATGTACAATCCGGTCGGACATGGTTAGTTCGCAAGTCTTCTGCGGCTTATTTTGAGGTTTTATCGGACCCAGTCATGGTTGTCAACATACTGGATTTCAAATGCACATGCGGCTCTTGGCATCAAGAATGTTTCCCTTGCGCTCATGCGTTGGCTGTAATTGCATCTATAAACGAGGATCCTATGACGTTGGTCGAGCCGTTTTTCACTACACAAAATTTCCTGTCCAGCTATTCATTTAACATACCCGCTATAACAGAGTTTGGTGAATCCAGTAGCGCAGATTGTGATGGAGAGCCCTTGGTGCTGCCCCCTAACGTTAAAAGACGACCCGGTCGTCCGAGGAAGAAGCGTATTCCATCAAGAGGCGAAATTTCCAGCAGCCAGTCCCGTTGTGGTCGATGTTTCAAATCTGGCCATAATAGGAGGTCATGTGATGCTCCGTTCTAAACATTATTAACCTACTTTTTCGTAACATTTTACATATCAAAGATAAGCACTCCTTATCTTTTGACGTCTGTTTTGTACAATTTTAACATTTACATGTTCCATTTCTGTTTCTTATCCCCTATGATATCTATTCACATGTACATTGCTATCTTTGGTGATATACTACGATAGCGACTCTTATAACCATTGATAGATTCTAGATATTGCATCTGACAGATACATCAAACCTATGTTTTTTGTTTCGGTTTACATCCATCTGATGCTATGCTCACATTAGTTATACTTGTACTTCAAATTATTCATGCCATGTTCATCTCAAATATAAGCACTTCTTCTATTTCCACTTATGTTTAGTCCCCTAAAAGAATTGCCATGTTCATCTCAAAGATAAATCCATCTAACATGCCTTTACATCTAACAGATACATCAAAGTATGTTACTTACATTTATTGCGGTGTACATCCATCTAACGGTACCTTTCGACTTATGATTTTTTACACTTTTAATATTGACATTTAACCTGTCTGTTTGTTCAGACTCTGATATCTATTAACGGCTACATTGCTATACACGCTGTTGTACTATGATAGACAAAATATGAAACATTGATAGATCGTCGATTCTACATCTGACAGATACATAATTTTATGTTTTCATACCTCCGATATGTTACTAGTCATACATTGCGATTTTGTTATATAACTGCAGTTAAAACTGCTTTCCTCAACTGCAACATATCTTATTATATCATACTGAGAAAAGCCATAGAACTGAAAATTCATTCAAACGCTAACATTAAAAACAGTGACTGCTACATATAGTCCAAATACACCAGCCCCCCCAAAAAATAACACTTCTGCACAGGGTTGGTGCAAGTTACAGTCCACAAAAAAAGATAAACATACGTTAAAAACACCAAAATAGAAACAAACAGGGCCATGAAACTACATCTAGAAACCTTATAACCTAATCGGAGTCGTCTCCATTAGAGCCCTCGTCCTCTTCTTCTTCTTCATCTTCTTCTTCTTCTTCTTCATCTTCAACTTCATCATCATCGTCAGAGGCCTCATCGTCTGCCTCTTCATCTTCATCATCGTCTTCCTCATCCCAAAATGGGTTAATGCTCTTACACCTCTTCCTTTTTGGCACCTTCTCATCGTCAGAAAGATACCAGTCGTCCATGGACCAAGAATCCCATGAACCATAAGGGTCTTCTTGTTCCTCAGACCAGACCGACCATGCATCTTCTTCGTCAGAGGAGTACTCCGACGTCGTCGTGCGCTTGTAGGCCTTCTCGCATGAGTAGTAGTCAGAGGACCAGGCGTCGTCGCTGCTGTGGTGTGGGGAGAAGGGTGATGAAGGAGCCATGGTTGGAGGAGTAGGCGTTTCAACTTAGGGTATACTTTCTGGGTTTTTTTTTTCCTTTGCTTGTGAGTTTGTGAGTAATAGGTTGTCATATGCCCCTCTATTTATAGCAAAACCCAGCTTCCAATGCTGAGTCCCCTTAAGCAACCATATTTTCTTTCACAACTTTAATGGCACACGTTCATTAAATGAATGTAATCATTCTACTCCATCTACCCATTGTCTTTTCAAGTTCAAACTAACCAATGGTTTTAACACATTAATGTAGTACTGAGTAATGTGTGTGGTTAACAGTCCTTTCAACAAATTAATTGCATTTATCTACCAATAACCATGTTGTGCAGTCCATATATTTTAATTTTGTGCATCACCAACCTGTTATATGATATTTGCGAGTAATTCTGAATGGTAGATAAATGATATTAAAAATTTAAAACCTTATGGTTTAAAACTATATCTAAAACTATACTTTATGCTTCGTAACAAAAAATTTCATAAATTATGATATGTTTCGCACTGCGATATTTTATTGTTTAACCCCAGATAGATCTTTCCTTAACCCCAGATAGACATTTTGGTGAACATTGATAGTTTATCTTATATTTGCAATATTGATATTTTCGAACAGTGGATCATTATTAATCTTGATTTTGTGTAAAGATGGTGGCGTGGTGCTTTCTGGAGTGGCTATAGATTGAAACAACTGTCATTGCTAATACGTTTCAATATACATATTGGCCTGACTAATATGTATACATATTTTGCGATCAAATCAGACTGTCTGATATTTTGTATTATATACTATGGTATTTCAGGTACTCCTGATTGCTAGCTTTGGAGGCTATTTCAGATAGCTTAATTTAAACAAACTTTTCTTTGATAACTTTTTCACAGCCTACTGCATCAAGTAAAAAGTGCTTTTACATGTAAATTTCAGTCTACAAACATAAATCATAGATGCTAATTTATGCGAAATATACAAATTGGTACCAAAATGCCAGTTATATACTACCAACGTTTGTTTGTGTTACAATCATTCAAAAAATGTTTGAATATTTTTGCTCTTGTTACTGCCGGCATTTCATCACCATATTGCCGTCCAACCAACCCGTTTGTAATTATATCTTCTACGTATTTGCAAACGAAAACACCGCAGTCGTAGCTGCCCCTCTTTTGCTGTGGGATGTTTAACATGGTCTTAATTTTGTACCCACCTTTAACATGCGGTATATATTTCTTCTTCATGCAATAGGCCAGCTGCATTGATAGATACAGTAGCAGTCATTGATATGCATTACTATACTGTTTGCTAGATATAATGTTCGAAATAGCTAGATCTGCAATCAACATAGTTTACTTGGAATTTAGATTCCTTACCAGACCATCGGCTGTGTTTCTTGTCTTATCGGGAATGAATTTGCTCCACGGCAGCATTGGGTTGTAGCTTCTTGCAGCCCCATTCTCCATGTCTATGACCAGGAGCGTCCAGTGGTTCACGCCATCCGTGTTTACAGTACAGAGGGGGACGAATGCAACATATGTGTCGCTGGGCATTGTCTCAAAAACATTGTCCACAATGGCAGACATATCTCCCTTGTTAGCCAGTGTCCCCTGTAATTTTGAGACATTAATACAGGAAGTAGATGTACCTAATATAAAACCAATAATCCCATGGGAACTTACAGTTGCAATCCCAGATATTTGAATGGCGTTGGCAGGAAATGAATACTTATTATCAAACCCTTTCACAGGGACTTTGAAATCTGAATCCTTTAACAGCTTATATATCCAAGCATCTATTACCTATCAGAACACAATTACAATCCCAAGTCAGTTGAGCAACCAACATCTTATTGGTTGACACAATGATAGTTTCTTCAATTACTAATGATAGACGTATACAGACACGTTGGTAGACGTACAAGTACAATACGATAGATAGATCCTAATATATTTTTACCTTGAAGTCCAGTTGAGTTTCGTTAGGAAGTTCCATTAACTCTGTCACACTTACGGAAAGCCTGTAAGAGAACTCTGATGTTGGCAAGTACCACACTTCTGGATCTTCCTGGGTCTCTACCTGTTTCAGTTTCAGCACTTTCTCGTACTCACTTAGATCGATAAGTTCTGTTGTCTGTGTCTGGAACGGCCAAGCTACAACTTCAGTTTGCTGTTGTTGAACCTGCGTCGGAGTAAGTAAGTTGAACCCAGGCATGTCATCAATGGGTACCTAAAAAAAAGCAGCATGGTGGTAAACTGTTAACAATACAGTTTAAAAGTTTATGGAGAATACCAAATATCTACTTACCTCAACGTCCATTTGTTCCTCCTCGATGGATTCGAGTGTACGTCTCTTCTCGTTTGAAGTTTCAACAGCCTTGTCAACTTCAGCGTAAAATGATTGGGTGCAGTCTATGAAGCTATCGTCAACCAACGGTGTAACCGACTTGACAATAAGACCCTTCGATGCTGCTTTCTGTTGTTCTGGTGTTGCGTACGAAGATGGCTCAACCTGTGACACTTTCTCGATCTTCTCTGCGGAATGATCTACTCTGTTGGATATTTCTATCACCTTTAATGGAGACAGAGCTTGCGATAGCTGTTCGCACTTTGCAGCTGTTCCAGTGCCAGTGAATAGAACTAAGCTAGAGTTTCGTGTGTCTTCAGGCTCCGCTGTTTCGACTTCCTAAAAACATACGATTGAAAACCATTCATTGCGAGATTAACTATCAATCATGTATGATATTCAAATACAACGTTAACATCCACTTACATTGTGAGAGACATGTTCCGAAACCACTGGTTCGGTTGCTGCTATCTCCAACAATGTAGTTGCTACTACTATGTCATCTTCTCCTTTGTCCTCACCGATGATCGCTGCCTTCTTTCCTTCATCGACGGCTTTTTGCGACTCCTTCAGCTGTCGTTCCATTGTTTTCGTTATATCGTTGGATTCTTCGTCCAACAAATCATTTCTATCCACCACCAGCTGTTGTTGTTCAACCTCATCGTTTCCGACTCCAGGTCCCTGTGCAGGTACCAAAACTATATTCTGCGCACCGGCAGCATGAGTTAGGGGTGGTATTCCTTCTGCCACATCCCCTTCCCCATTACCAGCGTCACAAACACTTGTGGTAGTCCCTTTTGGCTTCCTAAACACATCTACAGCAACAACATCATGTGTAGTACTCTCTTCCATTGGTTCAACACGGTTTTCGGATTGAACACCCCCTCCATCAACTTCTTCTTTGTCCTCCTCCGAGCAATGTTTTTCTTTTTGCTTTGCTTTGTCAATCTCCTCTTGTTCTTCTGTTTTATCCTCCCCATCAACGCCGTCTTCTTCCGTTGCTTTGTCCGACTCAGTTACTACATGCCTCCGAGTTCTTTTGTAAACCAGTGTTTCCTTAACCACCTTCTCAGCAGCCTGTGCATCTAAGGTTTCAGTAGCATCCTCATCATAGCGGCAAAATGGCGATGATAAGGTCAACAGCAGTTGTTGATCCTCGCCATCCTCTCTTGAGTCGACCATCTCCAGCTTTTCTTTAAGGTGCTCCAAATCTTTCCTCAATCTTTCAACCTGATTCAAACGACCATACGAAATTGTTACATTATTTCCAGCACTGATAGTTACAGAATACTTTATTGATAGACAAGTTCATTTCAACAACCATACAGATGTTAGTAGTACTTAGAAGGCATGCTAGCACTAACCTCAATGTTTCTTTCATCAAGGCATGTTTTAAGCCTCTTGTTCTCAACTTTCAACCGCCGCAACCGGCTCCTTTTTTTCAGTTTTTTGCTGTCGCGCAGTACCGACTGCGACAGCACTCCAAAACTAGGAATCATACTAGACCTACGTTTTTTCCGGTTCCTCAACCTCTCCCCTTTGCTTTTACCAACTCTTGCCTTCCTCTCCACAATGAACTCCCCCAACGTAATATCATCTTCAACCTCAATCATTGAATGTCTTGTCTTCTTACTACCAGCTCTGTCATCTTCCTTGCTTATCAAACTTCTGTTCGCAACAGATTTCTTTCTTTTCTTACTCCTCTCTTCGCTTGGTTCCCCAGCCCCTTCCCACCTTATCCGCGAATCATTTACTCCATAAACAAAACATTCTGATGCTGTAAACACCAACTCCCCGCCGACAACCTAGGAGATACATTATAATGTTCATTTAGCAGCAAAATATTATAATCATCACTGATATATGTATCATACTACTACGATATATCTACTATACCACAACATACCTCGTCGTCCCTGAGCTCACCGACCATCTGGATCATTTCGAATGTGGACTCCTTGCCCTCTAGCCCCCACCACTTGTAACATCTAGGTATTATGTAAGGCCTTGGTATGTCGACATTTATAGAAATATGCTCCATAAGAAACGGCTGCACAGAACATAACTAACTATTAAAAAAAACATTTTCCTAACAGACAGGCTGATCATAACTAGCTATACTTACAAAAAGAAAAGCAACGCATCCGATAACTCTTGAAGGATGCCCGGCCTTAATACATTTGTCCAGCGATTTGTGAAGCTTATCCAAGATTGCTCCAGACCAGTCATAGTCGTTTATCTTGTCAAGATTCTCCACGTAGAAGATTGCTGTCCAACCGATTACATCGCCCAACACTGAAAAGAAAAGTGTCGAGCATATGAAAAGTATCAGTAGCCTAGCCACATCGCTCGCTTCATCCTCCCCTCCTTCTCTAACTGCTTTCTCGATTGCTTCCTACAAAAACATCCAAAATCATAACAACAATACAGACAGAACAATTAAAGGCATCCACAACTAATAAGACATTAGATATATGATTGCATACATACCATAGTTGTTTGTAAACATACTCTGATATCTATACACGTTTACATTGCTATCTATACTGCTACCCTCTGATATTTATTACAATCCAAATTGCTATGTATGTTAACATCATATAAATTAGGTCTAACTGGACAGTTCCTTTAAATGTTACACTATCTGTGATATGTTAGTGTTCATACCTTGCTATTAACAGCAATCTATTTATAGTTATGTGAAAATGTCCCTGGATTTCATGAACCAGCACAGCCTGCAGTACGAACTACAAAACAACTACATTCAAACATACTGTATTTACCTTTATTAACGCGTTTGACACTGATTTGTCGTTCGTTGGCCCGCTTCTCCTCGTCCTTGGACTCAAGAAATATTTCTTCATCAAAGTCGAATCTAATTCTGCTCCCTCGGCGTAACGAGCGATAAATCCACCTGATTTGCTCATCGGCATCTCTTCGTTACCGTGTCTCAGGCCAAAGATTGCCTGAACGTTTTTCTTCGTCAGCCTTACACGCTTTTGTCCAATCTTGAAAGCCTTCCATCTGACGTCGTATAAACCACAGATCGCCTCTATAAGGTGGTGGAACTTTTTAAGCTTCAGAGTTTCGTTCCTCAAGTCGTACGAGGTTTTGAGGAATGTGTAAAAAGGTGTTCCGCGAGCAGCCTCGATGTGTTCGGCTTTGATAATATCTCGTCTGAGGACGTTGATTATGCCAACCAATCCAGAGCGGTAGAATACTCCTGTCATTTTAACCTGTCAACGTTCACATAATAAGGTAGTTAGTAATTAACATGGTAACTAAAACAATAATACTAAGCAGCCACTACATTATGAAGATTCGTATAAGTGACCTGAAACTTATACTTATCCCCTAGACCTGCTGTCTTACATGTAAACTACTACCACACCCTGATATATAATACAATATACATTGCTACCTGTATGACGATACCTGCATACACTAACAACATTTGGAACAACATCCCTATAGCTGTTACACAAGATCTAACACGTTAACGATCAGCCTCATAAACCTGATAGTTGTACTGATAGATAATAGAGCCCATATTGCTAGACATGGACCAACACTTCCCAAACTCACAGTGCTTAAAACATCAGCCTCACAATGCTAAAAACATCAGCATGACAATGCTTAAAACCCCAGCAACACAATGATTACAACAAACCATCCTCACTACCAATACAACTATCACGTAACGTTGTCCAGTCCAGCAACAGCAACAAATGACCTTACGATTCTACCGGAGTGTTACACATAATACAGCATGGACTATCCTTGTGTTCGAAAACCTCAACAGAAACGCATAAGAATCGAACACATACCTGATTTCGTTTGAAGGCGATTGTTCCGTTCGACGGACACTTCGTCGCAGTTGGATTCTCGACGGTTGTGTTTCGAAATATCGAACCAGAAACAGAGACAGTTCTGGTGCGCCTGTAGGTGCCTGATACAAGGAACAGAGACAAAAAAACTGGTTAGTTGTCGCCGGTTTTTTGTCGGCCGATGTCAGAATCATCGGAGGAGGCATACCTAGATGCTGCTTACTAGTCGCCGGTGGTTCTCCGGTAGGGGGCAACAAAATCGGAAGAGAAACAGGTTCAGTCGTGGTTCGCCGGTACGTAACCTTCCAAAAATGGCTTTTGGTTTCGCTCTCGTAAAACGTGTTTCTCTCTCCTCAAATTTGGAAATGTGAAAGTGGGGGGAAATTGGAACCTAAAAGTCAGATTAGAAGGTGAAAATAAGTGGGTTTCAAGGAAAAAACCCCTTTTATACCCTAGAGGGTATAATTGTCCAAAATGTGGCTTTAGGTAGTTTATGAAACTAGTCCAAAAACGGGTACCATCTTGGTATTTGATACTTGAGAAGGTATTTAGGGGTACTTTTCTCTTTTTTTATATATAAATACAATTAATAATTCTAATTGTATTAAGTCCTTATATTTTAGTCATTTTGTGATTGATGACCACAACTACTAAATTGATTTATAAATTTAGTCCTTCAAGTATGAGTTAGGCTTAAGTGTGAAGATTTAGTCACAATTCTTCACAATGTCCAAATTCAATCCGGTTACCACATGTATACTCTCGTAACATTTTTTCACCTATACACAGAAGTTTTATTTAATTATATATAATATAATTATATTTGAGTACTTATTAATTGGACTATCTTATGACAACAACTAAATATATATTTAGCATACTCATCCATAATCATTCCAATAATCTTCCATTTCGATCATCATGTGCTACTCAAGAATATATTTAAGAGAAAAATACTCAAAAATACAAACTCGACTATCTCATTACCGCCTAATACCTGAAAATTGCATACTAGCAATAGGAACATCCACTAGGGTGAAAAACCACAAGTAACCCTCTTTTATTCTTTCAACCAAATTTCGTTTCTTTACTTTTTTAATTTTTATTTTAAAAGGTCTATATTTTTTAAAACGTAGCTTGGAAAAAAAATATGAAAGTAACATCGACTTTTTTTAATACGAACAAAAGTAGATCCACTAATGATATTTCTTGAATTTTTTTAAGAATTTTTTTTCGCGGTTTAAAATATACAAAACTCTCATGGTTAAAAATATACAGAACTCGCACGACTAGATTATAATGTAAAAAAATCTCATGGTTAAATATATACAAAACTCTCATGGTTAAAAATGTGCAGAACTCTCATGGTTAAAAATATACAAAATTCTCATGGTTAAAAATGTCCAGAACTCGCACTGTTTTTTTTTCTTACAAATCGGAGCGACAAAGGGTTGAATCTCAATTGGTCAGAACTCGCACTGTTGGATTATAATGAAGCACTCTCATGTTTAATATTCAATAAACTCGCATGGTTAAAAATATACAGACTCTCATGGTTGGAAACATAATATACAACACTCTCATGGTGTACATAACTCTCACAGTTAAAAATGTAGAGAACTCTGATGGTTAAAAATGTACAGAACTCTCACGTTTGAACTCACATGTTACTAGTGATTTTTTTAAAAAATATCAAAGAATATTGTCAATAGATCTAGTTTTGTTCGTCTTAAAAAAACAAAGCCAATGGTACTTTCAGATTTTTTTTTCCTGAGTTCTGGTTTGAAAGATATGGACCTTTTAAAAAATAAAATAAATACAAAAAATAAGAAAG